>OU026147.1:5590019-6190019 GCA_907269125.1 Eristalis pertinax | reverse complement strand
TCTTAAGGTTTACTCAAGGTTTTATGCGTAAGCAGTCCTTTAGAGATAAACAACTCCATTCACACGCAATATTAACGGCGTCAATAAGTCAAGGTGAAGTGGCAAGGATAACAAAAACCCGGTCGGTTGTTAAAGCAGACAAAAGGAAAAGAGGACCCCAAAATGCATGCGCCTCCTTTTCTGTAACCCGGACCGGGTTAATGCATCACGTGTGGGTGCTTAAAAGTCAACCCCCGACAAACGATAAGGAACTACAAAGTGATGAGGAAGGAATATCTTCATTTTTTTATGAGACAAAAGGTTTTGCATTCGAAATGTGAGAGGCGGTTGGGAAGGCGTTCTTCGAAAACTCCATTCAATGTCTGTGAATGCTGGTGGGAGACGGGATTGTGATGATAAAGCCTTTAAATGCCAGGTATTCCAACACGGAATGAGACAACCAAATCCGTGATTTTATTGACGCCGACTTAGTTCATAAAACAAGAACGGCTCGACATTTTACTGTGATGGAAATCCGTTTTTATTGCACTAATTTGAAATTTAAATCCTTTTTTTGTATCCTTGGCACGCAGAAAGTCACATTATCCACAACATCATTATGTGGTGATGACCTTATGGCTGTGACCTACCTATTGGTTGGTTTCTTCTTGTGACGTAGGTGTCTGTTCGGTTTTGTTGGGCACATCTGTCAGGAGATTGGATTTTCATTGTGCGTCGAGAAGGACCTAACCTTTTGTGTATTTTCTCTGCATTTCCATTCAAAAGGGCGAAGTGTTCAAGCCTAAGTGGTCTTCAATTTGGGAAAAAACTCAGGGATTGCGTCATGATTTGAATTTGAGGCTTCGTTGCCCTTCTGCAATGTAAACACAATCATGACCGATTGTCCATCCACTTAGTTAGTTTCATCGCTACAGGTAGGTATGCCTCCTTGTGCATGTGTGGCGTGTATGTTGGAAAAAAAGAAACGATCACTCTAGCGTATGTGGAACACTTTTTTTTCCTCTTCTTACTTTTGTATGCTGGGGCGTATGTGGAATGTTTTTTTTTTAATTGTCCATGCTCTGGCGTATGAGTAACATTTTTTTTCTAGTTAATTGAAACTCGGGCGAATATTTAGAGTCAAGCCGATGTTTAACACATTGCTTAGCTACATACGTTTGATCGGTTTTATTTTGAAAACATATTCACCAGTGCGTGTTTAGTAGCACCAAACCGCATCCGGCTGTGGGTTTATCTCCCACACAGATGCCTCCATCCACCTGCAACCAGAATCACGTGCATTTTTGTTTTTTTTTTTTTTGTCAATCATTCCACTTACTGCCGCACATTTGCAATCCACCATATGTCGCCGATGGTTTTTTTTTTCCAATTACTGCTCACTCTGTCGGTGACACACAATTACACTATCTCGCACCTTTTATCCGCACACATCGACCGTCACTCAGTTTTATGCGTCGAAAAATAACACAAAATGTGCACACACCCGTACGACCACAGTTGCATTTAATAAAACGTCGATTATTCCAAACAATAAGCCATTGTCCTTGCGAATTACAATAACGTGGCTGCAGTACACTGCGACAGTAAATAATGGATGTGTCCATCTCAATTTCATGGGATACATTGTTTTTATTTTCATTTGCATCCGCTCTCCCATGTTGCTTGATCGAACGATACAACAACTCACAAACAATAAAGCCCTGAAACAGATACATATGTTTATAGTTGATATATCGCCGATTGGGAGCATATGCTGCCGCGCATTTTGCCACATATATCCCGCGGCAAATTAACTCAATCTGTGTTGTGAGTATCTGCGAATGAATTTAAATTTTCTATAAGTTGATAGTTGTTAATTCATTCAAATTGTTTGCTTCGAATAATGCCTCGGAGATACGAGACGGTGCGTAGGTGAGTCACAAATGAGATGATAAACTGAAATCCTTGTGAATTAAATTGCCCAAGACTTATGAATGGGTTCTAATCTTGGGAACCTTACAGGCTTACCCACCATCTGAGAGAGCCTCTCGGTTGGCGGGGGAGTACCTACAATCTTAGGTTTCATTTGGCAGCATTTATGTGTGTGATGGAGCCTCAAGAAGAGCATCAATGTAATTCAATTAATTCAGTGATTACTAATTATGCTCATCTAAACATAATGTAATAAAAGTATGTGGGAGGTAATTTGCTCTGAAATCACCGTAGCATGCTTTTAGGTGCTATACAATTCAGTTCGAAAGTTACTTCACACAAAGAAAGTTGTCTGGTTTTAATTTAGAGAATCTTTAAATTTATTTAAATATTGGCGTTAACTTCGATCTTCTAAAAGTCTGTTCAACTGCTTGTTTAGACGGACGACATTGACGTGATTGGAGGAACACAGCGAGCCGTCAATGAGGCGTTTGCTGCCATTGAAGTGGAAGCGGCTAAAATGGGTCTGTCAGTAAATGCAGGCAAAACAAAGTACATGCTGTCATCACGGAAGGACGCACAGCATCGAAGTCTCGGACATAGCATCCTAATGGGCAGCAGAAACTTTGAGGTAATCAATGACCTCGGGCTCTAACACTAAACAGGGACAATAGCACCAGTAACGAGATCAAGTGCCGAATTACTCTTGCCAATCGCTGTTTTCTTGGGCTGAAGAGGCAGTTGGGTAACAAAGCCATCTCTCGAAACATCAAGATGACTTTATATAACACTCTGATCATCCCCTGGCACAGAGACATGGACGCTATTGAAAGCGGATGAAGAAGCTCTTGGTCGTTTTGAGAGAAAAGTTCTGCGTGCGATCTTTGGTCATGTTTGCGTTGATGGCGTTGAGAGGAGATGATTCAACCACGAACTGTACGGGCTGTACAGCGGCATGCACCTAGTTAAGCATCTTCGGCTCTAACGCTTAAGATGGCTAGGTCATGTAGAGCGGATAGACAATGCAACAGAGGACGTCCTCAAACGCGATGGACGTCAACCAACTTGGAGTGTGCAATTGAAGGCAGCTGGCGAAAGATGGTGCTGGCTGGAGAGGCCTATTTGGGTGAGGTCAAGGTCCACCTCGGACTGTAGCGCCAAACAAATAGGAAGAAGAATTTATCTTCTTTTCAACGAAAGTCAAGAACAATTCCTTTGACGTCATTAGTCGGGAGTTAATGTCTATAGAGACGTCTAAATCAGTTATTTCTCATGCCGACCACCCGTGGAGGGCTAGAAGGGCCTGATCAATAGTTGACGGTCCTGGGTACGCTTTTTCCATTGTCTTGCGTTCGCGATGACGTGGTCTTTGTACCGGAGGTTCGGTCTTTGTACCGGAGGTTCGGTCTTCCTCGGAGGATCGGATTCGAAGATCCTCTTTCCTTGAACATTTTTGGCCATGTGCCTTCCGAAACACATCCACTCATGTGTACAAAGCGTATTCGCAGTTGTGTATTCTCCTCCATTAACCTTCCTCGACGTAGAATTGTTCATTCGAACGGAGCAAGAATCAGCTCTGCTGTTTTTGGCTAACGTTCAACTTTTGGCTCCATATAGCAGGACTTGGTTTTGTAGAGCATTTGTTTGAGCATTTTGGTCCTTCAAGTCGGGAGTTTTCAGCACAGTTCTTTTCGAACCGAAGTAGCATCGGTTGCCGAGGGTGATTCTACGTCGGATCGGGACTAAGATGCCATTCGTGGAGTTCACGTTTGCCCAGAGATGTAGATGAAATCCTACCTCCTTCTTAATTAGTTGTCTTGCTGGTTGATTTTCAGCCAGAATGAGTGATTTGACGTCTGTGCATCGAAAGAGGTGGCCTAAGTTGGAGCCCCCTCGAGTTTAGATTTCAAAATCGAATCTTAATCTAAATTCTAAAATGACCGTCACATCCCAGTCATCATCACGGCACCTCAATCATCGATATCAAAACAGAGAAGATCACCCTGAGTTCATACCCGCTTCATTCGCATTTCAGAGTCGATTTTAAAGCAAAACCCTCGTCCACTTCATAAAATTTCACACATGCCAGCACAGCCAATAAGAACGTGCAATCATCAACGACTGCCAACATCGACCACTGAACCATGACCAGCCCCCTCTTCTCTCCTCTTTCAACGAAGAATAAATATTGCAATCCATCTGCGAATGTGTAGCCAATGCACGCACCAATCCATATCCATTAAATGACACTAAATTCATTGAAAATGAAAGAAAAAAATGAAGGAAAAACGTCAATTTATTTTATTCTCAGCTGCACTCATGGTACTCCAAGCAACCATCGTTTGTCTGGCAATTTTCCCATTTTCCATTCACCGACCGAACCCCCGCCCAGATGTCAAGATGCCACACCGCTCCTCCTCCCTTCCGTCCGCACTCACAGACAATAACCGAAGTTCTTCGAAATCAAATCGACGGTCAACATTCACACAGGACCATGGGCAAAAAAGAAATCAAAAAAAGTATGCGAACGCGTCCGCCTTTCGCATAGACACAGCATAGACACACGTTCCTTTCCGCAGACAGTCGGACAGAAAGAAGAAAAGCTCAAAACCTGTCACCAAAGGGTAATAAACTGCCAGAATATAAAAATAAACGAGCATTATGAGGGCATGGATTAGAACACTCCGTTCTTTGTCGACTGTGCGGCTGGCACACGCAGACAGGCCACCCGAATGAGTGGTACTCCCATGGAATGTCTGCGATAAGTGGCAATTTAACGTCCTCTGCCATAAAAGAAAATTTAAATTTTCCTCCTGATTTATCAACAAACAAAAAAAGAAATGACTTGGGCGTATGAGCGACAGTTTTCTTGTCTGGATTGAAATTGAAACGATTATTATTCATATTGTCCTCTGCGAGGACTAATTTTCATCTCATCACGGCACTCATTTGAATCTGGCACACCTCAGCACACCACCACACCTCCAGGCCGTAGGATAACCGGAGAGTTTAGTAAGTCATTCGGCGGAGATACTCTGTTAAATAAAACAATAACCCACAGCAAAGTTGGCCGTGCTGATGGTGGTGGCGGTGACTGAGCGCTCTTGTCTATGTTATCCTTGCCTGGCCTGGCCGCAGGATAAGGATGTTTAGAGCGGAGAGTATGCATAATGCAATGGAAAGGACAATAGAATTTACATAATACACTTTCTTCTGATGTTGCCGTAGCTCTCTACACGTCCTTTGTTCGCTGTTGTGTTTGTGAATAAAATTCTGTTTGCTTTGTATTTTGGTCTGTCTTTAGTCTTTACACCGTATGCTGCTGCGGGATTGTCGGCGGGAGAGGGTGATGGGCAGTGAGGTGCAGGTAGACACTAGGTTTTGGGGCAGCAAATGCTTATGTTGCCCGACTTGTGCTGTGTGTACGTAACTATTTGTTTAGAGGATACACCCCATGGTGAATGGGTGGATTTTCTGTGAATGGAGCTAAAGCGATTGGAGCGAGTTACTCCCGCTGAATGGATTATGATGAATTCGCAAAAGGAATTGAGAACTCTACCTGTGCACCATACTGGGAAATTTGTGTGAATTTTCACTGCAAATTGAATCAAGAGAAAGCAGCGTTCTCACTGCTGCAAGGCGGGTTGTGCACTTGAACATGCAGAGGCACTGTTGTGCCCTGGTTGCTGAGCAAATTTCTATTTCGGCAGCATTTCAGGTCATCTCTTTTATCGCACGGTTGCTTGAAATTGAAATGCGTGCAATGAGGGATCTTAATCCAATTCAAGTTGCTGCTAAATTGGGAGAAGTCATTTAATGGATTGGAGAAAGAGCCCCTCGAGAAAAATATTGATAGGCGCTGGACTAGACTAATGTAAGTATGTTCGATCGTTCACAGGCTCTTCGCAATGGATTTCAATGAATTCTATGTTTTTTCTATGTTTAATTTTAGTCCTCATTTCTTCTAACCTTATGATAATTATTAACGTTTCTCGAACTCCTTTGACCAGAGTCCAATTTATTCCACTTTCACATAGTGACTAAATTATTCTTTTGCAAGAAAATTCCCTCCACAGCGTCTTGTGTATTCGTAGACAAAATTGCGTTTCTAAAACTTGTTCACTTTGTGAAACATAAGTTTTCACAAAATTTATGAGAATCTTATGGATTGGATTTGTCCACAAAACTTTGCGATTCACTTGTATCCGTTTTGTAATTCATTCGTATCAACTGGTCAAAGCGACAGACCACATTCCGAAAGAAAAAAAAAACAAAAACAAAAAAAGAACTCTTGAAGTTTTCTCACAAAGTCAATTGCGGGGCATCACAAAAACTGTAAGAGACTGTTACTAGACAGCCACCATAATGATAAGAGTGCCAAGACTCCACTGGCAAGGAGAAACTTTTCACACTGACACCAGTCCCCGCTGGCGAAAAACACTTCAGAGAAATTCTTTAACAAACGTCATGGATGAGTACAGATGCATGTAGATTTGCAGTTATGTGGCTGTTTTGAACGGATGAACTCGAGGCAACCGTCATTGTTTGAGACAGTTTGTCAAGAACTATCGTGGATGCGTGTGCGCAAAAGTTTGCCATTTTCACCCAGCAGCCGTTTCCTGGCAGTGCGTCACTTATGCGAACGTTGCTTTTTGTTTTCTCTTTTTGGTCGTCGTGGGTTAAGTGCATAAGGCACGGGGGTCGGGGAAGCTTAAACTTCCCCCCAATCATTTACAGTTGCAAAAGTTTTGAGGCAAACATGCGAACGCCTACTTTTTGAGAAGCATCAACAAGATTTGGAATTCATGGAATTGTACTTCCTACCCTTCTGTCTTTTTGAGAAGTTCAAGGACTTTGTCGTGCTAATGGCTAATGGCATTCGCCGAGAGGGGACAGAGAACAAAACGAAAGTGAATGCGTTAATGGATTTAAATGAACTTAAAGTGTTGTATGATGTGATGGAATTCTTAAGCAATATCGCACCGGTCTTCTTTCGCCGTTCGACACTTGAGGTTGTGTTTCTTTTAAGAGCTTTTGAAGGATCAAAGGTTGACTTCGCGATAATTTGGTTTGAGCGGGACGTCAATTTAGAAACACAATCCAGGCATCTATGTGCCCTCGTTTGTGAAAAACGTCCATACTCACCTCCGAAGAGTGTGAGCTGTGAGGTTGGAGACAATTTGACTTTAATGGGATTTCTACTTTTCGAGAGAAAAGTTATGCGGCTGAAGGCATTTGGAAATGTAGTACTCCTCAAAAGGCGTCTATGGACACTACACGTAAGCCGGCTAGGCCATGTAGAGCGTGTGAGAAAAATTGCTCCGGCCGGAAGAATTTTCGGACTGTGGATTATTTTTAGGCGGAAATTTCGATGTCGTCGGATTCACTCCAAATGCATTTGATTCGATTAATAGACACTAGACAACATACCCACAGGTGTACAAGAGTCGTAGGTAGCCTAGTTTGGCCGCTGTGCCAGTTGGAAGGTGAGCTAGGATAAGGCTGAAAATGCCTTACTATACACTGTCTACTTTTTCAGGTGAAAATCTCGATGTCGTCGGATACACTCCAAATGCATTTGATTCGATTAATAGACACTAGACAACATACCCACAGGTGTACAAGAGTCGTAGGTAGCCTAGTTTGGCCGCTGTGCCAGTTGGAAGGTGGGCTAGGATAAGGCTGAAAATGCCTTACTATACACTGTCTACTTTTTCAGGTGAAAATCTCGATGTCGTCGGATACACTCCAAATGCATTTGATTCGATTAATAGACACTAGACAACATACCCACAGGTGTACAAGAGTCGTAGGTAGCCTAGTGTGGCCGCTGTGCCAGTTGGAAGGTGAGCTAGGATAAGGCTGAAAATGCCTTACTATACACTGTCTACTTTTTCAGGTGAAAATCTCGATGTCGTCGGATACACTCCAAATGCATTTGATTCGATTAATAGACACTAGACAACATACCCACAGGTGTACAAGAGTCGTAGGTAGCCTAGTTTGGCCGCTGTGCCAGTTGGAAGGTGAGCTAGGATAAGGCTGAAAATGCCTTACTATACACTGTCTACTTTTTCAGGTGAAAATCTCGATGTCGTCGGATTCACTCCAAATGCATTTGATTCGATTAATAGAGACTAGACAACATACCCACAGGTGTACAAGAGTCGTAGGTAGCCTAGTTTGGCCGCTGTGCCAGTTGGAAGGTGAGCTAGGATAAGGCTGAAAATGCCTTACTATACACTGTCTACTTTTTCAGGTGAAAATCTCGATGTCGTCGGATTCACTCCAAATGCATTTGATTCGATTAATAGACACTAGACAACATACCCACAGGTGTACAAGAGTCGTAGGTAGCCTAGTTTGGCCGCTGTGCCAGTTGGAAGGTGAGCTAGGATAAGGCTGAAAATGCCTTACTATACACTGTCTACTTTTTCAGGTGAAAATCTCGATGTCTTCGGATTCACTCCAAATGCATTTGATTCGATTAATAGACACTAGACAACATACCCACAGGTGTACAAGAGTCGTAGGTAGCCTAGTTTGGCCGCTGTGCCAGTTGGAAGGTGAGCTAGGATAAGGCTGAAAATGCCTTACTATACACTGTCTACTTTTTCAGGTGAAAATCTCGATGTCGTCGGATTCACTCCAAATGCATTTGATTCGATTAATAGACACTAGACAACATACCCACAGGTGTACAAGAGTCGTAGGTAGCCTAGTTTGGCCGCTGTGCCAGTTGGAAGGTGAGCTAGGATAAGGCTGAAAATGCCTTACTATACACTGTCTACTTTTTCAGGTGAAAATCTCGATGTCGTCGGATTCACTCCAAATGCATTTGATTCGATTAATAGACACTAGACAACATACCCACAGGTGTACAAGAGTCGTAGGTAGCCTAGTTTGGCCGCTGTGCCAGTTGGAAGGTGAGCTAGGATAAGGCTGAAAATGCCTTATCTGTCTACTTTTTCAGGTGAAAATCTCGATGTCGTCGGATACACTCCAAATGCATTTGATTCGATTAATAGACACTAGACAACATACCCACAGGTGTACAAGAGTCGTAGGTAGCCTAGTTTGGCCGCTGTGCCAGTTGGAAGGTGAGCTAGGATAAGGCTGAAAATGCCTTACTATACACTGTCTACTTTTTCAGGTGAAAATCTCGATGTCGTCGGATTCACTCCAAATGCATTTGATTCGATTAATAGACACTAGACAACATACCCACAGGTGTACAAGAGTCGTAGGTAGCCTAGTTTGGCCGCTGTGCCAGTTGGAAGGTGAGCTAGGATAAGGCTGAAAATGCCTTATCTGTCTACTTTTTCAGGTGAAAATCTCGATGTCGTCGGATACACTCCAAATGCATTTGATTCGATCAATAGACACTAGACAACATACCCACAGGTGTACAAGAGTCGTAGGTAGCCTAGTTTGGCCGCTGTGCCAGTTGGAAGGTGAGCTAGGATAAGGCTGAAAATGCCTTACACTGTCTACTTTTTCAGGTGAAAATCTCGATGTCGTCGGATACACTCCAAATGCATTTGATTCGATCAATAGACACTAGACAACATACCCACAGGTGTACAAGAGTCGTAGGTAGCCTAGTTTGGCCGCTGTGCCAGTTGGAAGGTGAGCTAGGATAAGGCTGAAAATGCCTTACTATACACTGTCTACTTTTTCAGGTGAAAATCTCGATGTCGTCGGATTCACTCCAAATGCATTTGATTCGATTAATAGACACTAGACAGCATACCCACAGGTGTACAAGAGTCGTAGGTAGCCTAGTTTGGCCGCTGTGCCAGTTGGAAGGTGAGCTAGGATAAGGCTGAAAATGCCTTACTATACACTGTCTACTTTTTCAGGTGAAAATCTCGATGTCGTCGGATTCACTCCAAATGCATTTGATTCGATTAATAGACACTAGACAGCATACCCACAGGTGTACAAGAGTCGTAGGTAGCCTAGTTTGGCCGCTGTGCCAGTTGGAAGGTGAGCTAGGATAAGGCTGAAAATGCCTTACTATACACTGTCTACTTTTTCAGGTGAAAATCTCGATGTCGTCGGATTCACTCCAAATGCATTTGATTCGATCAATAGACACTAGACAACATACCCACAGGTGTACAAGAGTCGTAGGTAGCCTAGTTTGGCCGCTGTGCCAGTTGGAAGGTGAGCTAGGATAAGGCTGAAAATGCCTTACACTGTCTACTTTTTCAGGTGAAAATCTCGATGTCGTCGGATACACTCCAAATGCATTTGATTCGATCAATAGACACTAGACAACATACCCACAGGTGTACAAGAGTCGTAGGTAGCCTAGTTTGGCCGCTGTGCCAGTTGGAAGGTGAGCTAGGATAAGGCTGAAAATGCCTTACACTGTCTACTTTTTCAGGTGAAAATCTCGATGTCGTCGGATTCACTCCAAATGCATTTGATTCGATTAATAGACACTAGACAACATACCCACAGGTGTACAAGAGTCGTAGGTAGCCTAGTTTGGCCGCTGTGCCAGTTGGAAGGTGAGCTAGGATAAGGCTGAAAATGCCTTACTATACACTGTCTACTTTTTCAGGTGAAAATCTCGATGTCGTCGGATTCACTCCAAATGCATTTGATTCGATTAATAGACACTAGACAACATACCCACAGGTGTACAAGAGTCGTAGGTAGCCTAGTTTGGCCGCTGTGCCAGTTGGAAGGTGAGCTAGGATAAGGCTGAAAATGCCTTACTATACACTGTCTACTTTTTCAGGTGAAAATCTCGATGTCGTCGGATTCACTCCAAATGCATTTGATTCGATTAATAGACACTAGACAACATACCCACAGGTGTACAAGAGTCGTAGGTAGCCTAGTTTGGCCGCTGTGCCAGTTGGAAGGTGAGCTAGGATAAGGCTGAAAATGCCTTACTATACACTGTCTACTTTTTCAGGTGAAAATCTCGATGTCGTCGGATTCACTCCAAATGCATTTGATTCGATTAATAGACACTAGACAACATACCCACAGGTGTACAAGAGTCGTAGGTAGCCTAGTTTGGCCGCTGTGCCAGTTGGAAGGTGAGCTAGGATAAGGCTGAAAATGCCTTACTATACACTGTCTACTTTTTCAGGTGAAAATCTCGATGTCGTCGGATTCACTCCAAATGCATTTGATTCGATTAATAGACACTAGACAGCATACCCACAGGTGTACAAGAGTCGTAGGTAGCCTAGTTTGGCCGCTGTGCCAGTTGGAAGGTGAGCTAGGATAAGGCTGAAAATGCCTTATCTGTCTACTTTTTCAGGTGAAAATCTCGATGTCGTCGGATACACTCCAAATGCATTTGATTCGATTAATAGACACTAGACAACATACCCACAGGTGTACAAGAGTCGTAGGTAGCCTAGTTTGGCCGCTGTGCCAGTTGGAAGGTGAGCTAGGATAAGGCTGAAAATGCCTTACTATACACTGTCTACTTTTTCAGGTGAAAATCTCGATGTCGTCGGATTCACTCCAAATGCATTTGATTCGATTAATAGACACTAGACAACATACCCACAGGTGTACAAGAGTCGTAGGTAGCCTAGTTTGGCCGCTGTGCCAGTTGGAAGGTGAGCTAGGATAAGGCTGAAAATGCCTTACTATACACTGTCTACTTTTTCAGGTGAAAATCTCGATGTCGTCGGATTCACTCCAAATGCATTTGATTCGATTAATAGACACTAGACAGCATACCCACAGGTGTACAAGAGTCGTAGGTAGCCTAGTTTGGCCGCTGTGCCAGTTGGAAGGTGAGCTAGGATAAGGCTGAAAATGCCTTATCTGTCTACTTTTTCAGGTGAAAATCTCGATGTCGTCGGATACACTCCAAATGCATTTGATTCGATCAATAGACACTAGACAACATACCCACAGGTGTACAAGAGTCGTAGGTAGCCTAGTTTGGCCGCTGTGCCAGTTGGAAGGTGAGCTAGGATAAGGCTGAAAATGCCTTACACTGTCTACTTTTTCAGGTGAAAATCTCGATGTCGTCGGATACACTCCAAATGCATTTGATTCGATCAATAGACACTAGACAACATACCCACAGGTGTACAAGAGTCGTAGGTAGCCTAGTTTGGCCGCTGTGCCAGTTGGAAGGTGAGCTAGGATAAGGCTGAAAATGCCTTACTATACACTGTCTACTTTTTCAGGTGAAAATCTCGATGTCGTCGGATTCACTCCAAATGCATTTGATTCGATTAATAGACACTAGACAACATACCCACAGGTGTACAAGAGTCGTAGGTAGCCTAGTTTGGCCGCTGTGCCAGTTGGAAGGTGAGCTAGGATAAGGCTGAAAATGCCTTACTATACACCGTCTACTTTTTCAGGTGAAAATCTCGATGTCGTCGGATACACTCCAAATGCATTTGATTCGATTAATAGACACTAGACAACATACCCACAGGTGTACAGGAGTCGTAGGTAGCCTAGTTTGGCCGCTGTGCCAGTTGGAAGGTGAGCTAGGATAAGGCTGAAAATGCCTTATCTGTCTACTTTTTCAGGTGAAAATCTCGATGTCGTCGGATACACTCCAAATGCATTTGATTCGATCAATAGACACTAGACAACATACCCACAGGTGTACAAGAGTCGTAGGTAGCCTAGTTTGGCCGCTGTGCCAGTTGGAAGGTGAGCTAGGATAAGGCTGAAAATGCCTTACACTGTCTACTTTTTCAGGTGAAAATCTCGATGTCGTCGGATACACTCCAAATGCATTTGATTCGATTAATAGACACTAGACAACATACCCACAGGTGTACAAGAGTCGTAGGTAGCCTAGTTTGGCCGCTGTGCCAGTTGGAAGGTGAGCTAGGATAAGGCTGAAAATGCCTTACTATACACTGTCTACTTTTTCAGGTGAAAATCTCGATGTCGTCGGATTCACTCCAAATGCATTTGATTCGATTAATAGACACTAGACAACATACCCACAGGTGTACAAGAGTCGTAGGTAGCCTAGTTTGGCCGCTGTGCCAGTTGGAAGGTGAGCTAGGATAAGGCTGAAAATGCCTTACTATACACCGTCTACTTTTTCAGGTGAAAATCTCGATGTCGTCGGATACACTCCAAATGCATTTGATTCGATTAATAGACACTAGACAACATACCCACAGGTGTACAGGAGTCGTAGGTAGCCTAGTTTGGCCGCTGTGCCAGTTGGAAGGTGAGCTAGGATAAGGCTGAAAATGCCTTACTATACACTGTCTACTTTTTCAGGTGAAAATCTCGATGTCGTCGGATTCACTCCAAATGCATTTGATTCGATTAATAGACACTAGACAACATACCCACAGGTGTACAAGAGTCGTAGGTAGCCTAGTTTGGCCGCTGTGCCAGTTGGAAGGTGAGCTAGGATAAGGCTGAAAATGCCTTACTATACACTGTCTACTTTTTCAGGTGAAAATCTCGATGTCGTCGGACACACTCCAAATGCATTTGATTCGATTAATGGACACTAGACAACATACCCACAGGTGTACAAGAGTCGTAGGTAGCCTAGTTTGGCCGCTGTGCCAGTTGGAAGGTGAGCTAGGATAAGGCTGAAAATGCCTTACTATACACTGTCTACTTTTTCAGGTGAAAATCTCGATGTCGTCGGATTCACTCCAAATGCATTTGATTCGATTAATAGACACTAGACAACATACCCACAGGTGTACAAGAGTCGTAGGTAGCCTAGTTTGGCCGCTGTGCCAGTTGGAAGGTGAGCTAGGATAAGGCTGAAAATGCCTTACTATACACTGTCTACTTTTTCAGGTGAAAATCTCGATGTCGTCGGACACACTCCAAATGCATTTGATTCGATTAATAGACACTAGACAACATACCCACAGGTGTACAAGAGTCGTAGGTAGCCTAGTTTGGCCGCTGTGCCAGTTGGAAGGTGAGCTAGGATAAGGCTGAAAATGCCTTACTATACACCGTCTACTCTTTCAGGTGAAAATCTCGATGTCGTCGGATACACTCCAAATGCATTTGATTCGATTAATAGACACTAGACAACATACCCACAGGTGTACAGGAGTCGTAGGTAGCCTAGTTTGGCCGCTGTGCCAGTTGGAAGGTGAGCTAGGATAAGGCTGAAAATGCCTTACTATACACTGTCTACTTTTTCAGGTGAAAATCTCGATGTCGTCGGATTCACTCCAAATGCATTTGATTCGATTAATAGACACTAGACAACATACCCACAGGTGTACAAGAGTCGTAGGTAGCCTAGTTTGGCCGCTGTGCCAGTTGGAAGGTGAGCTAGGATAAGGCTGAAAATGCCTTACTATACACCGTCTACTTTTTCAGGTGAAAATCTCGATGTCGTCGGATACACTCCAAATGCATTTGATTCGATTAATAGACACTAGACAACATACCCACAGGTGTACAGGAGTCGTAGGTAGCCTAGTTTGGCCGCTGTGCCAGTTGGAAGGTGAGCTAGGATAAGGCTGAAAATGCCTTACTATACACTGTCTACTTTTTCAGGTGAAAATCTCGATGTCGTCGGATTCACTCCAAATGCATTTGATTCGATTAATAGACACTAGACAACATACCCACAGGTGTACAAGAGTCGTAGGTAGCCTAGTTTGGCCGCTGTGCCAGTTGGAAGGTGAGCTAGGATAAGGCTGAAAATGCCTTACTATACACCGTCTACTTTTTCAGGTGAAAATCTCGATGTCGTCGGATACACTCCAAATGCATTTGATTCGATTAATAGACACTAGACAACATACCCACAGGTGTACAGGAGTCGTAGGTAGCCTAGTTTGGCCGCTGTGCCAGTTGGAAGGTGAGCTAGGATAAGGCTGAAAATGCCTTACTATACACTGTCTACTTTTTCAGGTGAAAATCTCGATGTCGTCGGATTCACTCCAAATGCATTTGATTCGATTAATAGACACTAGACAACATACCCACAGATGTACAAGAGTCGTAGGTAGCCTAGTTTGGCCGCTGTGCCAGTTGGAAGGTGAGCTAGGATAAGGCTGAAAATGCCTTACTATACACTGTCTACTTTTTCAGGAGAAAATCTCGATGTCGTCGGATACACTCCAAATGCATTTGATTCGATTAATAGACACTAGACAACATACCCACAGGTGTACAAGAGTCGTAGGTAGCCTAGTTTGGCCGCTGTGCCAGTTGGAAGGTGAGCTAGGATAAGGCTGAAAATGCCTTACTATACACTGTCTACTTTTTCAGGTGAAAATGTCGATGTCGTCGGATTCACTCCAAATGCATTTGATTCGATTAATAGACACTAGACAACATACCCACAGATGTACAAGAGTCGTAGGTAGCCTAGTTTGGCCGCTGTGCCAGTTGGAAGGTGAGCTAGGATAAGGCTGAAAATGCCTTACTATACACTGTCTACTTTTTCAGGAGAAAATCTCGATGTCGTCGGATACACTCCAAATGCATTTGATTCGATTAATAGACACTAGACAACATACCCACAGGTGTACAAGAGTCGTAGGTAGCCTAGTTTGGCCGCTGTGCCAGTTGGAAGGTGAGCTAGGATAAGGCTGAAAATGCCTTATCTGTCTACTTTTTCAGGTGAAAATCTCGATGTCGTCGGATACACTCCAAATGCATTTGATTCGATTAATAGACACTAGACAACATACCCACAGGTGTACAAGAGTCGTAGGTAGCCTAGTTTGGCCGCTGTGCCAGTTGGAAGGTGAGCTAGGATAAGGCTGAAAATGCCTTATCTGTCTACTTTTTCAGGTGAAAATCTCAATGTCGCCGGATACACTCCAAATGCATTTGATTCGATTAATAGACACTAGACAACATACCCACAGGTGTACAAGAGTCGTAGGTAGCCTAGTTTGGCCGCTGTGCCAGTTGGAAGGTGAGCTAGGATAAGGCTGAAAATGCCTTACTATACACTGTCTACTTTTTCAGGTGAAAATCTCGATGTCGTCGGATACACTCCAAATGCATTTGATTCGATTAATAGACACTAGACAACATACCCACAGGTGTACAAGAGTCGTAGGTAGCCTAGTTTGGCCGCTGTGCCAGTTGGAAGGTGAGCTAGGATAAGGCTGAAAATGCCTTACTATACACTGTCTACTTTTTCAGGTGAAAATCTCGATGTCGTCGGATTCACTCCAAATGCATTTGATTCGATTAATAGACACTAGACAACATACCCACAGGTGTACAAGAGTCGTAGGTAGCCTAGTTTGGCCGCTGTGCCAGTTGGAAGGTGAGCTAGGATAAGGCTGAAAATGCCTTACTATACACTGCCTACTTTTTCAGGTGAAAATCTCGATGTCGTCGGATACACTCCAAATGCATTTGATTCGATTAATAGACACTAGACAACATACCCACAGGTGTACAGGAGTCGTAGGTAGCCTAGTTTGGCCGCTGTGCCAGTTGGAAGGTGAGCTAGGATAAGGCTGAAAATGCCTTACTATACACTGTCTACTTTTTCAGGTGAAAATCTCGATGTCGTCGGATTCACTCCAAATGCATTTGATTCGATTAATAGACACTAGACAACATACCCACAGGTGTACAAGAGTCGTAGGTAGCCTAGTTTGGCCGCTGTGCCAGTTGGAAGGTGAGCTAGGATAAGGCTGAAAATGCCTTACTATACACCGTCTACTTTTTCAGGTGAAAATCTCGATGTCGTCGGATACACTCCAAATGCATTTGATTCGATTAATAGACACTAGACAACATACCCACAGGTGTACAGGAGTCGTAGGTAGCCTAGTTTGGCCGCTGTGCCAGTTGGAAGGTGAGCTAGGATAAGGCTGAAAATGCCTTACTATACACTGTCTACTTTTTCAGGTGAAAATCTCGATGTCGTCGGATTCACTCCAAATGCATTTGATTCGATTAATAGACACTAGACAACATACCCACAGGTGTACAAGAGTCGTAGGTAGCCTAGTTTGGCCGCTGTGCCAGTTGGAAGGTGAGCTAGGATAAGGCTGAAAATGCCTTACTATACACTGTCTACTTTTTCAGGTGAAAATCTCGATGTCGTCGGACACACTCCAAATGCATTTGATTCGATTAATAGACACTAGACAACATACCCACAGGTGTACAAGAGTCGTAGGTAGCCTAGTTTGGCCGCTGTGCCAGTTGGAAGGTGAGCTAGGATAAGGCTGAAAATGCCTTACTATACACCGTCTACTTTTTCAGGTGAAAATCTCGATGTCGTCGGATTCACTCCAAATGCATTTGATTCGATTAATAGACACTAGACAACATACCCACAGGTGTACAGGAGTCGTAGGTAGCCTAGTTTGGCCGCTGTGCCAGTTGGAAGGTGAGCTAGGATAAGGCTGAAAATGCCTTACTATACACTGTCTACTTTTTCAGGTGAAAATCTCGATGTCGTCGGATTCACTCCAAATGCATTTGATTCGATTAATAGACACTAGACAACATACCCACAGATGTACAAGAGTCGTAGGTAGCCTAGTTTGGCCGCTGTGCCAGTTGGAAGGTGAGCTAGGATAAGGCTGAAAATGCCTTACTATACACTGTCTACTTTTTCAGGAGAAAATCTCGATGTCGTCGGATACACTCCAAATGCATTTGATTCGATTAATAGACACTAGACAACATACCCACAGGTGTACAAGAGTCGTAGGTAGCCTAGTTTGGCCGCTGTGCCAGTTGGAAGGTGAGCTAGGATAAGGCTGAAAATGCCTTACTATACACTGTCTACTTTTTCAGGTGAAAATGTCGATGTCGTCGGATTCACTCCAAATGCATTTGATTCGATTAATAGACACTAGACAACATACCCACAGATGTACAAGAGTCGTAGGTAGCCTAGTTTGGCCGCTGTGCCAGTTGGAAGGTGAGCTAGGATAAGGCTGAAAATGCCTTACTATACACTGTCTACTTTTTCAGGAGAAAATCTCGATGTCGTCGGATACACTCCAAATGCATTTGATTCGATTAATAGACACTAGACAACATACCCACAGGTGTACAAGAGTCGTAGGTAGCCTAGTTTGGCCGCTGTGCCAGTTGGAAGGTGAGCTAGGATAAGGCTGAAAATGCCTTATCTGTCTACTTTTTCAGGTGAAAATCTCGATGTCGTCGGATACACTCCAAATGCATTTGATTCGATTAATAGACACTAGACAACATACCCACAGGTGTACAAGAGTCGTAGGTAGCCTAGTTTGGCCGCTGTGCCAGTTGGAAGGTGAGCTAGGATAAGGCTGAAAATGCCTTATCTGTCTACTTTTTCAGGTGAAAATCTCAATGTCGCCGGATACACTCCAAATGCATTTGATTCGATTAATAGACACTAGACAACATACCCACAGATGTACAAGAGTCGTAGGTAGCCTAGTTTGGCCGCTGTGCCAGTTGGAAGGTGAGCTAGGATAAGGCTGAAAATGCCTTACTATACACTGTCTACTTTTTCAGGAGAAAATCTCGATGTCGTCGGATACACTCCAAATGCATTTGATTCGATTAATAGACACTAGACAACATACCCACAGGTGTACAAGAGTCGTAGGTAGCCTAGTTTGGCCGCTGTGCCAGTTGGAAGGTGAGCTAGGATAAGGCTGAAAATGCCTTATCTGTCTACTTTTTCAGGTGAAAATCTCGATGTCGTCGGATACACTCCAAATGCATTTGATTCGATTAATAGACACTAGACAACATACCCACAGGTGTACAAGAGTCGTAGGTAGCCTAGTTTGGCCGCTGTGCCAGTTGGAAGGTGAGCTAGGATAAGGCTGAAAATGCCTTACTATACACTGTCTACTTTTTCAGGTGAAAATCGCGATGTCGTCGGATTCACTCCAAATGCATTTGATTCGATTAATAGACACTAGACAACATACCCACAGGTGTACAAGAGTCGTAGGTAGCCTAGTTTGGCCGCTGTGCCAGTTGGAAGGTGAGCTAGGATAAGGCTGAAAATGCCTTACTATACACTGTCTACTTTTTCAGGTGAAAATCTCGATGTCGTCGGCTACACTCCAAATGCATTTGATTCGATTAATAGACACTAGACAACATACCCACAGGTGTACAAGAGTCGTAGGTAGCCTAGTTTGGCCGCTGTGCCAGTTGGAAGGTGAGCTAGGATAAGGCTGAAAATGCCTTACTTTTTCAGGTGAAAATCTCGATGTCGTCGGATTCACTCCAAATGCATTTGATTCGATTAATAGACACTAGACAACATACCCACAGGTGTACAAGAGTCGTAGGTAGAATAGTTTGGCCGCTGTGCCAGTTGGAAGGTGAGCTAGGATAAGGCTGAAAATGCCTTACTATACACTGTCTACTTTTTCAGGTGAAAATCTCGATGTCGTCGGATTCACTCCAAATGCATTTGATTCGATTAATAGACACTAGACAACATACCCACAGGTGTACAAGAGTCGTAGGTAGCCTAGTTTGGCCGCTGTGCCAGTTGGAAGGTGAGCTAGGATAAGGCTGAAAATGCCTTACTATACACTGTCTACTTTTTCAGGTGAAAATCTCGATGTCGTCGGCTACACTCCAAATGCATTTGATTCGATGAATAGACACTAGACAACATACCCACAGGTGTACAAGAGTCGTAGGTAGCCTAGTTTGGCCGCTGTGCCAGTTGGAAGGTGAGCTAGGATAAGGCTGAAAATGCCTTACTATATGTCTATACACTATACACTGTCTACTTTTTCAGGTGAAAATCTCGATGTCGTCGGATTCACTCCAAATGCATTTGATTCGATTAATAGACACTAGACAACATACCCACAGGTGTACAAGAGTCGTAGGTAGCCTAGTTTGGCCGCTGTGCCAGTTGGAAGGTGAGCTAGGATAAAGCTGAAAATGCCTTACTTTACACTGTCTACTTTTTCAGGTGAAAATCTCGATGTCGTCGGATTCACTCCAAATGCATTTGATTCGATTAATAGACACTAGACAACATACCCACAGGTGTACAAGAGTCGTAGGTAGCCTAGTTTGGCCGCTGTGCCAGTTGGAAGGTGAGCTAGGATAAGGCTGAAAATGCTGAAAATGCCTTACTATATGTCTATACACTATACACTGTCTACTTTTTCAGGTGAAAATCTCGATGTCGTCGGATTCACTCCAAATGCATTTGATTCGATTAATAGACACTAGACAACATACCCACAGGTGTACAAGAGTCGTAGGTAGCCTAGTTTGGCCGCTGTGCCAGTTGGAAGGTGAGCTAGGATAAAGCTGAAAATGCCTTACTATACACTGTCTACTTTTTCAGGTGAAAATCTCGATGTCGTCGGATTCACTCCAAATGCATTTGATTCGATGAATAGACACTAGACAACATACCCACAGGTGTACAAGAGTCGTAGGTAGCCTAGTTTGGCCGCTGTGCCAGTTGGAAGGTGAGCTAGGATAAGGCTGAAAATGCCTTACTATATGTCTATACACTATACACTGTCTACTTTTTCAGGTGAAAATCTCGATGTCGTCGGATTCACTCCAAATGCATTTGATTCGATTAATAGACACTAGACAACATACCCACAGGTGTACAAGAGTCGTAGGTAGCCTAGTTTGGCCGCTGTGCCAGTTGGAAGGTGAGCTAGGATAAAGCTGAAAATGCCTTACTATACACTGTCTACTTTTTCAGGTGAAAATCTCGATGTCGTCGGATTCACTCCAAATGCATTTGATTCGATTAATAGACACTAGACAACATACCCACAGGTGTACAAGAGTCGTAGGTAGCCTAGTTTGGCCGCTGTGCCAGTTGGAAGGTGAGCTAGGATAAGGCTGAAAATGCTGAAAATGCCTTACTATATGTCTATACACTATACACTGTCTACTTTTTCAGGTGAAAATCTCGATGTCGTCGGATTCACTCCAAATGCATTTGATTCGATTAATAGACACTAGACAACATACCCACAGGTGTACAAGAGTCGTAGGTAGCCTAGTTTGGCCGCTGTGCCAGTTGGAAGGTGAGCTAGGATAAAGCTGAAAATGCCTTACTATACACTGTCTACTTTTTCAGGTGAAAATCTCGATGTCGTCGGATTCACTCCAAATGCATTTGATTCGATTAATAGACACTAGACAACATACCCACAGGTGTACAAGAGTCGTAGGTAGCCTAGTTTGGCCGCTGTGCCAGTTGGAAGGTGAGCTAGGATAAGGCTGAAAATGCTGAAAATGCCTTACTATACACTGTCTACTTTTTCAGGTGAAAATCTCGATGTCGTCGGATTCACCCCAAATGCATTTGATTCGATTAATAGACACTAGACAACATACCCACAGGTGTACAAGAGTCGTAGGTAGAATAGTTTGGCCGCTGTGCCAGTTGGAAGGTGAGCTAGGATAAGGCTGAAAATGCCTTACTATACACTGTCTACTTTTTCAGGTGAAAATCTCGATGTCGTCGGATTCACCCCAAATGCATTTGATTCGATTAATAGACACTAGACAACATACCCACAGGTGTACAAGAGTCGTAGGTAGAATAGTTTGGCCGCTGTGCCAGTTGGAAGGTGAGCTAGGATAAGGCTGAAAATGCCTTACTATACACTGTCTACTTTTTCAGGTGAAAATCTCGATGTCGTCGGATTCACTCCAAATGCATTTGATTCGATTAATAGACACTAGACAACATACCCACAGGTGTACAAGAGTCGTAGGTAGAATAGTTTGGCCGCTGTGCCAGTTGGAAGGTGAGCTAGGATAAGGCTGAAAATGCCTTACTATACACTGTCTACTTTTTCAGGTGAAAATCTCGATGTCGTCGGATTCACCCCAAATGCATTTGATTCGATTAATAGACACTAGACAACATACCCACAGGTGTACAAGAGTCGTAGGTAGCCTAGTTTGGCCGCTGTGCCAGTTGGAAGGTGAGCTAGGATAAGGCTGAAAATGCCTTACTATACACTGTCTACTTTTTCAGGTGAAAATCTCGATGTCGTCGGCTACACTCCAAATGCATTTGATTCGATTAATAGACACTAGACAACATACCCACAGGTGTACAAGAGTCGTAGGTAGCCTAGTTTGGCCGCTGTGCCAGTTGGAAGGTGAGCTAGGATAAGGCTGAAAATGCCTTACTTTTTCAGGTGAAAATCTCGCTGTCGTCGGATTCACTCCAAATGCATTTGATTCGATTAATAGACACTAGACAACATACCCACAGGTGTACAAGAGTCGTAGGTAGAATAGTTTGGCCGCTGTGCCAGTTGGAAGGTGAGCTAGGATAAGGCTGAAAATGCCTTACTATACACTGTCTACTTTTTCAGGTGAAAATCTCGATGTCGTCGGATTCACCCCAAATGCATTTGATTCGATTAATAGACACTAGACAACATACCCACAGGTGTACAAGAGTCGTAGGTAGCCTAGTTTGGCCGCTGTGCCAGTTGGAAGGTGAGCTAGGATAAAGCTGAAAATGCCTTACTATACACTGTCTACTTTTTCAGGTGAAAATCTCGATGTCGTCGGATTCACTCCAAATGCATTTGATTCGATTAATAGACACTAGACAACATACCCACAGGTGTACAAGAGTCGTAGGTAGCCTAGTTTGGCCGCTGTGCCAGTTGGAAGGTGAGCTAGGATAAGGCTGAAAATGCTGAAAATGCCTTACTATACACTGTCTACTTTTTCAGGTGAAAATCTCGATGTCGTCGGATTCACCCCAAATGCATTTGATTCGATTAATAGACACTAGACAACATACCCACAGGTGTACAAGAGTCGTAGGTAGCCTAGTTTGGCCGCTGTGCCAGTTGGAAGGTGAGCTAGGATAAAGCTGAAAATGCCTTACTATACACTGTCTACTTTTTCAGGTGAAAATCGCGATGTCGTCGGATTCACTCCAAATGCATTTGATTCGATTAATAGACACTAGACAACATACCCACAGGTGTACAAGAGTCGTAGGTAGCCTAGTTTGGCCGCTGTGCCAGTTGGAAGGTGAGCTAGGATAAGGCTGAAAATGCTGAAAATGCCTTACTATACACTGTCTACTTTTTCAGGTGAAAATCTCGATGTCGTCGGATTCACTCCAAATGCATTTGATTCGATTAATAGACACTAGACAACATACCCACAGGTGTACAAGAGTCGTAGGTAGCCTAGTTTGGCCGCTGTGCCAGTTGGAAGGTGAGCTAGGATAAGGCTGAAAATGCTGAAAATGCCTTACTATACACTGTCTACTTTTTCAGGTGAAAATCTCGATGTCGTCGGATTCACCCCAAATGCATTTGATTCGATTAATAGACACTAGACAACATACCCACAGGTGTACAAGAGTCGTAGGTAGCCTAGTTTGGCCGCTGTGCCAGTTGGAAGGTGAGCTAGGATAAGGCTGAAAATGCCTTACTATACACTGTCTACTTTTTCAGGTGAAAATCTCGATGTCGTCGGCTACACTCCAAATGCATTTGATTCGATTAATAGACACTAGACAACATACCCACAGGTGTACAAGAGTCGTAGGTAGCCTAGTTTGGCCGCTGTGCCAGTTGGAAGGTGAGCTAGGATAAGGCTGAAAATGCCTTACTATACACTGTCTACTTTTTCAGGTGAAAATCTCGATGTCGTCGGCTACACTCCAAATGCATTTGATTCGATTAATAGACACTAGACAACATACCCACAGGTGTACAAGAGTCGTAGGTAGCCTAGTTTGGCCGCTGTGCCAGTTGGAAGGTGAGCTAGGATAAGGCTGAAAATGCCTTACTATACACTGTCTACTTTTTCAGGTGAAAATCTCGATGTCGTCGGCTACACTCCAAATGCATTTGATTCGATTAATAGACACTAGACAACATACCCACAGGTGTACAAGAGTCGTAGGTAGCCTAGTTTGGCCGCTGTGCCAGTTGGAAGGTGAGCTAGGATAAGGCTGAAAATGCCTTACTATACACTGTCTACTTTTTCAGGTGAAAATCTCGATGTCGTCGGCTACACTCCAAATGCATTTGATTCGATTAATAGACACTAGACAACATACCCACAGCTGTACAAGAGTCGTAGGTAGAATAGTTTGGCCGCTGTGCCAGTTGGAAGGTGAGCTAGGATAAGGCTGAAAATGCCTTACTATACACTGTCTACTTTTTCAGGTGAAAATCTCGATGTCGTCGGATTCACTCCAAATGCATTTGATTCGATTAATAGACACTAGACAACATACCCACAGGTGTACAAGAGTCGTAGGTAGAATAGTTTGGCCGCTGTGCCAGTTGGAAGGTGAGCTAGGATAAGGCTGAAAATGCCTTACTATACACTGTCTACTTTTTCAGGTGAAAATCTCGATGTCGTCGGATTCACCCCAAATGCATTTGATTCGATTAATAGACACTAGACAACATACCCACAGGTGTACAAGAGTCGTAGGTAGCCTAGTTTGGCCGCTGTGCCAGTTGGAAGGTGAGCTAGGATAAGGCTGAAAATGCCTTACTATACACTGTGTACTTTTTCAGGTGAAAATCTCGATGTCGTCGGCTACACTCCAAATGCATTTGATTCGATTAATAGACACTAGACAACATACCCACAGGTGTACAAGAGTCGTAGGTAGCCTAGTTTGGCCGCTGTGCCAGTTGGAAGGTGAGCTAGGATAAGGCTGAAAATGCCTTACTTTTTCAGGTGAAAATCTCGATGTCGTCGGATTCACTCCAAATGCATTTGATTCGATTAATAGACACTAGACAACATACCCACAGGTGTACAAGAGTCGTAGGTAGAATAGTTTGGCCGCTGTGCCAGTTGGAAGGTGAGCTAGGATAAGGCTGAAAATGCCTTACTATACACTGTCTACTTTTTCAGGTGAAAATCTCGATGTCGTCGGATTCACTCCAAATGCATTTGATTCGATTAATAGACACTAGACAACATACCCACAGGTGTACAAGAGTCGTAGGTAGCCTAGTTTGGCCGCTGTGCCAGTTGGAAGGTGAGCTAGGATAAGGCTGAAAATGCCTTACTATACACTGTCTACTTTTTCAGGTGAAAATCTCGATGTCGTCGGATACACTCCACATGCATTTGATTCGATTAATAGACACTAGACAACATACCCACAGGTGTACAAGAGTCGTAGGTAGCCTAGTTTGGCCGCTGTGCCAGTTGGAAGGTGAGCTAGGATAAGGCTGAAAATGCCTTACTTTTTCAGGTGAAAATCTCGATGTCGTCGGATTCACTCCAAATGCATTTGATTCGATTAATAGACACTAGACAACATACCCACAGGTGTACAAGAGTAGTAGGTAGCCTAGTTTGGCCGCTGTGCCAGTTTTAAGGTGAGCTAGGATAAGGCTGAAAATGCCTTACTCGATGTCGATCGAGATTTTCACCTGAAAAAGTAGACAGTGTATAGTAAGGCATTTTCAGCCTTATCCTAGCTCACCTTCCAACTGGCACAGCGGCCAAACTATTCTACCTACGACTCTTGTACACCTGTGGGTATGTTGTCTAGTGTCTATTAATCGAATCAAATGCATTTGGGGTGAATCCGACGACATCGAGATTTTCACCTGAAAAAGTAGACAGTGTATAGTAAGGCATTTTCAGCCTTATCCTAGCTCACCTTCCAACTGGCACAGCGGCCAAACTAGGCTACCTACGACTCTTGTACACCTGTGGGTATGTTGTCTAGTGTCTATTAATCGAATCAAATGCATTTGGAGTGAATCCGACGACATCGAGATTTTCACCTGAAAAAGTAGACAGTGTATAGTAAGGCATTTTCAGCCTTATCCTAGCTCACCTTCCAACTGGCACAGCGGCCAAACTAGGCTACCTACGACTCTTGTACACCTGTGGGTATGTTGTCTAGTGTCTATTAATCGAATCAAATGCATTTGGAGTGTATCCGACGACATCGAGATTTTCACCTGAAAAAGTAGACAGTGTATAGTAAGGCATTTTCAGCCTTATCCTAGCTCACCTTCCAACTGGCACAGCGGCCAAACTATTCTACCTACGACTCTTGTACACCTGTGGGTATGTTGTCTAGTGTCTATTAATCGAATCAAATGCATTTGGAGTGAATCCGACGACATCGAGATTTTCACCTGAAAAAGTAGACAGTGTATAGTAAGGCATTTTCAGCCTTATCCTAGCTCACCTTCCAACTGGCACAGCGGCCAAACTATTCTACCTACGACTCTTGTACACCTGTGGGTATGTTGTCTAGTGTCTATTAATCGAATCAAATGCATTTGGAGTGAATCCGACGACATCGAGATTTTCACCTGAAAAAGTAGACAGTGTATAGTAAGGCATTTTCAGCCTTATCCTAGCTCACCTTCCAACTGGCACAGCGGCCAAACTAGGCTACCTACGACTCTTGTACACCTGTGGGTATGTTGTCTAGTGTCTATTAATCGAATCAAATGCATTTGGAGTGTATCCGACGACATCGAGATTTTCACCTGAAAAAGTAGACAGTGTATAGTAAGGCATTTTCAGCCTTATCCTAGCTCACCTTCCAACTGGCACAGCGGCCAAACTAGGCTACCTACGACTCTTGTACACCTGTGGGTATGTTGTCTAGTGTCTGTTAATCGAATCAAATGCATTTGGAGTGAATCCGACGACATCGAGATTTTCACATGAAAAAGTAGACAGTGTATAGTAAGGCATTTTCAGCATTTTCAGCCTTATCCTAGCTCACCTTCCAACTGGCACAGCGGCCAAACTATTCTACCTACGACTCTTGTACACCTGTGGGTATGTTGTCTAGTGTCTATTAATCGAATCAAATGCATTTGGAGTGAATCCGACGACATCGAGATTTTCACCTGAAAAAGTAGACAGTGTATAGTAAGGCATTTTCAGCCTTATCCTAGCTCACCTTCCAACTGGCACAGCGGCCAAACTAGGCTACCTACGACTCTTGTACACCTGTGGGTATGTTGTCTAGTGTCTATTAATCGAATCAAATGCATTTGGAGTGAATCCGACGACATCGAGATTTTCACCTGAAAAAGTAGACAGTGTATAGTAAGGCATTTTCAGCCTTATCCTAGCTCACCTTCCAACTGGCACAGCGGCCAAACTATTCTACCCACGACTCTTGTACACCTGTGGGTATGTTGTCTAGTGTCTATTAATCGAATCAAATGCATTTGGAGTGAATCCGACGACATCGAGATTTTCACCTGAAAAAGTAGACAGTGTATAGTAAGGCATTTTCAGCCTTATCCTAGCTCACCTTCCAACTGGCACAGCGGCCAAACTATTCTACCTACGACTCTTGTACACCTGTGGGTATGTTGTCTAGTGTCTATTAATCGAATCAAATGCATTTAGAGTGTATCCGACGACATCGAGATTTTCACCTGAAAAAGTAGACAGTGTATAGTAAGGCATTTTCAGCCTTATCCTAGCTCACCTTCCAACTGGCACAGCGGCCAAACTATTCTACCTACGACTCTTGTACACCTGTGGGTATGTTGTCTAGTGTCTATTAATCGAATCAAATGCATTTGGAGTGAATCCGACGACATCGAGATTTTCACCTGAAAAAGTAGACAGTGTATAGTAAGGCATTTTCAGCCTTATCCTAGCTCACCTTCCAACTGGCACAGCGGCCAAACTATTCTACCTACGACTCTTGTATACCTGTGGGTATGTTGTCTAGTGTCTATTAATCGAATCAAATGCATTTAGAGTGTATCCGACGACATCGAGATTTTCACCTGAAAAAGTAGACAGTGTATAGTAAGGCATTTTCAGCCTTATCCTAGCTCACCTTCCAACTGGCACAGCGGCCAAACTAGGCTACCTACGACTCTTGTACACCTGTGGGTATGTTGTCTAGTGTCTATTAATCGAATCAAATGCATTTGGAGTGAATCCGACGACATCGAGATTTTCACCTGAAAAAGTAGACAGTGTATAGTAAGGCATTTTCAGCCTTATCCTAGCTCACCTTCCAACTGGCACAGCGGCCAAACTATTCTACCTACGACTCTTGTACACCTGTGGGTATGTTGTCTAGTGTCTATTAATCGAATCAAATGCATTTGGAGTGAATCCGACGACATCGAGATTTTCACCTGAAAAAGTAGACAGTGTATAGTAAGGCATTTTCAGCCTTATCCTAGCTCACCTTCCAACTGGCACAGCGGCCAAACTATTCTACCTACGACTCTTGTACACCTGTGGGTATGTTGTCTAGTGTCTATTAATCGAATCAAATGCATTTGGAGTGAATCCGACGACATCGAGATTTTCACCTGAAAAAGTAGACAGTGTATAGTAAGGCATTTTCAGCCTTATCCTAGCTCACCTTCCAACTGGCACAGCGGCCAAACTAGGCTACCTACGACTCTTGTACACCTGTGGGTATGTTGTCTAGTGTCTATTAATCGAATCAAATGCATTTGGAGTGAATCCGACGACATCGAGATTTTCACCTGAAAAAGTAGACAGTGTATAGTAAGGCATTTTCAGCCTTATCCTAGCTCACCTTCCAACTGGCACAGCGGCCAAACTAGGCTACCTACGACTCTTGTACACCTGTGGGTATGTTGTCTAGTGTCTATTAATCGAATCAAATGCATTTGGAGTGAATCCGACGACATCGAGATTTTCACCTGAAAAAGTAGACAGTGTATAGTAAGGCATTTTCAGCCTTATCCTAGCTCACCTTCCAACTGGCACAGCGGCCAAACTATTCTACCTACGACTCTTGTACACCTGTGGGTATGTTGTCTAGTGTCTATTAATCGAATCAAATGCATTTGGAGTGAATCCGACGACATCGAGATTTTCACCTGAAAAAGTAGACAGTGTATAGTAAGGCATTTTCAGCCTTATCCTAGCTCACCTTCCAACTGGCACAGCGGCCAAACTAGGCTACCTACGACTCTTGTACACCTGTGGGTATGTTGTCTAGTGTCTATTAATCGAATCAAATGCATTTGGAGTGTAGCCGACGACATCGAGATTTTCACCTGAAAAAGTAGACAGTGTATAGTAAGGCATTTTCAGCCTTATCCTAGCTCACCTTCCAACTGGCACAGCGGCCAAACTATTCTACCTACGACTCTTGAACACCTGTGGGTATGTTGTCTAGTGTCTATTAATCGAATCAAATGCATTTGGAGTGAATCCGACGACATCGAGATTTTCACCTGAAAAAGTAGACAGTGTATAGTAAGGCATTTTCAGCCTTATCCTAGCTCACCTTCCAACTGGCACAGCGGCCAAACTAGGCTACCTACGACTCTTGTACACCTGTGGGTATGTTGTCTAGTGTCTATTAATCGAATCAAATGCATTTGGAGTGTAGCCGACGACATCGAGATTTTCACCTGAAAAAGTAGACAGTGTATAGTAAGGCATTTTCAGCCTTATCCTAGCTCACCTTCCAACTGGCACAGCGGCCAAACTATTCTACCTACGACTCTTGAACACCTGTGGGTATGTTGTCTAGTGTCTATTAATCGAATCAAATGCATTTGGAGTGAATCCGACGACATCGAGATTTTCACCTGAAAAAGTAGACAGTGTATAGTAAGGCATTTTCAGCCTTATCCTAGCTCACCTTCCAACTGGCACAGCGGCCAAACTAGGCTACCTACGACTCTTGTACACCTGTGGGTATGTTGTCTAGTGTCTATTAATCGAATCAAATGCATTTGGAGTGTATCCGACGACATCGAGATTTTCACCTGAAAAAGTAGACAGTGTATAGTAAGGCATTTTCAGCCTTATCCTAGCTCACCTTCCAACTGGCACAGCGGCCAAACTATGCTACCTACGACTCTTGTACACCTGTGGGTATGTTGTCTAGTGTCTATTAATCGAATCAAATGCATTTGGAGTGAATCCGACGACATCGAGATTTTCACCTGAAAAAGTAGACAGTGTATAGTAAGGCATTTTCAGCCTTATCCTAGCTCACCTTCCAACTGGCACAGCGGCCAAACTATTCTACCTACGACTCTTGTACACCTGTGGGTATGTTGTCTAGTGTCTATTAATCGAATCAAATGCATTTGGAGTGAATCCGACGACATCGAGATTTTCACCTGAAAAAGTAGACAGTGTATAGTAAGGCATTTTCAGCCTTATCCTAGCTCACCTTCCAACTGGCACAGCGGCCAAACTAGGCTACCTACGACTCTTGTACACCTGTGGGTATGTTGTCTAGTGTCTATTAATCGAATCAAATGCATTTGGAGTGTAGCCGACGACATCGAGATTTTCACCTGAAAAAGTAGACAGTGTATAGTAAGGCATTTTCAGCCTTATCCTAGCTCACCTTCCAACTGGCACAGCGGCCAAACTATTCTACCTACGACTCTTGAACACCTGTGGGTATGTTGTCTAGTGTCTATTAATCGAATCAAATGCATTTGGAGTGAATCCGACGACATCGAGATTTTCACCTGAAAAAGTAGACAGTGTATAGTAAGGCATTTTCAGCCTTATCCTAGCTCACCTTCCAACTGGCACAGCGGCCAAACTATTCTACCTACGACTCTTGTACACCTATGGGTATGTTGTCTAGTGTCTATTAATCGAATCAAATGCATTTGGAGTGAATCCGACGACATCGAGATTTTCACCTGAAAAAGTAGACAGTGTATAGTAAGGCATTTTCAGCCTTATCCTAGCTCACCTTCCAACTGGCACAGCGGCCAAACTATTCTACCTACGACTCTTGTACACCTGTGGGTATGTTGTCTAGTGTCTATTAATCGAATCAAATGCATTTGGACTGAATCCGACGACATCGAGATTTTCACCTGAAAAAGTAGACAGTGTATAGTAAGGCATTTTCAGCCTTATCCTAGCTCACCTTCCAACTGGCACAGCGGCCAAACTATTCTACCTACGACTCTTGTACACCTGTGGGTATGTTGACTAGTGTCTATTAATCGAATCAAATGCATTTGGAGTGAATCCGACGACATCGAGATTTTCACCTGAAAAAGTAGACAGTGTATAGTAAGGCATTTTCAGCCTTATCCTAGCTCACCTTCCAACTGGCACAGCGGCCAAACTATTCTACCTACGACTCTTGTACACCTGTGGGTATGTTGTCTAGTGTCTATTAATCGAATCAAATGCATTTGGAGTGAATCCGACGACATCGAGATTTTCACCTGAAAAAGTAGACAGTGTATAGTAAGGCATTTTCAGCCTTATCCTAGCTCACCTTCCAACTGGCACAGCGGCCAAACTAGGCTACCTACGACTCTTGTACACCTGTGGGTATGTTGTCTAGTGTCTATTAATCGAATCAAATGCATTTGGAGTGAATCCGACGACATCGAGATTTTCACCTGAAAAAGTAGACAGTGTATAGTAAGGCATTTTCAGCCTTATCCTAGCTCACCTTCCAACTGGCACAGCGGCCAAACTAGGCTACCTACGACTCTTGTACACCTGTGGGTATGTTGTCTAGTGTCTATTAATCGAATCAAATGCATTTGGAGTGAATCCGACGACATCGAGATTTTCACCTGAAAAAGTAAGGCATTTTCAGCCTTATCCTAGCTCACCTTCCAACTGGCACAGCGGCCAAACTAGGCTACCTACGACTCTTGTACACCTGTGGGTATGTTGTCTAGTGTCTATTAATCGAATCAAATGCATTTGAAGTGAATCCGACGACATCGAGATTTTCACCTGAAAAAGTAGACAGTGTATAGTAAGGCATTTTCAGCCTTATCCTAGCTCACCTTCCAACTGGCACAGCGGCCAAACTAGGCTACCTACGACTCTTGTACACCTGTGGGTATGTTGTCTAGTGTCTATTAATCGAATCAAATGCATTTGAAGTGAATCCGACGACATCGAGATTTTCACCTGAAAAAGTAGACAGTGTATAGTAAGGCATTTTCAGCCTTATCCTAGCTCACCTTCCAACTGGCACAGCGGCCACACTATTCTACCTACGACTCTTGTACACCTGTGGGTATGTTGTCTAGTGTCTACTAATCGAATCAAATGCATTTGGAGTGAATCCGACGACATCGAGATTTTCACCTGAAAAAGTAAGACATTTTCAGCCTTATCCTAGCTCACCTTCCAACTGGCACAGCGGCCAAACTATTCTACCTACGACTCTTGTACACCTGTGGGTATGTTGTCTAGTGTCTATTAATCGAATCAAATGCATTTGGAGTGAATCCGACGACATCGAGATTTTCACCTGAAAAAGTAGACAGTGTATAGTAAGGCATTTTCAGCCTTATCCTAGCTCACCTTCCAACTGGCACAGCGGCCAAACTAGGCTACCTACGACTCTTGTACACCTGTGGGTATGTTGTCTAGTGTCTATTAATCGAATCAAATGCATTTGAAGTGAATCCGACGACATCGAGATTTTCACCTGAAAAAGTAGACAGTGTATAGTAAGGTATTTTCAGCCTTATCCTAGCTCACCTTCCAACTGGCACAGCGGCCAAACTATTCTACCTACGACTCTTGTACACCTGTGGGTATGTTGTCTAGTGTCTGTTAATCGAATCAAATGCATTTGGAGTGAATCCGACGACATCGAGATTTTCACCTGAAAAAGTAGACAGTGTATAGTAAGGCATTTTCAGCATTTTCAGCCTTATCCTAGCTCACCTTCCAACTGGCACAGCGGCCAAACTAGGCTACCTACGACTCTTGTACACCTGTGGGTATGTTGTCTAGTGTCTATTAATCGAATCAAATGCATTTGGAGTGTATCCGACGACATCGAGATTTTCACCTGAAAAAGTAGACAGTGTATAGTAAGGCATTTTCAGCCTTATCCTAGCTCACCTTCCAACTGGCACAGCGGCCAAACTAGGCTACCTACGACTCTTGTACACCTGTGGGTATGTTGTCTAGTGTCTATTAATCGAATCAAATGCATTTGGAGTGAATCCGACGACATCGAGATTTTCACCTGAAAAAGTAGACAGTGTATAGTAAGGCATTTTCAGCCTTATCCTAGCTCACCTTCCAACTGGCACAGCGGCCAAACTATTCTACCTACGACTCTTGTACACCTGTGGGTATGTTGTCTAGTGTCTATTAATCGAATCAAATGCATTTGGAGTGAATCCGACGACATCGAGATTTTCACCTGAAAAAGTAAGACATTTTCAGCCTTATCCTTGCTCACCTTCCAACTGGCACAGCGGCCAAACTATTCTACCTACGACTCTTGTACACCTGTGGGTATGTTGTCTAGTGTCTATTAATCGAATCAAATGCATTTGGAGTGAATCCGACGACATCGAGATTTTCACCTGAAAAAGTAGACAGTGTATAGTAAGGCATTTTCAGCCTTATCCTAGCTCACCTTCCAACTGGCACAGCGGCCAAACTATTCTACCTACGACTCTTGTACACCTGTGGGTATGTTGTCTAGTGTCTATTAATCGAATCAAATGCATTTGGACTGAATCCGACGACATCGAGATTTTCACCTGAAAAAGTAGACAGTGTATAGTAAGGCATTTTCAGCCTTATCCTAGCTCACCTTCCAACTGGCGCAGCGGCCAAACTAGGCTACCTACGACTCTTGTACACCTGTGGGTATGTTGTCTAGTGTCTATTAATCGAATCAAATGCATTTGGAGTGAATCCGACGACATCGAGATTTTCACCTGAAAAAGTAAGGCATTTTCAGCCTTATCCTAACTCACCTTCCAACTGGCACAGCGGCCAAACTAGGGTACCTACGACTCTTGTACACCTGTGGGTATGTTGTCTAGTGTCTATTAATCGAATCAAATGCATTTGGAGTGAATCCGACGACATCGAGATTTTCACCTGAAAAAGTAGACAGTGTATAGTAAGGCATTTTCAGCCTTATCCTAGCTCACCTTCCAACTGGCACAGCGGCCAAACTATTCTACCTACGACTCTTGTACACCTGTGGGTATGTTGTCTAGTGTCTATTAATCGAATCAAATGCATTTGGAGTGAATCCGACGACATCGAGATTTTCACCTGAAAAAGTAGACAGTGTATAGTAAGGCATTTTCAGCCTTATCCTAGCTCACCTTCCAACTGGCGCAGCGGCCAAACTAGGCTACCTACGACTCTTGTACACCTGTGGGTATGTTGTCTAGTGTCTATTAATCGAATCAAATGCATTTGGAGTGAATCCGACGACATCGAGATTTTCACCTGAAAAAGTAAGGCATTTTCAGCCTTATCCTAACTCACCTTCCAACTGGCACAGCGGCCAAACTAGGGTACCTACGACTCTTGTACACCTGTGGGTATGTTGTCTAGTGTCTATTAATCGAATCAAATGCATTTGGAGTGAATCCGACGACATCGAGATTTTCACCTGAAAAAGTAGACAGTGTATAGTAAGGCATTTTCAGCCTTATCCTAGCTCACCTTCCAACTGGCACAGCGGCCAAACTATTCTACCTACGACTCTTGTACACCTGTGGGTATGTTGTCTAGTGTCTATTAATCGAATCAAATGCATTTGGAGTGAATCCGACGACATCGAGATTTTCACCTGAAAAAGTAGACAGTGTATAGTAAGGCATTTTCAGCCTTATCCTAGCTCACCTTCCAACTGGCACAGCGGCCAAACTAGGCTACCTACGACTCTTGTACACCTGTGGGTATGTTGTCTAGTGTCTATTAATCGAATCAAATGCATTTGAAGTGAATCCGACGACATCGAGATTTTCACCTGAAAAAGTAGACAGTGTATAGTAAGGCATTTTCAGCCTTATCCTAGCTCACCTTCCAACTGGCACAGCGGCCAAACTAGGCTACCTACGACTCTTGTACACCTGTGGGTATGTTGTCTAGTGTCTATTAATCGAATCAAATGCATTTGGAGTGAATCCGACGACATCGAGATTTTCACCTGAAAAAGTAGACAGTGTATAGTAAGGCATTTTCAGCCTTATCCTAGCTCACCTTCCAACTGGCACAGCGGCCAAACTAGGCTACCTACGACTCTTGTACACCTGTGGGTATGTTGTCTAGTGTCTATTAATCGAATCAAATGCATTTGGAGTGAATCCGACGACATCGAGATTTTCACCTGAAAAAGTAAGGCATTTTCAGCCTTATCCTAGCTCACCTTCCAACTGGCACAGCGGCCAAACTAGGCTACCTACGACTCTTTACACCTGTGGGTATGTTGTCTAGTGTCTATTAATCGAATCAAATGCATTTGAAGTGAATCCGACGACATCGAGATTTTCACCTGAAAAAGTAGACAGTGTATAGTAAGGCATTTTCAGCCTTATCCTAGCTCACCTTCCAACTGGCACAGCGGCCAAACTAGGCTACCTACGACTCTTGTACACCTGTGGGTATGTTGTCTAGTGTCTATTAATCGAATCAAATGCATTTGAAGTGAATCCGACGACATCGAGATTTTCACCTGAAAAAGTAGACAGTGTATAGTAAGGCATTTTCAGCCTTATCCTAGCTCACCTTCCAACTGGCACAGCGGCCAAACTAGGCTACCTACGACTCTTGTACACCTGTGGGTATGTTGTCTAGTGTCTATTAATCGAATCAAATGCATTTGAAGTGAATCCGACGACATCGAGATTTTCACCTGAAAAACTAGACAGTGTATAGTAAGGCATTTTCAGCCTTATCCTAGCTCACCTTCCAACTGGCACAGCGGCCAAACTAGGCTACCTACGACTCTTGTACACCTGTGGGTATGTTGTCTAGTGTCTATTAATCGAATCAAATGCATTTGGAGTGAATCCGACGACATCGAGATTTTCACCTGAAAAAGTAGACAGTGTATAGTAAGGCATTTTCAGCCTTATCCTAGCTCACCTTCCAACTGGCACAGCGGCCAAACTAGGCTACCTACGACTCTTGTACACCTGTGGGTATGTTGTCTAGTGTCTATTAATCGAATCAAATGCATTTGGAGTGAATCCGACGACATCGAGATTTTCACCTGAAAAAGTAAGGCATTTTCAGCCTTATCCTAGCTCACCTTCCAACTGGCACAGCGGCCAAACTAGGCTACCTACGACTCTTGTACACCTGTGGGTATGTTGTCTAGTGTCTATTAATCGAATCAAATGCATTTGGAGTGAATCCGACGACATCGAGATTTTCACCTGAAAAAGTAAGACATTTTCAGCCTTATCCTAGCTCACCTTCCAACTGGCACAGCGGCCAAACTATTCTACCTACGACTCTTGTACACCTGTGGGTATGTTGTCTAGTGTCTATTAATCGAATCAAATGCATTTGGAGTGAATCCGACGACATCGAGATTTTCACCTGAAAAAGTAGACAGTGTATAGTAAGGCATTTTCAGCCTTATCCTAGCTCACCTTCCAACTGGCACAGCGGCCAAACTATTCTACCTACGACTCTTGTACACCTGTGGGTATGTTGTCTAGTGTCTATTAATCGAATCAAATGCATTTGGAGTGAATCCGACGACATCGAGATTTTCACCTGAAAAAGTAGACAGTGTATAGTAAGGCATTTTCAGCCTTATCCTAGCTCACCTTCCAACTGGCACAGCGGCCAAACTAGGCTACCTACGACTCTTGTACACCTGTGGGTATGTTGTCTAGTGTCTATTAATCGAATCAAATGCATTTGGAGTGAATCCGACGACATCGAGATTTTCACCTGAAAAAGAAGACAGTGTATAGTAAGGCATTTTCAGCCTTATCCTAGCTCACCTTCCAACTGGCACAGCGGCCAAACTAGGCTACCTACGACTCTTGTACACCTGTGGGTATGTTGTCTAGTGTCTATTAATCGAATCAAATGCATTTGGAGTGAATCCGACGACATCGAGATTTTCACCTGAAAAAGTAAGGCATTTTCAGCCTTATCCTAGCTCACCTTCCAACTGGCACAGCGGCCAAACTAGGCTACCTACGACTCTTGTACACCTGTGGGTATGTTGTCTAGTGTCTATTAATCGAATCAAATGCATTTGGAGTGAATCCGACGACATCGAGATTTTCACCTGAAAAAGTAAGACATTTTCAGCCTTATCCTAGCTCACCTTCCAACTGGCACAGCGGCCAAACTATTCTACCTACGACTCTTGTACACCTGTGGGTATGTTGTCTAGTGTCTATTAATCGAATCAAATGCATTTGGAGTGAATCCGACGACATCGAGATTTTCACCTGAAAAAGTAGACAGTGTATAGTAAGGCATTTTCAGCCTTATCCTAGCTCACCTTCCAACTGGCACAGCGGCCAAACTAGGCTACCTACGACTCTTGTACACCTGTGGGTATGTTGTCTAGTGTCTATTAATCGAATCAAATGCATTTGGAGTGAATCCGACGACATCGAGATTTTCACCTGAAAAAGTAAGGCATTTTCAGCCTTATCCTAGCTCACCTTCCAACTGGCACAGCGGCCAAACTAGGCTACCTACGACTCTTGTACACCTGTGGGTATGTTGTCTAGTGTCTATTAATCGAATCAAATGCATTTGGAGTGAATCCGACGACATCGAGATTTTCACCTGAAAAAGTAGACAGTGTATAGTAAGGCATTTTCAGCCTTATCCTAGCTCACCTTCCAACTGGCACAGCGGCCAAACTATTCTACCTACGACTCTTGTACACCTGTGGGTATGTTGTCTAGTGTCTATTAATCGAATCAAATGCATTTGGAGTGAATCCGACGACATCGAGATTTTCACCTGAAAAAGTAAGGCATTTTCAGCCTTCTCCTAGCTCACCTTCCAACTGGCACAGCGGCCAAACTAGGCTACCTACGACTCTTGTACACCTGTGGGTACGTTGTCTAGTGTCTATTAATCGAATCAAATGCATTTGGAGTGAATCCGACGACATCGAGATTTTCACCTGAAAAAGTAGACAGTGTATAGTAAGGCATTTTCAGCCTTATCCTAGCTCACCTTCCAACTGGCACAGCGGCCAAACTAGGCTACCTACGACTCTTGTACACCTGTGGGTATGTTGTCTAGTGTCTATTAATCGAATCAAATGCATTTGGAGTGAATCCGACGACATCGAGATTTTCACCTGAAAAAGTAGACAGTGTATAGTAAGGCATTTTCAGCCTTATCCTAGCTCACCTTCCAACTGGCACAGCGGCCAAACTAGGCTACCTACGACTCTTGTACACCTGTGGGTATGTTGTCTAGTGTCTATTAATCGAATCAAATGCATTTGAAGTGAATCCGACGACATCGAGATTTTCACCTGAAAAAGTAGACAGTGTATAGTAAGGCATTTTCAGCCTTATCCTAGCTCACCTTCCAACTGGCACAGCGGCCAAACTAGGCTACCTACGACTCTTGTACACCTGTGGGTATGTTGTCTAGTGTCTATTAATCGAATCAAATGCATTTGGAGTGAATCCGACGACATCGAGATTTTCACCTGAAAAAGTAGACAGTGTATAGTAAGGCATTTTCAGCCTTATCCTAGCTCACCTTCCAACTGGCACAGCGGCCAAACTAGGCTACCTACGACTCTTGTACACCTGTGGGTATGTTGTCTAGTATCTATTAATCGAATCAAATGCATTTGGAGTGAATCCGACGACATCGAGATTTTCACCTGAAAAAGTAGACAGTGTATAGTAAGGCATTTTCAGCCTTATCCTAGCTCACCTTCCAACTGGCACAGCGGCCAAACTATTCTACCTACGACTCTTGTACACCTGTGGGTATGTTGTCTAGTGTCTATTAATCGAATCAAATGCATTTGGAGTGAATCCGACGACATCGAGATTTTCACCTGAAAAAGTAGACAGTGTATAGTAAGGCATTTTCAGCCTTATCCTAGCTCACCTTCCAACTGGCACAGCGGCCAAACTAGGCTACCTACGACTCTTGTACACCTGTGGGTATGTTGTCTAGTGTCTATTAATCGAATCAAATGCATTTGGAGTGAATCCGACGACATCGAGATTTTCACCTGAAAAAGTAGACAGTGTATAGTAAGGCATTTTCAGCCTTATCCTAGCTCACCTTCCAACTGGCACAGCGGCCAAACTATTCTACCTACGACTCTTGTACACCTGTGGGTATGTTGTCTAGTGTCTATTAATCGAATCAAATGCATTTGGAGTGAATCCGACGACATCGAGATTTTCACCTGAAAAAGTAGACAGTGTATAGTAAGGCATTTTCAGCATTTTCAGCCTTATCCTAGCTCACCTTCCAACTGGCACAGCGGCCAAACTAGGCTACCTACGACTCTTGTACACCTGTGGGTATGTTGTCTAGTATCTATTAATCGAATCAAATGCATTTGGAGTGAATCCGACGACATCGAGATTTTCACCTGAAAAAGTAGACAGTGTATAGTAAGGCATTTTCAGCCTTATCCTAGCTCACCTTCCAACTGGCACAGTGGCCAAACTATTCTACCTACGACTCTTGTACACCTGTGGGTATGTTGTCTAGTGTCTATTAATCGAATCAAATGCATTTGGAGTGAATCCGACGACATCGAGATTTTCACCTGAAAAAGTAGACAGTGTATAGTAAGGCATTTTCAGCCTTATCCTAGCTCACCTTCCAACTGGCACAGTGGCCAAACTATTCTACCTACGACTCTTGTACACCTGTGGGTATGTTGTCTAGTGTCTATTAATCGAATCAAATGCATTTGGAGTGTATCCGACGACATCGAGATTTTCACCTGAAAAAGTAGACAGTGTATAGTAAGGCATCTTCAGCCTTATCCTAGCTCACCTTCCAACTGGCACAGCGGCCAAACTAGGCTACCTACGACTCTTGTACACCTGTGGGTATGTTGTCTAGTGTCTATTAATCGAATCAAATGCATTTGGAGTGTATCCGACGACATCGAGATTTTCACCTGAAAAAGTAGACAGTGTATAGTAAGGCATCTTCAGCCTTATCCTAGCTCACCTTCCAACTGGCACAGCGGCCAAACTAGGCTACCTACGACTCTTGTACACCTGTGGGTATGTTGTCTAGTGTCTATTAATCGAATCAAATGCATTTGGAGTGTATCCGACGACATCGAGATTTTCACCTGAAAAAGTAGACAGTGTATAGTAAGGCATTTTCAGCCTTATCCTAGCTCACCTTCCAACTGGCACAGCGGCCAAACTATTCTACCTACGACTCTTGTACACCTGTGGGTATGTTGTCTAGTGTCTATTAATCGAATCAAATGCATTTGGGGTGAATCCGACGACATCGAGATTTTCACCTGAAAAAGTAGACAGTGTATAGTAAGGCATTTTCAGCCTTATCCTAGCTCACCTTCCAACTGGCACAGCGGCCAAACTATTCTACCTACGACTCTTGTACACCTGTGGGTATGTTGTCTAGTGTCTATTAATCGAATCAAATGCATTTGGAGTGAATCCGACGACATCGAGATTTTCACCTGAAAAAGTAGACAGTGTATAGTAAGGCATTTTCAGCATTTTCAGCCTTATCCTAGCTCACCTTCCAACTGGCACAGCGGCCAAACTATTCTACCTACGACTCTTGTACACCTGTGGGTATGTTGTCTAGTGTCTATTAATCGAATCAAATGCATTTGGGGTGAATCCGACGACATCGAGATTTTCACCTGAAAAAGTAGACAGTGTATAGTAAGGCATTATCAGCATTTTCAGCCTTATCCTAGCTCACCTTCCAACTGGCACAGCGGCCAAACTAGGCTACCTACGACTCTTGTACACCTGTGGGTATGTTGTCTAGTGTCTATTAATCGAATCAAATGCATTTGGGGTGAATCCGACGACATCGAGATTTTCACCTGAAAAAGTAGACAGTGTATAGTAAGGCATTTTCAGCATTTTCAGCCTTATCCTAGCTCACCTTCCAACTGGCACAGCGGCCAAACTATTCTACCTACGACTCTTGTACACCTGTGGGTATGTTGTCTAGTGTCTATTAATCGAATCAAATGCATTTGGGGTGAATCCGACGACATCGAGATTTTCACCTGAAAAAGTAGACAGTGTATAGTAAGGCATTATCAGCATTTTCAGCCTTATCCTAGCTCACCTTCCAACTGGCACAGCGGCCAAACTAGGCTACCTACGACTCTTGTACACCTGTGGGTATGTTGTCTAGTGTCTATTAATCGAATCAAATGCATTTGGGGTGAATCCGACGACATCGAGATTTTCACCTGAAAAAGTAGACAGTGTATAGTAAGGCATTTTCAGCCTTATCCTAGCTCACCTTCCAACTGGCACAGCGGCCAAACTAGACTACCTACGACTCTTGTGCACCTGTGGGTATGTTGTCTAGTGTCTATTAATCGAATCAAATGCATTTGGAGTGAATCCGACGACATCGAGATTTTCACCTGAAAAAGTAGACAGTGTATAGTAAGGCATTTTCAGCCTTATCCTAGCTCACCTTCCAACTGGCACAGCGGCCAAACTATTCTACCTACGACTCTTGTACACCTGTGGGTATGTTGTCTAGTGTCTATTAATCGAATCAAATGCATTTGGGGTGAATCCGACGACATCGAGATTTTCACCTGAAAAAGTAGACAGTTATAGTAAGGCATTTTCAGCCTTATCCTAGCTCACCTTCCAACTGGCACAGCGGCCAAACTATTCTACCTACGACTCTTGTACACCTGTGGGTATGTTGTCTAGTGTCTTTTAATCGAATCAAATGCATTTGGGGTGAATCCGACGACATCGAGATTTTCACCTGAAAAAGTAGACAGTGTATAGTAAGGCATTTTCAGCCTTATCCTAGCTCACCTTCCAACTGGCACAGCGGCCAAACTAGACTACCTACGACTCTTGTACACCTGTGGGTATGTTGTCTAGTGTCTATTAATCGAATCAAATGCATTTGGGGTGAATCCGACGACATCGAGATTTTCACCTGAAAAAGTAGACAGTGTATAGTAAGGCATTTTCAGCCTTATCCTAGCTCACCTTCCAACTGGCACAGCGGCCAAACTATTCTACCTACGACTCTTGTACACCTGTGGGTATGTTGTCTAGTGTCTATTAATCGAATCAAATGCATTTGGGGTGAATCCGACGACATCGAGATTTTCACCTGAAAAAGTAGACAGTGTATAGTAAGGCATTTTCAGCCTTATCCTAGCTCACCTTCCAACTGGCACAGCGGCCAAACTATTCTACCTACGACTCTTGTACACCTGTGGGTATGTTGTCTAGTGTCTATTAATCGAATCAAATGCATTTGGGGTGAATCCGACGACATCGAGATTTTCACCTGAAAAAGTAGACAGTGTATAGTAAGGCATTTTCAGCCTTATCCTAGCTCACCTTCCAACTGGCACAGCGGCCAAACTATTCTACCTACGACTCTTGTACACCTGTGGGTATGTTGTCTAGTGTCTTTTAATCGAATCAAATGCATTTGGGGTGAATCCGACGACATCGAGATTTTCACCTGAAAAAGTAGACAGTGTATAGTAAGGCATTTTCAGCCTTATCCTAGCTCACCTTCCAACTGGCACAGCGGCCAAACTATTCTACCTACGACTCTTGTACACCTGTGGGTATGTTGTCTAGTGTCTATTAATCGAATCAAATGCATTTGGAGTGAATCCGACGACATCGAGATTTTCACCTGAAAAAGTAGACAGTGTATAGTAAGGCATTTTCAGCCTTATCCTAGCTCACCTTCCAACTGGCACAGCGGCCAAACTAGGCTACCTACGACTCTTGTACACCTGTGGGTATGTTGTCTAGTGTCTATTAATCGAATCAAATGCATTTGGGGTGAATCCGACGACATCGAGATTTTCACCTGAAAAAGTAGACAGTGTATAGTAAGGCATTTTCAGCCTTATCCTAGCTCACCTTCCAACTGGCACAGCGGCCAAACTAGACTACCTACGACTCTTGTACACCTGTGGGTATGTTGTCTAGTGTCTATTAATCGAATCAAATGCATTTGGGGTGAATCCGACGACATCGAGATTTTCACCTGAAAAAGTAGACAGTGTATAGTAAGGCATTTTCAGCCTTATCCTAGCTCACCTTCCAACTGGCACAGCGGCCAAACTATTCTACCTACGACTCTTGTACACCTGTGGGTATGTTGTCTAGTGTCTATTAATCGAATCAAATGCATTTGGGGTGAATCCGACGACATCGAGATTTTCACCTGAAAAAGTAGACAGTGTATAGTAAGGCATTTTCAGCCTTATCCTAGCTCACCTTCCAACTGGCACAGCGGCCAAACTATTCTACCTACGACTCTTGTACACCTGTGGGTATGTTGTCTAGTGTCTTTTAATCGAATCAAATGCATTTGGGGTGAATCCGACGACATCGAGATTTTCACCTGAAAAAGTAGACAGTGTATAGTAAGGCATTTTCAGCCTTATCCTAGCTCACCTTCCAACTGGCACAGCGGCCAAACTATTCTACCTACGACTCTTGTACACCTGTGGGTATGTTGTCTAGTGTCTATTAATCGAATCAAATGCATTTGGAGTGAATCCGACGACATCGAGATTTTCACCTGAAAAAGTAGACAGTGTATAGTAAGGCATTTTCAGCCTTATCCTAGCTCACCTTCCAACTGGCACAGCGGCCAAACTAGGCTACCTACGACTCTTGTACACCTGTGGGTATGTTGTCTAGTGTCTATTAATCGAATCAAATGCATTTGGGGTGAATCCGACGACATCGAGATTTTCACCTGAAAAAGTAGACAGTGTATAGTAAGGCATTTTCAGCCTTATCCTAGCTCACCTTCCAACTGGCACAGCGGCCAAACTATTCTACCTACGACTCTTGTACACCTGTGGGTATGTTGTCTAGTGTCTATTAATCGAATCAAATGCATTTGGAGTGAATCCGACGACATCGAGATTTTCACCTGAAAAAGTAGACAGTGTATAGTAAGGCATTTTCAGCCTTATCCTAGCTCACCTTCCAACTGGCACAGCGGCCAAACTAGGCTACCTACGACTCTTGTACACCTGTGGGTATGTTGTCTAGTGTCTATTAATCGAATCAAATGCATTTGGGGTGAATCCGACGACATCGAGATTTTCACCTGAAAAAGTAGACAGTGTATAGTAAGGCATTTTCAGCCTTATCCTAGCTCACCTTCCAACTGGCACAGCGGCCAAACTATTCTACCTACGACTCTTGTACACCTGTGGGTATGTTGTCTAGTGTCTATTAATCGAATCAAATGCATTTGGAGTGAATCCGACGACATCGAGATTTTCACCTGAAAAAGTAGACAGTGTATAGTAAGGCATTTTCAGCTTTATCCTAGCTCACCTTCCAACTGGCACAGCGGCCAAACTAGGCTACGTACGACTCTTTTACACCTGTGGGTATGTTGTCTAGTGTCTATTAATCGAATCAAATGCATTTGGAGTGAATCCGACGACATCGAGATTTTCACCTGAAAAAGTAGACAGTGTATAGTAAGGCATTTTCAGCCTTATCCTAGCTCACCTTCCAACTGGCACAGCGGCCAAACTATTCTACCTACGACTCTTGTACACCTGTGGGTATGTTGTCTAGTGTCTATTAATAGAATCAAATGCATTTGGGGTGAATCCGACGACATCGAGGTTTTCACCTGAAAAAGTAGACAGTGTATAGTAAGGCATTTTCAGCCTTATCCTAGCTCACCTTCCAACTGGCACAGCGGCCAAACTAGGCTACCTACGACTCTTGTACACCTGTGGGTATGTTGTCTAGTGTCTATTAATCGAATCAAATGCATTTGGAGTGAATCCGACGACATCGAGATTTTCACCTGAAAAAGTAGACAGTGTATAGTAAGGCATTTTCAGCCTTATCCTAGCTCACCTTCCAACTGGCACAGCGGCCAAACTAGGCTACCTACGACTCTTGTACACCTGTGGGTATGTTGTCTAGTGTCTATTAATCGAATCAAATGCATTTGGAGTGAATCCGACGACATCGAGATTTTCACCTGAAAAAGTAGACAGTGTATAGTAAGGCATTTTCAGCATTTTCAGCCTTATCCTAGCTCACCTTCCAACTGGCACAGCGGCCAAACTATTCTACCTACGACTCTTGTGCACCTGTGGGTATGTTGTCTAGTGTCTATTAATCGAATCAAATGCATTTGGAGTGAATCCGACGACATCGAGATTTTCACCTGAAAAAGTAGACAGTGTATAGTAAGGCATTTTCAGCCTTATCCTAGCTCACCTTCCAACTGGCACAGCGGCCAAACTATTCTACCTACGACTCTTGTACACCTGTGGGTATGTTGTCTAGTGTCTATTAATCGAATCAAATGCATTTGGAGTGAATCCGACGACATCGAGATTTTCACCTGAAAAAGTAGACAGTGTATAGTAAGGCATTTTCAGCCTTATCCTAGCTCACCTTCCAACTGGCACAGCGGCCAAACTAAGCTACCTACGACTCTTGTACACCTGTGGGTATGTTGTCTAGTGTCTATTAATCGAATCAAATGCATTTGGAGTGAATCCGACGACATCGAGATTTTCACCTGAAAAAGTAGACAGTGTATAGTAAGGCATTTTCAGCCTTATCCTAGCTCACCTTCCAACTGGCACAGCGGCCAAACTAGGCTACCTACGACTCTTGTACACCTGTGGGTATGTTGTCTAGTGTCTATTAATCGAATCAAATGCATTTGGGGTGAATCCGACGACATCGAGATTTTCACCTGAAAAAGTAGACAGTGTATAGTAAGGCATTTTCAGCCTTATCCTAGCTCACCTTCCAACTGGCACAGCGGCCAAACTATTCTACCTACGACTCTTGTACACCTGTGGGTATGTTGTCTAGTGTCTATTAATCGAATCAAATGCATTTGGAGTGAATCCGACGACATCGAGATTTTCACCTGAAAAAGTAGACAGTGTATAGTAAGGCATTTTCAGCCTTATCCTAGCTCACCTTCCAACTGGCAGAGCGGCCAAACTATTCTACCTACGACTCTTGTACACCTGTGGGTATGTTGTCTAGTGTCTATTAATCGAATCAAATGCATTTGGGGTGAATCCGACGACATCGAGATTTTCACCTGAAAAAGTAGACAGTGTATAGTAAGGCATTTTCAGCCTTATCCTAGCTCACCTTCCAACTGGCACAGCGGCCAAACTATTCTACCTACGACTCTTGTACACCTGTGGGTATGTTGTCTAGTGTCTATTAAGCGAATCAAATGCATTTGGAGTGAATCCGACGACATCGAGATTTTCACCTGAAAAAGTAGACAGTGTATAGTAAGGCATTTTCAGCCTTATCCTAGCTCACCTTCCAACTGGCACAGCGGCCAAACTAGGCTACCTACGACTCTTGTACACCTGTGGGTATGTTGTCTAGTGTCTATTAATCGAATCAAATGCATTTGGAGTGAATCCGACGACATCGAGATTTTCACCTGAAAAAGTAGACAGTGTATAGTAAGGCATTTTCAGCCTTATCCTAGCTCACCTTCCAACTGGCACAGCGGCCAAACTATTCTACCTACGACTCTTGTACACCTGTGGGTATGTTGTCTAGTGTCTATTAATCGAATCAAATGCATTTGGGGTGAATCCGACGACATCGAGATTTTCACCTGAAAAAGTAGACAGTGTATAGTAAGGCATTTTCAGCCTTATCCTAGCTCACCTTCCAACTGGCACAGCGGCCAAACTATTCTACCTACGACTCTTGTACACCTGTGGGTATGTTGTCTAGTGTCTATTAATCGAATCAAATGCATTTGGAGTGAATCCGACGACATCGAGATTTTCACCTGAAAAAGTAGACAGTGTATAGTAAGGCATTTTCAGCCTTATCCTAGCTCACCTTCCAACTGGCACAGCGGCCAAACTATTCTACCTACGACTCTTGTACACCTGTGGGTATGTTGTCTAGTGTCTATTAATCGAATCAAATGCATTTGGGGTGAATCCGACGACATCGAGATTTTCACCTGAAAAAGTAGACAGTGTATAGTAAGGCATTTTCAGCCTTATCCTAGCTCACCTTCCAACTGGCACAGCGGCCAAACTATTCTACCTACGACTCTTGTACACCTGTGGGTATGTTGTCTAGTGTCTATTAATCGAATCAAATGCATTTGGAGTGAATCCGACGACATCGAGATTTTCACCTGAAAAAGTAGACAGTGTATAGTAAGGCATTTTCAGCCTTATCCTAGCTCACCTTCCAACTGGCACAGCGGCCAAACTATTCTACCTACGACTCTTGTACACCTGTGGGTATGTTGTCTAGTGTCTATTAATCGAATCAAATGCATTTGGGGTGAATCCGACGACATCGAGATTTTCACCTGAAAAAGTAGACAGTGTATAGTAAGGCATTTTCAGCCTTATCCTAGCTCACCTTCCAACTGGCACAGCGGCCAAACTAGGCTACCTACGACTCTTGTACACCTGTGGGTATGTTGTCTAGTGTCTATTAATCGAATCAAATGCATTTGGAGTGAATCCGACGACATCGAGATTTTCACCTGAAAAAGTAAGGCATTTTCAGCCTTATCCTAGCTCACCTTCCAACTGGCACAGCGGCCAAACTAGGCTACCTACGACTCTTGTACACCTGTGGGTATGTTGTCTAGTGTCTATTAATCGAATCAAATGCATTTGGAGTGAATCCGACGACATCGAGATTTTCACCTGAAAAAGTAGACAGTGTATAGTAAGGCATTTTCAGCCTTATCCTAGCTCACCTTCCAACTGGCACAGCGGCCAAACTAGGCTACCTACGACTCTTGTACACCTGTGGGTATGTTGTCTAGTGTCTATTAATCGAATCAAATGCATTTGGAGTGAATCCGACGACATCGAGATTTTCACCTGAAAAAGTAGACAGTGTATAGTAAGGCATTTTCAGCCTTATCCTAGCTCACCTTCCAACTGGCACAGCGGCCAAACTATTCTACCTACGACTCTTGTACACCTGTGGGTATGTTGTCTAGTGTCTATTAATCGAATCAAATGCATTTGGGGTGAATCCGACAACATCGAGATTTTCACCTGAAAAAGTAGACAGTGTATAGTAAGGCATTTTCAGCCTTATCCTAGCTCACCTTCCAACTGGCACAGCGGCCAAACTAGGCTACCTACGACTCTTGTACACCTGTGGGTATGTTGTCTAGTGTCTATTAATCGAATCAAATGCATTTGGAGTGAATCCGACGACATCGAGATTTTCACCTGAAAAAGTAGACAGTGTATAGTAAGGCATTTTCGGCCTTATCCTAGCTCACCTTCCAACTGGCACAGCGGCCAAACTAGGCTACCTACGACTCTTGTACACCTGTGGGTATGTTGTCTAGTGTCTATTAATCGAATCAAATGCATTTGGAGTGAATACGACGACATCGAGATTTTCACCTGAAAAAGTAGACAGTGTATAGTAAGGCATTTTCAGCTTTATCCTAGCTCACCTTCCAACTGGCACAGCGGCCAAACTAGGCTACCTACGACTCTTGTACACCTGTGGGTATGTTGTCTAGTGTCTATTAATCGAATCAAATGCATTTGGAGTGAATCCGACGACATCGAGATTTTCACCTGAAAAAGTAGACAGTGTATAGTAAGGCATTTTCAGCTTTATCCTAGCTCACCTTCCAACTGGCACAGCGGCCAAACTAGGCTACCTACGACTCTTGTACACCTGTGGGTATGTTGTCTAGTGTCTATTAATCGAATCAAATGCATTTGGAGTGAATCCGACGACATCGAGATTTTCACCTGAAAAAGTAGACAGTGTATAGTAAGGCATTTTCAGCTTTATCCTAGCTCACCTTCCAACTGGCACAGCGGCCAAACTAGGCTACCTACGACTCTTGTACACCTGTGGGTATGTTGTCTAGTGTCTATTAATCGAATCAAATGCATTTGGAGTGAATCCGACGACATCGAGATTTTCACCTGAAAAAGTAGACAGTGTATAGTAAGGCATTTTCAGCTTTATCCTAGCTCACCTTCCAACTGGCACAGCGGCCAAACTAGGCTACCTACGACTCTTGTACACCTGTGGGTATGTTGTCTAGTGTCTATTAATCGAATCAAATGCATTTGGAGTGAATCCGACGACATCGAGATTTTCACCTGAAAAAGTAGACAGTGTATAGTAAGGCATTTTCAGCTTTATCCTAGCTCACCTTCCAACTGGCACAGCGGCCAAACTAGGCTACCTACGACTCTTGTACACCTGTGGGTATGTTGTCTAGTGTCTATTAATCGAATCAAATGCATTTGGAGTGAATCCGACGACATCGAGATTTTCACCTGAAAAAGTAGACAGTGTATAGTAAGGCATTTTCAGCCTTATCCTAGCTCACCTTCCAACTGGCACAGCGGCCAAACTAGGCTACCTACGACTCTTGTACACCTGTGGGTATGTTGTCTAGTGTCTATTAATCGAATCAAATGCATTTGGAGTGAATCCGACGACATCGAGATTTTCACCTGAAAAAGTAGACAGTGTATAGTAAGGCATTTTCAGCATTTTCAGCCTTATCCTAGCTCACCTTCCAACTGGCACAGCGGCCAAACTAGGCTACCTACGACTCTTGTACACCTGTGGGTATGTTGTCTAGTGTCTATTAATCGAATCAAATGCATTTGGGGTGAATCCGACGACATCGAGATTTTCACCTGAAAAAGTAGACAGTGTATAGTAAGGCATTTTCAGCATTTTCAGCCTTATCCTAGCTCACCTTCCAACTGGCACAGCGGCCAAACTAGGCTACCTACGACTCTTGTACACCTGTGGGTATGTTGTCTAGTGTCTATTAATCGAATCAAATGCATTTGGAGTGAATCCGACGACATCGAGATTTTCACCTGAAAAAGTAGACAGTGTATAGTAAGGCATTTTCAGCATTTTCAGCCTTATCCTAGCTCACCTTCCAACTGGCACAGCGGCCAAACTAGGCTACCTACGACTCTTGTACACCTGTGGGTATGTTGTCTAGTGTCTATTAATCGAATCAAATGCATTTGGAGTGAATCCGACGACATCGAGATTTTCACCTGAAAAAGTAGACAGTGTATAGTAAGGCATTTTCAGCCTTATCCTAGCTCACCTTCCAACTGGCACAGCGGCCAAACTATTCTACCTACGACTCTTGTACACCTGTGGGTATGTTGTCTAGTGTCTATTAATCGAATCAAATGCATTTGGGGTGAATCCGACGACATCGAGATTTTCACCTGAAAAAGTAGACAGTGTATAGTAAGGCATTTTCAGCATTTTCAGCCTTATCCTAGCTCACCTTCCAACTGGCACAGCGGCCAAACTAGGCTACCTACGACTCTTGTACACCTGTGGGTATGTTGTCTAGTGTCTATTAATCGAATCAAATGCATTTGGAGTGTATCCGACGACATCGAGATTTTCACCTGAAAAAGTAGACAGTGTATAGTAAGACATTTTCAGCCTTATCGTAGTTCATCGTCCAATTGCCACAGTCTATATGATATTTGTAAGCCAGTAAACCAGAGAATCGAAAAATCTAAATCCTGTGGTGTCAGCGATTACAACAGAAGCTTTCGAAAACGTCTTCCCTGCCAACACTTTAATCCACTAAATTTGAATTATTATCTGAACGCCTGTGCAAACGTACTTTTCATTCAGTAAGAACTTTTGGAAATTTACTGGAGGCCCCTAGTCTAATGCCACCTGCCCTGATTAGAAACCAAATCGGACAGATAAGGGTTCGCTGGTGGTTGGTTGATATGAGCAAAGGCGTGTGACCTTTGAGATGCAAGATAAGCATGGAATTTGACAATAACACGATTAATCGCAGCACGAGTTGTATTTTTATGAATCAAGTTGCCTGGGGCCTGGTGAAATAATCGTTGAGTACGTGTTCCCCGTGACTGCGCAAGCAGTGTACGTTTGGATTGCATTTGAATGCGATTAAAGAGACTGATGTCAATTTAAAGTCATTTTAAAGTCAGACAGGGAGATGACACACCGCCAATCCTTGTCGTAAACCACTTTACTGGCTCGCTGCTCGTAAAAGAACAAACGAAAAAATGCTTGTGCACTTGAAGTAATTAATACCTTTTCAAACACCCCTGTCCCCAATTGCACTTATCAGACACGAGGTACGAAAGCAACGAAAACCACTAAAAGAGCGAACAAACCATCAAGCGACACCGTCTCAAACTGAATTGAATACATTTTTCGTAGACTCGTGCCAAAAACGAAAACAAAGGCAAACCAGTGGCGGAGGGATGGTTTTGCAAGTTCCTTAATTGCTTGACATACTTGAACTCATTTCGATGTAAATTTTATTCCCGCTCCGGTAGGTGCACCGGCTCCAGACATTGTATGCGCAATCAACTTCTGAAATTAGTTTTGGCGAGGAAACAAATGCACACCCCTGCCGCGTAAATACATCGCTGATGTGTGTGCATTGTGAATGCATGCTGATGAATCAGAGATGAATCCGAATCCGCAGAAATGTTGCTTATTGTTATGCGAGTGCGAGGGGAATCTCAAAATTGATGAGATTCACTGGAAGACTTAGAGGCACCACCAGCATTTGGAGCCCCTATGAAAGATCAAAGAGCTGACGTGTGTTCCTGCTGTGCAGCGCGCTGCCGAGAGTTCGCATTTAATTTGGTTTATTCCAGCTGGCGGCTGTCAGTGATTGCACACGACAGGAGAGCTCACGGCGCTGGTGTCTCCACACTCGTGTCGAATGCCAAGAACTGTGCATCCTTTATGGCATTCCACCGACGATTGAGCCTGGACTGAAGAACCCTCCTGCCGCAACAACAAAACCGCCGACCGACCGCACAGTCTATTCGATCGCTTGTCCACCCTCCGGGCCCCTCCATTTGCCAAAGTTGACCTAAATTTTGTTTATCAAGAAACACTTTAACATAAATTGGAATTGCGAATCTACCCAGGCTCACAGTCAATCAACGAGAAAACAGACAAAAACGATAAACAAAAAAAAAAACAAACAAAAAAAGACACCACCCCAAGACAGATGACGATGTCGACATCGGGGGAAAGATATAATTTGCCAACAGCACCGCATCGGCTTCCCCAGTCACAGTCAACCGTTCAACGTTGCCGGAACGGACGATCCCCACCGAAAGGAAGCCCCTGTCAGAGGTGAAAGCAAACAAGAGGCAAACAGCAAAACAAAAACTAAACGAAACGAAATATGAAATTGGACAAATTGCGGGCGGTGCCAGTGGCTCTAGTGGCCTGCAGTGAGTACTGGTCTGAGAGGACCGAGAAGTGATTTCGATTTTCCTCTTTTACAATCAATACAAGTGACACATTTTAGTTGGCATTGTTGTGCTGCTGGCCGTTCCGGTTGCTTCCGTCCAGAACTGCCCCAGGGAATGTCCGCAGGCGTTCAACCTGCTGTGTGGCTACAATGCGGCAAGGAACTGCTATAGGGTATTCGAGAACGATTGTGCCATTGAGATGGTCAATTGCTATCGGCCGAGAAGTGAGTATGTTTGGGGATTTCTTTGATACCTTCGATGAGTGTGCTCTGTCGGGAAGTGTCAAATTGCTTGTAAGTGACAAGTGGTTACGTTTGTTGTCCGCCAGTTCACATGATTTAAAGGACTTCCATTCCCGTTCTCCTCGAATGGTCGTGATTTTTTTGGGATTCATCTGTCGTTCTCTTTGCAGCCTATGCCAAGACGGACATGGACGATTGTGGCGATCCAGCGTCGTGGTGCTCGAACAAGAATGTTTTCGACTAAGATTAGATTAAGCAATAAAAAGGAAAAAACAACTGTTGACGTCTCTTATTTTTCTCATTAAACGCATGTGAATTTTAACTTGTGCCTCTCAGTGACCCTTGAAAGAGTCATTCTCGGTTAGGGGGTGGCGGCATAGCCTCACTTAGACCCGCTGGTCCATAGTGCTACCACGAAACAGAGTAAATCTAGTTGAGGTACACTGTAGCCTTAGTTCCAGTGGTTTTAGCAAAGTTCATGAGGTGTTGTGGTTTCACGGCGCCCACATCACTTAATGGTTTAAAGAATGGTTGACCTAGAGTATTATATGGCGTTTTCTCTAAGGCCGGGCAGAAACAGAAACAGAGAAGATTCATAAGAGAGTTTCAAACAGCAAAGGCCGGACAGCAACAGAGAAGATTCTCCAGAGTTTCAAACACGTCTGTATCTTTGCAGTTTCTGCATCTCTCTGTGGGAATCGGGCCTAGTCTGTGAGCCCACCAGGCCTGTAATGATCCGTATTAGTAAACTGCAGTTAATTCTTGGTAGCAAGGTTATTCTTTTGGTTTTAGCTGTGTTATATTTGGGCCAGATGATTTTGGTATTGAGGCATGAATTAGAGCGCTTCCACGCATTGTTTGCTGTTAACAGTAGTTCATTGTCAAGTTCAGTGAAGAAACATTTTGTCGTAGCTGTCAGACGACATTGTGACGCCACTCTTAGCTAGTTCGTGTTCTGTTTCATTTCCCTGGATTCGCATATACCCAGGAACACTCAAGAGGAAGACTGCGCTGTTACTACAGAGGTAATGCAGCGCATCGAAGCGGTTGAGTACCGGAAACTGAACTTTATTGTATAACTTCTAAGTGCCTTGAGCTCTGTCTGACTATCTACGATGCGCAAGCTTATCAGGCAGTCCGCAGCTTTCTGGAGGGCCACCAGCTCGGCCTGATAAGATAGTGATTCTTTCGTCTGTGGTAGGTTTTGTGGCAGGTCTTGCGATGCATTATATACCCCAACACCGACCCCTTCTTGCTGCTTGGAGCCGGAGCCGTGTATAGGTTAGTTGAGTTTTCCGCCTCAGCTATGTGTTCTGACCAGTGCTCTCTAGTCGGAATTGTTAAAGCGAAATTACGGTCGAAACGGCTGTTGGTAATCTGTATTATATTTATAAAAAGATATAAAGAGTCATTCTAACTTCGTGGCAGATGCTACTTTCGTTCATCATCATTTTTCAGTGACTTCTCCGCTGGGAAACTGTGACGAAATAAATATGTCATCCGATCGTTAAGCTTGAACATGAAAGAATGGACTGATCCCAAAACCGTGCCCGGACATAATGGGATCCCATTAATTGCAAGAAAGTGGCTTTGAACTCTCGAAAACTGCCTGATTGTGATTCAGACGATGCTCGCAATTGACTCGATCGAATGCAATACACGATCAAGACTTAGGATGGCCTGAGCCTGAGCAATGGCTGAAACGAATGACCATAAATCAGCTGATTTAGAAAATATTAGCCACAAAATTCTTTATTTCTCAACTTCCTTAGCGAATACAACAACCATCATCGAACTTCAATTCCCAGTATAACAGTTCCCATACAAAAAAGCTCCAGCATCCATAAATCCAATGCACAAACCACTCCATTGTCACTCTCCCACACAACAGCGATGAAAATGGATAAGTCCTTGAGTAAAAAAAAAGAAAAACCAAATTCCGTGCCCACACAATTTTCAGTTGGTTGCTGCTTTTAGCAAATCCCTCACGCCACTTGACCTTAAGCAACTGACCGCACCGCACCGTGCGTGGGTGTGTGTGTGGCTTAAATGTCAAAAAGCAACCAGCAAAGTTTTCAACACCACATTCTTTCGCTTGAGTGGGCCACTTGACTTTTTTTCTTTTTGTTTATTTCTTCCCCCAAAAACCAATCTGTCACCGACTGCTCGGCTCTCAAGCACTGTGTAGTGTGTACATGCTGCGCAATAACGCTGAACTTCACAGAGAACAAGTGGATTTAAGAGATGAAACTGAGATGAATGAGAGATGCAAAACATTCCGTACGACAGCTGATTGGGATGATGGCAGATTGCGTCTGCAGGTTACAGGGTGCATTGCAAATGATTGCATCCGCGAAAGAACGAGATGCGGTGGAAATTTCCTCGGATTCGAACCACATTTCGTGTTGTTGTGGGAGTGTGGATGATATTGTTGAGTCGGAGGGCCTGATAGATAGCTGGCATGTATGAACTTTTGAAACGCGATGTCTGTTAAGTTAGGTAGTTGGGCTGCCAGCGAAATTGTGTTGTCGTTGGTCCACTGTGATACCCATCAGTCAGGCAACTACCACTGATCGACAACTCCAGTGATAGTGACGTTAATTTGATCCCAACTAGAAATGGGGACTGGACAACATTTGAAAACCGAATAAAGCGTATTAACTTTGCTTTCACTGGGATTCAAATCGGTGACCCCTCTAACAAGGAACAGGCAGTCAACCAACGGCGCCAGCCTATTCTGGACTGGACAACATTTGAAAACCGAATAAAGGGTATTAACTTTGCTTTCACTGGGATTCAAATCGGTGACCCCTCTAACAAGGAACAGGCAGTCAACCAACGGCGCCAGCCTATTCTACGAGTCTGTGTGCTACTCCGCTACAGGAGAAGTTGAACAGTCGGCCCCATTTTTTGATGCGAAAGGCAGTGGAACGCCAATGTAGGCACAGCTTCGAACCGAAATTCATCGAGCACTCATTTGACATCAATTAGTTTCTAGAACTTTGGTTGAGGCCCCCGTCCATCAGATGACATCGTCAGATGTTAATAATCCGAGAATGAACACTCCTGCTGACTTAAAGCATCTTCAATGCCATCAGATGTTCTCAAAAGAAAAGAAAAAACGGAGCAGTCATCATTGCCGACCAGGGATTAACCTTTATCTCAGTGAAATGGCTTTCCCTATTCATTGACTCGTATCAGGTCCCCCAGTTGCCATCCCACGCGACGACATTTCGGGAAAGTTAATCCGTCGCCAAAATGATATCCAAGTCATCCTGTTAAAGTCATCCTCCCCCATACCAATCAGTTGCTAGTCCACAAGATTCGCTCTCTGAATGTCTCTGCCATCCGAAAAGGTCCTTGAAAATCCGCACACTCTCTCGCTCTCTCTTAAAACACTCTTTTTCCCTTCCTACCAAGCCGCCGCGATGGTTCTCTTCGAAGAAGCCCCTGCGAACTGCACAGAGCCAGTGCAAAAATCACATTTAATCCAATCAGTTGTGTTCGAAGCGAGTTCCCGTGGCTAGAAGAGTCTTCCCCATTATCCTGGAAACTTCTTTTCAAACAAACACACAAATCTCTTGTAGTTTCCCCGCAGAAAACTATGTGTGCCAACATCAAAACAACGTCGTGTTCATAGGGGTTTTTTTTTTTTTTATACACGCTGTGCATTAGTCAGGTCCTGCCAATTCAGTGCGCGTTTCTCAAGGATATTTCCATACATCAACATTTTCAGCAAAAAAAAAAAAGAAAAACTGAACTGAAACAGCATCCTTGAAGGAATCTGTGAAATATTGAGCCCGTGAACACAAAAGGCTGTTAACCAAGACGCTACAACAGTTTCGTCGCCGCATTGACATGGAATATCCTCCAAATAAGGATTCCCAATCCAGTGCATAGAAGTGCAACCGAAACCAGTCGAACAGTCGTGTGCTGCTGCTGCTGTGTGTGCGTGTATGCCTTCTGCTGATATTTTATTTTTCCTACGTCGTTTTTTTTTTTGCCTTTTTTTCCTCTCTAAAGCCACCCACTTGGGCTTAAGTTGTGACAGGAAAAAAAGAAGAAAAACATACACATAACCTCAGCCCCCACATGTACTGACACAGAAGAGCGAAGAGAAACACAACGAATTTGTACACAGAGAGGAGGAGCACAGGCAAAAAAAAAAAAAAAAGGATGCGAAATAAGAGTGAATAGCATCACTTGCACATACATACACACAAAGCCTGACTGATAAAGCCCAAAAAGCGCATCCTTTTGATGGCAACACAGACAATATCTGGGTACATCTCGGGGATGGAAAAATAAAGGATAACACAACTGTGCTGGTGTGCGCTGTGTTTTGTTTGCCCACACAAAGTGGTCAGGCCAAGATTGTGGCAAGATTAACTGTGATTTCCTTTCAAACAGCAAAAACGAAAAACGACAAATAATCGGCAACCAAACCACAAAAAAAAAGGACTTTTCCATAAATCCTTTCGCTCTCATTGTGGCGACGGGGGTGGGGGAGTTAACCGATTTCAAATCTTTGTGATATTACGATTCCGTCTTTGTTGTTGTTTGTGTTTTCGTGTGTATTTCGTTGCGTTTTCCGTCATCAGTCACCAGTCGGGGTGAAAAAGCAAACGTGGGCGAGAGTGTGTGTGTGTGTGTGTGTATAAGACCACCCCTGCAACCCAGTGCAGTCAGCAGTGTCGTGCATTACTAGGCGAGTAGGCGACTAGGCTCGCCCGTGCATTTGCAGTGGTATTTGTATCCCATTAGGGATACAACAAGGATACACAATAAACGCAAGGTAAGTGCATTATTTTTAGCCAAAGAGTTGTTCGTCGAGAGAAGGGAAGAAAAAAAAATTACATTAAATATGCTCCTTGCGCATTTCCCATTACCTCAATAGAGAGACGCGCGACACACAGGACGACTCACGACAGGGCGACAGAACGGGGAAACAGAAAGGAAAAACAAAAAAGGAGCGAAAGAGACACAGCGACGACATAATAATGCCACCCACACAAAACAGCAGCAAACAAATCCCGCAGCTGCATCAAATGTAATCCTTTAAAAGGAAATGCCACATTGAGCGTTGTTTGCAGCTTAAAGAGAGACTCCGATCCACTCAGAGTGGGCGGCAAAAACACAGTGGCCACTGGCCATACGCTTGCGATGAGAAAAGCGCCGATTATTGACTTCACATTTCGGCGGCTCTGACTAACCAGCCAATCAGGTGCGGGTTGCAATTGCAATCAAGGCCTTTGACCTAAGTTGCAGAACACACACACGCACACAGTCGCAGTGCAAACCCTCAAAACTGCGCAGACAGAGGGGACGAAAGCAGACAAGTGGAATGATGAAGGTATTTGGCGGTGACTCTCAAAGGAGAGCTTGTGTTTTTGTTTTTGTTTTCAATTCTTGCTTTGATGTATTGAAGTTCGTGGTGCTGGGGGTAGTTTCGCTCACACCACGTGTCTGTCATTTGATTTTGGCAGGAAGTAATGTCTGCTGGCTGCCGGATGTGTATGGGTTGCTTCTATCTGCGCGGTTGGTTAGGTATTTTCACTTTCACAGTGCACTGAACTTGAACTCTTTGATGTGTGGGAAGCATATCTTGCATATTTAATGACGCAAACATCAAAAGGAGTGACTGTGGCAGGCACTTAGGACACATAAGCATCGTCTCTCCGCACAAGATGACGCTGTTAACTGAGTTTACACGACGAACATCACACTTTGTGTGGCGATGATGGGAGACGGTGTTTTTTCCCTTCCCTTCCTGCTGTACAGAACAGGATTCCATCTAATGATCGATTTTCCTTCTCAGCTATGCACTTTTGGATTGATAAACGTTCGCAGACCTATGGCTTTGGTCGAGCTCGAGTTGCTGCATCACTATCCGGCGCTGGGGGCAATGGTCTTGGATTCCCACATCCGCCACGACGAATGGGTGGCAAGACATCGTTGACGCCAACCATTCATCGTCTACCGGCACAGCATCAACAGCAACAGCATTCGCATAGTCACAACCATCAGCAACAGCAGCAGCAACAGCAGCAACAACAGCAACAACAATCGACTACAATAGACTGCCATAGATCGCATAGTATTACAAATAACAACAACAACAATACTAATAATACAAACAATGCGCACAATAGCAATCACAGCCATAGTAATAACAACCATCACTCGAACAGCAACTACAGCGCCAATGGTAGCGGCAATACCGTTGCCAACAATAACAACAATTACAGCGCCAACAGCGGCAGTGGGACCATTGTGCACTACACCACCAACAGTAGAACAGCCCGTGGCTGCCGCAATAGTACCGTAAATAATGTCACATTCAACAACAACAATCACCATGAGACGACCGGCACGATGGCAAGCAACATATCGTCTCGCAGCTATCATCATCATCCGCAGTTTGGAAATATGAGCATTCGACACTATCAGTCACAACAGTCGACCGCAGTTGCTGCCGCTGGCGGAACAGGAGGCGATCATAATCTGTACGGCACGCGTGTACATCACCATCATCATCATAACGGTGCGACGCAGCGGGGAGCACATTCGACGGGGAATTCTTCTTCAGCGACAACGGTGACTTCCGTTTCACTGCCACCTATATACATGTGAGTAGATTTGACATTTGTCCTTTTCCCCCCGTTCCCGTAGATTGGATACACTTTTCTCATTCCGTTCAGTGTGCTGGTGTTTCTATTCCATCGGCGCCCACAAGAATTGGGGATTATGACATCCACGTGCAGGGAAAATCCAAAACCAGCATCGAATATTCATGAATTCCTAGAGGTGTCGAGGCAAGAAACTTTGACCTTACCTAACGTGGGAGCTATGTGCTCCTTTTTTTTCGGGGAACAGCCCCACTGACTGTTGCCCAGGTTCTAGTTCTAGTTGAAGTGAATACTTGCTTTGGCCACATCTGCTCACATCACCGCTGACTTGCTGTATTCCTAGACATTTGAGGGGGCTATCGGGTATGTAGCTCCAATCAGCGGCCCAGCTTTCTTCTTCTTCTTTGCTTGGGGCTACAATCCGGGGTGGAACTGGGCCTCAACCAACAAGTCCCGCCAGCGAGAAGGATCTTTCGCCAACTGCCTCCAGTTGCGCACACCAAGTTGGTTGAGGTCATTCTCCACTTGTGGGCGCCGTCTCGTTCGAGGACATCCTCTGTTGCGTTGTCCCCAAGACTCAGAATCGAAGACTCAGCTTTGGGAAGTGCAAAAACTGTCTCCCTTCAAATGATCGTTGCTAGAATTTCAGAAACTCCCATCAACCGTTACAATTTGAGCTTACATTGCAATCTTATTTTTCAGAAGCCCGTCACATGCGCAGAACCTCGAGGAAGGCGCCATGGGCATGGGTCCCATCCCAACAGTACGTCTGCAACAGTCGCACAACACCACCGGCATAGTTACCACCACGACGACGACCAGCTCGGCCAGCAATCAAATGCTCGACTCTCCCGCTGACACACAAGTTCTGCCGTCACACCTGAAATATGGCATGTGGGCAACGCTCATTTTAGCCTCAGTCTTTGTAGCAGGCGCCAAATTCTACGCCGATCATCAAGGCACCGGCCTTGAAGTTCTCATCTTTGCAGCCTTCTCAGCGACATTCTTTCTAGCCGCATGCACAGTCTCATTGTGTCGCCTGCCCAGCAGTCTGGCTGCATCGCCATCGCTTAGCATGGACGATTCCAGTCGTGGCCTGCTGAATCAGCAAAACAATCAGCTCAACCTGCACTTTCAGCCGAATCACTCCCAACAGAGGGAGAGTCTAGAGCTGACGCCCACTGGAGCCCCACCACCATACCATATTGCTATTCTACTGCCAGAGAACGGCAAGGAGTTGCAGTTCAAAGATGAATCGCCGCCGCCATCGTATGACAAGATCGTTATTTAATGGCCAAAAATGAAGATGCCATGAGGAGCGCCGAAGCAGAAGTGATAACAAAGACACAGGTATCCAAAAAAAAAAAAACAAAAAAAAAACTTGAAGTGATTTAGAAAACGAAGGAAACAAAAACAAAACACACAACTGATCTCTGAATTTATGTTTAGGTCTTCAATCTTTTTTAGCGAATAAGTAGAAAAAAATATCTATTCGGGATCTCAGACAACGAATCACACGGAGATGCCCAGCCCATTTTGTGATGGCAACTGAGTTCAGTCCAACGTTGCAGTGGAAGCATAGTCGACGACTGCCAGGTCTGACCTTCCATTTCTAACCCCAGTGCTTTGGAATTTTCAACACATTTCCACTCGAATCCATGTCTGTAGCTTCAGTCACCACGAATCAAGCACACTTCCCATGATACTCTTGAGAAAAAAAACAACTTCAAAACCACCTCTCTGTCGCCTTTAATACTGGACCCACGGTCCACTTCAGTGCCTTCAGTTCCAAAGCCGCCTCTAAGCCTCCAGTCGGGCAAATATGTTTCCACATGCCACAGCAACGCCCACGTTTCGTGCTCCATCACTTAGCGGAAATTGCTTGTAAATTAAATAAACACATAACTGTTTCGGTTTATTTTTTTTTTTTTGGTTTATAAAAAAACTGAGTATTGTTTATTGAGTATATTATTCGATATGCACCTTCACCCTGTGGTATGCATTGCTGAGCACACCACGGAGGTTCCAGGTGTTCTTGAAGTCCTCCGGTTGGCAATTGTACGCGGAATCCACTGCTTTGGACCAAATCTCCACCTCCCTCTTGTCCGCGGGCACTGGAATCTTTGCTGACCACAGAGACCAACCGTAGTGACGACCATCGGGTAGATCCTCCTGTTCCAGTTCGGCTACATGCCAGCTATCCCCCCCATCGACCGTCAAATCGACGCGTACAATACGGCGTCCACCGCCCGACCACGCGTATCCCTTAACACTAATGAAGCCCGCCTCCACTTTGACAGTCTCTCCGCAGGATGGAGTGCATATGGCTGATGTGACTGGCATCGCTTGAATAGCAGGCGATTTCTTAAAGTCAACCGTATCCCAGTCGGTGCTCGGGCTAAAGCCTTTGTAGTCATTCTGTTGCCAATGCGAGGATGATTCGCTCTCGGAGACACAAATCCTACTGAGCCACTTCACATTTCGTGCTCCCACCGAACCGGGAACAATGGCACGCAGCGGGAAACCATGATCTCGACTGATGGTCTCTCCGTTCATTTCATAGGCAAGTAGAACATCGCCCCGCTCGTCCATGGCCTTGGACAGCGGTATGGAGGCCCCATATGGATGAGAAGTTGGATCCAAATCGGAGCCTTCGAAGACCACGTGACGTTTTTCGTCGCTCTGCACCCCCATAGCCAGGAGGATATCACGAAGTTTAACGCCCGTCCATTGAGCATTGCCCACGGCACCTGCACCCCAGGACAGCCCCTTCACTGGCTTCACTTTCGTCATTTCGGAACGCCGATTACCGCCGCACATGATAGCCGCTGTTACGGTGTGCTTGGGCAGTTTCTTGATGTCATCCAAACTGAACGAACTAGTTACGTCAGTTCCCTCGATTTCCACTTCGAGTTCATAATTCTCGACGTCAATAGCCGGCACTGGAAGGTGGTTGCGCACATAAAAGAACTCATTGGGTGTCAGAAACTTTTCGGCCAACAATGCCAGCGGTGGTTCCGCATTGAAAGGTCTCTCCGACGCCGGCTTCAGCAGAGGATGACGCTTTGGCTCGTGTGCCCATGGTGAGCCCATGTCGTCGGTACTCACCTCATCCTCCTTTGAGAGATTCCCAATTCGGTAGGACTCGAGCAGACTTAGGATGTCCTTATTGTTGTGCTGTTGATATATATTCCAGAATGGATCAATTGCGCTTCCTGCGCCCAACATGATCTTATCACTGCCCGGATGTTTGGGCACAAATTCTGTAATGTCATACACGCCAATTCCATATGTGACCCAAATGCCCTTGTCCAAGGCATCGTGCGCTCGAATCTGCTCCAGCTTGAACGTGGGCAAATCACTCCTCTGTGTGGTATGCCATTGCCGAAAGTCTGTCTCATCTGGTTTGCTGCTGTCCTCCCCCTCAGGCTTCACTTTGGCGTCATCAAAATATGCGAATAATTCATAGCCTGCAGCAATTCCACTTAGCGCGACCAGGGCGAATACCGATTTTGCATATTTCGTCTTTCGTTGTTCGTGACCACCACTCGAAGAGTACACGCACGGGCACAAATTAATTAGAGCTCGCCTCCTAATCAAACCGCTCTGTAGCGTTCCAAATCGAACTGCCCCGCGAAACACCGAATTCATATCGATTCACTGATTTGTGGGTTTGTTTGTTGTCTCCAGAGAACTAAATCCCATGCGATGGCCTTCGATAGCACAAGTGAACTACTTTAATGATAGCGCTCGCCATATGCTAGCGAGTGCGGGCTACGATTAGGCAATCTCAAACCGTATACTACAATATATGATTTTTTTTTTTTTTTACAAACACCAATGCGCTGCCTTGGCCCCCGCTCATGGACGTTTTTTATAGTTCACGAGAAGAAGATAATCAGAGTGTTTTTCGCGGGCATAGCACGAGCATAGTTAATCACCGACAACAGCTGATGCAGATGACAAAAATCCAAACGTGCGGCAAAGCTTTCCCATCGATTGATGGGAGCTTTTCGACTCTAAGGTCGGACACACAATGGATGCTGCTGCTGCACAGTAGTGCAGGAATGAATGAAATGGATTCGATTATATTTTCTGCAGATGCTCGGCCAAAATTTAGGGCACTCCTAGGCACAAATATGTAGATCCGAATTTGCTGACTCAAATTCCAGACAGACTTAATTCTAAGATTAATGTAAAAAAAAAAAAAAAAACTAAAAATGCATTTTTCACGTCCAATCCTCCAAATTTTCTTTGTATACTATTTATCTTCAAAGAACTATGTAAATACATACACACATATACATATACGTATACATAAAATATTTACAGCCGTTTTGGGACATTTACTTGTAGAGTGTGATGACTTCAAAAGTTATTAACTTCTTTTACCTATACGCCAGCAAGTTAATCATGAATGTATTTAAATATGAAATAGTGGAACAAAATAAATCATAGTATATATATAGAATGCATGGGCTTTTCGATTTGCATTTACAGGGCTGGGACGATGCGTTACGTAAAGGGCAAGTGGAGCGCACTGTTGACCCACTTCACTTTCGTATTTTTTTTTTAATTTGCGCGCGCTCAAGGGATTGCCAGTACCCTCAAAACACCGCACGGTCCGAAGGTATAGGTGGAGAAAGGGAGAGGAAGTACCTGTGCACATTGGTCTTGAATATCTGCGGGTTGTTGTCTGTGGGAAATATAGGGCTGGGAAGAGCATTCCAAATTCGCGTAGTACGGCCGAAGAACGAGTCTCTAAATTCCGAAAGTAGGCTTAAGGGTAAACGGATGAGCATTCCTGGCGAGACGAGTATTGCGGGTGAATTCAAGGAGAGGAAGAATGCCGTTGGCTAGCTCACTTGAGCATCGTTTGTTGGAAAAGCGATAAAATACGGTTAGTCGATGTTCGAGCGACGTATGGAGTGACAATCGGCAAACGCACACAATCCCTTGGAAAAACAAAAGACAACATCACATCGGTTCTTGTATATTTATTTTCGTTTATATATTTAAACAAAATTTGTGTATAGAGATTCTCTATTCGGAGATATGTTAACATGTCGAGGCACTTTGGTCGTGTCCAGCAACAGTGGACGGATCAAATGAGTAAACAAATTAATTACTAAGCACAGAAGGTATATAAAATGTAATTCTCCCAAAGGCACTTATGTGAAAGTGGACGGATATAGGAAACACTTAACTAAAAAAAAAAAAAACTTACACGACTGAACTGACGTCTATATGTAGCCCTGTAGGCTACGGGATTGACTTTGATGATGGCGCGGTGGTTGATAGCCGGGCTCTTGCATTTCCATTTGCATTACAAGATTTTTGCTGTCGCCGCGCATTTCATAGGCTTCCCTGGCTTCGCGATAGAGTATGAGAGCGGCGATGCCGAGGACCATGAACGAGACCACAGCAAGGGAGTACGACCACGAGAGAACATTGAACTTTGGATACATCAGCCAGTCACGACGATAGGCACAACCACCGAAGATCGCCACGGCCAGAAACATAAACAGACCTGTGTGTGGGGGGAGGGGAAAAACGGCGTGTGATTTCGACTTGAGGAGAAAGGAATGCCGACTTACTTGAAACAGCGCAACAAATGAAAGCCAATCTGGTCAGAATCCATTCATACTGCAGCACGCCCTTCAGTGGCAGGCGAATAATAACCATCGATAGTAGTCCCAGACAAGCGTATGTCAAAATAAATGCCATCGTGACGAACGCCTGTACTGCCATTAGCCATCCGGGCAGGAGCCACTCCCTAATTACATAGTATTCCTGGTGATTAAACGCAAATTAGAAGAAACTCTCGACGAAATGCCATCGAATACGCTTACATGACTGAAAATGCCATGACATCCAGTGAAATGCTTCGGAAACTGATAGTACGGATAGACGAATTGCTTGAAACAATACTGCCACAGGCCCATATTCAGGAAGCTACTGTGCGACTCCTCGTAGGACTCAATCCAATAGGGTGAACAAAGGGCCATCAGAAGGGCAATGGAACCAGCGAATGTGACAATCGCTCCAAATACCGTGCCACCTGATGTGGAAAGTTATTATTCATCTACATAGATCGCATTGAAATTAAGCAAAGGCAACGCCTTTGTAAATCACACATTACTCACTGGAAGCTTTCGGATAGTCATTCTTTTCAGAACCATCCACTGACTGTTGCTTTTGCATCGTGTATAAACAATTGATTCAATTCAAATAAGGCAAATTTAATTTATTTATATCTTATTTGGGGAAAAAAAAATAAAGCAAAATCAACAATTTGTATTGAAGAGAAATGACAACTTCAAAATGTTACCCACCCAAAATATGGTGTCTTATGGTGGAAACACAATGACGTGCGGAACAAATTTCTGAACGATTCAAATGAGTTCGTTCAGTTGAGTATCGATAATTTTGTTTTATGATTGGAAACTGCTGAAAGGAGTCTAAATTGCGGCGTTCACACACTACAAATTTGTCGATACGATTTGCTGGACGGCAAATTAGAAAAAAGTGCTTTGTCCACCGTTCGGTACGAGCGTTCACATTGACGATTTGCACGGTTGTCAAGACAAATTGTTAAGTGTAAACGCCGCTAAATTCTCTGGCTGTTCTGATTTAACTTTCAACCCGAATATTGCATACAAAGTACATTTATTATGAACAATTTCCGGAATATAGAATATATTTCATATGATTTATAAGAGCATGACGAAGAATAACATCGTTTTGATTGTTTCTACTTCGTAACGTGTGATGGGTCACGACACGATTCCTTGACGCGATCATAGACCAAACCAGGCGAACAGGAGAGCTTCACTCCGCTGCCATTCACGCAGAAGAAGTATGAAGCATCGTCGATTTCATTTGCATAGAAGTGCGATCCCTCACTTGGACACTTGATATTTGCACGAACTGGAGGCTGCTTGGAGTATGACAAAACTCGACGACTCGTTGCTGAGATCTAAAAGGACATTTGACAGCATCACTTAAAATCATCTTCATCATCTTAATTTTGTCGCAGAATGTACGTACCGTGCAATTATAGTTCTCCTTGTAGTCGCAGCCCTGTTTGTCTGGATTGTAGTTCAAATCTGAAGAACACTCTTGTGGAACGGGAACTCCATTGTAGCAAATGAAATAGCTGTCAATACGAAAATAATTAACACATAATAGGCCATTAGGACGGCGCAAAAACTAACTTGGAACAATTCGAGCGGCTTGGCAAGTAGATAATGTTATCGATGTCATTTGCTGGGCACAAATTTGCCATACAATCCACCAATTCTGGACGGTCACAGCGTTCTGTTTCGGCGTTGTACTGCAGACCATCTAGGCACTCACGAAGAATCGGTGTACTGTCGTAGCAGAGAACATATTTGGTGCAAGTCTTGTCGTACGGGTAGGTACTCAGTGTGGCATTGCATTGCGTGATGCACTGTGCATCATCTTCTGGGTCACAACTCTGAGTATCCACGCTGAACTGATAACCGGACGGGCACGGGAATGGACCATTAGTCGCGTTATAATAGCACGTGTAGTATTGACTGCAGTTGTTGATGTCTGCCAGGAATATCCCATTGGCTACGTTTTCGCAAACGTTGATTTGATTCGCGCTGTGACACACTGCCAAAATGGCCGCGAAGAGAATTGCAAATGCAAAGTCTGAAATGACAAGAGAATAAATTAATACTTTCCGCTTGCAGTTGACTTCCATCATTTCTATTCTGGCGTTGCTTACGTCTCATGATCTAATCTCTGTGGTATCCGGTAAGTTAAAGTAGTACCTTCTGCGATCCTCTTCAAATTGCACTGCGGTATGGTTGCGAAACGCATTTCTTTTATACGGCCGCTGCCGTAACACGCGTTTGGTCGTTTATCGAGGGCTCCGCTGCTGGCTGCTAAGAGATTGCCTCCTCTATTGTGTTTGAGCAGATCTTATCGGTAGCTAACAATCGTGCAATTAATGTTCAACTGATGATTGGTGTTTACGGTGTTTACGGTGTTCTGGTATCTTGCCGTTATGGTAGCAGACGCAGACGTGTTTAATTTTAGAAAGTGCATATTTTGATGATACTCTTAACAAGAAATCTGATAACAAAACTTGGCATAGACCTTCCGATGCTTGTGAGGTCATGTGAGGACGTACCACTGGTTGCGTGAGCGGGTGCAACCCTAGTCACTGTAGGTTGATCAGTTGTTATCACACTTTTGCTGTCCTTCATGGTTTGCTTGGCTATCTCTTGTTCGCCTATGTTCACAGAACGTAGACCTGTGCAGAGATAGGTCTGGTGGTATCGGATCTGTTGATCAGTGATTACTTGAAGTTCCGTTCAGATAACGACATCAAATGTCACTCGAATCGATTCTCATTACTGGTGTTTCTCTTGCGGTACGTTGAATGAAATAATTTCTTCTTTCTATCAGGCGAGGCTAGAATTAGCTGATAGGATAGGATAGGATAGGATTGTGGGTGGACGTGGGGGCGCAGGTTTCACTTGGGGGTCCGTATAGACCCTTTGTGATGCCCGCAGGGGGAAGATGCCCTTATCGTACCCATCGAGACGTTGAGGTTGCAGTTTGTGTAGACCTTTCTTCGTCCAACCAGCCCGACAATCCAATTAGCAGATAAACAGTACCATAGTGTGTCTAACGCGTGTCAATTATAAGCAACTCTAAGCTAAAACTCCGATGCTAGCCTACACATAAATTTGTTGGCGCTATGCAAAGCTGCTTAACAATTTAAGAAAAAAACAACAAACGACGTGCACAAATTAAAATAACGTTCAAAAAAAGAAAACAAAAAATATTTATTTAAAAAAAACTTCACCTAAACCTAACAATTTGGCATCACTGGAGCTATTAAACGAACACAGCTGTTAAAGAAGAGACTTTGCCTCGAACGCAGCCATTTCACTCGTTACTTGTGTGAAAGAGAAAACGAGAATTACTTGCAAACTGTTGGTTGTCACAATTTATTGTATTTGCAATTTTCCGATTGTTGCCGGACTTTTTCACTAAACGAAAATCCAGGGAAACACTCAACATTCCATTATTGTTTGTGATATATATATATATTTCAATAACTGAAGGAAACCTCTTCAGATGTGCATCAATCTCTAAAATATAAAGTGACAATTATACATTTTTTTTTTGTGACAAGTTTGATCATTATGTAGGGCAGAGGAAAAAAAAAAGAAAAAAAATACCAAACATTTGGAAAACAAATCTCATTTTTCCCCGGATGCACTGAGTTTATTTGGATTGATGTGATTGATAAACTGTTCAAGGGAATATTGAAAAAAGATGGCACCTGTTAAGAATCCAAATCACAATACTGGAACAGTACCAAAATCAACGCAATCAGCATCATCATCATCGTCGTCGGTGTTGGAAACATCGCCATCGGGCAGCTCTTGTATCTCATCGGATCCCAATGTACGATCAAATGGCGGAGGCTTATGCATTGAGGGTGCAGAAAATGCTGCCGGTATTGCAGGACCAAGTGTCTTAAATGGCAATGTGTGTGGCATGGGAAATATAACAATTGCATCGGTACAGGCCGCCGTTGGACAACCAACAACAGTGCCACAATCTGGAGGAATTGGGGCAGTAGGAGGAGCAATGGCCAATGCGTATGTGTTGAGAAAGAATACAGAAATTGTTGCACCGATTCGACGTGAACTTAAGGACTTGAATGTAAGTCTTTGATGCAGATGATTCTAAACGTGGGCGTTGCCTAGTTTTTTTTTTTTTTTTTTTTCTTCGTCTAAATTTCAAGGATCAAGTAATGTGTATCATACGCATGATTTCTTTTATCTTTTGCAAGCATAATCGCAATTGATGCAATCAACGGTTTGTGTGTGGGTTTCTTTTTTGTCATTTGTGGAAGGAATGGTGTGTATTTGGTTTATCGTTTTCCGGTAGACAGGTGGAAGAAGAGCTTTTTACGGCCAAAGGCCTTAGATTCACGTTAGAATGCTTCCAACGCCCCCGGGATAGAAGACGCAGCTTTCATTTTTTTCCCACTCAAGTGTATGCAATCCCTGTCGGCCGTTGGTGGGGGGGGGGGGGGGGGGGCAACATTGACGACAATGATGCGCATTTACTGCGCTCTCTTTTAGTGCAACCACTAATGATGCAAGTGTTGATTTCCGGACAGTTTCGTCATCGCATCTATGAATAGCCGACCGCCGGTAAACAATGTCCACCTTGGCTGGCTCTCCTACACTTTCACCGTTCGCCATTGGCCGCTCAAAAATGTCGCCCACGATCTTTTTTCGAAAATTGATCGAAAAATATTTTCGACACAAGCAGAAACTTTGGAAGAAGTAAAAACGTCTCTGCTCTGTTGTGAAAAAAATATTACGACGACATTTGGCTGCAAACGTACGCCCGCTTCTGCACAGCAGGATCCTCAATACATGTGCGAAATGAGATAATTGCGCCAACAAAAAACAAAACAGACATCGCAGCCTGCATTGACGCGCGTGTTTCGCCCCAGCGCCTCATAATTTTCATTCAAAAAACAAAGAAATTTTCGAATTTCCTCGTCCAAAAGTTCGATTCAGTCGATTCTGACTGATTTTGCCCTGCCGCCGGCTATGACGGTCGATAAGCTCGAAGCGACAGAAGACGGCCAGTCTAAAAATAGTTGCAAAAGAGCAACATTTTCATTTTCTCGAACAGAATTCGAAAAAAGTACTGCTCGTCGCGAACAGAAACGATTTTTCTTTCCTCCGAAACGAATCGCGAGTTCCGTTCTCGCCGAAATTTTAATTTTAGATCATTTCTATTCTTGCCACTAGCAGTAGTACCTGCGTGTTTGATTTTGATTTCGAGAAAAATTTTGATTTCAAAGCGAATAAAAAATTACAGCATTCATTGATATTATCGGTTTGTGTCGTTATTGACGCTTTTCATTTGTTTTTCTCTTGGCATCTCTCTCAAAGGACTATTTCTTATCGGTTACGGAATCATCAGCACAGACGGGCTTGCCAAACATCAAGAGACAGAATCATCATTATCATCATCGCCATCAGCCGCCGGTGACACCATTAGCAGGACCGAGTAATTTAGACGGAACAACGTGTTTCGATTTTGGTAAGTCATTGGTTTGGTGGCACTTTACTTTGTTTTTTTTTTTTTTCTTTCAAAATTTCATTGTGAGCCTACAAGTGGAACATTCTACCCGAGTGGGAGTTATTTTTAGAAGTGTTTCGCTTCTATTAACGGCTTAATTGTTCGCTTTGATGTTTCTCTTCGCACACGGCCATTGAGGGTGGAAGGCAAGGAAAGGTGTGCGTGGTCGGTGAATTGGGGGGAGGGGGGGAATTTGTGTGTTTCTGATTCACTGGCTATTAAAAGCGAACAGACGAAATATCATGGAATAACAAAGATTTTGCGCTGCAAACGGGGGGCGCAACTGAGTCAGTGCTGAATTTATCTTTTTATTCCACGACATCATCATCATCTTCTGACCCGCATGATCTACTAAAGGGGTCGCGGGGGTAAACCACGCACGAGAGATCTCCAGGCAACTCGATCCTCCGCCATCGACTCTAACTCACCTTGGACTTGGTCCAACCACCTCGTCCTGGGTCTGGCAAGCGGTCGCCTACCTGATGGAATCGCATTCAACGCCCGCCTCGGAAGTCGTTATGATGGCGACATTCGTGCCACGTGACCAAACCACCGAAGCATTGCCCTTTCCGTTCGAAGAAGCAGCTGCTCAATGTTGAGTGCCTCGCGCACTGCAGTGTTTCTCGCCCTATCCCGGCGAGTGATTCCCACAACAGCACGAAGAAATCTCATCTCAGCAGCTTGCACTCGCGATCTTATTCTTTCGGTCATTCGGCCCAAATTTCACGGCCATAGGTGAGAGTTGGAACAAATACTGAGTTGAAAACCGCTAACTTGGCTCTGACACCAAGCTCGGCCTTTCTGATTACAGAACTACCAAGCTGTGACCAGTGCTACCGGAAAGCTCAGCATTACCCCTTCCATCACTCGTGAAAAAGACCCCGAGATACTTAAACTTCTCCACCTGCTTCAATGGGACTCCGCTAACATGCAGAGTGCATTGATCAGTCGTTCTGGAAATGACCATAACCTCCGATTTGTCCAAGTTAACCCTCATTCCAGCATCAGCACATACGGCCACAAACCTATCGAGTGCGCGCTGGAGTTCCGTCTGGGAGGATGTGAGGATAACCAAGTCATCTGCAAAAAGAAGATGACTTACCCTCAACTCTCCCAATGTGAAACATTCCTCACCTCGGCTGCGCTGCAACATCCAGTCCATATATACAAGGAAAAGGGAGAGGTGACAAGACACGCCCTTGGCGAAGTCCAACGCCCACGGTGAAAGGTGTTGATTTAGCACCGTTTTCCCCGAACACAGTAGAGACTGAATGGCCCTCAGAAGTGGACCATCAATCCCATACTCCTGCTGGACACTCCAGACTCGAGGGACTCGGTCATATGCCTTTTCCAAATCCACAAAACAACTGTAGATGGGTTTGGCATACTCCCAAGCCTTCTCAAGTACCATTCTTGGATTGAAAAGCTGGTCGGTTGTACTTCTGCCGGGACGAAAGCCGCACTGTTCATCCCCCATTCTGGTCGAGCGACCACAGCTCTAGAACGCGCTTCCAAGACCTTAGCATAGACTTTCCCGGGGATACTTAAAAGAGATATGCCCCTGTTGCTGGAGCAATCTCTTTTGTCCCCCTTCTTGAAAAGTGGGACAATCATCCCAGTTTGCCAATCGCCAGGTGTCTCGCCGCGTTCCCAGGCCACTTTAATGACACGAGAGAGCCATAAAACTCCCTTCCACGACATTCTGATGAAAAAAAGGACGACATTCTGCTTCTTGTTCTCCTCTTGGCCGCCTCCACCCTAGTGCCTCACACTTCACATCCAGCCAGTCACATCATATCTAAATATCTCATGTATGTCATTTCATTTCTTCTTCTCCGCAATAGATCACTTTCCAGACAATCCACGCTCCTGCTATCCAGTCCGGCCGATACCGAGGCGCACATCACAGCCGCGCGACATCGACACAATCCACCATCACGGACACAATCACTCATCGCACTCATCGTGCGGCATACCGATCAGCAATAGCACGCAAGCAGCAACAGTTGGTGTTGTGAATCCAACGTCGCTGGGCATCACAAACGACGACACCCAGCATCCGCGACACACAAATCCCTTTGTGCGCTATCGTCAACCGGGACCATCGTCCACGAACAGTGACATCATCGATATTGACGATATATTGTTGCAGCGCTACAAGTACATTCAGTATTGCATCAAGTTGGCCAACAAATCGCACAACAAGAACAAGGTAAACTTCTCCCATATCTCGGGGTGTCACTTTAAATTTTGACGTATTTATATTTCACAAGGACATCATGGTAAATGAGAACAATGAAAATGAGATCATTGTGAACTCCACAAGCTTGGAAGATGTCGCATCGAGTGAGGTATGAGTGCGCAGTGGATCAATGTTTTTTGTGTGCCAGTCGTTGCAAACTAACCCCTTGTCGGGCGGATTAACAAACAGTTTCCCATTCGAAACCCACTGTCACTTGTCACAATGGGTTCCTTAACCTTTTGTTTTTGTTGTTCTCGTTGAGAGGACCTGTCACTTAATATCTAGCTCTTAGAACTCAAACGCATACTTTTCTTGCCAATTAACACCTGTCGCACCGCACAGAAGCTACTTCCGAACTAACAGAGTTTTCTTTTTTCTCCTCCATCCCTCCGTGTATAGACCACTGAACGCGCCCAATCGGTAACCAGTATCCACAGTAGCAATGAGCCGACGACACCGACGTATGAGGAACTTCAGAATCGCCTCGACACATCGACTCGCAACATTCAGAGCATGAAGGAGCAACAGGAGCAGCTGATGCGGCTGCAGGATCAGGCCAAACAGCACCTCGCCGAGATGGAGACACTGCGCAGTCAAAGTGCACCGCTTCGTCGTGGAGCAGGGGCAAACGGGGCGCCGGACTACGAGAACATTGAACAGGTGCACACCGATATGTCGTCGCTGGTGGGTCGCATGAAGAATCTGACCACGTTCATTCAAAATCAGAACGAATTGAGCAACTTGCTGGGCGATGATGGCCCCGAGCTCATGGCCGAGCAGCAGACGCTGCAGCAGAAGCTGGAAGGACTCAAGTCGCATCGCGACGAAATGAAGAGTTTAATTCTGGAATTGCACGATATCAACCGAACTGCGGAGAGGCGAGCATACGAGCAGCATCTGCAACAACAGCAGAAGCAGTCCAACACTGACCAGCCATCCGGCAGTGGCTTGGCAATGGTCCAGCAGGAAGCGCCAGCGCGTATAGTGCCAATCGAGTACTCGCGAATCGTCCCCATCGAGTTGGTTGGCAATCAACAAAAGCACCAGCAGAGGCAGCAACAGCAGCAGCAAGAGCAGCCACAAGTCAATCACATGAATGGCTCGGCACCTGTCCAAAATGGAAACGTGCACTCCTCCGAGGAGGAGGCCGTGGATGATCCCGCAACTGCGGCCCTAATTCAGCAGAAAATGTCCGACATCCAGACGATGAAGAACCAACTGAGCCGACTGAAGTCGATGATGGAGACTGTGAAGCTCATCGAAGAGCGCACGGAGGGCAAGAGTCCACGAGAAATTGGTCTCTCAGAGCCGGGACCGAGTCGATCGATTGACATCCCGATTCAGCGCGAGACTACACCCAAGAACACCAACACTCAGCATCGTGCTGTTGGAGCAACGGCTCCATTCGACAAGGACCGCACTCCCGTACAGGACGACTTCATTGACGATCCAGACGATCCGGCAATCACCGATAAAATACACATGCTCAACGAGGTGACCCGTGATCTGCGTTCACAAGCGATGAGCTTGGCCAGCGAAAGGGAACGCATCAGGGAACTGAAAGAGGAGATCATCAGGCGCAAGGCGGCGAATGCAGCAGCTGCAGCCGCCGCTAACTGCGTCCAGCAGGTGGCCACTGCTGAGGAGGACAAAAATGCCAGCCGGGATCGAGGAAGTCCGTCGAAACTGTCGAACAAGGAACGAAACCGCGACATACTGAAGGCTCAGTACGAGGCTAAAAAGAAAGAGTTCCAAGAAATGTGCCAACACATTCAGAGCGATGATTCCATAGCAGCTACCACTCGTGCTCGCGAAGACGACGAGGAGGAGGAGGAGGAGGACGACCTGAACGCAAACGATATTCTGAATCAAGGTCAGGCTTCCGCAAAGCCCGACTTGGGCTACTATTACCCGCAGTCACAAGGTGTATCTTGCAATTCCTCAATCCACGGGGGCACATCAAAGCCTCGTGGCAAGGAATCAGCAGACTCTGGTGCCGCAGATGTGCATGGGGTACCATCCTGCGAAGCGGCTAGCATCAAATCGGGAAGTTCGCGGAGCTTTAGCATGCCGCCACCAATGCGAGCAATGAGCAACCGGGAGGCATCCTGGCGCAAGACATCTCAAGAACACTTCGACCACTTTGGCCCTCCGAATGCCCCCTCTACGGCGGGCAGCACTGGTCAGGCGCCACCGCCAATTGCACCCTCATGGAATCCATACTACTTTTACAACGCCCCCTACAGCCCGCATTTCGCGCAACCGCCGCCAAGCGCTGGCGTCAACAGCGAATGCATCTGCCAGGCTAACCCCAATTCGGTCGCGAATGGAGTCGTCACACCAGCGGGCTCAATGGTAATGCAGTCGGACCCAGTGCTGCTGCAGCAATTCATCCAGACCCAGCAGATGCTCATCAACTCGGTGTGCCAGTGCAACCAAATGCTGTGGCACCAGCAGAGGGAAATCGACAACCTCAACAGCACCATACACATGGTAAGTGTGAACAGGTCTGACCTGGCACATGTCAAGTCAAGCGACTTATTGTTTCTTTTTGCAGCTTCAGGATCGCTTGCTCAGCCACACCAACGGCACAGATCTGGCGGCGACTCACCGCTCGGAATCAGTGCCGCCAGCGGGCACTGTTCAAAACAATCTCTGCCCATCGCTCAATCGGGCCCAATCCGAGCAGCCACATCACTTCCCATCCCTTCTGCCGCATCATCACTTGCCAACGATCATGAGTCAGTCGAGCAGCTCCGCCAGCAGCTTCCACCGCAGAAACATCTGCAACATCCAACAGCAGCAGCAGCAGCAACTGGCCACCCATGCTGCTCCCTTCAACTTTGCCGTCGAGCAACAGGCCAGCGGCGGCATGTACTCGGCCGCAGTGAATAATCTTTGCGCCCCCATACCTCCCATGTCGAACTTCAATAACATCGGAGGCGCTGTTCCAGCGGGAAACAACACCGCTGGCGCCCCGATTTTCATGCATCACCACAACAACACCCAGCATCCAGTGCACAACAACAATTCGAATTTGCTCAACGCTGCCCAGCAGCAGCCGCAGCCGTCGGCATCTGCAGCGGCGACCGTACAAAACTCGCAGCCGGCCAACGTCTCAGCGGCCGGAACTTCAAATCTGGCCGGCTCGGCACTCAACAACCAGGTGCCACCGGGCAATCGGGCCAACAACTACTGGGACAACTTCAGAAGGTAAATGCTTTTCGTTTCTCCATTCGGTTACCGGGTCCCTGGCTGGAATATGTTATCTTAGCGAACACAATAAATAAACACAATTTTAATTTATTATTTAAACGTTTCTCTCTCTCGTCTGAGCACTCGGTCTTCGTTGAAACACCTGCGATCAGCCTGACCATCCTTTCAAAGTCACACACGCTCTTCTCTTCTCCTCTCTTCTCTTCTCTGCACATTCCATATGTCCATTTCATTCTTTGTTCCTTCGTGGGCCTTAGGTGGATTTCTCTCTCCGTCTCTCTTGCAGGGCGATCGTGAAATGCGACCAGAAGGCGGCGGTAAGTCGTTGCCGTGTGTCTAACCATTGCAAACTAACAGCAAATAAAGTTTTTTATTTTGTCACTTCTACCAGCTTCCTAATACTATGTCCGTGTCGCTTAAGTTGTGTGTTTGTGTGTGTGTGTTGATGCATTGCTGCGTGTTGCACGATTCTAACTTTCTCCTCTGTCGTTTCAGCTACTCACGTCAGAACCTACTGTCGTCGAACTCTTGCAAGAGCAACGAGGAACAGAACCATAATCAGCACCAGCAGCAGCAGCAGCAGCAGCAGCAGCTTCCCCTCCAGCAGCAGCCACATCACATTCAGCAGCAGCAGCAACAACAACAACAACAGCAGCAGCATCAACAACAGGAGCAGCCACCGAACCTTCCGATCTTCACGAACTCGCTCAACGCTGGTTACCGCACCGATTCCAGCACGAACAACCTAAATCCGCCGAGCTACGACAACAAATACTTGCATACATTCCGCAATCGCATCAACGGTGGACTTGTGGCGCCTGTAATAGCCTCATCGACGTCATCCACACAGACGACGAACTACAGCAACATGATGAACATCGCCATCAATCAGCAGGAGGTCCAGCAGCAGCAGCAGCAGCAGCAGCAGGGTGCGATCGCAAATTCCTGGTCAGCAGCAGTGGCCGGTGGCGGCGACGCATTCGAAGCCAACGACCAGCTCACCCATGATTTGCGGAACATGAATCTGAACTTCGGCAACATCGAACCGAATAAAGTTCCAATGAAGCCATCATCGCTGCGACGGTCGGGCGCGTCCGGCAATAGGCGTCTGCGGCACACGCTGTCCGAGCCAGGCGCATATGCCCACCATCAGCAGATTGCTCAACATCCAGACGGAGGGGTGGGAGACTTCCTAACGCCAGGTCTCTTCCCGGGCGTCATCGAGTCGCTGGACACCGCTGTGGACGATACATCAGACGAGATCAAGCGAAACCTTCTCGTGAATGCGCTCAAAAGTGAAAAGTTCACAACCAAGTTCTACGAGTCGCTGAAGGAAGACGTCTTCCGACGGATTGAGACTCTTCTCAGAGGCAAGGACAGCGATCAACAGTTTTTCGCACATCTGTACCGGGATAACAACATCGCTGCAACGCACGAGCCACTGCGCAAGCTCTACCTGAACGAGGTGCGCAGTCTGAGCCGGCCATCGGACGACTTGAATGAGACCGAGAGCAACAATGGCGAAAACGAGGACGAGGAAGACGAAGAAGAGGACGATGAGAAGGGTGCCAAGGCTCTGGAGAACAACAACATTCTGAACAACAACAATAGCGAGGCTCAAAATGCCCTAGGTCTGAACGCAAAAGACATCAAGCACTTGGCTGATAAGTTTGTAGTCAGCAACGCCGCAGCGTCCAGACTGCCTGCTGAGCAGACAGTTCAATTCCCTGACTACGAGCTGATTCGGTACATCTCGGTGAAAATTCACGAGGGCACCACCCCGAGTACGGTCATAAATGACGCACTCTTGGTGGAAATCGCCAAAATGACGGCCACCGCCATTCAAAACTACTCGCTAATCAAGTGTCAGAAGAAGGAATTGACCGACGCCCATTTGCACATATCGCCGAAGAAGATCTACGCAGAGTTGAGGGGACGGCTGTTCCCGCGAGATCGGGATCGCTTCCTGATGTGGTATCAGCGATACCTGGCGACAGTCCTTTACGTCACTCTGAAGAGGGACGAGGACGACGATCCGCAGCCATCGCGGGAGAATAACAACAATGCCCAGCAGAGCAGGAACGCGAACCAAAACGGTCCACAGGGACAGGGGGCATTCTCCTGGATGGATATCCACAACATCTACGTAAACGCCCACCAGGCGCGCAAATCGAACATTCCAATCCGACCTGCTGCCTCCGGCCCAAACGCATCGACTGACCTAGAGAATAAGATTGAAAACAATTCATCGATCAAGCAGCAGCAGGTGCAGCACGCCCAGCTGTCGTCCAGACCAACATCTTCGTCCAACCAACAGCACCACTTGTCCGAGCTACCAACGCCCACCACGCCCAGCAGCAACATAATGAACGAGGACCTAGCGGAAGCCGATCAAATATGCTCATCTACCACTGGCACCATGCAGGGTTCTTCGGATGTTCATCCCGATGACAACTTCCTCCTAGTCGGTGGCGCACCCGAACCTCAACAATCGCACAGTCCAGAGAATGCCGAAGGTCAATTGATATCGATTCCCTGTGAATCTCAGCCGCCAACCGTCAACGGCGCTGCTCCGAATCAGCATTTTCTAAACTTCTTCCTCGACGAAGCAGAAAACAATGAGAATCCCGACGAGGAGAATCGCCACCTGGCATCTGAGTCTGCAACTCTAATCCATCCGCTTCTGGCGGACAGTGACAATGCCGAAGAGGACGGTGACGGTCAGAATCAACGACCAGAGTCCAGCTTGCAAGGAGCTTTCGGCACCGATCCACTAGCAATCACTGGTGGCACTGCCAAGCGCAACAGTGTCCCATAGTCAGCAGCGGCAACTGCTGCTGTTCGAGGACGTTGCACCACATCTGTGTTTACGTTTCTTATTCTCTCTATTTGGCGTGCATCAAATTGTCTCTTCTGGATAGTGAAACACTTTGCCCGTTGATAAGCATCATACGAAAGCTATCCTTCCATTCCATGCCTGATCCCTTTCCCCGCCCTCCCAAATAATGCATTATACTTGTCTGAACTGGATCTGGCACTGGAACGTATTTGCCTGTCAAGCATTGGCCATTCTTTTTTTTGCGGATATAAATTGTTGTATTGTCTTATCCGATCATTGATGTTGAATGTTGATTGGTCATTTCAAAGCTGACAGCTGACTAATTGAACAAATCTATGTATGTGTATGTGAACTTATATGTGTAAAAAATATATATGTATGTATACAAATGATAATATTTAAAATGGCTGCTTATTGATTTTGTGTTTGATTCACGTGCTTCCTCTTCTATCAACAATCCTTTACCGTTAGCTGAATTGTCAAGGACATGCATCTGCATGGAAGCGGTCACCATGAGCTTTCGCATGAGAGTCTGGAACTCAAAATCGAATAAGGATTCGCGGCGTTATCCGTGATTTTGCTGATCAGAAGCTTCTCTCCACTTTTCAGGATACTTACGGAGAATCCTGCTGACCTGGTGTCCTAGGAGGGAAAATTCGAATCGTATGGGACCTGCTCTAATCTGCACACACAGCAGTTGCATCGTGCCTGTGTATTTGAGATGAATTAGGTAAAGTTGGACACTTTTCCGCGTTCTCTGCGTCCTTTACCGTTAGCTGAATTGTCAAGGACATGCATCGGCATGGAAGCGGTTACCATGAGCTTTCGCATGAGATTCTAGAACTCAAAATCGAATAAGGATTCGCGGAGTTATCCCTGATTTTGTTGTTTGGAAGCTTCTCTCCACTTTTCTGAATACCAAATGAAAATTCTGGTGGGCTGGTGTTTTGGGAGAAAAAGGAGGAATTTTACTCGCAAAGCAGGTTTATTTTATTTTATTTTCACCACAACAAGGTATGTTTACAAAATGCGTCTTTCACGACTAATTGGACAGCAGTATCGGTCCGGCTGTGTCGGAGAATTTGACAACCGGCCGAATCCGTGGCGTGAGCTTAGTCCGATCACAACTGGAGAGCCTCGAATCAATGCACTTTCCTGTCTGCGCGTTGAAATGCATCCGGCCGCATGTCCTTGGGAGAGCCACCTTTCCAATGCAAACGTAGAAATCACTGCAATTCTCTACGGAAGCGACGAGGTGACCATTAGCCCGTCTCTCGCACATGTTCGTGATCGAAGTTGGCGGCGGTGCTTCGCTTTGCCGGTCACAGTCGACGGCATCGGGAGCGTCGCAGGAGTGCGTCTTCGCGTTGAAATACATCGACCCACACGACAGTTTGACCAGTTGGCCATTGAAGCACATATGGAAGTCGGAACAGACTCCAGGAATGGGCATTGTGTAACCATTTGGTTCAACGGCACAGTTCTTGAATGCATCCTCAGATCGACTGGATGGGATGAGGATCGCACAAGCGACGAGGATGACCATTTTGACTATCAGAACATGAGTGGAAGTGAGTGAGTGAGTGTTTAAAGGCGGAGAGGAGAGGTGCTTACCGTTCATTGCGAAGATTCCCTAGACTGCTGATGATTGCCAGTGTCCGACTATTTTATAGCTCGTCAAAGATGCCTATCACATCACGGGGTCATGTCGTAAATGCTGTTTTCGAGCGCAGTTAACAAGACAGCTGTGCTATCTTTGATAAGATACAAATAGCAACCAGTTACTGTTGGGTATCAGTACATTCTACGATCGGAAGTATGCGTGTCTCCAATTAGCGATCGGGGACTCTACCCGCGACTGTTTGTCTTTTTGAAAACAGACAGCACGGCGTCGGCAGTGTTTGGCGTCGAATGCGACTCCATGTGGGTGTTGTAACGAGATGTACGAGCGTTGATAACGTAATTTCTTCTCTGCAAATGATGGTCAGAATTTGGTGTAACGCGATTTTAGATGTGGCGGATGGAATGTTGAAATTACTGGATTTTTGAAGGATCCACTTGATCATTTCGGTTGATTTAGCTGGAATGCGACTTTCATGTTGACCATGTTGGCTTTTAGCAATAACACACGTTTGCAATAACGACAACATGAAGTCGTTGTTGGCAAAACAACTTTGATACGTGCCATTGAACTCCATTTTCATTTTTGCGGCTGTACACAGTGTACTTTTCACTCTCCTCTGGAAGCCGAACAACTTTGAGAGGAGATGGTTGTTGTTTGGTTTTTTTTGTTTGCATCAGACTGTTAGCCAATCGAAGTAAGGCGGAGGAGGAGCTTAATATGACGATGTAGGCTATTGGCAGGGGCTGCAGTGATTTGCCGCTTCTGAAGTTCCCGCTCCAATTCAGTAAAAGCAGCCATAAATGTACTCTCTTAGTTGACGTGTGTATTTTCCTACGACTGTTCTTCGTGTTACATGAAATGACGTTGTATACTTAAATACATGTTTGTTTTTATAATTGTTCGCGTTAGAAAAAAACTTGTTTCCTTCAAAGAATCCAGCTTATGGATGAAATAGTCGCTGTGAGCACTTAAGAGTTCTTTAAAAGCACTTAGAAAAGGAGGATTGCCCCGATTCGATGGATGGTAGAAACTGTGTAGTCGAACGTCGTGACGGAAGACATGCAGATCTCTTTCGAATTGCGTGTGATGTGATCTAGACCAAAAATAAAATCAATCGAGGATGCCGGTGCATCTGCTCAGATGCGCGATGCTCGGCTTCTCAGCTGATAATATTCCTCGTCCCACAAACGACCACATTTAACGACGAATTTGTTGACGAATAATGATGAGGCTATGCTTCTCTGGTTTCTCCACGAATGTCCTCATCATCACGACTGCCGAGGCGTGCCTTGAATGCGATTCCAGCTGGTAGGCGACTGCTTGGTAGACCCAGGACCAGGAGGCTGGACCAAGCGCAAAAACTCGCCTAGTTGCGCTTGGGCATAACTCCTGATGAGTTAGAGTCGATGGCGGAGGATCGCTTGTGCGTGCATACACTCCGCGACGATGTTTGAATTCATTATTGGACCAAGACAATGGTATCCTCTGACTCACCTCTTGTCGCATTTTTCGTAACAAATTGTACGAATGGAGCAAATTTCGACCGCCGTCACTATGTCGTTGCTTAAATCCCCCGCTTCTCATTTGCCACAGATGAGCTTCCTTCCAATTCATTTTGGAAATACTCTTCTAAACCTCATCCAACTCTGGTCGTGTGACTGCAAATTGCGGGACGTTCTCGTGGCCCAAATAAACGACCACAACATTCCTCTCCCTCACCCTTGCCTCTTCCACAAAACAATGATCCAATCACTCCCCCACTCACAGACCATGACAAAAGCTCTTCGCAAGCCCTCCAAACCAGCGAAGACACAATCCAGTTTCATAGACTCTATGTTTTCCAATCTTGCTCACTTCAAATGTAGATGGCAGTCAGACCAGCTAAGGTGCGGGTGTGCTACTCACCGTTGTTACTGTAAAAAACAAAATCAGTTGAACTCTTTTCGCGTTTCATCGTCGCACATCCTTTCCTTATGTCCCCGCAGCTCTTACTCCCTGCGGATACTCTCAGTGCTTACGAGGTCCAGCTAGGGTATGCAAAGGGTCTCTGGCATGCATCCCACGATCACCCCGACCAAGGGAACAGCTGCCCATTTGTTAACTCACCTGACGCTGGCTCAACTGAGGAGGCACAACCAGTCGACTACGATCGCAGCTCGTCGTTTCAGTTGTCATCCATGTCGTCATTCATTTCCCAAAACCCGTCCACAAAAAGAAAAGCCAAATGTCCCCCATTTTGATACAAATTTAATTGCAACGTCTTCACGCCCTATTCCTTCTCAACCTTTGGTGGCCGTTGATTCACATTGCACTTGGTCAGGGTTTGCCACACGCAACTCTTCGACAGCACGTCGAAGTGATGAAAGAACGGACACTGCTGCACCGTTGCGAAGCCATTCACACAGTAAATGAAATAGTTGCACTCCCCCGGATGGGGTAGGACCACTTCTCCACGAACGGGGCAGGTCACTGGCGCCCTTATTGCCGACACAGTGGTTATCAATGGAGGCATAACCGTTGCTGTTGGGGTTAGCAAGCAACCAGCGGTTTCTGGAAAATCACAGCGCTCCAACTTAGGATTCCAGTGAAGCTCCTGACTGCAGTCCAGTGGCATGGGTTGGCCATGATAGCAAATGTAGTAGCGATGGCAGTCGTTTTTGTCCGATAGGAAGACCAGTCTGCTGGAATCATTCCCTGGACAGCGGCCCTCTTTAAGGGGCAGACTAGGTCTGCTTGTCGTATGGATTGTCTGTGGAGGGCGTACGGTTGATGTTGGCTTGATGGTTTGCTTTGTTGTGTCCGAGTTCGGTCGTCTGGTCGTGGGAATAGTGGGCGTTGTTACATCTGCAGCAGTAACATCTTCATCTCTGCTCTCCGCGACACAGACATGGTTCCAGGGAAAATCGCAGAGCTCTTTGTCTTCGTTGAATATCATCCCGTCTGGACAGGCTACCGAAATAGCCACATGGCTAGGGTCACAGTAATAGAACTTATCGCATGCGTAGCGATCCTTAACGAATTTCCCCGATTCCTGACCGCGGCAGGGTTCGTAGTCAAGCCGTGAATGGGGAACCTGTTTGCAGCTGACTGACGGGAACTGCACCAAGGCGAGTGCTAGCAGGGATAACAAGTTACAAAATGGAATTCACTCACGGGTCGGCGCTGTCAAACTTACCACTGACAAGTGTGGTTAATCGAAACATTTCGATTGGGAATTGGAAAGCAAATACCGGAAAAAATCCTTCTTGTCGCTTGGGCGCTGTCTAACGTCTTAATTCGCACAGAAACGATGAACTGCTTCTCTTGCAGATTGTTGTCGTTTTGCGCTCTCATACATGTACCCCAAAACGGGCAAGTCTAGCGCCCCTGTCGAGCTTCCAATTAGACGAGAAATCAAATTCTAGTCAACGGTTGAGATACCGATCTGTCAATTATCGGTGAAAAAAAAACTATGAATCTGGCAAATTGATAAACGACTGGCGTAGAGTAGAGCCAGAGGCTCGTGCCACTTCTCCAGAGAACGCATCAGATTTGGATTCAAACGAAGCCCCAGTGACAGCTGTCAGTTGAGTCAAATTATGGTTGACATTGATTCGGTAATTATGTCAAAAATGTTGTCAGCGGCTATTTAGTCACTTGAAATGTGTTCGCAGACATTCAATGCATCGGAAACGGTTGAAATTCCATCTAATGATGTTTGTAATTTTGCGTTGTTCGTTACTATCTTATCGCTTGACATGCTAGTAGTACGCACTTGAAAGTCGACATCTGATCGACATGTTCTTGACACTGATACCAAATTGGGTAGGACATGTGAAACGATTTGGGAACGTTTACGTTAGCTCCAGCCAACTGATGGGAGGCAGGAGTTTCAGGCAACTGCGCTTCCGAGTCAAAATAGCAAGCATTTCGACTCCGACTCGAAAACAGTGCCTTTAGTATGCGCGATGAGTGATACTCGCTCTAAGTGACCTAAATAAGAATAACAAGGCAACAAGATTCCGATAAAAGACGTTATCTCTTGCCGCCACAGAGAGCCCAATTAGAGGTGTTCGGCAACAGCAGAGGTGTACGACATTGAAAACGACAAGCCTGGGGGCAGTTCCAGACGAAATTTCCCAACGAATAGGTGTCTAAAAATGAAGTTCCTTCGTGCAGTCTTGGTATTTGGTTGCCTTGGGCATCTGTGCCGCAGTATTTCGGGTGAAACTTTTCCGCAATGCGAAAATCTAGAAAGTGGAGCATTCGTTGGCGGCACCAGCGGATGCAAATCGTATATATACTGCGATGGAGAAGACTCCTACGAGGGTATGTGCCCGTCACAGTTGCTCTTCAACACAAAGGACGGCAGTTGTGCTCCGCCATCGGATGTTAACTGTGACGATAATAAAGGAGTAGGAGCACCAACCACTATACCATCTCCAACGACAGCAACGAGTCGTAGTACGACAACAACAACAACAACAACAACGACTGCAACCACAACAACAACTCCCATTCGAACGACGACGACCACAAAAGCGACCACCATAAGAACATCAACAACAAAAGCAGCGACCACGAAAAAGATTGCCACAAGTTCCACTGTCACAACAACACCATCGTGGATAAGCCCAACGGAAGTTCCGGCAATAGACGAGGCTCCCATTGAGTCTGTGGAAGAAATTCCCGAGGAATATGTGGAAGTGCCCACAGAGAGCGAGGAATCATTCATTGTGGCCGAAAGCACGACTAGAGCACCCCGAACGACTGTGTCAGTGGGTGTGTCCACAACAAGACCGGCGACTTCATGTCCGGACATTGATAGACCGAACGAAGTGGTCTTCCTGCCAAGTGAGGTCTCGTGCAATGAGTATTTCGTGTGCTATCATGGAACTCCGATGACGATGTCATGCTCCGGCCAGTTGTACTTCGACTACATCAGTGCGAAGTGCGAACTGCCCGAAAGAGCCAACTGTTTGGTGGGTTTTTTTTTTCGCTTTCCCGATTCACTCCCGAATTGCATATATTAACTTGTTTGCATTTCAGATCGCGAACACGAGTACGCCGAGTCCAAGGAAGCAGTGCACGGTCAACACATTCGACTACTTTCCATATCCTAGCAACTGCAACTACTTCTACAAGTGCATGAATGGGTTCCTCAGCCTGCAGCAGTGCCCCATTGGCTTTGGCTGGGCAGATGAGATGAAGCTGTGCGTTAAATTAGCCAAGGGAAAGTGCCCAATAGGACGACTGGAATGGTTCAAATGAGAAGTTCAGGTTGGACTCGAAATAAAGATAAAATGTGTACTTTAGCATGACTAGCGTTCAGCTTTTCATTTTATGACATTCATACCATCCGACCGGGGCTTAGCTTCTTCTGAAACCACTCGCGTTGTGACTTGTGTCTGCTCACGAGTGGAGGGGGAACGACAGTCCTACGGCGAAGTTTGTGGACCTTTCGTGAGGGGGGAGGTGGTATGATCGCCGATTTAGCCACGATGATGACTGCTATCGCTGCTCTGGTAGAAGCGATGCAGCTAGTTGTTAGATGTCGTTGGGAAGTTCTGCTAGCTTAGCAGACTTAGCGCGTTGAGGTAACCTTGTCCGAAGATGGTATTTAGCGGGGTCCTGATTGCCTCGTTAGGATGATTGTCGATGTCTAGAAGCTACTTTCTGAAGAGTGTCACCATGGACTGTTGTAAGGGGATGATGCGTGCTTCTTGTTGCTGTGGTGCTTTCGTCGGTCCCTGTCGCAGTATTTTCCTTTGCGAAAATTGCGAGCTTCTCCATGCTGGTCTTAGATATGGTGTGCCCTATAATGGGAAGCCGTGCGTTAAGATCGGTCGTATTAGCTGCTTGTAGAGTAGCAACTTTGTCATCTGGCTTAATCCATTTTGTTTACGCATCAAAGGATAGATGCGATGGATGCCTAGGTTGGCCATCTTAAGGGTCAGTCTCGAGTGGCGCTTGAACTTCAGCCTTGCCGTGAAGTTAACGCCAAGATACTTGACCTCTTTGTCCGTTGTTATTTCCGTCCCGCCAGGCAGCACTATGGTTATACTCCGACATTTAGCTGCCGATCTGCATCCACCTCGGGATGGTCTCCTTAAGCACTTAAGTATCGATTTTCCCGCATTGATACGAATACCCCATTTGGTGTAGTAGTCTGGATTTCGACGCTTCGCCTGGCGGTGAGTGGTGACTCGAGCTGGTATAAGTCAGTGAGTCGCCTGCGAATAGACAACAGCTCACTGTGTTGGTTGGAGGCGGTTGATCTGTCGTGTAGATGTTGAAGAGCATCGGTCCCAGCTACTGCCTTGGTGCTCCGCTCAGGTGCCTTTCACATGAACGTAGAATCTTCTGGAATGCAGAAAGCTATAGACTATTTTGATGAGGTTGGGGATTCCCTCCCATCTGATTCAGCTTGTAGATGAGTCCCTCTATCCAGACCGTGTCGAAGGCCTTCGCACGTCCAGGAAGCAGACTTCGTGTTTGTCCATCGCAGCTACAACATCGTGGTGGAACTTCATTAGAGGATGTAGGTTTGAAAGGAGAGCAAGTTAGCCACTCCCCTTGGCAAGGATAGAACACGCAAATGGCCGGACTAGGCGTAGACAAGGTAGCGTCGAATGTTTTTTTTTCCCGGAATCCATACTGCGTATCCGGGATGCTGTTCAGCTCGGTGGACCATCGCTTTAGCTTCTGCGCTACCAAGTACTCCAGGATCTTTTGCTTATATTGCTCAAGAACTAGATAGGCCGATGAAACACTAGCAGCGCTCCCCATAGAGTCCGACCGAACATTTGGCTTCCGCTTCGGCCGAAAAAGTGGCCTCCTGACTCTAGTTCCCCCTTTTTGGTATTGTAACAATTTTAGCAGCAACTGTTGATACAATTGATCATAGTGATGGTAAGAAGCAGTATCACCGTTTGTGGCATTCGCTTCAGGACGTCTTCGGCTGAATGACGTTGAATAATTCCCGTGATTTCTTTCGCCGTTGTGAGGTCTTCGTTTCGTACCGGATCGTTCGCTGGATTCGTTTCGTTGCAGATGACGTCTGTTGCAGATGAATTCTCAAGTGCTATGGACGTAGGTGTTGAGTTATGTGACCAAATCTGGGGCTCATCAGGCGGTGATGGTTGGAAGTTGCCTTCGAAATAGGATGAAAACGCTTCTGCTTTCTCCGCCGCGCTGGTGTGTTTGCGTCTCCTTCGGTTGTTGTCAGTTTTTGGAAAGAACCGTGAACTGAAAAAGTTTCTCATGCGCGAGATTGTGTGACATCTTCCAACTGCCACAGGGGCCCTATTAGACCTAGCTTTGTCTTCTGTACACCGTTGCTGATGCGTTCGTACTTGTATTAATCGATTCGGAGACATTTTAAATGCAAATTTATATACACAATTATATATGTCTACACAAAAAAAGTCAAGTGAGTACTTAACCTAAATCAATTTATTGCAATAAATGTTAACACATTAGTTCTTGGGACATCCAGTTTTAGTGCAACTCTTTCGGTTGTCGTCCCAGCCATAGTCAACTGGACACTCTTGCACCGTCAGAATTCCATTTGTGCAGCGATAGTAGTAGTGGCAGTTATCAGGATACTTGAATAATCCACTGAATTTCGCTGTGCATACATCCGATGGACGGACAGTAGTTGAGAGGTTAGTCTGAAAAGACAGAGAACGGTGAAGAAAGACTGGCGAACCACAGGTTTATCACACTTACCACACATTTGGCGTCGGACGCCCAGTCACACTGTCCTTTTTCGCTATTGAACTCTAAGTTGTTCGGACACTGCAGTACGATGGGGTTGCCATTATAGCACAAGTAATACTCCGAACAGGAACCCGGTTTGGCTACCGCTTCCGGTTGATTGGAGTTCAATGACGGGCAAATCGTTGCGGGGCTCACAGATGCTGTTCCTGATCCAGATTCTGTCGAAGTGGTTGTAGTTACGGGCGAGGTTAATGGGGCCGGAGTTAGCGTGGGTAGTGTTTGAGTAGCCTGCGTTGACAATGATGTTGATGCTGTGGCGAGTGTTGATGGAGAGATGTTCGCCGTGCTGCCTTGCATTGTCTGGTTTTGCTCACTACTATCACAGTTCACATTGATTGGATCATCGCAAGTCGAATTAAGAGGGTTAAAGAAATATCCCTCTGGGCAATAGGCTTTGCTTGATTCTGTACCGTCACAGTAGATGTACTCGGAGCAGTCGTTAGGCACGGCTATGAACTGGCCAGCAGTAATACCTTGACACTCGGGAAATTCGTCACAATTGACGCGGACAATCAGCGTCACTGACAGACTTAGGAACAATCCAACGAACAACTTCATGGTGACAGCGACTGTGTGGTACTTTTCAATCTTGACGGAATGCACTCAGAACGGTTTTTGAATCAATTTCATTTTTCGTCAGCTTTTATAAGACGTCTCACAATCGGCGCGCCAGAACACGGTGATACATGAAATTAATTATTTCTTGTATAGACTTGTGCTTGTGCAGGGAGTATGTAGATTCGATAAGAACGGGTAGCAAGGTGATTTTTGTTGACAGGCACTGTTTCGTTGATAACCTAGAAACAAACAGAGGTTAATTATTGTTTCCATCGATGGGGACAGCGATTGGAAATGTTTCCCTTGTTCGACAAGTGCTATTCGCAGACACAGATGTCACTCAGATCGGCCAAAGTATGTGCCATCTTTAGGCCTTACCAGAGCGTTTCCGCTGCTGCAATGACACATTATTGGTGACAAGTCTTTGGTGTCAAGATCTGGGTGAACTTGTCTGTTATCAGCAATTGAAGTGATTAAGGTTGCTCTGTGAGATATGTATGCTTTGTGTCACGAAAGCGTGCATCGACGTGCAACGTAGCGCGGCCCCTCTTCCAATCATCCAAGGGGCTACTGAATAACAAAAACGTTTCAAGTGCACCAGAAACTGCAATCTGTGACAATAACTTGGGTCAATATCCACTTAATTATCGGCTGCAGGGAATAGTCCACTTCAGCGCTGTCCGTTAAAATGCCATTATCATATCTTTGGAGTGTCCAGTGGCCACGGTCTTATCGGGGCGATAAAGACCGATATATAAAGGTGAGATTGTTGCGCACGAGTCACGAAGTGTTGTCTTCGCAGCATGGACGCGAGTAAGCATCAGTGGTTTGCGACTGGAATAGCAGTACTTGTGGCGATCCTGTTTTGTGGCCTTGTTTCGGCATCTGACGAATGGTGCGTGGGAAAGGAGGTGGGATGGAAGTTTCAGGATACCACGGACTGCCATGGATATTTCGTGTGCTACATGGAGAAAGCCTATCAGGGGTATTGTGCCTATGGTGAGAAATTCGATAAGACCTCCCAGAAGTGTGTAGTCGGAAAATGTCCTCCTTGTGATTATGATTGTTCTACAACACCATCTCCGACGCCGACACCCGAGCCAGGACCTACCCCGGCACCCAATCCAGAACCTACATCCGGACCTGCTCCAGAACCCACTCCGGAACCCTCTCCGGAACCATCTCCAGGACCCACTTCAGAACCCACTCCGGAACCATCTCCAGGACCCACTCCTGAACCATCTCCAGGACCCACTCCTGAACCATCTCCAGGACCGATTCCAGAACCCACTCCGGAACCATCTCCAGAACCCTCTCCGGAACCCACTCCAGAACCCGCTCCAGAACCGCCTCCAGGACCCACTCCAGAACCCTCTCCGGAACCATCTCCAGGACCCACTCCAGAACCCTCTACGGAACCATCTCCAGGACCCACTCCAGAACCCACTCCTGAACCATCTCCAGGACCCATTCCAGAACCCACTCCGGAACCATCGCCAGAACCCTCGCCGGGACCCTCTCCTGAACCCACTCCGGGACCGTCACCAGGACCCACTCCAGAACCCGCTCCAGAACCCACTCCGGAACCATCTCCAGGGCCCTCTCCGGGACCCTCTCCGGAACCCTCCCCGGAACCATCTCCAGGACCCGCTCCAGAACCCACTCCGGAACCATCTCCAGGACCCGCTCCAGAACCCACTCCAGGACCGTCTCCAGGACCCACTCCAGAACCCTCTCCGGAACCATCTCCAGGACCCGCTCCAGAACCCACTCCGGAACCATCTCCAGGACCCTCTCCGGGACCCTCGCCTGAACCCACTTCAGGACCGTCTCCAGGACCCACTCCAGAACCCTCTCCGGAACCATCTCCAGGACCCACTCCAGAACCCTCTACGGAACCATCTCCAGGACCCACTCCAGAACCCACTCCTGAACCATCTCCAGGACCCATTCCAGAACCCACTCCGGAACCATCTCCAGAACCCTCTCCGGGACCCTCTCCTGAACCCACTCCGGGACCGTCACCAGGACCCACTCCAGAACCCGCTCCAGAACCCACTCCGGAACCATCTCCAGGACCCTCTCCGGGACCCTCGCCTGAACCCACTTCAGGACCGTCTCCAGGACCCACTCCAGAACCCTCTCCGGAACCATCACCAGGACCCACTCCAGAACCCACTCCGGAACCATCTCCAGGACCGTCTCCAGGACCCACTCCTGAACCAGCTCCAGGACCCACTCCAGAACCCTCTCCGGAACCATCTCCAGGACCCACTCCAGAACCCGCTCCAGAACCGTCTCCGGGACCCGCTCCAGAACCCACTCCAGGACCGTCTCCAGGACCCGCTACAGAACCCACTCCAGAACCCACTCCAGAACCATCTCCAGAACCCTCTCCTGAACCCTCTCCTGAACCCACTCCAGGACCCACACCAGCACCCACTCCAGCACCTACACCGGCACCCACTCCAGCTCCTACACCGGCACCAACTCCAGCACCCACTCCAGCACCTACACCAGCGCCCACACCGGCACCAAGTCCAAATGCTCCCTGTAAAGGCAAGCCCCATGGGGCGTTCGTAAGAGATGAGATTCATTGCAACATCTACTACGTCTGCCGCAATGGCGTTGCGGTCAAACACTGCTGTCCAAGAAACCAGTGGTTCGATGACATAAACTTTGTTTGCAACTTTAGGGAATATGTCAAATGCCCCTCGGGGCAGGATTAACTTCGGATAAATAAGTAAATAATAAAAACGTCATTCAAGAAGTTTCTTCTGTCAAGTGTTTCATTTTCGAAAAAAATGCCCGTAACACCGTTAAGAGGTCTGCTTGAACTAGTTTTGCTACTGGAATGTTCAGGCCGGCTGACGCACTCGCTGAAGACCCAGAGTCGCCTGGCCTAGCGTCAAGTGTGTTTGCTCATGTGGAGGAGTTCCGATAAGTAATGCTGTCACTGCCCTCGAATGTCGCCGACTAGACCTTACTAGTGTAATTAAAAAATTCACTTAGAGCCACTTCTGGACCGTCCGATTGACAGACGACTCTAGCATAAGAGTGTTTGCACTCGTGGGTTGCTTTATTTGACACCCCTGACGCTGTACCGTTTGTGCTTCCCGGTCTTTGACAGGCACTTGGACAGTTGGAGTTGAAGCCCCTCCCCCCGAAATATCAAAACATCACAGGGTGTACACGTTGACGAATGAATTTATTTTCTTTTATACTCTTAGAGAAGGATTGGATGATGGCGTCCTTGACTTAAGGAGATCGAGATAGCACACCGATTGACCAGTCCTCTTGCATTTCCTGTCGTTTGCGTCCCATTGGAAGAAGGCGTCACACTGCTGCAGCGTGCGGTAGCCATCACGGCAATACCAGAAATGTTGACAGTTCCTATCGTCTGGCAGGAAGTCAATTCCCTGGACAGGACATTCCGGATAAGGGCGTCCAGCGGTTGCCTAAAAATAGAAAGTATAATTCAAGGGGGATCCTTTCAGCAAACATTCAATGATCTGACATGACATTCGGACAGCTCCCTGGGGACACATTTGTTGTTCTTCCCACTCCAATACAGGCCCAAAGAGCACTCCATTAGCACCGGCCTGCCGTGGTAGCAGACAAAGTAAATCGAGCACTTGGCAGGATGTCCGATTAGCAGCAACTTCACCGAATCTTCACTTGGGCATGAAGCCACTCTTGTAGACTGTTGCGTTGTGCTACTGACATCTCCGATCGATGCCGTGGAGACTTTTGCTGACGTCGCCTCTGTTGGCGGGGTCAAATCGTCAGGGTCTACGCTCTCAGCTCCGTCCTGGTCCTCATCGTATTCCTGAATGGTGCCGTCCTGGTTTCTGATAAGTCCCCCCGCACAGAGCCGGTAATCGGGATCACATTCCTCAGTCTCTGGATTGTAGAGAATCCTTCGTTCGCAGCTGATCTGCATGGCTGACTGGTTTGTGCAAATGATGTACACATTACAGAACTCTGGATGTGGCAGCCGACTGCCCGGATCCATGTTCCCACAGAGCAACTCCTCTACTGTGTCCAAGGATACGCCAACTCTCCACTGACATGAAAGTACTAAGCAACTGACGTTTAGTTTGACACCCCACCAACGGCACATTCGCTCTACTCACCAAACCACAGAATGACTGAACCGTAGAGCATCATTTCGAGCTGCTTGGCACCGGCGCAAGACCACAGCAATGACTGAGAGTTTCCTCCCGTGATTGCCTTGGCCGTGCGTGCAGTGTGATAGTGACGTTTATCAGTCACACGATCAGCGATACGATTGCTGCCACTTGTTGGCATTTCTTTTCAATTAGTTGTCAGAAAGGAGCCGCACACCTGGAGCCACATTAGTGGGAGGTAACCGATCGGGAGATATGCTTGTCTGGAGCCACATGGATTGTCTGCTATCGTGTGTATGACAGACAAAAGCATATATGGAGCAACTGTCCTTTTGTCAAAATGGTGTGCATGAGGGGAATGTTCACAGAGTGGCCGGTCACTAACGTCTTTTGTCAAAGTTGTAAAAGGCTTAATTCCTCCTGATAGCAGACGAGCCGACGGGGTTATGGCTGTGATGTAATCAGGAGATATCTAAGCCAGGGCGCAAAGAAGTGTATTTTTTTGAGTAAGCAGTTTTCAAGTGGACGGTTTTTATGATCCACAAACGAGTGTACACACTCTTATAGGAAAATGGGAAATGGGAAACGGTAAAGGTCGTTAGAAAGCCTTCTCCACTCGGTGGGGGAAATTCAAATCACAGCCATTTCCCAGTACAAGCTGATTAGACTTAACAGCGAACAAGTTCGTCTAATCTTCGTCAAATCGACACGACCACTTGAGATGAGATTTTATCTCGAGTGTGAAGACACCTTATTAGAGTCAAGGTACTTGCAGATAACTCATTTATTTCACCAATGTGTAAAGGTACATATTGTGATCCAAGATTACACGTGTAAACTTCGACTTCAAGTGTTATCACGTGAAACGTGACTAATGTCGTTTGGAAGCAACTGGATGTCTCGTCGATTGTGGACACGTTAATCCCTGTCACTGGTCGTGGTCGTGGTTGGCATTATTGTCCAGTCCGACGCATTACGCAACTAAGCTACGAACTCACATTCACTGTCATAAACACGCTTTATTTGATATCAAAGTTGTAATGGGCTTAATTCTTGTACGTGCACATGTTCTAATCAATGTTTGCGGGGCAATTGACGAGATGACGGTAGTTACAAACGTTATTCACATCGTTGAACCACGATCCTAATTCGCAAGCCAAGAGTACTAGAGTTCCTCGGTGGCACACCCAGTAGAGGCGACAGTGCTCCTTATGAGCGACGAATGATCCGTCGGGGATGTTGCCACAATTGATCGGACGATGAGTGGTTGTTGTTGAATCCGTCGTCGAGTCGGTTTCAATGTCCGGAGGGGTGTTCGTTGGAGTCGTTGTCCCCGTTGGAGTTGGCTCGTTGGTTGAACTATCCGTCGTCGAGTCGGTTCCAATGTCCGGAGGGGTGTTTGTTGGAGTCGCTGTGCCCGTTGGAGTTGGCTCGTTGGTTGAACTATCCGTCGTCGAGTCGGTTCCAATGTCCGGAGGGGTGTTTGTTGGAGTTGGCTCGTTGGTTGAACTATCCGTCGTCGAGTCGGTGCCAATGTCCGGAGGGGTGTTTGTTGGAGTCGCTGTGCCCGTTGGAGTTGGCTCGTTGGTTGAACTATCCGTCGTCGAGTCGGTTCCAATGTCCGGAGGGGTGTTTGTTGGAGTTGGCTCGTTAGTTGAACTATCCGTCGTCGAGTCGGTTCCAATGTCCGGAGGGGTGTTTGTTGGAGTCGGTGTACCCGTTGGAGTAGCTGTACCCGTTGGAGTTGGCTCGTCGGTTGAACTATCCGTCGTCGAGTCTGTTGCACTAGTAGACGATGATGGTCCAGGATTTGGACCAGGGCAATTACATGGGGGACATTTTCCCACAACGCATTCGCCCAAGTCCTTGTCGTATTTCATTCCCAGCGAACAGTACTGCTGCAATTTTTCCCCGCCATGACACAGAAAAAATCCATGACAATCCTCTGGATCTTGTATTTTTTCGCCATATGACGATTTGTCACATTGCTCCGTCAGTGCCAGTTGCGCGAATGACGCAAGCACTGTAACACCTACCAGCATAGCAAGTCCTTAAATTGAAATTTCAGTTAAAAAACAAACGCAAAAGCAACTACGCAGAGGAACTATACTTACGAAACATTTCCTGTCCAACTGTTCAGAGGCACAATAGTGCAGGCAGTCTTATATGCAGGTGCCTTATCAAAACCAACCCATTCAGCTGCTATCTTAATGATAGCAAAGGAATTCAACGCCAGGATTAGGAGATATCTGAGCCCAACGGAACAAGTGCATATTTTGAGTAAACACTTGTCAAGTGTATGGTTTTTATCATCCAGGGACTAGTCAACACGCCCTTACGGGGTGGGGGAATGTAAATCACAGATATTTTCCAATACGAGTTAACAGCGCACACAGGTACGTTTTTCTAATCTTCTTTAAACCGACGCGACCACTTGAAATGCAGACTCTTGATTCAAGTGCTCAAGTCCTATCAAGGGAACCCTGACTAATGCGTTCGTATCCGTATAAGATAGTGCTGACGCAAGAATTGAAGCCGGAACGACCTCAGACAACGCTGTGAGTTATTAACCGACTTTCTGTGGCCACAGCCCGACAATATCGGTACAGCAAGATGGCACTGCATGCCATACAAGCAACGAGGAGCCCGCAGTTCTGAAAGACGAAATTGCTGGGTCAATGGATGGCACTCACTCATCCATAGACCGCCGCGACCATGCGACCATGACAAGTCCATCGTGTACGCATATCGAAATGTTCGCCCAAATCGAATCAAATACATTTGGAGTGCATCCGACGACATCGAAATTTCCGCCTAAAAAAATCCACAGTGTATAGTAAGGATTTTTGAGGTTTTTCCTGGATCAACTTCCAACTGCCACAGCGGCCCAACTAGGCTACCTACCACTTCTGTACTCCTGTGGGTATGTGCCCTAGTGTATATTAATCGAATCAAATACATTTGGAGTGCATCCGACGACATCGAAATTTCCGCCTAAAAAAATCCACAGTGTATAGTAAGGATTTTTGAGGTTTTTCCTGGATCAACTTCCAACTGCCACAGCGGCCCAACTAGACTACCTACCACTTCTGTACTCCTGTGGGTATGTGCCCTAGTGTATATTAATCGAATCAAATACATTTGGAGTGCATCCGACGACATCGAAATTTCCGCCTAAAAAAATCCACAGTGTATAGTAAGGATTTTTGAGGTTTTTCCTGGATCAACTTCCAACTGCCACAGCGGCCCAACTAGGCTACCTACGACTTCTGTACTCCTGTGGGTATGTGCCCTAGTGTATATTAATCGAATCAAATACATTTGGAGTGCATCCGACGACATCGAAATTTCCGCCTAAAAAAATCCACAGTGTATAGTAAGGATTTTTGAGGTTTTTCCTGGATCAACTTCCAACTGCCACAGCGGCCCAACTAGGCTACCTACGACTTCTGTACTCCTGTGGGTATGTGCCCTAGTGTATATTAATCGAATCAAATACATTTGGAGTGCATCCGACGACATCGAAATTTCCGCCTAAAAAAATCCACAGTGTATAGTAAGGATTTTTGAGGTTTTTCCTGGATCAACTTCCAACTGCCACAGCGGCCCAACTAGGCTACCTACGACTTCTGTACTCCTGTGGGTATGTGCCCTAGTGTATATTAATCGAATCAAATACATTTGGAGTGCATCCGACGACATCGAAATTTCCGCCTAAAAAAATCCACAGTGTATAGTAAGGATTTTTGAGGTTTTTCCTGGATCAACTTCCAACTGCCACAGCGGCCCAACTAGGCTACCTACGACTTCTGTACTCCTGTGGGTAAGTGCCCTAGTGTATATTAATCGAATCAAATACATTTGGAGTGCATCCGACGACATCGAAATTTCCGCCTAAAAAAATCCACAGTGTATAGTAAGGATTTTTGAGGTTTTTCCTGGATCAACTTCCAACTGCCACAGCGGCCCAACTAGGCTACCTACGACTTCTGTACTCCTGTGGGTATGTGCCCTAGTGTATATTAATCGAATCAAATACATTTGGAGTGCATCCGACGACATCGAAATTTCCGCCTAAAAAAATCCACAGTGTATAGTAAGGATTTTTGAGGTTTTTCCTGGATCAACTTCCAACTGCCACAGCGGCCCAACTAGGCTACCTACGACTTCTGTACTCCTGTGGGTATGTGCCCTAGTGTATATTAATCGAATCAAATACATTTGGAGTGCATCCGACGACATCGAAATTTCCGCCTAAAAAAATCCACAGTGTATAGTAAGGATTTTTGAGGTTTTTCCTGGATCAACTTCCAACTGCCACAGCGGCCCAACTAGGCTACCTACGACTTCTGTACTCCTGTGGGTATGTGCCCTAGTGTATATTAATCGAATCAAATACATTTGGAGTGCATCCGACGACATCGAAATTTCCGCCTAAAAAAATCCACAGTGTATAGTAAGGATTTTTGAGGTTTTTCCTGGATCAACTTCCAACTGCCACAGCGGCCCAACTAGGCTACCTACGACTTCTGTACTCCTGTGGGTATGTGCCCTAGTGTATATTAATCGAATCAAATACATTTGGAGTGCATCCGACGACATCGAAATTTCCGCCTAAAAAAATCCACAGTGTATAGTAAGGATTTTTGAGGTTTTTCCTGGATCAACTTCCAACTGCCACATCGGCCCAACTAGGCTACCTACGACTTCTGTACTCCTGTGGGTATGTGCCCTAGTGTATATTAATCGAATCAAATACATTTGGAGTGCATCCGACGACATCGAAATTTCCGCCTAAAAAAATCCACAGTGTATAGTAAGGATTTTTGAGGTTTTTCCTGGATCAACTTCCAACTGCCACAGCGGCCCAACTAGGCTACCTACGACTTCTGTACTCCTGTGGGTATGTGCCCTAGTGTATATTAATCGAATCAAATACATTTGGAGTGCATCCGACGACATCGAAATTTCCGCCTAAAAAAATCCACAGTGTATAGTAAGGATTTTTGAGGTTTTTCCTTTATCAACTTCCAACTGCCACAGCGGCCCAACTAGGCTACCTACGACTTCTGTACTCCTGTGGGTATGTGCCCTAGTGTATATTAATCGAATCAAATACATTTGGAGTGCATCCGACGACATCGAAATTTCCGCCTAAAAAAATCCACAGTGTATAGTAAGGATTTTTGAGGTTTTTCCTGGATCAACTTCCAACTGCCACAGCGGCCCAACTAGGCTACCTACCACTTCTGTACTCCTGTGGGTATGTGCCCTAGTGTATATTAATCGAATCAAATACATTTGGAGTGCATCCGACGACATCGAAATTTCCGCCTAAAAAAATCCACAGTGTATAGTAAGGATTTTTGAGGTTTTTCCTGGATCAACTTCCAACTGCCACAGCGGCCCAACTAGGCTACCTACCACTTCTGTACTCCTGTGGGTATGTGCCCTAGTGTATATTAATCGAATCAAATACATTTGGAGTGCATCCGACGACATCAAAATTTCCGCCTAAAAAAATCCACAGTGTATAGTAAGGATTTTTGAGGTTTTTCCTGGATCAACTTCCAACTGCCACAGCGGCCCAACTAGGCTACCTACGACTTCTGTACTCCTGTGGGTATGTGCCCTAGTGTATATTAATCGAATCAAATACATTTGGAGTGCATCCGACGACATCGAAATTTCCGCCTAAAAAAATCCACAGTGTATAGTAAGGATTTTTGAGGTTTTTCCTGGATCAACTTCCAACTGCCACAGCGGCCCAACTAGGCTACCTACCACTTCTGTACTCCTGTGGGTATGTGCCCTAGTGTATATTAATCGAATCAAATACATTTGGAGTGCATCCGACGACATCGAAATTTCCGCCTAAAAAAATCCACAGTGTATAGTAAGGATTTTTGAGGTTTTTCCTGGATCAACTTCCAACTGCCACAGCGGCCCAACTAGGCTACCTACCACTTCTGTACTCCTGTGGGTATGTGCCCTAGTGTATATTAATCGAATCAAATACATTTGGAGTGCATCCGACGACATCGAAATTTCCGCCTAAAAAAATCCACAGTGTATAGTAAGGATTTTTGAGGTTTTTCCTGGATCAACTTCCAACTGCCACAGCGGCCCAACTAGGCTACCTACCACTTCTGTACTCCTGTGGGTATGTGCCCTAGTGTATATTAATCGAATCAAATACATTTGGAGTGCATCCGACGACATCAAAATTTCCGCCTAAAAAAATCCACAGTGTATAGTAAGGATTTTTGAGGTTTTTCCTGGATCAACTTCCAACTGCCACAGCGGCCCAACTAGGCTACCTACCACTTCTGTACTCCTGTGGGTATGTGCCCTAGTGTATATTAATCGAATCAAATACATTTGGAGTGCATCCGACGACATCGAAATTTCCGCCTAAAAAAATCCACAGTGTATAGTAAGGATTTTTGAGGTTTTTCCTGGATCAACTTCCAACTGCCACAGCGGCCCAACTAGGCTACCTACGACTTCTGTACTCCTGTGGGTATGTGCCCTAGTGTATATTAATCGAATCAAATACATTTGGAGTGCATCCGACGACATCGAAATTTCCGCCTAAAAAAATCCACAGTGTATAGTAAGGATTTTTGAGGTTTTTCCTGGATCAACTTCCAACTGCCACAGCGGCCATATTAATGAATACTTGTTCATTTATTGATTTGTCAATGATGCTGACTAAAAAAAAAGGAATGGAGTTGCCGCAGAATAACCCTCGCACGTTGGGCAAGATGAGAACCCGCGCCAATAAGTAGAAAAATACGAAGTTGCCTTCAATGGAGGATATCCTTTGAACGGCCATTTGCCAATATCCACACATTCCTTCATCTCGTTGCCCAAAAAGAGAGCTAAAGTCGAAGAAATCTCGATTAGCTATCAGCAAGTATTGGCAACCGAACCTTCTCCACGATCAAAAATACACTCTGGCCATCTGTAGTGAACTACTATCGTTCCGATCGAATCTGTCGGCACTGCTATCTGAAATATTCTCAAATAACAAATATAAATGTATTCTTTTTTTTATTGTTCAAATAATTTATCTAATCAAACAAAAAAAAAAAAACGAACATACACGCAAGAGAGTTGAACAATTTAAGACCCCTCGATTTAATATAAGGCAACCAATCATCGGCGACGGCAGTTGGTTACGGCAATCTACCTTGGCGACAACAAATGAAGAGTAAGTTGCTTTTGCAAACAAAAATTATTATTTTTTTTTTGTTATAAAGTTCTTCTCTTTCCACCCACTTTCAGTCCTCATTTATTTGGTGGCACTTTTCGGTGTCGGCGCAACCGGCGCACTAATCGAACCTTATGGGACAGACGTCTGCCGTCTCTTTGGTAATGGCGTAAAGCTCCGTCAGCCGAAAGCGAATTGCGACTTCTACATCGAATGCCAAAATGGGGCTACCAACAAAGTAGCAAACTGCGGAGGCAAAGGCTTCAATAGGAATGGTAAAACGTGCTATAAATCAGGCAGTTCTTCCGACACCTACTGCAAGGATCCCTGCAAGAGTTCCTCGCCCACATGGGTAGCCGATCCCAAGTCATGTGATGGGTTTTACAAGTGTTTTAATGGAACTGGCACAGAGGGCTTCTGCCGCGATGATTTACACTTTAACGAGGATCAACAGGCGTGCGTGTACAAATCACAATCGTCTTGCTTTGGCTATGATATCTGTAATATAGCACCCGATGGTGTTTTATTCAAAAACGAAAACAATTGCCAGGAGTACATGAATTGTACAAAGGGTGTAATGGCAACGTTTGTCTGCGAGGACGGCTACTACCATGCAGAACGAGGATGCATTGATCGGGCTGAAGTTGAATGCGATGTCCATCCGATTCCCTATCAGATCTGTGGCACAAAAAAGAAGCCCATATGGAGTAAATTCGTAAACGATAAAGTGTCGTGCCGTGGCTATTACTATTGTCGCGACATGGGCGAACATGAGCCCGATCTGGAACCAAATTGGGGCCAATGCCCCGAGGGGACATTCTTTTCGTTCGATATTCAAGCTTGCTACACTCCCTTCGCCACTGTGTGCAATGCAGATCGTTGTGCTGGCCGCAATCGCGCCAAAGTGTTAAGTGGAACCAAAGGATGTCAGCACTACCTCACGTGTGAGAATAATGTGAAAATTGCCGAAGAACAATGCTCACCGGGATTGTACTTTGACGATGTAAAGGGCGAGTGTGTCGACACGGTTATGACTTATGCGGCGTGCTCGTAAAGTTGTTTGCTGAACAAGTAAATAAATGTAATATGTAACTTAGCAACATTCATGCTCTGGTTCCTTCAGTATTCATATATTTTTCCATATTTTACGCATTCGCATAATAAATGTTGTGTATTTGAACAGACGTGCGTTGCATTTTTTTCAATTATTTCATTCCGATGTATGCATTTTATTCTGATTTGACAGATGCATGAGACATTCCGTGACAGTTGATTCAAATGACAAGCATAGGAGGCCAATTCAAATGGATTTGACAGTGAATGCAAATGAAAGCCACCATTTTCGCTCTCTGACGTCAACTGTTTCTATTTACAAATGTTCTCCAAATGCCATAGAATCACCAAAATAGTCTTATCTAAGATTCAGACTCGCAGATTTCATTCCGCGATATGCGTGCGAAAAGGAAACACACACACAAAACAGAGAAGAAGCGAAAATATGACACAATCAAAGAGTAGATTCATTAATGGACACCTCATGTGTCGGCGGATGTAATCAGTCCTTCTGGATCAATTGATTCACTGACGATTCAGGCCTTCAATTGCACTAGTACACATAAATGTTAATATTCCCAATAAGTTCAGCAGCTGGGCTTTATCTAATCTTTATCAGAAATAATTAAAAAAAAAAGAAATATATAACAATACGAACAATTCGATGGATATGTTCGAAATCAAAATTTGACAATCGCATCGGCAAAACAGCTGTCAAGTATAAAAGCCAACGGTTCTTCATTGAAGACCTTAGTTCTACACATACACAGTGATCAGGAGGAGCAAAGCGGAATACCGGAACCACCAGAAAAGCAGAATGAAGGGTGGGTTAAGCAATTCAATGCCTCTTGACATATCTGTGATAGCAGGAGTAGTCTCGTTGTTTTGCGCAGTGGATGTAGATTGTGCAATCGGCTTGGACATTGAAGCGTTTCGAAAGTCGAAAGTGCATGAATTTTGAAGCTCATTCGTTTGCTAACAATTCGATAACATTGATTCTTTCAGACATCGTTCGGTTGATCGCTGTGGGCTGCCTCATTGTGGCGACCATTGGACCTCAGCAAACAGAAGCAATGTACGAAAATGTCTGCCGTCTGTACAAGAATGGCACACAACTGCGTGATCCGTACTCATGTGCGGCGTATATCGTATGCATTGATTCGAGCGAAGTGAAATACACGTGCCCCGTTGGCCAGCTGTACAGTATTGAGAAGGGCAAATGCCTGGTGTCCGATGAGGGATGCGAAAATCCCTGTGCACCCGATTACGATGGCATGTGGGCGGCCGATCCAAAATCGTGCAAGGGCTACTACTATTGTCGCAGTGGAACCTCTCTGTTTGGAATGTGCCCCGATAACTTGCATTTCGACGAAGACGAACAGAAATGCGTACATGCCTGGGAGTCGACGTGTGAAAACGATGAATACTGTCATATTACACCGAACGGGGCGAAATTCTTGAAGCCAAACTCATGCACTGACTATTACACTTGCACGAAGGGTGTACTAACACCTGCATCCTGCAAGTCAGGCAAAGCGTTCAACAAGGAGACGGGCAGCTGTGTGGATGAGAAGACGGTGGCTGGTTGTGAAAACTACTGCAGCGGAGCTAAAAATAAATTCGTTTCCGATTACAAAACCTGCCGCGGATATTTCTATTGTGTGGACAAGGGCAATGCCACAGACCTCAATCCACGGGGGGGTAAATGCCCCGAAGGGACATTCTTCGACAAGTCCTCACAGTCTTGTGCCGATCCAATAGATGTCAAATGTGACTACGATCGGTGTGATGGTCGCCCGGATATTTTTGTGAACAGTGGCACCAACTGCATGTACTACTTAACTTGCAGGGACGGCGCCACAATCCGTGAGAAGATCTGCAACGGTTACACATTTTTTGACGAGAAACGTCAGGTTTGCACAACCGAAGTGATCACCTACAAGGCATGCGCGTAAACCAATTTCAAACTGATTTTATTCAAGATAGAAAACAGAAAACGAAAAAAAAAAAAAAAAAAAAAAAAAAAGAGAAACAAGCATTCACATGAAGTGCGTCGGTGAAGGAGATTATGTTCCATTTGGGTTAATCTTAAGCAAACAAAAAAATCTAATAAATGCGTATTGATTATCCAACTGTGAGTGTGTTTGAGTCTGTTGGAAATCCCAATTTGCGCAAAATCTCACTGATTACCTGTCACGATTTATGGAAATGATAAGTCATTGCTGAATGAATTTACTGTTTTGTTTACACTGTAAGTGCGACAGTTATCAGCAACTGGGATAAGATGGACATCTTGTATTTTGTACGTTTTTTAAGAGGTTCAAAACCTGATTGGAAAAGTTTTGGATTTCCATCAGATACTGCTGCTTCATCATCTGTCATCAATATTGTGCTTCTGTGAATTTGTGAAATTATTTATTTCATATTTTGCCCTCCATTAAGTAAGCAAGAGTTAACGAAACTCAACGAAACTGTGTGAACTGGTGTATCATTTCTGTGTTTGGGAAGGGGCTTTAATATTTTCGAAATAAAACCAAGCATTCTTTGTTGGATATTTGATCCTGCCGAGGAGAAATGCCCAAAATCTACGAACTGAGTGAGAAGCCACAGAGATCCATTCCTCAAAATGGTCGTCCAAACTCCCAATTGTGATGACTTTGAGAGCCGATCTTGAACATTGAAATATTGGGGATATTTTCGTAGCTTCATAGCAATTGACAAGAATAGAACAGAAAGTTGTGTGAAAGACGTTGTTGTGTGATGCATGCATCCATTGGCCTTGGTCTTACCTGGGCCACTCTGTAGTTCTCTCCCGCTCGCCAAGGTTGTCAATAAAGATCTAGCTAAGACTCCTTTCAACCAGGATTCGATCCATTCTGACATTCGCTTCACTCTCTCTCCTCATATGTCACCCGTGTGACAGAATTCCCTAAAGCCACCTGCATGTCATAAGTTACACAGCACGTGCTGACAGCAAATGTGGCCTCATAAATATTTGCCGATACACATTTAAGCCGTATTGGCCTAAATTGATGGTCAGACATTATCTGAGGATTATTTTGTCAACACTTTTGGCATCATAAATTCATAAAAATGAAATAAAGTAACAGTAATTTTTTGTTTACTGTTAGATATGAGCGCCAGGTGGTGACTTTACACACCGTAATCCGAATACTGGCTCATATCAGTGCAAACGTTTGTAAAACGTAACGCCGTGATGTTTGAACACAAACAAAATGAACACGCAAATGGGCAGTATTTTGACCGCATTTGATTGAAGAATGAATTCAACTTGAACAACAAGTGCAGAGTACTCGATGTTCGAAGACCGTTGGTCAAGGCTGAATGAACATTTATACTCTCCACAGCATTCAATCGCTCACGTTTAATCGCACACGTTAACACCTACAGACCTCTATCATCTGCGATAAAAGCAACAAATGCAAAAAAAGAAAGAACAAAATAACAGCATGTGACGTCAATCAATCAAAACAGAACAATAATCAAAGTGCTCCCGATAAATCAGCACAATGGCAGTAAATTTTGCAAAGAACTTATCTTAAAGTGAAAATAATTATATTGCCTCGCCAAGGCGATGTTGAACATAATCTTCAATCGGTATTCATCCATGTTATCTAATCGCGTTATTGAATTCGATTGATCCTTACACGTATAAAAGCAACGCTCAGACTAGGCATGATCCAGTTGCTTCAACATCAGCGTGACAGACCGACGCACGCATCAGAATGAAAGGTGATAGAAATTGACAGAAGTAGCAATAAACTAATGCAAATCTTACATTCAGCAGGTGGCACATTATTGGGATATATTCTTGTCACGTTTGCCTATCTGGCAGTGCAGGCTGAGTACGAGGATCTCTGTTGGCGATTCGCCGATGGTGTGCAGTTTCGAGAGCCAGGCAACTGCAAGGCTTATGTAACGTGTGAAAATGGAATCGGAACGGTAACCCAGTGTCCGAACAATCAACTCTATGACAAGGATAATAGCAAGTGTGTCAGCAAATTGACCGATTCATATTGCGACGCCCTGTGCAGTACGACCACTGAAGGGAAGTGGGTAGCCGACCCACTTAGCTGCGATGGATACTATTACTGTCGCAACGGCGAGGCTCTCTACGGCAAATGTCCCATTGACTACAACTTTAGCGAGGAGGATCAACTGTGCGACTTTCCATCGGATTCCCCATGCTTTGGCGTTCCGGATTTCTGTAAGCTGCTGCCGAATAAAATCAAATTTGTCGACCCGGATGCGTGCAACAAATACTACATGTGCTCCAGCAAGAAACAAGTAGTACAGACCTGCGGCACTAATCTGTATTTCGATGTGACCAGCGGCGAATGCTTGAGCAAATATAACGTAACTTGTGCAGTTCATCCAATTCCGGCGGGAATTTGTGGTAAAGACACGAAACCCACAGTCGACAAAAATGTTAGTGATGGCGTCACATGTCGAGGATACTACTATTGCGCCTACATGGGACCCAACTTAGCCGATCCGAATCCCATGTGGTATCAGTGCCCTGAAGGCACATTCTTTGATGGCAAAGTCTGCGGTGAGCCCACTTTGTTAAGTTGCAAATACAATCGATGCGACGGACGTGGCAATGCGTTGGTGCTCGCCGAAGTTGAGTACTGCCAGCACTATCATGTGTGCAAGGATGGACGGGATACCGGTCTTGAGAGGTGTTCACGAGACATGTTCTTCAACGAAGCGATTCAAGCGTGTGTTTACGAAGAGATTACATCACCGATATGTGATTTTTAAAAGGACGAACCTCAGCAGTTGTGTGCTATGTGTGCACGTTGGAAGGCGAAGACAATGACAATAATGTGATAGATTTTTGACGTATTTTGTTTCAAGAATAAAGCTTACATTTTAGGAATTTTTAAAACTTTCTGGCAGCCTTCTTCTATGAGATGTGATAAGGCGTCAGCCCAATAATATGCAGCGGGAAATGTACTCGCCCCAAGTGGAGAGCGGTGTGAGATTCGCTGGTACTGTCTGTTAATTCGATTTCCATTTGGAGTGTTGCTGCCGCCTGTCTGAGGGCGGAGTGCATGAGATGATGGGAACAAGGTCGTTTAACAAGAGAGATTGAAGATTGATTGCCTCCTGGATCGAGAAGTCAATTGTGGCTGAATGGCAAGAGACTAACGTGTACTGATCAAGGCGTTGAAATCAATTTTGATTCGCTCTTGTTGATTCTCATGGTTTTGAGTGAGCCCGGCTCAGGCTACAGAAGGGAGTCGGAACTATGTGATACTTATTTTGAAGATTTATGGTACGGTTGTAGTCATAAGTGCTGCCACCACAAACAGGCAAACAGGATAGGGACAGGACAGGACAGGACAGGCTTGTTCTGATGACACATGCGCGGGAATGGTTGATGGAATTTAATCCACAAACAAGAACACCGCGCGTTTTCATCCATAACCACATTAGCATCATTAACATCAGAACAACAAGGCAAATAATTTCGTTTTGTGTCGATATCTTCACTTTCACTTCACATCGAACGCTTTGTGGCTCTTGTTCTAAATGCTTGCAAAGTTACTTACTTCTCAGGTCAGAGACCCATTGCGGATCTGAGCCTGAGCTGCCTTCCATTGTCGATGGTCCCGGACACTCTGCTTGTAGGCATCAGCTGTCGGGAGTCCGCAGAGGTTCGGTTCTGATTATAGCAATGGAAACTGACGATGAGCACATTTCGAAGACGCAAAAGTCAAACTACCACACCATGACATTTTGTGGTTGCAGGCGAGTTTTCCCTTTGTTGATTGGTGGCCCGTGGCGGTGTGGGTATGTTCGTCAACTCCTATCTACGTCGACTACTGCCCATCGCTATAATCAGAACCGAACCTGCGCTATAAGACTGTTGCGGACGCACGACAGCTGTGTGGTCTTGATGACTACAAGCAGAGTGTCAACAAGGGAAGGCAGCTCAGGCTCAGACCCACAGTGTCTAGGTTCGATCCATGGTACGACAAAAAATAATATTCACGGCCCCGCCTCTTTCGAGTCACTGACAATGCTCATAGAGTATAGCTGTATAGAAAAAGCTTCACAAACCTGGCCGTTCGGAGTCGGTAGAAAATTGAAGGTCCCTGCTACTCGTGTTCTCTCACGAGTAGCTGCACGCGCAGCACGAGCTTCTCGGCAACCAGAGAAGCTAGACACTGGCTCTCTACGGCTTACAGCGCTACCCATATTATTATATTAAGTATCCACGGAATGAAAAATGAGTCTCAAAGCTGTGGAGAAGTGCCATCCAAACGGTAACGTCGAAGCGGTGGTCCTGCTTTTGCAGTACGTTGCCACAACTTTAACACGGTTCATGTTTGTAGAATGCAAGCCTAAAGCTAAACATATTCACTCTCGGATGACAGTTCAGTTTGATGTATGCGATTGCAACAGGGATGTCAAATCTTGACGTTATTGAAAACCAAATGCTATATCGATTGAATTAATTCAAGAAAATGTAAGTCATTGTGAATGGTGCTCAATTTCTCCTGAAAGTATGCCAAGGTTGCATTCAATAGCATCATGAATTTGATTGGTTGAAATTTTGCGAATTAACGTTGCTAGCAGCCATTTTGAAATGACACAGCTATGGAGTCGATTGTATGAATCACAATTTTGAGCTTACATATGTTCTGCAAACAACGGATGCGATTCTATTCAAAGAAATCTGATCTGGATCTGATCGCGTGGAAAAGGGAGCAATCTACGATATTTGTGGCCAACAAAATTTTGCAACCATTCAAACTGTATACAGAAAGAGCAGATAAACAAAAAACAAAATAGTGATGTCAATCGCCAACCATTTCAATCAAATGCTGACACGACGAACGTTAAGTTATTTCTTCGATTCCAGTGAAATGATTAATTTAAGCGTAATCTATTGACATAGTGACGCGAATTGCCTTGTCACAAAATCAGACGAATCGATCGAAGGAATTAGAAGAAAAAAAAAATGATGCCAATGAATTTCAGGAAGTCAACAGCAATGAGAATGAGATGCAGGATGAAACAGCGTTGTGACCGTCATAGCAACAGCGTTGCTTACCAAAAAAACGATTGTTGTTTTGAAAGCATTTTGATCCAGCCATGTGAGCCACATTTGCTAGAGATCCCCCTGAATTGTTGATGATTTCATCAAGCCGAGACTATGCATCGTAAAGGCCCAAGCCCATAGAGTGTCAAATTGACAAATGCGGGCAATAAGTGGAATGCATCACGATGGACGGATATAATATTTTCTCACTTTGACATTTCCTCTTCCACCAAACTCACTTTATTCTGATGTCGCCGTACTGGGTTTAGGGCGGATTGCCGACACAACGTTCCTATGCATTGGACACCTCTTTACAATCCGGCCACTACGATTTTTGTGGACTCCACGCAACCCAATGGGTTGACTCTGAACACTTCCCCGATATAAGCACAGCATGAAATTGTATGAAACAAAAAAAACAAACTCTTTTACATGCTCTTCTTATTTATTTTACACACATAATACGGTATTTATATATGTATACATTTTTTTTGATTTTGTATTCAGTAATGACATTATTTAGATGAAAAAGAAACATCATTTGAAAAGTCTCATACCAATGCAGTATATGCGGGGCCGTAGCTGTCTGTCTGACATGCAGGATATGTGATTACTGTGCTTCCACAGCTGCCAGTTTTTTCGTTGAAATAATAATTATTAGTACATACACCGCTTGAGGTTTTCTTTCCATCTACGCAGTACAAGTAGCCTTTACAACCATCAGCATATGCTTGAACAAAAGTTAGTGAAGAGTCTTGACAACGATCGCACTTATTGACGGCATCTAGACGTGATGTGCACTTTTGATCGGTGAGACTGAAGTATTGTCCGATAGGGCATCTAGTTCTGACATATTTTTCTTTGACACACGTAAGATAGGAATTGCAAGAGTCAGGATCTTTGACCTTTTTAGCTTTCTTGCAACCAGTGGTGCATACTGATCTTAATACCGGCGGGCAACCTGTTGAGTCTACTCCATCGCATACTGGTACAACATCCGGCGGGCAACCTGTATCGTCGGCTGTGTTGCATACTGGTACAACATCCGGCGGGCAACCTGAATCGTCGGCTGTGTTGCATACTGGTACAACATCCGGCGGGCAACCTGAATCGTCGGCTGTGTTGCATACTGGTACAACATCCGGCGGGCAACCTGAATCGTCGGCTGTGTTGCATACTGGTACAACACCCGGCGCGCAACCTGAATCGTCGTCTGTGTTGCATACTGGTACACCAGCCGGCGGGCAACCTGTTGAGTCTACTCCATCGCATACTGGTACAACATCCGGCGGGCAACCTGTATCGTCGGCTGTGTTGCATACTGGTACAACATCCGGCGGGCAACCTGAATCGTCGGCTGTGTTGCATACTGGTACAACATCCGGCGGGCAACCTGAATCGTCGGCTGTGTTGCATACTGGTACAACATCCGGCGGGCAACCTGAATCGTCGTCTGTGTTGCATACTGGTACAAAACCCGGCGCGCAACCTGAATCGTCGTCTGTGTTGCATACTGGTACACCAGCCGGCGGGCAACCTGTTGAGTCTACTCCATCGCATACTGGTACAACACCCGGCGCGCAACCTGAATCGTCGTCTGTGTTGCATACTGGTACAACACCCGGCGCGCAACCTGAATCGTCGTCTGTGTTGCATACTGGAACACCAGCCGGCGGGCAACCTGTTGAGTCTACTCCATCGCATACTGGTACAACACCCGGCGCGCAACCTGAATCGTCGTCTGTGTTGCATACTGGTACAACACCCGGCGCGCAACCTGAATCGTTGTCTGTGTTGCATACTGGTACAACATCCGGCGGGCAACCTGAATCGTCGGCTGTGTTGCATACTGGTACAACACCCGGCGAGCAACCTGAAATGTCCTCTGTGTTGCATACTGGCGTATCGCAACCTGTCGCGTCTTCTTCGGTGCATTCATCATCGTCTACTGTTTCCTCTGTGCATGATCCAAGTGGAGTTCCACCAGTTTGAGTTGGATCCCCATTTAGTTGCTGACAATTGTATGTACTTTCATATACACATCCTTGAGTTTGAACATTGAAAACGAAGCCGGTGCAAGATCCAGATGAAAGAACATTGTCCTTACACTTGTGCCAGGTAGTACAACTACCAGCGTTGCCGAAAAATATTCCATCTTGAACATATGCGCACAGAACTTGTGGATCGTCGTTAGCAACATCTGTAGGGGCACCGCCTCCAGCAACATTGCATGCGTACTCGGTCGAATATTGACAGCTTTCCGATGTCGGATTGAAATTCAAATTATTTGGGCATTCACCAGCGGACGCGACTTGATTTTTGCAATAATAAAAACCGGAACACGATCCAGACATTGCCACGAATTTGCCGTCGGCAACACCAGCGCATGGTGCTGTGTCTGAGCTTACGCAGGTTGCTTGTGCCTTTGTGACACACAATTTAGTGTTCTTGTTGTAGTAGTATCCACTTGGACATGTTGCTGCAGTCGCCTTTCCATCCTTACAAGTATAGTATCCAGCACAGTTGGAGTCGTCAACAATCTTCGCGTCATTTCCGACCAGGGCACAAATGTTGTCGGGGTCTATAGCCGTGCCCAAAGCAACCAAGCTCAGGAACACGAAAATCGTTCGTTTGCCTGAAAAGAGAAACGTTGCAATTCACCATTAGACAAATCTCTCAAATTCACTATACTGTCTTGTAAATGTTACACTAGCGACACTCATGAATGCATTCCACAAACGTGATATGAACGAAACCCCTTTCCACACTCACCGAACATGTTGCCGCTAGAGAATATTTCGAAAATTAAGACTTTCACTTTTAGGAGTTAGACCAATGCGACTTCCACTATCCAGGAGCTCACAAACTGAATTGTCCCGACAATGCTCTGTGGCGGCGTTTTAATAAGGCGCGTTCAGCCGTTGAAGCTACCGCGAATTGTGATTAATTTCGAACTCGAAGGTGGGAGACTGATTAGATGCGCAGCTGCGATAGTCCTCCGCAAGATATCACATACCGGAGAGGCATTAATTAAAACTTGAGACTCTCGCTTAACTGCGTTGCTGTAGGACAATGTTACTCGCCTCAACAGATTGCTAAATCTGCTTTTGGGAGAGATTTCGATTTGATATTCGGCTAACTGCACGAGTTTCTTGGTACTCCAGCACGGGATAGATAAGCTGAGACTCAGATAAACATGGCACATGGAAGTTGAATTAAATGTGATATCTGTTAAATGAATTGACAGCATTTGATTCCAATGAGCGGGTAATCTCTGGTGTGAGGACACAGGATGTTGCGTTGTCGGTGTAGATTGTGTTGATGCTGATTACTTTTTTTTTTTTTGACTTCCGTTAAAGATGCAGATAAGATGCTTGATTTTGCAAAAATATAAATGGTCGTCTATGCTGACGAATTTATGTGTTATGAGAAAATGTAATAGACTCCGACTGTCAATTGAAATGAAGCATAGACAGTACCCTTCGTGAATTCAAACGGCAATCTCATCAAAACGATAATGCCTTTATTCCTAGAGCATTCCAAAGTGGCTGGGGCAGACCTCAATCTTTAAATACCTCACTCCATTATCCAAATGTCATGGAGCGCGTTTGAAAGTGAGCCGTTCACAGTTGGCTGTGAAATTCTAATCCTAACCATGTACGCTTATGCAGCGCAGTTGGTGTCACCAATTATTCGTAAGCTATCACGAGCTGCATCCGAATATATGTCAACACTGGTGGAGAATGTGAAAAGTTTAAAATTCAACTGCCATGAATGGGCACTATTTTGAAAACGCCTAAAAGTATGCAGTCGCATTCTACACACTTGGTATTGACTTCGTATTAACTACCAAACTTCAATCGGATTTGCTTAAATTTTCTGCAAGATACACCACATTTTACCCTTCTTCAATGGGAACACAAATTGCCGGCACAAGCGATGTTTAAATATCGCAAAATGTATTTCTTTTCGGAAGAGCGAGAACCAGCACAAGCGACACTACCCAACGATGCGCGTTTAATTGTTTTCAAAAAAATGATTTCAAGAGACTCACCAATTAATTGTAGGCTTGCCATCGAACTAGGAAGGAGGGATAATGTCTACGTTCAAATTTGAACTGATTTCGACACTTAATGGTAGCACGTTTAAATACCAAATAATTGACTGATAATAATGTGAAGATTACCAAGAAAATCAAACTGTGATTAGATGATGTTTTTGAGTGGCAATTAAATCCCCGATATGATCTGGACGATAAGAATGACGCTGTTTTTTTTACTACGTTTTCTGTGAATTATATTCATGTTCGGTCCAAAAGTAGTACAGATCGCAATGGATTCGTGAACTGTTATCAAAAATGCGTAAAATTCTCGCTGAGCTCCTGACACACGATGTAGGCTATGTTAAGGTATTCTCCGCTGCTCAAGGAGTTCAACGAAACCGATCGCCTTGTGGCTTCACTCCAATCTTCTCTTCCACAAGCACTACTTTCAGTCTGTTAATCCGATTCTGCGTATATGACGACGTATGACGGAGTGGGAAGACGTGTCTACTGCAAGGATCCACCAACATATTCAAAAAACTTCAAGGACTGCCACCTTTTGCTTTGTAACTTCAGGTTCTTGAAGGCCACCTTCTTAGGAGTTCTTTGTTCAAAGGAAAAGCTTGCAATGCAAAACCTCGACCGATCACTTGAAGCACTGCCACCAATCTCGAAAGTTATGCTATTCCACACAAAATGGCATCAACGTAGCCTGAAAATAAGGACAGAATCATTGTTCTTATCCGGTCACTCTGGCGAATGCGATGAGATTTAACTGGGCATTCGTCGCAAAAGGGTGATCACGCTTGACCCACCCTACAGTAATCTGGGAATCTGATTGAACACTTTGGATAATATATTCGTGTTTCCTGACACCATCCTCGACTGGTGTCCGCTTGGATCGTACTGGCCCCTTTATGGGATCGAATCACGAACTGTAGTTGGTCCATCAAGGTCGATGGAATCCCCCCCCCCATGTTGTCATGCAGATCGTGCAGAGCTCACAGGCAAGATATAAAAAGACGGTGACACCATTTCCGGATTATTTTCGTTCAATTCAATCAACTATTCTTGCACGAAAGCATATAAGTATTTTATCATTCAATAAATAACTATGTATGATCCTTTTCCGCTCAAATCAAATTCTATTTCGACGCGTGTCATCGGCGCTGATAAATATGGACTTACTGGCTGAACACAGGAAATCGATGATAAATAAAGCTGCCAGCCGACGGGAACTTCTGACTTAACCCTGCTGCTTGAACATGTCTTCGGACTTACGTCAGCTGACGTTTGTTGAATGCCCGTATCGTCCAGGGAATCAATCAAAATGTCACTGCAATTATCAGCGAGTATATTTCACTGTTGTGATTAAGGAATCCGCCATAATGTTCGCATTGTGTCAGCCTAAGGGAATGACAAGTACAAAAACAAAAGAAGCTTTTAGCGAGGACACAAATCGTTGATTTCAGACGCTTCCAGTGAATGCGAACAGATGGGCTTTGGTTGAAAACAAGAATTTATTTTGAAATAAACATTTATACGATTTGAAACTCGAGGAAATTCCTCTAATCTATTTGAAAGGCATCAACTCTAACGCCTTTCATTCTCGACCACAAAGTTATGACTACATACGGGTGTAGGCTGAATTAAGCAATAACTGTTGTGGTTGTATTGCCTGCTGCAACAGTGGTTGTATTGCCTGCAGCCACCGTTGTTGTATTGCCTGCAGCCACCGTTGTTGTATTGCCTGCAGCCACAGTTGTTGTATTGCCTGCTGCAATAGTCGTAGTAATGCTGGCTGAGGTTGCAGTTACATTGCTTGCTGTAACAGTTGTCGATAATGACACGGTTGTATTACCACCCGACAAGGTAGTGGATACTGTTGTAGTATCTGTGGAATTTGCCGAACTGGAATCGGTGGAATTCGATGCGGACGCTGCAGTAGTTGAGGTGGAATTTGATGAACTGTCCATTGCGACGTTACAAACGGGGAATAGGGGCTCGGTGCCGCCTTGCATACAAGCTCCTAGATTTTCGTTGAAATATCCATTGGCACAGGTGCCCGTCGATGATACGCGACCATTGCTGCAGGATGCGTAGCCGACGCAATTGTCCTGATACAGATTGACAAACTTAAGAGAAGTACCCTCGCAACGGTTGCAATTGTTGATCGCATCCACACGATTCACGCAGGCGCTTGTCGACGGATCAAAGTAGAGACCATTGACACAAGTGTTGTAGACCAGGGCGCTGTTGATGCATGTATAAAAGCCAATACAGGTTTGATTGTCAGACACTTTGAGGCTCACATCGGAGCAAGTTGATCCAGCCAATGATCCAGCAGTTGAAGCAATGATTGGAACGCCATTGGTCTGCCTGCAGGAGACCTTGTCTTGGTAGTCACACGACGCTGTTGCGACGTTGTAGAAGTACGGTGAGGAGCACAAACCGGAAACTAAACCGTTGTTCCTGCATTCCTGCCACTTGTTGCAAGCCGATGGACTTCCAAAGAACTGACCCTTCGGAATGACAGCGCAGAAGTTGATGTTTTCGACACTGTCACTGGTCGAGTCGGAATTGCACAAGTAGTCAGTCGTGTAGTTGCAGGACTGACCGGCAGGGTCGAAGTTCAAGCCAGCGGGGCAAGTGCCCATTTGTGCAACTCCATTGTAACAGTAGTAGAAGTTGGTGCACGAGTCGGGAACGGCTACGAACTGTCCATTTGGAATGCCTGAGCATGGACTGCTGTCGGTGGTGCAGGTCACCATTGACGCCAGCTCACATGATTGTGTGTCCCTCGAAAAGTAATAGCCACTTTCGCATGCTACTAGAGTTGCCAGTCCACTCAGGCATGAGTAGTATTGATCGCAGCTAGATCCACTGAAGATGCGAATGCCATCCATCAAGAGGTTACACACCTCATTGGCGGTTTGAATGTTGAGGGCGCCACTCGGCTGGAGGACGACCAAGGCGATAGCCACGACCAGGCAGCAGCTTGATCCTGAAATTCGAATGCGTTAGACTGACAATCCAATCGTTGTCGTGGCTGTAACTCACCGAACTTGTTGCTTATAGACATTTTCTCGAAATACTGACTCTTCGCAGCGATAGCGTTGGCCTTAAATAGCCGAGTCTGAGGAAGCGTAAAGAATGCTCAAAGCCCAGCTGTCAGCTGAGGACAAACCAAATGATGGATTAGGTGCCGCGAATGTTTTCGAACAGCCTCGTGCCGTGAGCGATTGTCTTTAGACAACGGGGGGGAAATCGATACTTGGCCCCGTTGAACCGATTGCGAATCGGTTCGAAAAACCCCCATAAGCCAGTCTGATGGATGGGACTGACGAATCCTGACGAACCTGACCGATACTAGGCCCCGTTGAACCGATTGCGAAGCGGTTTGAAAAACCCCCATAAGCCAGACTGATGGATGGAACTGACGAATCCTATTTCTGGCCTGTGGAGTAATTAGCGTCCATTTGTTGGCCTCTAATTATAGGAACTCGGCTTGAGTATGTGTGATTCGGAGTCAAGCCCTTTAGTGGACCCATAGATTGTATTAAACGGATATCACGATATCATGCAGCACATGTGCAAGTGCAAAGCCTCCTCCATGTGTTCGTCTTTGGCATACGTTGCCGATGGAAGCTGACATGCTACCAGTGAATGAACTGTAAAGATAATCAATTTGATGTATACGTTCCTCATAACTTTATCGACTTGCGAACAGCGCTGACAGCACGGTTCCAGGAAGCTACTACGCTTGAAAATGAAAACAGACAATCAATCAAAACGTTTTGTTTTTCATATTGTCAACAGTTCTCCTTCTGGTTAATTTCGCCTTTGAATCTTATCTAAGCAATATGTGAACAAGAACTATTTCTGAAGCATTCCTAGACGAAGTTGTCAATAATCTGAAATGTCAATCAGGTCACGTCATTGGGGGTGTTGTCAAATGACGCTTAATGTTGGTATGGAATACAGACAGGCAGCTGTCATCAGTTAACAACTACTGAGAGCACCCAAACCCTCGACAGACAAAAATGCGTAACAATTTACTTGTGGTACTTTTTATTTGAACAAAAAAATCAATCAGTTGCCAGCAGTTGAGGTTTCTGTCGCCGAAGCCGGAGACGTTGCAGTGGTCGCGCAAGCGGTATAGTTCACCACATCGGATGTGCATCTTTGCGTTGTTTCGTTGAAATATTGCTCGTCATTGGGGCACGTTGCACTGCCAATCTGCTTGCCGTCCTGACACATCAAATATCCCATGCAGCCGTCATTCGATGCGTTGGCTAGCTGAATGCTCGTCGAGCCCATGCCATCGCATCGCGTGTAGTCACACACGATTTGCCGTCGATTCACGCACTCTCCTCCATTGCTGGCATCAAAGAAACGTCCAGAGGGACACTGGCCCCAAATCAACAGGAAGTCGCCCGTGTCCATTTCCCTGCAGTAGTAGTAACCCCCACAAGTCGCATTGTCCGCCACGAACTGGCCGGCTGTCTCACATATTCCCTGTCCTGGCAGATCCGGATGCAGCAGTGGAACGTTGCACTTCACGTCCGCTTCGTAGCCGCAAACACCATTCACTGCGTCGAAGTAGTAGCCATCGGCGCAAGTGCCATACTGGAGAACCCCATCCAAGCACAAGTGATATCCGCGACAATTCAACGGATCACTGACGAACACCACTTCCGGCACAATGTTGCACCAGCTGTCCGGATCGACGAGGGTGCACGCTAGATCCCTTATGCAGGTCTTTGTGCCCACGTTGAAGTTCATGCCAGCCGAACATTCGCCGCGTGTCCCCTTTCCACTGTAACAGTAATAGTAACCGTTGCACGAGTACGGGTCCGCAACAAAGCCGTCGGTGAGTAGCGTCGCGCATGGGTTCGATGAATAACACCTCATCGTGCTTGGTTCCACACATGTACCGCTGCTGAGATCGTAGAAAAGACCATCGGTGCACTTTCCGTAGACAGGCTGCTCATCAACGCACTGAATCCATGTGTCACAGGCTGTGGGGTCCTTCAAGAAGGTCCCATTCTGAACCATCGAGCAGGTGAGTGTTGCGTCGAAACTGGCCGATGTTGCTGCAGCCGTTCGGCCTGCGATCAAGCATACAGATATCGCCGACCACAATTGAAGAACGCCTGCGTGAAAACACTTGTTGGAATTTTATCTGCACACCAGTCATCGATCATTCAAATGCCAACTTACCAAATGGTGTACTTAGTCGCCACATTTTTGCTTTTTAGATCTTAGGTCCCGCACAAGTTTTCTCTTCTGGGCTCTTTGCGATCGCACTCGAATGCTTCCAACTGCCGTGGCTCCCTGCTACAGACTACAGTCGCTATAGGCGTACACTCGCCATTCTCAACTGCGTTGCAGAGGCTTAGGTGACAATGCTGTCAGCGATTTGAAAATTGAAATACAACACAATGCTCTCTTAAATTCCAGTTAACTGTTATTTTTACACAGTTACGGCAGTCTTCCTGTCAAGATATTTATTTAATCCACTTCAGTTTGATAGCACTGCCTTATGACCAAATGAACAACGAAGTGGAACTTCTGTTCGCTTATCGAGTTTTATTATTGTTTTGCTTCAAAGGGAATGCTTAACCGTTAGACAGGTGTTACGTTTGACAGACTATTTCGGTTTTCTTATCTCACGTCGATGGGATCAGTCTCTTCAAAGATGAGATCTATTTCTTTGGGCTAGCGTTAAGCCCAAATGTCAGTTCATCTGAAAATGACAGCTAAACTGACACTTCATCCCCATGTCATCGAATAAAGAGTATAAGAGCTTTCAGCAGATTATCGCATACATTCCATGCTGATGACTGGTTATATCGATTCCAATGCCATGGCCATTAGACCAACAAACTTGGACACCTTTCGGTTAACAAGTGATGAATGAGCAAGCCCCAACCTTATCGCGGCAAGGAATTATGATCGATCGTGGATAAGGCAGTCCACGAGTCCCCGACGCGTTCGCACCCTTATCGATGGTCTTCAAAAAACGTTCGACCTTTGCGATCGGACCTTACGCCATCCAAATATGTGAACAGTGACGCCGGATAGGGGTCTTTCCACTATTCCGCAGGTCTAGCTCGAAGCAAAACTGCCTTACCCACCCACTCGTGGAATCCTGGAAAGGATGTAGTAGATTGGTATCGTGTTTCCTACATAGAAACATCATGTCAAAGCAGTGTTCATTGGGTTGTTCTCACTTAGCGCAATTACACATGACATTCCTTTGTCGTACCTCTTGGAGCAGATGGCACGATGTAGACGCATTTCGTTTCATTTCGCCGACACTTGTCGGAAACATTGTTCGCAGCTATCAAAGGTTGGATCGTCTATTGGCCCTGCGGACGAATTTGCCTCGGCGTAGGCAGAAATAAATCAATTAGTGTATCAATTTGCCCCACCCAAGTTGATAACATCACAAAGCACTTAACTGGGTCCAGACTACGTATTTAACCGCTGTCACGCAATTGTCGCTCATCAGTCAAGTCTCGTCCATTCCCACGAATATCCAAAGGAGAAGATCTTTTTTCCCAGTTCCAGCAACAAAGTGAGAATGTCGAATTCGTGTGTTATCCTGGCTACGTGCCTGCTATGGGTTCTCCTTGCCGCAAGGGGCGACGCTCTAAACTCGGATGTCGCTGATATTTGCAAGCTGCTTCCAGCGAATACAAAGATCCTTCGCTCTGGCTCCTGCGTCGATTGGGTGGAATGCAACACCGATGGGACAATCATCGATGAGGGCACCTGCCTGGATGGCTGGTACTTCGACAGGCACGCAGCCAAGTGTCAGAAGAGCTCACTGGTTGACTGCCCCCACGAGAGCAAAACGAAAACGCCCTGCACTGACGTGAAGACCGGTACGTTCTTGGCCCATCCGGATCTGTGCAATGGGTTCATATACTGCAAGGACGGCTCCGAGCAGTACTCAGCCTGTCCAGAGGGATTGAACTTCGAGCCAGTCAACCAGACGTGCGTGTATCCCAGCGTTTACACGTGCCCCGAGGAGGAGAGCAACAGCACCTTGAACGCCATATGTACATCGGTTGGCGACAACATTCGCATGTCCGATCCAAATTCGTGCACCGCCTTCAGGCAGTGCAGCAAGGGTGTGCTCAAGACAACACACTGCATTGCCGGCACGTACTTTAGCATCGCGACCGGCCTGTGCGGCGAACTGGAGGATACCGAGTGCAAGATTAGGGAGACGATCGCCACCGTCCCATTGAGCACAATCTGCGGCACCGACGATGCGCCAGTTGTGGGCTTCATATCTGACGCACAGACCTGCAGTGGCTACTACTACTGCGATGAGATGGCGAACGGCAAGGCCGACAGAAATCCAACATTTGGCAAGTGCGCCGACGGCAAGTTCTTCGATGTGAATTTGTTCTCCTGCAAGGACCGAACCAGTGTCCGCTGCCAGTACGATCGATGCGAGGGTATGGGCAACAAGTTCGCCAATCAGTTGGGCGATTGCTCAAAGTACACCTACTGCAATGATGGCGTTAGCACGTCGCAGGGCTCCTGTCCGGAGAACTTCTACTTCGACGAGAAGGCTCAGAGCTGCACGAAGAAATTCATCGCCTATCTGGCGTGCGTCGTATAATTATTGTCGAATGCAATTGTAAGCAATTTTTGAAATGTTTTTTGTGAAAATAAATAGATACGTTTGCGACTTGATTCCGGTGGGATTCTTTGTTTCAGTTAAATGCTCCCTTCGAGTGCGTATTGCGTTTGTGGGAAGGAAGCAACGTATACATTTGGGAGAAGTGCTGCGCAAGCAGAAATTCAAGTTAATTAGCCCCAGATAAAATCATCATTCATTTTCGATTTTCTCAGTACCGTCAGATACCTTGTGCTCGAATACAAGATGATAAATGTCGTGAATTCTCTGTCAGATAGCGATTAAATGAAGACATCGCGTTTCATCGCTTGCGTTGTGCTGTCAATACCACATCTACCTTATCACTTATCCGTGCTCGGCTAATTTCCGTTTAAGGCAAACACACAAAAGACAAAACAAGAGCCTCTGTTCTTGTGCTTCAAATGAATTCGCTTCGCTTTGCAGAGTCAAACAGGAAAAAAAAAACCAAAACACAAAGATTAGAATACTCAACAGCAAACGCAGTCTTGATTGCTTTTTATCGATAGCGGTAATCAAAAACGAACAAGCTTCGACGTAATGAAACCTTAAAGTGAACAAAAAAACAAAAAAAAACACCATATGACTCCATTTCATGTTCTAATCTGCTTTTTTTTTGCAGAATTGAAAACTATTTAAACGCCGAGCTCTTGACTTTTCGTCAGTCTGTCAGTGTTGAAGGATTATAAGAGTACTTTTCCCCTTCTGCCAGTGCTACGGGAGTTTTCTTTTGAAAAAAAAAATCAACATGAAAGGTATTCAGTGACATTTTGATATTTAAACAGAATTTTTGTGTGTCCTTATTGCTGTTCCCCTTTCTGTCCATCAGTTTGATTTGATTGAAGTGCGTGTGAATAACAGTGTCTGCTTGACATTTGACGATTTGTTCGAATTTCGAACTTTCGAATTGAACTTTCATCGGAGAATGGAAAGTTTGTGATTTACGCTTTTTGCGAGGATAGTGCGTCGGGTTTTTTACCTGTACACATGAGATGCGGACTCGAATTTTCTGAAATAACGTGTTTTTCGTATTTTTTTTTTGTCGAACATCAACAATTCCCCGAATTAACGACTTTTTGTCTTGTCAGAAACTGAACACTTGATCCCCAAAGACCCAGACGCGATCCACAGATTCACGGCCATTCATATGAACTCACTGCGAATTGCGAACTTCGCAAAAACTGACACTTCATTCGTATGTGTCATTATTTCTCATTAGCGGCGTTCACACTCAACAATTTGACAACCGTGCTTGATGGACAAAATCGCACAAATTGGCAGACTTGCAGTATGGTAGAAGCAAATCGTATCGACAAATTGTTGAGTGTGAACACCGCTATTTGCGAGAAGAATTTATGAAAACTGACACTTTATTGCGAATTTTTTGGTCGTGCACTTGTGGATCGCGTTTGCCTCTTTGTGTATTACGTCCTCAGTCTTGGCAGTTCGCCAATAGAACGGAGAAAATAATTTAAAATCGTTAATTAGAACACTTAAACTAGCTTTTGTTGAGATTTTTGTTCATAAATCAATGCTCATCTGTTTGCATGCCAAAAAGTATAACTGTTTGTGTATATGTGCTGGGAAATGGTTGTTTCCGAAAGTTTGCGCTCGCAGTTCGTGGCTTTATCCGTAAAAATGTCAGAGTTTGCGGTGTTCTCACTTAAGTAGAATCTCCGTGCGGCCAACAAACAAGAATACCCAAATCTGACGTTTCAGTTGACACCTTCTGTGTCCGACATCTTGTTCAATCAATAATTATGACATTTCACAAACGTAGTCCAAAAATAATTTCATTCTTCTCTCATTTTTCAGCTTCATCAATCTGGGGCCTTTTCAGTCAGCTACTTCTCATCGCAATCGTCATTCATAATGTACCACAGTCAGATGCACTAACACCGCTGGAAACATGTCAGCTTGTGAAAAATGCAAGTTTCATTGCGGATCCAGCAGACTGCCAGGGCTGGTATTACTGCCTCAATGGACAAGCACTTGCTGGAAAGTGCAAAACGGGATTATTGTACAATTCGTACACTGGATCCTGTGACTATCCGAGGAATGTGGTATGCGGTGCAAACGCCACCACTATGTGCACCGGTTTAAATGCAGTTTTTAAAAGTGATCCAAACAATTGTGGCGGTTACTGCTACTGCAATAATGGTGTTACAGAATTTGGAACATGCCCCGCTGGACAACTATTTAATAGTGATGATATTTCATGTGCATATCCGGTTGCCGATGCACCTGTTACCTGCGTAGATGGGTCACCATGTTTGCTGGTACAGAATACGTTCATTTGGAATTCCGCAGCCTGCGATACATGGTATCGCTGTTACAATGGACAAATTGCAAGTGGTGGGAAATGTGCTCCAACTTATTTTTACGATCCAGCTAAAGCCGAGTGCAACTACGAATCACAAGTTGATTGTACTGTCGTTGCACCTACCCCTGCCCCTGCCCCTGTAGCAGCTCCACCAGAGCCAGTTCCTAATACGTGCGGAACTGCTGTAAAGGGCTTTATTTCTGATAGTTATTCATGTCGTGGATATTTTTACTGTGCACCAAGCGCTACTGCTACAGGTGGCTTTACTCTCCACTGGGGACAATGTCCAGCAGGAAGTCAATTCAGTGCCGTTGATGGAACATGCACTAATCCTTACAATGCAAACCCTCCCTGTCCAGTTGGGGATCGTTGCGCTGATTCATTATTGACATATATGGCTGTTAAAGGTTCAAGCTGCTTGGATTACGTTATTTGTAATAATAATATAAGTTCTACACTCAAACACCAATGTCCTCCGGATTATCCAGCCTTCGATGAGAAACAACAAGCATGTGTACCAACCGCACCTACCTTGCCAATATGCACTGTGGCTTAGGCTTATATTTAATGAATTAAACACAATAAAACGATAATTCGTTCAGTAGCAACATTCATTTCTGGTCTTCTTTATTCCATTACATACGCGTGTCCGATCCGATCCAACATCCTGCAGCGCCTGCAGGCAGTGCAACATCAACGTCAGTGTCGAGATAAAATGCAGAATAACTCTTGCCAGCTGCCAGGGCTCTGTCGAACGATCAAGCTGATTTTATTAAAGACACTGATCATTTCATCGTCCTTCTGTACCCGCGCAGTGGTAAGGAAGTCCTTGGAGAAGACAGTTCTGCGTGTGATCTTTGGTTCTGAAGGAGGAGTACAGCGATGTAAGGCATCCCAAGTGACTGGGCCACGTAGAGGACATGACCAACCTAAATCCGGCCGACTCCGAGCCTGTGGGACAACGGAACAGCGGACGATCGCGTCTAAGTTGGCGCACATAAGTGAAGAAAGATCTCAACCAACTGGGTGTGCGAAAGCGAAGGCAGCTATCCTGAGGCACACAACCTAATTTTAGCAAGAAACGGTCGCTGACCAGATTCTGTTGAGTAGACATCGATGGCTGCAGTGTAACCTCCCTAAATTGCTACTCATTTAAGGGAAACTCAATTCAGTTCTCTGCCAGGTTAAGTTAAACTGGCCCGCCATCGTCCTCTATGCCTTCAACCGAGTTACTCTATGATTCGTAGAAGAATGTGCAAGGAAAGTGTCAAAGGCTTGACGCTCCTTCTGCTAGACGTGCCTCGAACAAAGATGTCGTTGGGCAGGCTCCTCGCCTACAAGCTTCCGGTGACGACGCGGCATAGCAAGAAAAAAGATCGATTGGAGAGAAACGACTTGTCAGTGATGCAAATGAAAGACGACAAGCCGCGCGTTTTTGTAAGAGAATTTATTAGCCAAGTTGAGAACCCGCGACAGCGGTCGAGAGTGATCTATTTGCCAGCACACTTGACCTCAAACTCTTGGCCGCAAAACTCACCTCTGGCATCCCAGAATAGACTGTCTGGGCAGGACGTCAGCACTGCCTTGCCCAGTATGCAGATGTAGTACTGGTTGCAGTCGTCGATGCTCGGCAGGTAGGCTTGCCTGAAGCTCGGACATTCTGGCAACTGGGCTTTCTGTTGCTCGGTCGCAGCTGTGATCTCGGTAGTGCGCAGTGGAGGCATGGGCGTTGATGCGTCCACTTTCCTAGTCACGGTGATACCATTCGCAGAGCTCTGCGCCCTGGTTGGCTTGACGGTCTTCGCAGGCTGCTCGCTGGTCGCCTTTGCCTCTCGGGAAAAGCATCTAGCCTCAGAGAATAGCTCACATTGCTCACGCTTGTAGCTCCAAGTGAGACTGTTGCCACAGGAGTGCAGATGCAAGTGGCGGTAGGCGCAGATGAAGTACTTCTGGCAATCGCTGGGATGTGGGAGGAAATAGAGCCCGTCGTGGATGCACTGGACATTGTCGACATTGTATCCGGTCAGCACCTCTATTGGATGGCCTGTCGCTGGACTGTGTGCGCCTACGGTTGGCCGGTTGATCGTGCTGTTGGCTGCATCGTCGACTCCAACTGAAGCAACGCTCAGAATGGACGCAGAAAGGTTCCATTTTTCGCTGTCCTTTTTACCAGATGGCTTGGTCGATGGTGCGCCTAGGGGATTGGGGCCGATTCCCGGCGGCATGTTGTTGAAGAAGCTCGATGCGACCAGCGGTGATTCAATCTCAAATACTTTTTCGGATGGCCTTTTAGACGAACTCGGCTTTGAACCACTGACCTTGACGACGCTGCTTTGCGAGCCTTGTGCAGGCAAATAGACTGGTTTGACCTTCGGCTTGAACACGTTGCTCTGAGTCACGCTGACTGGCTGGCCCCAGTTGACCACAGCAGCGTTTTGGTGGGCGGTTTTCTCTCCAGGCGGTGTCACTTTGAACGCATTGGTCTCATAGATCGATGGAGACGAAATCAAAGGAAACCCCATTTCTTCATCAGACTCCACAGACTCCTCGGAAGATAGCTTCGGCACCTTCTTGGTTGCCTTTTGATTCTTCTTCGCGTTCTGTTGGCGATTTCTGGGAGGACTTTTACGCTTGGGACTTGGACTTAACTCCTTAGACTCCTCAGAAGACTGAGGCTCACTCTCCTCGGCAGAATCGTCCGAATAAGTTTGCGTTTTCACCGGCCTCTTGGACGACACTACCTCTTCGGAGCTGTCAACTTTAACTGAGTCCTTTACCGGCTTCTTCTTCTTGTTCTTTTTGATCTTTGGAAGATTTTGGGGACGTTTAGGCTTCTCCTCAGACTCCTCAGAAGACTGAGATTCATTCTCCTCGACAGAATCGTCCGAATAAGTTTGCGTTTTCACTGGCCTCTTGGAGGACACGATCTCTTCAGAGCTGTCAACTTCCACTGAGTCCTTTACCGGCTTCTTCTTCTTGTTCTTTTTGATCTTTGGAAGATTTTGGGGACGTTTAGGCTTCTCCTCAGACTCCTCAGAAGACTGAGATTCATTCTCCTTGACAGAATCGTCCGAATAAGTTTGCGTTTTCACTGGCCTCTTAGAGGACACGACCTCTTCGGAGCTGTCAACTTCCACTGAGTCCTTTACCGGCTTCTTCTTCTTGTTCTTGTTGGTCTTTGAGAGATTTTTGAGTTGCTTCTTTGCACCCTTCTTTTCCGTTATCTTCTTCTTCTTCTTGGGACGGCTTGGCTTAACGGCACCACCCTCATTTGACTCAAAGTTGTCCTCCTCATCGGACTGATCGTCAGGATTCCGTTCCTCTGAATCCTCGTCAGACTCGATCGAGATGAGCTGTTTTTTCCTCTTCGACTTCGAGGGACCCTTCGGAGTTGGACGTGACAATTCAATGGCATTCACAAGACTGTTTGCATATTCAGGGGTCTCCTTAACTGTGTCCACGGTCTTTGACTGCGTCTCACTGTTTACCAGATCAGCAGCAGCAAGACTTCCGAACTGTTCAACCAAGTGTATGGTAGCTGGCTGCCGTTGGCCAAACTGGAAGTTTTTCTGGCCGCCCACCTTTTCGACTTGTGCCACGGACGCTGTTTCTGGACGCGCAACATCCGTTATGTCAATCACTTGGTTTGAGCCCTGTTGAGGACGGGATGTCTGAACTTTTTCGACTATAGCCTGAGAGCCCTGTAAGGCAGCTGAATCGACAAGAGGGCCGGTGGCACTTACATCGATGACAAGACTTGGCTTTTTTTGGGAACTCGTCGCCGCGACCTTTTCAACCACTCCCTGTCCTTGTGCCCAGTTATCGACGGCAGAGAATGCTGGTAGCCCGGCGTTAATTACTTCAATCACTTGATTCGAGCCTTGCTTTGAACTGGAAGACTTCACTTTTTCGGCAACATCTTGTGCCTGCGGGAAAGCATCGAGCGAAGTCGGATCGAACGGAAGGCCTTCACCTGTTAATTCGATCACTTGACTTGTTGTCTTCTTCGTTTGAACCTTCTCCCCCGAGCCGTGCTGCGAACTGGGCGTCTCAACTTTTTCGGCAACATCTTGTGCCTGCGGGAAAGCATCGAGCGAAGTCGGATCGAACGGAAGGCCTTCACCTGTTAATTCGATCACTTGACTTGTTGTCTTCTTCGTTTGAACCTTCTCCCCCGAGCCTTGCTGCGAACTGGGCGTCTCAACTTTTTCGGCAACATCTTGTGCCTGCGGGAAAGCATCGAGCGAAGTCGGATCGAACGGAAGGCCTTCACCTGTTAATTCGATCACTTGACTTGTTGTCTTCTTCGTTTGAACCTTCTCCCCCGAGCCTTGCTGCGAACTGGGCGTCTCAACTTTTTCGGCAACATCTTGTGCCTGCGGGAAAGCATCGAGCGAAGTCGGATCTAACGGAAGGCCTTCACCTGTTAATTCGATCACTTGACTTGTTGTCTTCTTCGTTTGAACCTTCTCACCCAAGCCTAGTAGAGAACTGGGCATATAAACTTTGTCGACGACAAATTGTGTGTGCGGAACAATTAGCGGTGAAGACGCAATCTCGCTGGACTCATCAGGGCTGGCCGTTTCTTCGTCAATTTCAATAACTTGCGGTTGATTCTTGGATGGAACTGAAACATTTGCCTTTTCTCCATCAACTTCCGAGTGAGAATTCACGAAAAATGATGTGGCCTTAACCGTTGCGAGTTGGTCGATATCTGATGGAACAGCGACACCAACTTCGATCGCTTGAGGGATGTTCTTCGTTGAGTTGGTGGCCGCCTTCACGTTTACATATTCAGCAGGAACAGCAACTGACAGTTGTGCCGCTTTACTTGAAGTGGATGGAGGGCTTGAGCTGTTTGCGGTTTGAACTGACTCTTTCTTGGTTTGAGTGGGGTTCGATAGTGGACTCGAGCTATCAGTGGTTTCAACTGACTCCTTCTTGGGTTGACTGGAAGTCGATGGCGAGCTTGAGGCGTTCAAGAGCTCTGCTGCGACTTCATCTGAGTCCTTCTTGGTTTCAGTGGGTTTCGATAGTGGACTCGAGTTATCAGTGGTTTCAACTGACTCCTTCTTGGGTTGACTGGGAGTCGATGGCGTACTTGAGGCGTTCAAGAGCTCTGCTGCGACTTCATCTGAATCCTTCTTGGTTTCAGTGGGATTCGATAGTGGACTCGAGCTATCAGTGGTTTCAACTGACTCTTTCTTGGGTTGACTGGAAGTCGATGGCTGGCTTGAGGAGTTCAAAAGCTCTGCTGCGACTTCATCTGAATCCTTCTTGGTTTCAGTGGGATTCGATAGTGGACTCGAGCTATCAGTGGTTTCAACTGACTCTTTCTTGGGTTGACTGGAAGTCGATGGCTGGCTTGAGGAGTTCAAAAGCTCTGCTGCGACTTCATCTGAATCCTTCTTGGTTTCAGTGGGTTTCGATAGTGGACTCGAGCTATCAGTGGTTTCAACTGATTCCTTCTTGGCTTGAGTGGGGGTCACTGGCCTTGAGTTGATTGAAGCCTTCAAAACGGAGGTTTCAACTTCGGAGGGCCCAATTTGAGTCAATTTCACTGATTCACTCGATTTTTCCGATTCAACGGATTGAAGACCATCTGCAGCACCAGCAAGCGATTCTGATTGTTCTTTTGCATCAGGGCTTGACTGGGCCGGGGCTGGCACTTTAGTATCGACAACTTCATGCTGGTCGAGCTCATTGGCGGATGATATATCCGTGATGTCGTCGGTCGGTGCATCCGTATCCAACTCGTCAAGTCTGCAATTAGCCCAACGTGACCAATTGCAGACCTTGTTCACTCGGTCGAAGTGCAATCCAGGACTGCAGTAAGTCAGTTTCGGTTCAGATCGGCATACATAAAATGAATTGCAATCCAGCGGATTCGGCAAAAGCGTTCCAAACGGTCGTCCAATGCACATCTGAAAATGAAGAAGCAACTGTGACATCCTGTCTCTCTGATGTGCACAAAATCAGCACTTACCCGCTGCAGGTTGACTGCCAATAATGGGTGAGCGCATTGCCCAAGAAGGACAATGAATAAGCCCCACCGGAGGGTATTTCGATGAGTCATCTAGTGAGTTTCCGAATTATAATTTATCTCTTTGAAGTGTTCTTTGAATATACTGCGGAGAGCCGGTAAATTGTGCGGGCCTTATATAGCTGCCCTCGCCTAGGCTCTTAGTCGTCTATTTTTGGTCTGCTGTTTTCGAGGTTGTTAAACACTAATTGATATTGCATTCGCGGTATGAAGACGCTTCCGTGTGGGGGGGAGGGTGCTCCAGCAGACTGTGCCTGGTTGTCAGCGAGACTACACTTTCCCATCAAGTGCTATGGGTGGAGCTTCATTGTTATCGCATCGATATCTTTCATTATAATGAATGAAACATGATCACGAGTTCGGAAAGATGATGGCGCGTTGCTGATAACGACTGTAGACAGTTGGGGGGGTGGGGTTGTCGTGATATGTTGGACGTATGCAACCGGCTCGATGTCAAGGAATCGCCGGTGGCAGGAATTGATTGTATATTGATGTCATTCTCCAACTTTGACAGATGTCAATTGCCGTTTTGCCACACGAGGCATCATATCATATCAACAATTAACCTCGATGTTGTTAGTTTCCGATTCACGTACATGTAGTAATTCACAATTCATATGGCTGCAGATCAATAGATGGTCAGGTCGAGTGTGTGTGTGTGCCTCCGTTGATTGACGACAGTTGATAATGGCACCATCATGTGCTGAGTGTAAATCGTTGTGGACATTATCAGTTACATCAACTTGACGTTAAAACGCCGTGTGGATCGTATTCATTCAACAAGTAAAGCAAACTAACGTCAAGCACACAACAGGAATGATTGCATACTTTTTGGCGTCATAATAAAAAATTCTCACGTGCAGTCTTCGCCGATAACATTCGCAACTCTTATCGCGATGATTGTTCTTTTGTTTCGTTGCATCAATTAAGATATCAAGTCCATGAAGATAATCAGATAACGAGAATAGATTTATAACCCTGTGTCTGGCTGGATTCGAGTGAGTTTAAAGCAAGTCACTGGCGCTTGTTCTAGGGTTAAGGGCAGACAGTGTCACAATGAAAGTTCTTGTCTTCATTTTGGTTTTGCTGATTTTTGAACTGTCTTTCGGTTCAGTGGCCACAGTTGAGACCAATTCGGATTCTTTGAATATGAAGCCTTCCATGCGGGCATCACAATCATTGGCTGAGGCGGCGAAAATCGCAAATCATCGAAAGATCTGGAAAATCTTGAGTGCTGCAACGTTCCCATGAGACGGGCGAAAGGAAAGTGTGAATTGTGAACTGGGAGAAATGAAGTGAATAAAATTTGTGTGTTTTCTTGTTTGTGCTGAAGGCTTTTGAATTTTTGAAGGACGTTCTCGTGTCGCTTTCGGATTCGCTTTAGGGCTACTTGATGTTGCAACTGGGGTGACAGCTTCATGGAATGACATTTCTCTTACTGACTTAGAGAGGGGATAAATTGAGGTTTTTTGATAAGGCTTACAATCTTCTTTTTTTGCATTTTCGTAATCAATGGTTTTGGAGATAACCAGCATTTTATGACCTCTAGTTTTGAGCAGAATATAATGCCGATGGACCTGTAAAGTTCCGAATTTTCTGACGGACGAAAGCCATATTTAACGGTCCATAAAATGTGTGTCACAACACAACAGGTATTTTCGGATATATCCAAAATGTCCATAAATTTAATCAGGAAAATCAAGCAATTTGCATGAGCATTGCAAAAACAACGCAAAATATTTTAACCAGGTGGAGAAACACGTGAGACGTGACAGTATCAAGGTGGTTTCGGCAATTTTGGGCAGACTTGTGTCCGTGGTGTGACGCAATACACACGTCGTTGTACTATTAACCAATCAACAAACGTGAAGGTCACTCACTCGACAAAGGTACCTGCATCGAGAGGGGCAGCAAAGCAAAACAAACAACTGTGCTGTGTTGCAGTCGCCGAGTGGAGGGAGCATAATTGCAACTGCAAGGCGTACAGACAGACCGCAAGATCACAACAGCAACGTGGTTGCATCATGATGGGCAGATAGAGGAAATCATATGAAAACTAGAGCACTACGAGAGACCCACTATCCAAGTGACGACAGCATGACTTAGTCATCAGGCCCGTTGACCTGACACAAGCTCTCGCATCGTAGCCTCTCCCACCATTGGTCGCGCAATCAATCATCACAGTGACATCACTGAATGAATATTTCGACAAGAAATACTAAAATCTTGAATTTCGTATTCCAACTGCATCGTTGGCTGACTTCATAAACGGCCACCCGGTCCACCCCCAACCCAGCCCGGACCGGTCCCGCTGGGAATGCACGAGCAGCGAAAACAGAAGAAAAGAAGGAAAAAACCAAAACAAACTCGCGGGCGAAGAAAAAAGCAATAAACGAGAACAAAAATGTGAGAGCGAATAGGGTCTACCTGTTGGGGGGGGGGCGGGGACCTACCGTCCGTCTGACGCTACGTCGCGCTCCTCCGAGTGTCGACCCAGCCGATGAGTGAACGTAAAAGCCTCGACGTTCGGTCATAAACAACTTTAGACGCGAGTCAATTAGGAGGTGCTTTGTTTTGTTTCAATTTCGTGCCGTCTCTCTTACACCAGTTGTCGCCGGCTCTGTGGAGGTGTTCCGACCGCACACTTGGCAGAGCCTAGACATAGAATTCACTGATTCCGATTTCTATATCGACAAGTGATAGCGAATGCGTTTCTGTACGTCGAGTGCGTCTCGAAGAATTTAAATTGATGCGCATCCACCTCGACACAAAAGCCGGGCGACGAGACAGCGGCGTCGACCGACTCCTCTTCGCTTGATAGCGGTGACAAGATCATTTAATCAGACGACTGATTGATTTAGTTGCATGTGCGAAGGAATGCGAGGTACGTAGACACAAGCCCAGCTGTCAGGTGTTGTGCAATGCCACTGGGGTGTGCTGAGCACTGACTGAACGCAGGAGGAACGGAAGCGAGGGAGGGGACGTACGAGCTCTTATTTGCTCTTAGATCAGACTTGTTGGCTTCGGTCGCTGCTCACAGTCACAGTCATAGTCATTCGATTGCTAGGCACGTTTTGGACGAAAATGACGTCAATTCAAATGTGAAGTGAACGTTTCACCTTGTTGAAGGGATCCCAGTGCTTTTCCGGGGCAATCAAGGCATGGCTAGCAAGCTTTGAATTGGACTCTCCCTAACCAACAAAAATTGTAACCTGCCTACGTATATATAAAATTTAAGCCAAAAAAAAAAAGTAGCGAGCACCCTCTTGCCGCGGATAATAAAGTACCATAGCCACCCAAACACCACATGTGCGGCCAGCCAAAAAAAAGATAGATAAACAGTCGCTGTAGCAGCTCCCAAAGCCAAAAAGTAAATAATATCACCAGAGCAGCCATTGACACTGGGTTCTTCAAAGGCACGTCACCCCTCGTCGTCGTGTGTGCCAACAGACAGTCGGAATGTGCCAATTGCCACTGCTTCCATCGGCAGCATTGACGGCGGCGCTACGAATTCACTTCTCCCACACGAAGCCGGGTCCCGGCTAAGCGATTCCAAATTCAACGCGAACGCGTGTACCATCAAAATGGCGAATTGCGTAACTGTCGCTTCGCAACTGGCGAACATAACCACAGACAACAACAATCGCACCACGCCGACGAACGAGGAGCGACAGCCAACAAAGATCCGTCTACGTATGCGTTTTGTTGGAGCTAAGAGAGGCATTTCGTGGATCTCTCCAGAGTCATAGTTGTCCGAAGCACCAAAGGTGACGTCGACAAGTGCTGGGCGCGGCAATGTCGAAGTCTCGAAAAGAGTGCAAACAAATCACCAACTGGAATTGCGGGTGGGGATTTGGAATTGGAAAAAAAGCGAGTTCAAGGGTAGACGCCATTGCCTTGCCAAACGAGCGCACACCGATTAGCTCGGGCACGCCGATGTTGAGCCGTCGTGCAATTGAATTTCACTTCAACTGCTGCTGCCGCTGCTGCTGCCCCCACGATCCAGTTTATTACTTCCATCTCGTTACTGTTTGGCTGTTTTGCTTTTATTTGTTTATCTGATCTAGATTTTGTTTTGGACTCGTTAGATGGCATTAAATAATTTTCTAGCGTTAACTCTTGCCTCGCGATGCGTTGGTGAGGCGAGCGCGAGACGGGGACGATTGCTTGATGGTTTCAAAGTGAGATTTGTCACTTGTGGAAAGTGGATATCAATTGCGTAAGGCCTTCAATTGGTTTCATCACGACGCTTGACAGAGGGTATTGATTGGGTTAACTCGGGTGGCCGAAGACAAGTGGAAATTGCAAGTGAGGACGAATGATGCTGAGAGATGTTGATAGTCAAGGTGCGTCGACAGGCAGAGCTTCTAGTGTCGCAGCACAAAATCCAGACGCAATGAATGGCAAATGAGAGGCCGACGTTCCTGGAAGGACTTAAAATGTTCTCAAAACGGTTAGCGGATTCGAAAAGCTGTTCAAAGCACGGGCAATCAGTGAAGAACGATATGCACGTCGAACTTCTGTTGTCTGAGCAGGAAGCCTAGCCACAATAGAGGATCGAAGAATGTCCGCAAAATTGACCGTCACCGAAATTGGAGCTGAAAAGAACTTAAGTCACGCGTATTCACTGACAAAGCCCTGTGCAAAATTTAATAATCTCTGTTTTTCCACAGCTCCCAGCACCCATCATCAGCGTAGTCACTGTTCACCGCCAGCCCATTCCCACTCTTCGAACACACCCCTCACAATGCGAACTCATCGTCAGCCACTCGGTCGTATGAGCAATCTTTTTGCTTGTTTGTTCAATCCAACCGTGTGTGCTTTAGCTCATGCCAACTATTGTACTTGTACTTGTGTAACTATTGTACTTTAAGCCGATTAGAGGCTGATTTGCCGTATCGCCGACTGCGGGTGTGTGGGTGGCAGTGATTACACTGCCACCCACACACCCGCAGTCGGCGATACGGCAAATCAGCCTCTAATCGGCTTAAACGACTCAGTCAGTGATACTGCCCATCATCCCATGCACGGCGTTCAACTAACATCGTTTTTCAATTAACAGGTGTCAAGTGCTTCCTCGACCCACCCCTGTCCACGCGTGGCGCAATCCCCCAATTGCCCCATCGATCGCATCGCACATTTGCGTATGAATGCCAAAAGCAGACATCAAATCGAACGAATGGCCAGCAGATTCACATGCAAGTCGATCGGTTCCTCCATTCGAGATCGATTCCAATGCCAATGGCGCGAAAGCTCTTCTCCTCTGCCACCATCCCAGAGAGCTCCAAAAGAAGACGGGCCGGGGCGGAAGAAAACGCCGAAACAACAACAAGCAACTGACTGAAATAAATAAAAACAACTTAATAAGAATTCTCAATAATCTCACGGCCAGGCGAGCTCGAGAAAAGAGAGCGAAAGCTGGAAGCCGACCGAGAGCGACTGGTTGACCGGGTTGTCGAGTGAAGACGGCGTGTGTGCCTGCGGAAGCGTGCAGAGAGAGGGAAAATGCGAGAGAGCGAGCGAGAGGGAGAGAGAGAGAGAGGTAATGCGAGTGAGATCGTCAGGCAGTGAACGAGAGAGGAACACAAAAATAGCGATAAACCAGTTGGCGACGACCGACTGTGACTGTGACTGTGCCGTGCCGTGGCTATGCCGCTGCCGATTTGAACAAACGAACCAACGAACGGATGACAGACGACGACGCACGGTTGTTGTCGGATTCAGTGTGCGGTTATATTTTACTTCTCATGATTTAAACGACTTCCAATGTGTGGACAGCCAACGACGGAGGAGACGCCAAAGACGAGCCAACACACAAAATATCAAAAATAAAATCAACCAGAGACCGGAATATCTCTAAAATACATATCTAAAGTATCTCCTACAATCCGCACTAAATATTATTGCTGACAGTTTAGTTGAAAGATACACACATAAACCGCGATGTGACAGACCTCTGCGCGCTGTCTCAGTTTCGTTTCTTATTGTATTTCTGTTCTTTTTTTTTTCCCCGTTTTTTGTTAATTTTATTTTTTTTGTCCCGTCTTCTGAACACATCTCTTGCACACTCGTACCGGGCTATCCGCGTATCACGCACCAACTCGGCAGTCGAGAGAGCATCCACGCGCGCGATATCGGAACGCGAAAATCTGACGAAGCGCCGACCGAATGAAGTTTGAAAGTTCGGGAACAGACGGCATGTGTAAAGTGTAATAAAACGGGAATTCATCAACGTGCGACAGAGACAACGGACGACGGACAGTGTCAGGTAGTGTGTGCTCCTCCACAAAGGAGCACGAAATTCGCCCATTACCTGTGGAAAGTGAACAAAAAAAAAAAAAAACAGACACACAAGTGGCGAAGAAGAATCGCGCACCGAAAGAGAATCCACAAGGAATAAACAGACACACACACACACCCGAAATATCAGGAGCAAAGAAAGAAAGGGAAGAAATAAAGTGAAGTGAATTACAAGAGAGTGCCCAAGGAGAAGATCTGGCCGATCGGTCTGCTGTCCGACGACACGCAGATAGGAGCAAAACAAAGAGAGGACAAGAGACACAGTGCAAAAGGAGAACAACAAAAAAAAAATAATAAATATTCTACATACTTTCATGTGTACATGGTTTTTATTTTGTTTTTCTGGCTCTTTTATTTTTTTCTGATTGCTTTTCGGCTTTTTTTTTTCTTGTTCTGTCGTTCGTTCATAGATAAAAGTGAAGGTCGGTGGTGTTGGTTTTTGTGATAAAGGAAATATACCGTTAATTTTGTGTGAATTGACAAGTGTCAGAAGTTGTGAGATTCTACTTCAAACAAGAAAATCTTGAAGAAGATTGTGAAGAGAAGGAGGTAGTGAGATAAGAGAAGAAAATCAAGTGAAGTGGAAAATCAAGTGTGATAGGAAATTGAACGAAAGGGTTTTTTTTTCTGTTCGAAAACGATAAACAAGGGATATTTTTTTTATTCGAGATCTTCAAAGGATCATCATCAAGGCGGTTTTGTGGAGCGGGGAGCGTTTATTTTAAGGTGAGTGGGATTCTGTTTGTCGGTGGAAGTGGTTGACGTTGGTTGGAGGAAATGCGTCTGTAGAATGTGGGACTTTATGAATGTAGGCCTTATTCGAAGTTACTTTCGCAAGATATTGGCTCCATGGAAGAGACGTTAGGTTAGGTTAGGTGTGGCCCTGCGCGGCAGAGGATGTCCGTTTAAAATAGTGTGAAGAAGGACCTCAAGCTAAGCAGAGATCGCGTTGCTTGAAGAGGCCTGTTGGTTGAGTGCGCCGTGGACTGTAGCGCGACGCAAAGAAGAGGCGTGGATGGGTTTCTTTCTGTGTTTCTTGAGTTTATTGATAAGAAACGTGAGTTATTGAGTGTCAAAATAGATCAATTCGATGTTCTTGAGGTTCGACTGTTGCATTCCGATCTAAGCACTTTTGTGAACCTGAGACTAGGTTAGGTTAGATAGGTGGGCTGCCAACGCAATTCGCCATAGTCAGACTACTACCACTGATTGACAACTCCAGTGATAGTGGCGTGAATTCGATCCCAACGGCAAATGGTGACTGGACCAGATTTGAAAACCGGATAAAGCGTATTAACTTTGCTTTCACCGGAATTGGAACCGGGGACGTCTCTAAACAAGGGCATACACTCAACCAACTGCTCCATTCAGCTGTTTGAAGCTGAGACTAGAGAAGACTAAGAAGATCTAAAAATTGTTGAAATACTGATCTATTCCTTTAGGACTTATCCATCTTGTCGAAAACTTGATCTGACTTGTAAGTAAGGGGTGTTTTTTTTTTTTAGAAACGGAGAGCTTTAAATTGCCAGCCTTGTTTTTGGTGACAGTTTTCCGTTGTTTTGAGGTTCACTTGACTCGCACTGACACAACTTTTACAAATTGTTCAAACTAGACTCGACCATCATTGAATTTCGATGATTATGTATATAACATAATTCTGTTCATGTTTTTACCGAAGATCTACTCAACCGTTTGGCAAAAAACATTGTGCACATCTATGCGAAATTATCTTTCCAATGGTGTAAATATCATGCCATTCGGTTGATTAGAACGGTGTATAAGTGTACCACAAAATCGGCAGCAGGTATTTATGTGTAGATTTATTTTGAAAAAAACAGGGATCAATTCGAGAAACTGAAACTAAAGCCATTTATGATCCATGGGCCGGTACAATCACTTGTCTATAAATACAGTGATTGACAAAAGTCTACATAAGACCGCCATTTTTGCAAACTGACTAGGGGTTCAGAACTATTGTGAAAATATTGCATGTCTTCAAAAATGCTGATGGCCGAAAATGTTGTAGTCAACGGTAAGGGATACAGACCAATGATTACTGACTTTCTTGGAAGATGTAGTGGGAAGAGTATGTGCAAATTTGACCTGTAAACTATACCATATCCTCCTAATCATATTCATACAGTAGTGCCATTAAGTGAGCCTTAAAATGAATTCACTTTCATTGACATTCACTCCAATTTAAAGCTCTTCTTCCTGTTCTTTGTTTGGCGGTACAGTCTGGAGTGGAGCTGGGTCCCAACCGGCAAGACTCTCGAGTCAGCACGATCTTTCGCCAGCTGCCTCCAGTTGCCAAGTTGGTTGAGGTCCTTCTCCACTTGTGCGCGATATCTCGTTCGAGGACGTCCTCTGTTGCATTGTCCCAATGACTTTCACTCTAAGGCTCTTCGGGTCGGAGTTCTGGTGTCCATACGCTCTACATGACCTTGCCATATCGTAAGCGTTGGATCCGAAGACGCTTAACTAAGTGCATGCCGCTGTACACTTCGTGCTTGAATCTTATCTAAAACCTCTAAAAATCTCTTTACGAAAGGAAAACAATCAACGAGTCCAACGTCTCGCGAAGCAGTGATGACTCTGTACGAAAGTTGGATTGAAGGCATTCAAAATGCTGTCTAGCCCCCCCAAACAAGCAGCAGTTAAACGATTTCTTTGCTAACGCCCGATAGCTGATGCCCAAAAATTCGTACAGCTCCCAATGACTGTTCAAAAATGTGACCAAAACAGAATGTGCTCATAATTAATTGCTGTTTTAGTGCCTACCCCTCCTCCACCTTCGAAAAGAACAGAATGTGTGACTAGTCCCAATGCGTTCGACTGTGACTCAGTGAATGCCAGAAGCAAAAGTTCTAAAATGTAAACCACTAAAAAACGGGGCAAAAAAAAATATAATAAAATAATAATCATAAGAGTATTGTTGCTCCTTCTTGCGGCTGTGCTGCCGCTCTACTGTTTACTATTTGTATTTATTGTCTTTCCCTCCTCGTCCTCCTTTTATGTGTGCGTTACATTCTCTGGCAGCACTCCACCCCCGATCGGGTGTTGTTCAGATTGGTGTGTGCCCCGCACAGCCAGGCGAGAGTGAATTTTGTGCGTTCGTTCGATATTTTGATGGCTCTGTGCTCGGCGTTTTGTCGTTTTCTGTATGTTTTCTCGCATTTTTTTCTCTACTTTTTGTTTTATTGCCATCGCGTAATCATTCACAAGTGGGGGTGAGAAATTGTGTGTTATCAAGCGAAAGGAGGAAGGAGGGAGAGAGAACAAGAAAAAAAGAGGAAAAAAAAACTTTTCTTTATTTGAGAAAAGTTTAAAAATAAATATTCTCCCTCAAAAATAAAACACAAGAAATCTGCATCTGCAAACGATACATGTGTGTCGCCCTCCTTCCATCCGCAAGGCGTGTGACGTCGATCGACTTTTCGATCGGTTGGCCGCAACAGAAACTATCTAAGGTAAAATTATCACAATCCGTTCGGTGTATCTATTTATTTAAATTGTTTTGTGTTGTTGTTTTTTTTTCCCTTCCTTCTGTTTGTTCTTATTATTCGATAATATTTTTTCTTCTTTCCTGCTTCTAATTATTCCTTTCAATTGGTTTGGGGTCTTAATGAGCGTTTTGTTGAATTTGAATTTATTTTGCACGTTCTGTTGACTCATGGAGCAGTGCGACGGGGGCCGCGGCAGTCGCTCTCCAAACGAGTTCTGTGGCTTGTGACGCGCGAGCACGAGTATATTTGGCGAAAATCATTTTCTCATGCAGTTCGCAGGGGAGTTCTATTCGGGGCTTGAGAGCAATTGGTTGTTTCTTTTTCTCTCATTTTTTTTTTTTTTGTTGTGCTTCCCGATATCTTTATTGGTCCATCGGATGATTTGATGTGTTGCGACGCTTTGTTCGGGGCGGGTAATGAATGTCATTATTGAATCATCGATGGCCATTCGGTTTGCAGTTGTTTGATACCTGCTTTCGGCTTTGATGCGAATCGAGAGATGTGCGCCTGCTTTGTTCGTGCGAAATTGTCGAGTGTTTCATGTCGTCGTAGACACATCTTATGGATGCGAAATATTCGCATTTCGCACACGTTGATCAAGTTAGAGGCGCCGCGTCGAGTGATGGCAGTGCTTTGAATGATATAATTGAGTGCAGGTAGACGTGATTTGAAAATGATTGTATTTGCACATGGATTGAGGTTAGATGCGTTGAAGGCGAGAGGTGTGGCTGGTAAATGGAGGTGGTGATGCAAATTTACTTCTCAGAAATATGAACAACCGGTGTGGTGTTGTGAGCAATCCGCCTCTGAATGTTGTAGAGCCGGATCGTCATTAAAGATGATGTCTGCGTTCGGCAGTAAATGATTCACAGCTGACTTGGGACACGGAGAAGGGTTGGCGGAGACGTTCTTGGCAGTGAACTTCAGACCAGAATTCTTTTGAAAAAGTCGTTACAAATCTCACGATGGTCTCACTGCCATTTGTGGATTGACTTGGGTACGAAATGATTCATTCTAACTCCGATTTAGTCAGAAGATGGGAAATCCAGCGAATGCTTAGATGTTCCCTGTCGGCGACTTAACTGGGCGAGAAGTTCCAGTTCCTGTTCCCTGACGGGGACTTAGCTGGACGCTGGTTGATATACGGTCTGTGGCGCATTTTTAAGTTTCATGTTTCATTCTCACAGCCTTTGACAAATTGCAATCATGTCTGTCACACGTCATTCGCCTCCCTCCCCCATCCAGTGATGTAGGCTAAAAATATCACAGCCAGCTCAACGTTCGCCCCGCAGACGGATGGAGTTGTGGCACGTCATTTTATAAAGTTTCCACATTGCTTCTGTCCCCCTCAAGAGAGAGAAAAAAATACAAAACAAAATGTCCCCCACTCGTGGCTTATCACCGTTAGAGGCTCTTGCGTCAATGCGCCCTTGAATCATTCCTCGGTTCCTCGGCTGGTGGAAATAACGTGTGCCTGACTCCACGTTGTCGGACACAGTGCCTTGGCGTGACGCCCTTGAACTTGAGATACGATTACATTTGGTTTGTTGGTCGTGCTCCCATTGCAGACATGTGAGAGGAGCAAGTGTTGTATCGGGTGTCGGGCACAGTTTTGTCTGTGCAAATGCTCATGATCTGTATCGCAACCAGATGTTTCGAAGTTTCATCTTTGACCGGGGGAGCAGGGTCTCCGCTCCATGATCTCCCTCATTTCCACAGTTGCTGTGTGTGGTAATAGACTTGGCGTTTGGCCTGAAATGAGGTTCTCGCTTGGCCTGAAATGACATCCTAATGGAGTCGCAAATTCTCTGTATTCCCTTCGCACACTCGTCAAGAATGTGTTGTCTGTTTCCTAGGAATCAAAGCTCTTCAAAAAAGATCTCTACTCGAACGGACCCACCGCCCCTCGGATTCGACGTTACATCATCATTGGGCTCTTATGATCTCACTCAGTGGACATATCCACGAAAACTACTACCTGTTAACGAATGCCTTCGCACGAGCACAACAACACATTTCCCAGCTCCTCGCTCTCTCTCTCTCTCTCTCTTCGGTTGCTCTGCACCTCTCTTTGTGCTTTTTTCTCAAGCAAACACCTGTCAATATCGCTTCACTCAACGCTTGATGATTTCATTGCCCAGCAATTGCTAGTGCACACACTCAGCTTTATCAGCGATACATCCGATTAGTTTTCGTTATCTCAGTGAAGGAATGAAGGGAAAAGAAGTGAATTAGTTTGCTGTTTGGCTCTTCATTTCTACTTTTCTGCGTTTTCCTCTTCAGAACTGAATTGCTCTGTCTTTGCACAATGGTGAGCCCACGAGCTGAATCAGAGGAAAACTTGTGTGTTATCAGAAGAACTTCTGCGGAATGATAAGACTTGTGATATCAAAAAAAACAAAAAAAAACGAATTGAATAATCTCTCACTTCGGAGTCGGCTGAGAGAGAAAAAAGTGGAGCAGCAGACAATATTGCGTTGAAAAGTACTTTATCATCTGAACATTGAAGGAAATGTAGTAAAAAACCCGATGACGTAAGTTGTGAATTCGTAGTCAAGTGACACCGAACGGAGCAGCGTGGTGTTTCGAAGTTATTTCTCAAGTTTTGAAGGTCAGAAACGGGGTGGGATTTTTGAAATAAGGTCTTTTTTTCGTTTCTCCTCAGATTAGGCTAATCTTTGAGATAAGAGCTCTGTCCCGAAAAAAATGAATCGCGATGTGGAAATAATTGCCGAACTCTCTTCAGATTCAATTAGATTAGACGATAGTCCGTTCAGATTGTAGCTTAAATAAATAATTATTCCAGTCTTGAGTGGTTTGTAAACTGATCCAATTCATTGTCTCTTTCACAGATTAAATGAGACAAAAGCAGCCACATCACAATGAATTCAACCAAAGACAAGGAGGCGAAATCCAACAAAAGATTCAATAGCAAACCTAATCGGGTGAATAGTAAAAAGGTGAAGACACCGCCAGAGCCCAAGCCAACGCGATCGAGCTCGGTGAGAGTGACCTCAGGCAACAACCGAAACAACATCATCACATACAACAACAATAACAACAACAATAATAATAATGTGAAAACCAAAGATCCACCATCGACGGCAAAGCAAGCGCAACCACCGCCGCCAGGCTATGAGAACGCACCGAAATTCGAGCGATCCAATAGCTTCTCACTCACACGTCGGCTGTCGAAGCTGATTACCTCCATTACCGGCAGCAAGGAGAACCTGGCCAAGACCGAAGAGGAGGACACTCAGTTCAAGTTCACCCGAAGTCGTTCGATGATCCTGCTGCGGCGACCCAATCGACGGAGTGTCATTGAGCCGCAGCTGGAGCAGTTGTCCGAGGAGACCGAGAAGTCGGTGGACCTGCCGGATAGCAAACCGAAGACGCCCGATGTTGTGGCAGAGGAGGTGGTTGCGTTTAAAAAACCAGCAGATCCACCCAGTCCAGTCTACAATCCGCAGGAGAACTTCCAGAAACGACGATCGTCCTCGTTCATCTCTTCGTTTCGGCGGACATTCACAGCCAGTGCGGAGAAGAAGAAGCCCCTCAATCCCAAGTGGAGTGCGTCACTGCAGTCGCTGCAGGCAATCGACAACATGGTCAGCTATGAGAACATGAAGTTCATTGACTACGATAAGTTTCATGACTACGAGAAGAAGCTGGAGCGACAGCTGTCAACGGTGCACTTGGAAACGGCCGTCGATGTCCCACCGACGCCCAGCACCCCGACAGTGCCGGTTGTGGTGCGTCGACCAAAGAAATCCGCGTCAGCTTCGAGTGTGACATCGCGACAGCAGTACACGCAGAGTGCGATATTTGACTCGGACTTCGAGCATAATCTGGATAAGCCAAAGAATGTGTATCGGTTTAGTTTGGACAGCAGAAAGCTGGAGCGGTTGAATGACTTCACGGGCGGCTCGATGCAGTTGGATCTGAAGTTCGACGCGCTGAACCTGGAGGATGGAAGCATTGGACGAAGACGGAGACCGGTCTCCTTCTACATCGGCAGTGTGGCGACGCTGAGGCGCAGTCGGAGTGCGAGCGATGTCGTTGATGCTGGCGCTGCTTGTCAGGTGAGTCGTGTTTTCAATTGACTGACTTTTTTCCCCACTTGTCCAATGGTTTGTTTTTCGCAAGTGTCGCAAGTGTCGTCTCCCTCATCGAAGGTGCGTCATGTGTGCCCGGCTTGACAGCTGTCGGCATCTCATGGAACCGAAATAAAACTCTTCCCTTTTTCTTAGGCTACGTCAGATGAATTTTATTTTATTTTAAAAAAGCTAGTACGATCCTACAAACGAAGGATTTGTAAAAAAAAAATATGTGTGTGCGATCCTTGAGGCGGATAATCATTTACATGTGTGTGCTGTCATTTAAAATGGAATATAAAATCTAATTTGAACTTAAAATGAAATGAATTGGGTTGGAAATCAAAATGTTCCCGCCTGGGGTCGGCGCGTCCCTCCCCTTACTGCAATTCGGAGTCACCCTTGGCGAAGTGAATGAATGCCAACACTGTGTCCAGCAGGTACAGGGCACCGGTGACGACGCACAGTGATCCCATAGCAATGCCAACTTGTCGTTCGGATGCCACATAAAGGAAACCCTGATCGGACATGTAACCCTTCCAGTAGTGAAGTGCTGTGCCGCCGACTGCGATCCACATGAATGTACCGACCACGTTCATGATGGTGTCAGTTAGTTCGCTGCAAAGAATGCATTGGCATTTAAGTTTATTGAGCTTGGGGTTATTTTCGGGTGACCTTACCGCTTGTGCTTTGTGGTGCCAAATGAATAGGCTATCAGATGAACGGCTGTGTAGATGAAGAATCCCACAAATACGCCAGATGCCACGATTTCACAGTCTGGACTTTTTTCTTCATTTAAATTCCATGTGCCTCCAATGCCTAGGAAATTCCCGCCATCGCCAATTCTGTAGAGAATGATGATCACCAAATTGAGAATCTGAAATGTTGAGAGGAAAATTCGGATCATATTTTATGCGATGTTTTATCCGATGATTGGGAATCCACGAATGCCGCAAGGATTTCATCCGTTTAAGGTGTGCAGTGATTTGTGCGATAAAATGCACATGCTATGTTTTGAAATTAGATTTTCCATGTTATGTTAGTCACATAATGAAATAATAATTGCAAACTTCGTTGTTCGATGTTTTATCCGTAGTCCTAAAAATCGACACTTGTCACCCTTGACAGGTGACATGATTCACGTTGTTTTTCGATTTGGCAATAGAACAAAAACAACCAACGAACCACTCCCTATTTGCCATGCTACCACACATACAAATGTAAGTGCCCATAAAATCATGACTAATGATATCTTTTCTTCACTAACACCGCAAAAGATACCTTATCTCTGATTAGGCTCAACGCTTAACGCTCAACTGCTTTGAGTTGGAAATATTTCAACACTTTTCATCGCAAACATAGAATCAACACAGTACTTAATTTAACCATGATCTCATCACTCGACAATCAATTTCACATTTTATCCACACTCACAGGATAACTGGATAACCTACCAATTTGAAGATCTTGATGAATATTGATCCAATTGTCTCGACAGATACCATCTTGTATGCGGTTGTTGTTTGTTGGTGTCTGTTGAAATTTTCCAAAGTTCGTTCGTTTATTCGCGGATATGTGACGGATCCCTTAACGTGGTGTGGATAAACAAGAAAGGACTTCGTTTTACTCCACTTGTCGCAGTGATTTTGGTGAGATTTTCTTTACCAGAGAATACGCAAGGTAGCGCCCTATTCGTTGCTCGTTTTGCTCAAAACTAATGTGCCCGCACGCAGATAACAGGTTGCGCGAAGCTTTGAAATGTAGAGGCAACTCCCCCCCCCGATTAGATAAGATAAGACGGCGGGAATCTTATCAGCGAGCGTCGTGTATACTGAACGAAACTTTTACCGTGCACACACAGGGTTTCACAGCGAGTTACAGGTGCGTTCGTCTGCTGGGGAATGTGTTTTGCGCAAACATTGTGAAAATGTTGTCGTTCCTTATCAGGTTATCAGGGTCTTTGGGTTATTCGAATTCGATAAGGGAGCCAGTGAGTGTCGTCGGTTCGTTTACATTTACTACAGCCGAGCGAGGGCTATCGCTGTTCCCCGCGATAAGTCATCACTTGCTTCTTGGAACGGGGGCATTAATCATGACAGGAAAAGCGGACAATGGGATGGAAATTATTGGAATTCCATTACACACACACCGCCCTCAGGCGTGTAGTCAAGGGCGGTTGTGCGTAGATAGGATTAGGCGGACTGATTGATTAGAAATCGGGACTGAGCGTGGGTGTCAAGGTGAACCGTGCTCAGTCAATCGAAAACTTCTTGTCTTCTATGTGCCTCAACAAATTTGCATCGCCAGATCGGCTGTCGTAAGGTCACCCCAAATTCCAGACCAGTTCGTCTGGATTCTCTCGCTCCAGACAAATTGCTTGACGAAATGAATTGCATGCAGAAAGGAAACATTTTTTCAGCTTACCACCAACCCCACAGCCACCACTCCCGCCCGGCCATCTGGGAGTGTCCTTGTCCACGGTGCAGAGTGCAGACAATTTTCCGTCTTCCTACGGTTGCATGGCGCTCTCGAATTTCAAGAAGCTGACGACTTTATTTCGTCCGACTGCAGACAAACGGTGTGTGTGGCAATAAAGTTCTTCACGAAATCCATTGGGAACGTCTGCAAGCATGTCGAGGATGCAAATGATGGTGGTGGTGGTGGTGGTGCCCGTGTACCGTGGTTAAGGAAATGGATGTGCAATGTATCTTCGCATCGCCTTCGAATGACAGGATGTGCAAAGGGAATATCAATGAGGCTGTCATGGCCGGAGCTGAGCAAATGTTAGATGACAAGAAGTTTAAGCAACGAATTTACAATTGAGTTGCGATGTAACCGAGTGCCGGAGTTGATGTGGAACAAATGCAGATTAACTCATCGAAAATTGATGTCGGCAATCGGCGGATGGAGCAGATTTCGGTGTGTTCAAGGGACTTCGGAATTGATGACGGCTGTCATGAGCGATTGCTGGGAGAGGCAACTACTCTTTTGGCAAAAAGGAAATCATCAATTTTGCTGATGGAAGCTGAAAGAAGTGATGTCGACTGGACAAGCAATCATTTTAGATTGGAGTTTGTGGGGCTTTACAACCGGCTGATGGTGGGGTGTTTAATCTCCCCTCCCGGCTTTGAGTTTTCAATGAATTGTCTTGCCAACTGAGTCAACATGCCAAGACTGCTCCAGTCAAAGGAGTCATGGAATCATTCTCCTTTCATCGCATTAGCGTCTAGATGAGTCACGGTTTGTCTAGCCGTGCCAGAGGTTTGTCGAAGACGAGCCCATGTTGATTTTGGTAAAGGCTCTTCTCGCACGTCTCGCCTTCAATCGTGAGAAGAAAGTAAGACTCTCAGCTGTAGTATCTAGTCCACCTAGCTCGATTCATAGAATGTCAGCCAAAGAACATTCTATGTTTTTTTTTCCCAGCAAATTGTTGTGTTTCTGTTGAACCTAGACCACCTAAAACTGTAGCGCCGTTCAAAGACGAAAAAACTAAGCCCTGCATTTCAGCTAACCAACATTCTATGTTTTCTTCTTCAGATTTGATAGACTTCTAAAACCGTCTAGATTCCCTAAACGTCTAAGAGGATTATCAAAATGATGGCCGTTCTCAAAACCACCCAGAGCATAGCTCAGCATCATAAGTACGTCATCCACATCAAATTCTATGTTTATACTATGTATATGTCTCAACACGCACTGCCTCTGTTCAGTGTTCTCATTAATCGACCAATCAAAAAAGAAGAACCGAAGCTCTGGATGTGCGCTAACCAACATTCTATGTTTTCTTCTTCAGATTTGATAGACTTCCAAAACCGTACAGATTCCCTAAACGTCTAAGAGGCTTGTTAAAATATGGGTCGGTCCCACAATATAGCTCAGCATCATATGTAGGTTCTCCAGATCAAATTCTATGTTTTTACTATGTATGTGTCGCAACACGCGCTGCCTCTGTTCAATGTTCTCATTAATCGATCAATCAAAACTCGCTCACTTTCGATCTCATTTCCAAGGTGTGTTCCACATCCGTAGAACCATAAACAAGTTCCACCAGTTTTTCGCTGCGCAATTATCATCTGTTCCTCCACTAACGACCACCCCAAACAATTAGACAGGCCAGCCGATAATTTCCACGTTATTACCTCAGCACGGCTTAGCTTGACAGCCAAAACGGCCAAAGCGAGCAAACATCAAAAGAAGGCCATCACCTTAGTCGGATCGAGGAACTTCAAAGCGTTAAACCTCCATCAAGTCCACCAACCATCGCCATCACGGTCTGTGCGGTTCAATCACGCGTATGATATCATCGTCTGCCGTGTATCGTGTGTCGTGTATCGCCCAGTCATTGTACCTTGCATGAATCATCGGAGATCGCCTCATTAGCATCTGTGTGCAGTCAGCTTCTTGCTGTGGTGACTCCTGTCGCAGCTGAAGACCGGTTAAACGATTTCGCCGCAAACAATATTGAACCTCGCCTTCTATTCGCATCCACCCACAAGTGCGATCAGATCCGTCAAAAAATTTAGCATCAAGCGACGTCGAACTTTGACGTTTCCTCCCATCGATCAACAACCACTCAGTTCCATCGGTGAGTCATACACAAACTGTGCTGCTGTGTGACACTGGCAGCGTCAAGCCCACCCCCTCACCGCCCTCGCCAATCGCACTCGTCGGTCGAAGCGCGCCAGACCAGTCTTTCACTCGAAATCAGCATGAATTCGTTAAAATGTGTTGTCTGCCGGTATTCCCGGCTCGCAAATTCGGAGTTCGCACACACACAACAGTCAACACCCATGCCAGTGGTTTGAGAGAAGAGTGCGACTAGCGGCGACTGCTCGAGGGGTGGAACTTAGTTGCTTGTTTTACGTTTTGCACCGCTTTGCGCTCGAATTGCGCATGAATAAAGTAGGTTAAGCGCTTTTGTGAATGGGAACCGAACAGATGGGGGGTTTGTTTACATTCGTCCCCAAAAGAGCTTTCACCTCACACTCGCGCTCACGCTCTCTTCGCATCGCATTTCGCCACTCTCTTAGGCAGCACCGAAGAGAGAGTGTGTGTTGTGGATGACGAAGAGAAGAGAAATGCAAAGAAAACATTTTGACAGACCGAAAGTGGAGCGCAAAGGCAAAGGCAAACGCAAATGAAAAGTAAAACCGCCACTGACACAGGCACAGGGGTAAAAAATATTGTTTTAATGATTTATTGCGACAACAGACGCTATTTGTTGGAATGACAGTCTTAATTAAGTAAAAGTGATCGCAAGCTGACACACATCCGACTTGTTTGGCTAGGAATATGTGCGCTGTCAGTTTCTGTACGTTTTTATGCTCTTTTTTTTATTTATTTTTCTTCGGCTCTTTTTTTTTTTTGTTTGTTGGTTTATGTCTAATTGTGGACATTCATAGCAACCCGTTGTCGTTGATCCAGCAGAGATGATTCATTTTTTTAACGAGGAGAGATCAGAAGGCCGGGAGATCAGAAGACCAGAGAAGATCTGTTCCATTGATGGTCATTTTGAGCGGGAAACTATTGCGTAGACGACGTGTGTGGGTCTGGGTGAGTCGCTGGCCCTAGGAATGATGGGGGGCTGAGTGCATGGAAGTGACAGTGATTACGTGGTTGCACCTTTGATGGTTGACACATGTCGCAGTTGTGTCAAAAGCGCTGAACTGTCATCGTGAAGGCCATTTGTGAGGGAAACACGTATGTGATGCAACGTTGGTGGGCGTGGGCTTGGTGACAAATGCAACTGGAACCGGATGTTCCCTTTTGCAGAACATCGCAGTATGACGCATATTGAACTGCACGAGTGTGTCAGTCTTCGGATTGTGTAGCACGAGTTAGCTCTGATTTGTAATACTTGTAGTTCTCTGCGTTCGATTCCATCTAAAACGACCTTGATGTCTGGTGATGAGCATCTTGTGTTGAAGATTGACGTCTGCGACTCCACCGTGATGTCGAGACGGACAACGCTCCTGAACGTGTCTACTGCAAGGTCACACAGGTTTTCAGGAGAAGCTAATTCAATCTCCAAGAAGCCAACAACGTGGTGCATTCAGAGAAGGATGAGGATCATACGGAGTTGGAAACAAGAGGGCAGATATCGCACTAGCTGAGCTGGCGAGGACTTTTAAGCAATTTTAAACCATGGCGCCCAACAGTGGTTGTCCATAAAACCTAAAGACGGAGCCAGTGTTGACGATAATTAGTTTGGCCAGTAAAAGGAATCGCATTGTTGTGTCAAAATAGTTTGGAACAGCTTCAGAGCGGGGACTGTGGAGCCACCCATAGGCGTGTACGGCTTTTGTGCACATTTTGATTAGGTCATAAAGGGCCTACAGTTCACAAGGAACTGAAGATTAATGGAAACAAATCTGAAAAGGGACATTGGCTCAACAATTCATCATACTTCACATGGGGTAAAGGAGAACTAAATGAGGTTCTTGCCCAAGGTGCATCCCACCAGAGCCCATCAACATCCATGGGCTTCTCTTCCTCGCCGAAGTGCTCACCTCTGTGATGTAGACACCAGCCGGTCCCTTTCGGCCCCGGAGGTGGGTGTCTCTCATTTGCCTACCAACAACAAATTCCAACCGCTTCCGGGCGCCACTATTAATTCTGGGGACAATTGGTCCCCAGTTTGTTCGTCCGAAACTCCCTCCTAATCGTCTTATGACCATCTACGAACTCTTTCTCTCTCTCTCTCTGTCTCCCTCACCTTCCCAGTGACCCTTGAGAGCAATCACATAACTTTCAAACGCCAACCGAGCACGCACATCGTGTCCTCACATTCAAAGGCTCAATCATAACCCCCCGAGGGATTCATAACATCCCTTCGAGTCGACCCCCCTCCTCCCCCCACACAGATGCTGGCATCAATTGACGAGGAATAACCAATTGACCCTATTATCTCGATATAATTCGTTTTAATTTCCGCTTCCATTGCATTCCGAGAATTCCGCCAAAAAAATCGAATGAGCATGGATCCTTAACCTCTTAATCGTTTCTGGCGCGGCCACACACACACACGCACCTTTGTGCCGTTCCATATGTGTGTGATATCATCGCCATCGCCACCCCCACCCACTCGTCCAGCGGCAAATAACTGACATTGTTTACTTTGTAATTTGGGTCCTTTTCTGTCAAAGTCGTCCATTCACTCTCTCTCTCTGTCTCTCTTCCCCGTTCGCCTCTGTCCCTCTCTCGCTCCTTGTCTAGGCTTCACATTTCGCTTTCATCCTGTCGTCGCCGTCGGGAAAAGTAAACAATACAGAAACAGAAAGCTCCGACTCCGTCCACACCACAGTCCACACGCATTCCGAGAGTAGCTGGAGTGAAATCCTTGAGCGTGATGGGGAAAAGCTCGCGCGCTCCTTTCGCTAGTTTTTATGAATTTTGAGTCGTCCATGGCCCACCGGGTGAGTGGAAAACTTAGTTCGTTACGAACCGTCTGCGTGTGTGGACATTCAGCGATATCCATCGGAACAAGAGAGACCGGATAAAAAGAGGATAACGACGAGGATATAAGACAGAACATTGTTTTAGTTTCCTTCCTTTTTGTTTTTCGTCCTGAATTAGTTTCTGTGTGCACTTTTTGATTTGCGTTAACGCCTCGATAGCGCGCTAGCCAGCCAGATGAATCGTCGGCGCTTTTGAGTGGACGTCCTTTCGCGGGGTTCGTTTCGTTGTTTCGGTTTCAGTTTTGTGCTGGGGATCGCGAGGAGAAGCAGCTCCCATCCCTGTGAATCTATTTTGTTGTGTTTCGTATTCGTGTGTGGACTCTGCGTAAGCCCACGAGTGGAAGTTTGAATTTGTGTTCGGTTTTGTTTTTTTTTTTTGTGTTGTTCTCTTTCGTTTGCGGGCACACGTGCTGCTGGAGTCCTTTTGCCTGCCTTTCCCTTTGTTGTCGGCAATCGTTCGAGTGTGTCTGATTGTGGGCGAGGGATATATCCTTTTCTTGAGATTTTCCATAACAACAAAATTTAGGACTCGATTTGAAGGCCGGGCGTGCGTCGCGTGTGTGGCGTCTGTCTGAATGTGTGTTCCGGTGAAGTGCACTTGAACAAACGAAACGAAGACACTTTGCATATCCTGGCTGCCTGAGAATTGTCCTCAAGACGAACGCAGAACACAATCTCCAGCCAGAGCAAGAGACAGCAAGAGCCGCCGCAGAAAATGATGCTGAACGGATTCTAGACATGCTCCCCCGCAAGGATGCTACGGAGACGAGGATGTGATTAACGTGAGTAAATCGAAAAACGGTTTTTCCATTCAGAACACCAAACTTGGGCTGGGAATGGGGATTCAATTTGCGAACGCCACGAGTGAGTGGGCGGGCGAGGGGGGCTGATGAGATTTGTTGTTTGTCGAAAGGACATTAGTATTCAGCGATTCAGAGCGGATGCGAGTGGCTTCCTGCTCATACCCGTCGTTGCCGATGCCAACGACTGAGACGCTAGCAATGGCGCGGCGCGGCTGCGGCTGCTGGCTGCTGGGGAAATGAAGTGATAATGAGGCGCACAAGGATGTGATGTGGTTTCGTTCCTTTTTTTTTTTTTAGAGAATTTAGCGGTTTTGGTGCTTTGCGGATCGAGCAAATGTGTTTGGAATTAGATCAGCATGACTCCTCCGATTTCGCCGAAGCTCCAGGCGACGACGGCACGTAGTTCACACTCGACTGGTGTGGTGGCTCTGATGGTCTTACTGCCGCCGCGCCGCTTGCGGTGGCGGTGGCAGGGTGATGGGATATATTAGAGACGAATGCTGAGTTGGGATTTATAATATGCTCGAGGTTGTGGTTAATTTGTATGCCAACCAGGAAAACCGAGTTTATCCTAGGGGCACGTGGGATTTTGCTGAAACCGGCGCTCGTGCGTCTATTTTTAGCTGACCACACTTTTTTTTTCGAATAATCCATCAGAAAGTCATTTGCCATTCATTCATTTCGAATGCCCCAGCTGGAGATGGAAGAGTTTGTGCGAGAGAGAGAGAGAGGAAATGGCAATTTGTGATTAAGTCCTTTTGGATTTCCAAGGAATCCAACACGTGATGGGAATGAATCCGACTGAGGTGAGGTCAGTGACTCTCCACAAACTCAACTGTCTGTCAGGCAGTTGTCAGTTGTATCCGTTCCCAAAAGCGTCACTGCCTACCATTGCTCTTCTCGTAGGAGGGACTTCAAGCCTGCATTCGCGAAAGTCCAGTAAAATGGCACAAAGTCCGACCACAGCCCGTCACATGTACGGAGTCGGGAGCTCTAAAAGATCCCTGTCACTAATCAGCTTTGGTCCTGCACATTAATCAACTCATTCTTGATGTCCTTGCGCCATCCAAAACGCATTTCAAGAACCACAAAACCTTGATTTTCGTTTTTGGAAACATCCTCTTCTCGTGTCCTCACATTCCTTGGCACTTTCCCATTTTCTTCAAATCTACACCACAAATAACGGTAACTCGAAGAAACTGATTACGCCACCCTGTAGACCATGGAATTGCCTTCAAGTCCACTGAATACCATTTTCCCCTCGGACCCACCATTCTCGAGATACAGCCAAGCTAACCAGATTTCGATAGATTTTGCGGTTCGATTTTCGTTTGGCAAAAAAATGCGAGTAGAAACCGTCTGATCTCAGGCGACTTTTTGGTGAAATTGAAAACATTCAATTTTTCGGCGAAAAAATCGAAGAAATGTAATTTTCTTGAAAACGACTGAAAAGATTTGAATGGAACTTGACACACTTAAGGGGCATACATTTCGCTTGAAATGAAGGCAGACACTCTCCTTGAAGGACATCGCGTTTCCAGGATATTCGAGGTAGAAGTAAATCTCGGCTGTTCATCTGTTTTAGCATAAATATCTCAAGATCAGATGAACAGATTGGAATGAAGTGTACCAGGCTAAAAGTCCATATGTTAACCTACAAATTCGTCGTATATTTTATTCCCGAAGGACATATAGTTCTCAGGATATTGAGGGTAGATACACTGCCTTGATGGTTGTTGTGTTTCATCTCGAATATCTCATGACATGATGAAAAGATAACAGTCAAACTTGGCTCGTCATAAGTCCACATATCATATAACTAAATAAAGTACCAACGATCTTTGAAGGATACTGCATTTCCAGGATATTCGACAGTGAACCAACTTTTTGCAATTGAATCTGTTTTTATACACATCTTCGGACTGTCTTAACAATCCTGACTTCACCTTCTCACACTATGCGTATACATGTTGAACATTCAAACTAATTCACAAATTATCCTTCAAGGACACTTTGCTGCCAAGATATCGGACGTTGTACTTATTTTTGCAAGTCATCTTGAGCTGCTCTAAATATCTCAAAAACTACCCAAGGGATTTGGTTGAAACTTGCTCCACCAACAGCCCGTATGATGGCCTTGTGACAAACGTAAGCAGGACTTTCCCAGGACATTCTACTTTTAGGATATTCGACGTTGAATTCTTCATTGTGTAAAATTTTGCATACCCTACGGCTGAGATTAAATTCTGATACCTGTATCTTGTAGAGCTATTTATTATCTATAAAATTCGTTACAATCATTTTTGTTGTAGGTTCCACCGTTTTTGAGATATCTGAACTCAAAGCTAACCATGTCTCCATGTGAAAACATCAGTCAAACAACGCAATTGTCAATCTTTCGGATCAAACGGGTTCTTAAACATAACGGTAATGTTCGAAGAAATCACAAAACATTGAGCACTTTCCCGTTAGTAGACTGATTCAAGTCCGGGACTGATGAGAGGCCCTGCAGCCAGCCGTAGGTAGTCCAACCATCAACATCTGCACACACCTGAGTGAGGCGATCTCTTGAATGTCCATTGCAACTCCCTCCGGCAAGCTCCATATGACAGAAGCCAGCCGACCTGTCACTGGCATCTCCATCTTCTCTGTAATCTGCACATAGTCGTCGCTTCGCCTTTGAACATCTCCCTTGCCACAAGAGACGCCCCACATCCGCATTGACTCATTCGTCATTGCAATCTCCTTTGACGGCTGTCAGCACTGACACTTGGACTCTGACAGTTCACGCAGCTAAATTGAAATCCCTGCTCGACCGCGAGACCTTTCGCCCGCAGCGCTGACACATGCAACAGCAAAGACAGAACCGAATCGATGTCGCATGCTCGATGGAAGTCATGTGATAACGAAATGTCACTAGTCACCACGCGACAAAGTGGTTGCCTATCCGAGACTGTTATTATTTGAAATCATTTCGTGGCATTTGCTGTTTACTCCCGTCCGCTTGCGATCCCCGCACGGGGTGACGGGCCCATGTGTATAGCGCCTAGCCATGAAATGCAGTCATTTGTGATTATTGTCAGATTGACGTATCTACGCGCCTGATGTCGGCCTCCGGGGAGTTCGGGTTTTAAATTTGAAAAGAACTTGACTATTGACTTAAGGACCGTGCCGTGTTACACTGCCCTTTTGTTTCTGTTCAATTCCACGAACTGTTTGTTTTGCTCCTTGCATGACATGTCCTGCCGCTGATGGGGGGTGGGACGGCGCGCCGCACTGTGTGGTTGGATCCTTACTCCGAGCGCTATAATCGACGGTTGATTGCTTTATTGTGGAATAGTTTTCGTGGAATTGTTTGCGGCGTGGATTGGGGTGGGTGGGGTGGCAATCGTTTAACTGGCGAGCGGGGTAACTGTCATGGATTAATTCGTTAGTGCTGCAGGCAGCAGGAATGAATGGGATAATTGCTGATTAATAAGGGGAATGAAGTGCGTGAGTTGATTACGAACTCTGACAGACATGAGGTCATCCCGTGCAGTCTGGCAAAGGGGGATGAGGGAAATTGATCATCTCGCATGAGCTGGGATGTTTGAAGAGTGGAGGGTTGTACATAATTGACGAAAACAGATCCCTTAAGCGGCTGTTCTCGAAAATAAAAGGATCACAAGTCATAAGCTGACATAGTACGGGTGATCTGAACGTGTGATGGGGACGAGGACAGACGTTTTCAGGTGATGCGACAGAGAAAATGGAGGCGAAGAGTGCCGTGAATATTTCATGGATTCATGGGGACTACAGATGCTGAGGTTGACAAAGGTCTTGGGACCGAAAAACTCCGGGGGATTGTTGAGATACTGCAGAAGGCACACTTCGCGATTACTGAGATCCTAGAGACGACTGAAATCCTGGCGACGATTGAGGTCCTAGCCACGACTATCTGGAATCCCTAGCGACTACTGATGTCCTCGCCACAACTGAGATCCTGGAGATGACTGATGTTTTGGAGACGACTGACGTCCTCGAGACGATTGAGGTCCTAGCCACGACTGAGGTCCTAGAGACGATTGAGGTATTAGCCATGAATGAAGTCCTAGTTACGAGAGTTCCTGGTGACGACTGAGGTCCTCGAGACGATTGATGTCCTAGCCACGACTGAGGTCCTAGAAACGATTGAGGTCCAAGCCACTACTAAGGTCCTAGCAACGACTGAGCTCCTAGCCACGACTAAGGCCCTGGAGACGACTGAGCTCCTAGAAATGCCTGGAATCCTTACGACGACTGAGGTTCTCGAGATGATTGAAGTTCTAGCCACGACAAATGTCCTAGAAACGATTGAGATCCTAGCCCAGACTGAGGTCCTCGATAAGGTTGAGGTCCTAGCCACGACTGAGGTCCTCGAGACGATTGAGGTCTAATAGACGACTGATATGATGCCCTGTAGTGACCGTAGATCCTCCAGAGGACAGAGACGACAATGATTGGCAGTGGAAGTGGGGCCCCAAGTTGGATACTACAGATTCCGTAAAGGTAGCAGTCGTCTGGCAATCGGCCTAGATGATGGTGGAGGCGATAGGACTCTGCGAGTCATTTCCCACACGGGCCATTGAAATAACAGCGCTCTTGCGGATGACGGCGGTCTCTCAGTAAACAAAGACCCTTCAGACGAAGGAGACCGTGGCGAAGACAAAGATCATGGAGACGAGAGCGCTCTTAAAATGGCAGAGAATATATCCGTCGGTCGCTTAAAATATAAGCCTCCAACATTTCGTCTATTAGAAGCAAATTCTCAAGATCAATTCGCTGATAGACTGTTTCCCCGCCACAGCGTCTGCCATCCCCTGATAGTCAATATATTCCCGAAAGAAATGTACCAACTGCCTCCTCAAATCACATCGATTGCAAGAAGCAAGCGAAAAACTTCAACTTCAACGCAAACGCAACTCAAAGGCAAAGTAATCATTTTCTTACAACCTACCTTGCCTTGAAGCACTCGCAAGCCTCCATGCCCCGCAGAAAACAGTCGATCTTCCCCCAGATGGAGGAAGAACTTCTTCTTCTTCTGTAGCTCTTCGGTACGTATCGTCTTTCCTTTCTTCGGCGCTGTCGATTCCAATTGAACTTGTCTCTCCGCCGTTAAGCGAAAAACTTTTTTCCATAACTCCCACCAGAGAGACAACTTATTTCCTATTCAATACTTGGCACAAGAGGGAGGAGGAGGGGCGCATTTCTCCACTCCAATCCTCCGTGGCTCCATCGGCAATCATCGTCGTCATTGACATCAATTGGTTGTCACAATTATCAAACTGTTCCCTTGTGCGAATGTCATTTCATTTACGGTAATTGGAGAGCAGATCTGCTTAGCTGTGCTCATCTGTCAGACGGAGCTCAGAATTTCGGATCATTAAAAAATTAAATGCATCCCAAAAGTATACGCACACAGTCACAGCGACCGACAGTTGGGGGCACAAAAGCGACGCTGAATTACCGTCATATTTTCGGCATTGTGAGCCAAATTCCATTACCAAATCATACAATGGCCACTTAGAGGAGCCCAGTTCCGTCATTAACCGACCATTCCCCAGCCGACACCAACACCTCCGCGGACCGAGCAGCTAGCACCGACCGGCTCGCCGAGTGTGCACAATTATCCTGGCTGGCTTCCAAAAAAGAACTTTTCAATTGAATTTCCTCCCGACAACCGTTACCATGGCGGGGGGGGCAGTCAAAAGTTTTGTTAGTTCGCTTCGCCACCCTTTTCGGCGGCACACATAGATCCCTTCGAAGCGAAGAATTTGTGTGTTTTTTTTTTCTTCTTTTAAAAGGACGTGAGTCCTTGCAGAAATCCACTCCTTTGCTGGTGCGATGGCGTACGCCGCTGTCTATTGATTTCTATTGTTGTCTTTTTTGCGGTCAGAGACAAGCACCTGGCCCACACAGCCACACATCACACACACACACAACCACCCACCCACATGCAAACGAAAACAAGGTTAAGGACTCGTTACTTTTTTTCTTTTTTGCCTCCTCGATAAGAGGGTTATTGTTAGAATTTTATTATTCAAATTTCTTTCCTTTGTCTGTTGTTGTAGTTGCGTGTTGGCTGTCGAACTTGACTTTGGCATGTGTACACAAAACCAGAAATCCTTCATAATTATCCCTGAGCATCAATCTGCGTCGACTGGGGCGAGGAAATGGGCGCAACACCAGAGCCCCAAGCAAGAGAGGGACCATTATCATTCGTCTGACACATCCTTAGTGACGTTAAATTAAATAAGAATGTGCGCTGTGTTGATTAGGTCTCCTTCTACAAGCGCACACAATGAGAGTGCATAGATTAACACGTGTCGCGTGTAAGCTGTGGCTCGCACACGATATGTGATGGACTGTGATCGATGGAGGGGTGGGGGGAGGGACTGGAGGACCTCGAGAGATAATGACATTGTTAACTCTCGGTTTTATTTGGTTATTAGAAGGATTTTATCTGAGAATTAAGGGCTGTATCACCGCAAGGGGTTTTCAGTCGGTTGAGGGGGGCTTGGGAGGGGGGCTGAGTAGAGAGTTGACAATGCCTCGACGGCGGTTGCGGTGTGGTGAATTATTAGCTAAGTTTGAGCAATAAAGGGAAAATGGCAGGTTCTGAGTGATAAGGATGAGTTCTTCGTCCTTGCGTATCTTGTGTTGATTGACTGCCACTGAATTTGGGAAAATGGGGGGAGTCATTCGTCGGTATATGGCGGCGGCTCCCTAAACATATTGCAACCGTGGGAGCTTCCTCTATGAGAATCCCAGGAGGCTTCTCAAATCGAATCGATTTAAATCGGTCAGCTCCACAAGGAAGGCTAAACTATATCCTCTTCCTTCCTGTGGGGCCGGCACTCACCGATCAGATGTCGAACAGACCTTCGCCTGTTACAGTCTCTGAACTGGACGCTTTGTTGTTCGCTACAACCTCTGATGTCTCTGGGTATCCCCCTCTCCTGCTGCAAATCTTCATTCTCGTCCTCAAAGTGGACATCTTGAGAACCCAGTCGACCTAGGACAGCATCAGATCAAGCTACACGGAGAATGAGCTGTAAAACATAAATGTCAGGAAATGTTGTACAAATGTTATCCCCAATTACCACCCTCCCCCCCCCCCCCCCTTCCCCCCACCAAGTCACAACAATGTATCCATTTAACAGAGTGCTTCCTCTCACCCTGGCGCCATTAAATTTTTCAACCTGTTGCCAACCCCGCACGTGTCCTCCGCTCCCACCGTCGTCCCCAAAATGACATGTCAACTGACCACAAGCCACAGAAAAAAAACCCCAGAACCCTCCACATCATCATTAGAGCTTAATTAACCGCAAACAAGGAAGAATGCATCTGTAATCCAGATCCAGCTCTAATTGAATTCCTAGTAATCCCTGGAACATCCGCACTGCCAGCCAGCCTAACACACCGCCATTTGAATAATCCATCTCCCTGGTCAAAGCAAAAAAAAAAAAAAAAACACCCCACCTCGGACCACAGCCGGGTTCCTTGCTCAAAATAGATGGCCAAACAAAACGCGCGTCCTCATCCTCGGTCAGCACTGTGCACCCATGCACCGCAGTTTGAGAGTCCATTTAAGCGAGGATGACAATATATTTTGTCGAAAATGCATTCACTGGACGCGCATCCACTGTCATCATTCATGGCTAAAAGGACATTCTCGTTGTGGAACGAAAAAAAAAAAAAAAACAACAACAACCGAGGCAATGGGAAAACTAGAAAAATGATTACATACACAAACAGGAGGACACACGAGCTTAGTTTTATGACAAGGACAAGCGTTCACCTGGTCCGGGTATCCGTTATACAATAAATTTGATTTATTCTCGTTCATATATCCTTGTTTTCAATTGAAGCCGTGGACAATTTTCGATGCTCGCTGCACCCCCACTCCACCCACTCATCCTGCTGTCTGCTCGATCTGCGGACGACCACTGCGAACGGGTATTTGTATTCAGGGAACAACAAATTTGCTATCGTCTTGTGTGCTGTGCTGTCCTATTGGATTGGGAAATTGATATTTACGAAATATCTCCCATGAGTGATGTGTTCTTCTCTTTCACACACAAAGGGGGGGGGGGGGGGGTGGGGGGGGGGAGGAGAATGGGTGGCAGATTGAATTTATGAAGACGAGTTGGGCTTGCGTCTCCGTGATGTGGATGCCGAGCAGGGTAATGACTTCATATCAAATCTCGACGGATTTCGATGTCAACAGCAGATACATCTCAATAAAGTCGCGCACCCGTCTTTAGTTTTCTATTCGGGCGGTGTGTGGGGGATGTGGACGGGATGATGAAGCGTTTGCATATCGGTTACTCTGTATCGGTTTGAGCTTCGGTGGGCGCGTGTGAGAGTACATCTGTGATCAACTTTGTCGCTGTGGCGGCAGGAGTTTGGTTTTCGAATGGAATTCGTGCGACAGCTGACGGATTAGGGGGGGGTTGTTGGTTGAGAAGAGCCACCATTTGCCTGGATGATGTCGCAATAAACTTGTGGGAAGGCAGCATCTTGCTTCGTCATCGGTAGGCTTTTGTCTTATGCTGTAGACACAAAGTTGTCTGCAGACTCAATGTTGACTCCAGACTCAATGTTGCCCACATACTCAATGTTGGCTCTAGACTCAATGTTGCCTACAAACTCAATGTTGACTCCAGACTCACTGTTGACTCCAGACTCAATGTGGACTCCAGACTCAATGTTGACTCCAGACTCAATGTTGACTCCAGACTGAATGTTGCACCAGCCTCAATGTTGACTCCAGACTCAATGTTGCCCACAGACTCAATGTTGGCTCTAGACTCAATGTTGGCTCTAGACTCAATGTTGGCCACAGATTCAATGTTGACTCCAGACTCACTGTTGACTCCAGACTCAATGTGGACTCCAGACTCAATGTTGACTCCAGACTCAATATTGACACCAGACTGAATGTTGGCTCTAGACTCAATGTTGGCCACAGATTCAATGTTGACTCCAGATTCAATGTTGGCCAGAGACTCATTGTTGACTCAAAGTTAGCTACAGACTCAATGTTGACACCAGACTCAACGTTGGCCAGAGACTGAATGTTGACTGCAGACTGAATTGACTGCAGACGCATTTTGACTACGAGTCCAAATTTCGCGTTCAAAAAAGACGTTGACACCAAACTCTACTTCAAAGCCTGCCAAAGACGTACCAACAAAGACATTGCTCATCTCTCGAATATTCAGAGAGAATCATAAGTACACGAGTCAAACGGCTCCGTCTCCATGATCTCTTCATAATCATCTGCTTGTCCATTAATTTAAATAATTCCTTACACACCCACGAGTCCTTATTAAATTTCAATTACGCTCTCATTAACTGCCACTTCCGTTCGCTGGCCATTTGTCAGAGATCATCGCATCTGGGCAACGCCAGCAGCGCTCTCCAGCGAGGAGCGCCCATGTGGTTTCAATTGTAAAATGAGCACCGGATCGCGTGATTAATCGTATTCTCTCATGCCTCATCGAGGCGAATGGGAAAGATGATGAATTGGGATTTAATGAGAGCCGTTGCCACGTTGCAATAAATCACTTAATTTGCCCCCACTCCCCCCTCCCTCGGAAACGGATGCACATTGGTTCGCTTGGAAGTACATCAAGTAGTCCTCCACTGAGCAGTATTTGTAGTTGTGATTGGTGGTGGGGGAGGAGGGGGTGAATTCATAAAGTATATGCTCTGCCATCGAGTTGCCTGTTTATTGACAGATGAATCTAATCCTCCCTCGATTCTTTTTCGAACCTCTTTGATGATTAACAACAAAAAAAAAAAAAGAAAAAAAAACCAACATCGATTCAGTCAGCGCTCATCAAAGAGGATTTTCCTGCCCAGGACCTCATCCGCCTTCTCAACCTGTGTGTGTGTGTGTTGTTGTTCCCTTCTCGTCGTCCATCGCTTTCATTAGACTTTCGGAATTTCTTTTCTCTGAGTCCTCCTCATCCACTCCACTCCCCGTCGCCAGCGATCCCTCCGCCAATGATTACCGCATTCTCCAGGATAATTATCCATCCCACCGATTGACGTCTCATGAATTTTAAAACCTATCCAGCACCAACACGACACGATATTGGATGGCGAACGTGGGACGGGACGAGCGAACTTGTTGACACTTGAGAGATTCTTTTAGGTTAAGAATTAAGGTTCTGTGGATAACTGTAATTAATTTATTTTCCCTTTTCTTTTCTCTTTCTAGGTAAACGAAAAAAAAAAAAAAAACGAGGCTTATCAAAAAAGAAAAAAGAAGTGCGAATTTTGTAAATAAGAAAAAAATTGTTTGATGTTCTTGTTCGACGACGATGCTGCAGCGTTTCGTGTCGAAGTGATCGTGTAGTTTCCGGAACCGGAACTCGGTGGTTTCAGTTTTTCTGTATTTTCTTTTTTTCATTTCCCTTTGTGTGTTTTAGTGGTAATTGAGTGTTAATTTGTAAATTTAAAATTAAGTGTAGTAAGCAGTGTTTTCGGAGCAAAAAGAAAAGCAAAAAAATAAAGTGATTGTGATTTGGAGCTGGTCCGGCAGGGAATGCCCGCACACACACACGATTTTTTGGATACGAAGATCTTTGTTCTTCTTGTGAAACGTTGGTGCTTTCAAGGTAAGTTCACTGGTCTGTGTTTCAATTTGTAGGCGTTGTGCAACGATTTCCTGTAAAATCATCTCACTTGCTGTAGACTGCTGATGAGTGAAATGTCCTGTTGCCGTAATAGAACATCAATTTGAAGTCAAACACAAGCCACTGCTTACCAGTCCAAGTGTTTCTCTCAAGCCTTCGTTTGATCTTATCTCCGTGTTGAATCTACCCGACACGACATCAATTGCCTTAACAAGCGACATTGCCACAATTGCTGTCATCCATTCGGCACCCTTCCCCACCCCAACGACACCATCATTAGATACCTAATACCCTCCGATGTCCTTGTTCACTCGATGACATTTCCTTTCGGCGCATTTCACCCCCAGAAGCCAGCCAGCCCAAGGATCGCCTTGGAAGTCTCCAGAAAAATGATAACGACCGTCCTGAAGAACTACCGTCTTAATTACCACAACACTTCCCAGGACGTTTCGTGATAAAATATTGGGATTCATTGGAGCGGCTGCCTCATTTTGTAGGACCTCTCATGTCCCATTGTTAGGGGCGATAAGAGAAGAACTACGTTTTCCTGTTGGCCGCACACGACTCCCATTCAATAAGACCCGGTCGATAGTGGGCTTTTATTTTCATTACTCGTTTACCGTCCCCCCTACCCCCACCCCCCAACTCTGTCTGACCCGAAAATAGTGCCAAACCAACCCAGTCGCCGTCCGATGGGAAAGATAACAAGCCCCATCCCGGTGCGGCGTTCTCGTTTCGACAGAAAGGAGGACAAAAGCCAGGCAACCCGTCGTTTGTTTCGACTGTCTACCAATTTCCATTCGCGTAAAATCAAAGACCACCCTCCCTCTCCGAACGTGCGCGTCCGACGTACACTCGCACAGAGCCTGAATTGGATTCGCAGCGTTTTCGATATAATTCACACCACGCCGCCACGCTGATGGTGCGGCAGCTTCGCCTCGGAGCGGTAATTCAATTAGAAGAGGCGGGAGTTGTCGTAGCGCCTCCTTGCACGTCCGCTCCGCTAAACGACTCCCACGGGGGATATGTTGTACTTCTTCTTTTTTCCTTCTTCTTCTTGCCAGACGTGAGGTGCCTTTGATGAAAAGTGAGAGCGACACACGCACCCGAGGATTCAGGCTGCCTTCATATGTGTTTGAGTGCGTGTGCGAGTGTGGGTTTCATTCCGCGATGACACTTTCATCTTTGGAGCGTACGATCGCGATTGGGGTTGCTATACGCCGCCGGCGAAGACTGATGACGAGGAGTGAACCCTCGCGTGAGGCTGCCAGTGGATGGGGCTTGGGAGCGCAACGTGTCAGATGCGATATCATTCGAGATAAGGACATGCATCCCCCATGCCGCCGACCCGACAGAAGGCTGGAGGTTGTTGACTGCCTTGAGGTGGAATGAAATCCTGTACCCTCATAAAAGGATTTCGTGGAAATTATACCAAATTAAGAGCACTAAGCGTTGGGCGGAGGAGGGTGACCGGCCCTAGTCCTGTGCAGCATTCAAGGGGCTGTGTGCCTGCCAAGTTGTTGAGCCATAACAATGAAGTGTCACGTGCAGGGTGCTTATGAGTTTCGTATTTTCCGCGGATTTTTGGGGGTAGTCCATGGCGATGCGCTGAGTATCCGCTGTGAACAACGTTGAGATAGAAAAATTGGAGAATATTGCAAAAAGTTTTATGCTGTCGAGGATGGGAGGGGGGGGGGGGGGAAGATTCATGCCAGGCAGACGCTTGTAGTGAGTCTACACGAATTTGATTTGTGAAGGTAAGACGCTTAAATTTTGGGGGCGAGGCACTTGATTTTCATGCTTCGAGTCGTCCGCGTAACGATGAGGTTGCCAAGCCGTGTGCGGGCTTGTCGTTAAGTCGTTAAGCTTAGGAATTTGTGGCCGTCATGAACTGCTGGCATTTTCTAGCGAGGTCACGCTCTTGGGAGAGATCATGGCGCAAACGTTCTGCGACGCGAGACGGCATCTGGCTGTCGTCTGGAGGACTTAATTTAGTGGGTTAGTGGCTCCGAGATCGTGCTTTAGACTGGCGGGTGCAGACATCAGCCATTGGCAGTGCGTGACTTCGGTTTAACAGTCTTGACTGGCGTCTGCTCGCCGCTGGTGTCTAACAAATGCTTGATTTTGATTCAGAGGCTACGTAGGTCTCCCATCAATGCCCTCTGAGCGTCTTCCGATCATCGGTACCTCGGAGTTGTCGTTGTACTGGTGGAGACATGAGAAACCCTGAATTGAGTCCACACAAGGACCTAAACCGAAACCCTGTGGTACTCAGTGATTTTCAATTGATGACTGCACTTTCATTTCCTTCTGGCGACGCGCCTTCGTCACATCCTTTGAACGTCGAAAATCAAGCAAATCATTCAATCCACTCGACTCTAGCTGCCTTACGTCATTCCTTCTAGGCCATAGCATGCGATTCAACACCGGCTGTCGGGCTGTTCTTCAAATGCAAACGTCATTAATCATTTTACACAGCCTTCCAGGACAATGAAAACTGATGTCGAACCATTGTCTGTTCTCCCCTTGACAGAGCGTGTTCTCTGGAGTTCATCGCTCGCACGTGGATATCAATACACAAACCCATCCACCCATTCAGCCTCCACATCATCATCTGAAGTCACATCAAACAACCGTCATCATCATCATCAGGAGCAGCAGCAGCTGCAGGATGTCTAGAAATATCCATCTCAAGGGGGGTGGGGGAGGGGGGAATAATTCGAAAAAGACGCCTGTAACAGAGACAGAAGCTTAAACATTTCATCACACACACATGCAGCACACCTCCTGAACAAGGGGCAAGGACGCTGCCTCCATAAACCACCATCAATTTGGGTCATGAATGCATGCAACCATGCAGCCGCCTGTAGTTGCATCCTTTTCTCCATAAATTATTGCAAGACAACAGAACAGAACAGAACAGCCATCATCCATGGAAACAGCATTTTCCCATTATCCTTTCCGAAGGACGACAACCCCCGTGTCACTCTCGTCCCCGTCGCTCTGCCAGCGCCACTGTCACTGCCAACGCCACCCATCGTGCGTTGGATGATTCTATTATTTGTCAACTGGCAGTTAGTGAAATCATTGTTCACACCCCGATACCATTGAGAGTCAATATCCTGCAGCACTTTCAGTTCCCCAAACTTTGTGTGCGTGCGGGGGTGGGGACAAGCCAAACTTAAATTACATGCAACCGTGATTGGTAGTCGTCCTCAGGCACCCTGTGTGCTGGTGTGTGTGTGTGCGTGGATGGCGTTTCATGTTTAATTTCGCAGACTTTGCACAATTTAATGGCGATGACTGGCAGACGGCTAAGGCAAAGGACATCTTGACGCTTTGCAGGCGGGCTAAGGATGGGATTTGATGTGGATTTTCCAAATGAGTGGACCTCCCCAGGGGGGCCATGATCTCCTGGGGAGGTTTAAAGTCGAAATTTTCGATATTTCGGTTAACAGTTTCCCTTTGTCGTCCTTGCTGGTGACGCTGTGCTTCGATTGAGTGCCGAGTTGAGTGACTTTGTGCGTTGCCGACGGGAGCGTGGAGTGCTGTGGCAATGAACTGCTCCCGGTTGGAGACGGGATAAGTGTGAAACTGTGTTTTTGCTCTTTTCTGTTTTGACCGGAAATGATGTCCTTTTTGCGAAGCTGAGGGATCATGAGTTATGAAAGGGGCGGATGTGCGAATGTGAATCGAGGGACCGACTGACATCATTTCAAAGCAACGCGTATCCATCTTCATTTGCTCTAAAAGAACAATCAACGAATTCACAGAACTCTTTCACTTTGAAGTTGCTATCGGATGAAATCCTCTCGCTCTCTCACAGAATTGTCTTTCTCACGGAAAATCACTTGGTACAGCAACCCCAACCGCCTGTGCGTCTGACAGCTCGTTACCACAAGTCGGCTTTGAATCGGGCCCAGCCACAGGCCTGCTACCACATTCGATTGACAAAAGCCAAATGCCGATTGACGACATTCAACGTTGTTGTTGTTGTTGTTGTTTTGTGCGCGCACGACAAAGCGTTTCCTGAAATGAAAAATCCCACCCCTCCCCCATGTCCCGGGGATTTTTGCAGAGAAAACAAACAGACACACACAACGAGAGCGTTTTAGTTCTCGTCTAACAGTCAGCCCACCCCCATCGCCAGGCCACTAAGTCGCATTCGAACCCCTCTCCCCTTCCCCCCCCCCCCCTTTCGTGGGAATAGTGCTGCACGCGATAGACTTCATCGAAATTGGCTCCGATCCAGACAACGCGGTTGGCAAAGGTGCTTCGAGGCGCTTCTTCGAAATTCGTATGCAAAAAACCAATTTCCCGGCTCTGTGTGTGAGTGTGGGTGTGTGCGTATAGGTGCCCTCGGCACATAGGAGGCCATCAATGCAAAAGCAGAGTTCAGCCATTAATTTTCGATTATTTTGTGTACACTCTGCGCTGGCCGATTTGGCGGAGGGTTATAATTAATGTATCTGAACATTCCTTACGACGGGGTGGGGTGGGGTGGGGTGGAGAGGGGTAATCTTCCGGAAATTACGGGTGTAAAAAAGAAAAACGACCTAAAGACGATGGAGGAACTGCAGAAGTCGAATGGAAGGGGGTTTTCCCTTTTAAACTGATTAATCAGCCGCACCTTGATTTGGTTCATTTTCGTGCGGGGCCGGTGTTCGGGTTCGCACGTATCTGGCGCTCAAGAAGCTACGTCGCCTTCGCTTCGCTTAGACCTAATTTCCTGTCGATAGTTGCGCGATGGTTTGAAATGGGTTGAGTGGTCTTGTGGGCGGTTTTCGCTTAGGCATTCATTTTAAATGAGCTCTTGTCTCATTTCTCAGGGGGAAGTAGAAGTTATAAATCTAATCGAACAACGCGCGTAACACCGCTAGCATGCAGGTGTAGGGAATTGCATGGTTTTACGGAGTCTTTAGCTAACGAGGTGATTCCTTAACTTGTCAAAATAAACGATCGTGGGGGGGGGGAGAGAACCCTCTTTCGGTGGGGTTTTGTGCACGCCATCTATATTTAGGTGCGATGAATGGATACGTAATTGTTGGGCTTATGCGCAAATAATTCGAAAGCACCGTTCATTAATTATGGTGAAGGTTTTCATTTCTCTTCGGCGGAGTGTAGCACAATAAATTTGACAGCTGTCAAGTTGTGAGTTTTGCGTCACTGGCCTTGATGGAAGTGGCCAGGGTGCGGTGAAGTGAGATGTATTAGTCCAATTTCTTAGCAGAATGCGGTGATTAATGTCAGTATGACTCTCTTTACGTTTGACGTTTGCACTGGAATGTCAGGCAAATTGTCATCGTGAGTGTAGCGTTTTCAAAAGAAGTGACGTCAGCAAGAATGTCAATCATTCGAGAATCGTTGACAACGTGGGGAGCTCCACGTCACTTCGACTGCCTATAATCGACTGAGTTATGACAGCGACTTTGACAGTTGACACTTTGACATCAAGTTGTACAGCGATATTGACAGCGAATGGTCTGAAGGCAGTGAACTTGTCATAAACGCTGCAATTACAGCTGCTCTGCCCACGCCGTTAACAGCGGCTTAGCGACTTTGACAGATGACACTTTGACACCGAGTTACACAGCGATCTTGACAGCGAATGGCGTGGAGGCTGTGAACTTGTTATAAACCGTTTATCGTTAACAGCAGTTCATCTGCACCGTTAACAGCGACTTAAGTTATCACAGCGACTTTGACAGTTGACACTTTGACATCGAGTTGTACAGCGATCTTGACAGCAAGTTTGACAGCGAATGGTGTGAAGGCAGTGAACTTGTTATAAACGTTTCATCGTTAACATCTGCCCGCACCGTTAACAGCGGCTTAAGATATGACAGCGACTTTGACAGTTGACACTTTGATACCGAGTTGCGCAACGATCTTGACAGCAAGTTTGACAGCGAATGGTGTAAAGGCAGTGAACTTCTTATTTACGTTGCAATTACAGCGGCTCTGCCCGCACCGTTAACAGCTGCTTCGGGAATGAATTTGACTTTGCCTTTAATGACAGCTTACAACCAACTTGGCAGTCATTTAAACAGTGACTACATGGTTACTTTTATTCTGACAGCAACTTCTACTTTGAAAGTAGCCTTCGCAGCCAATTCTACAGCGGCTCTCTTGTTTGTTTCTGACAGGGACTTAAATAGTTTTGATAGGAAATTTGACAGATGCCTTGTCATCCTCGATGAAGTGTCAATCAGAAGCGTGAAATTGAATTGATACGAACGAGTTAAATACTGCCAACTGACATGTGACGTCTCTATCAGTCGCCTGTGTACAGTGTCTCCAAAGAGTTTGCCGGATTCATTCGCAAACAAAGCGGTAATCCATCTAACTTTTTGAATTTCTCTCAAGGATCTGTCAAGGGTTCCCCCTCCACCACACCCATCACCTGTCAACTGTGTGCACATCTGCCAGCAGCAACTGTCATTCTATCCCACAGTCACTTCATCTGTTCCCCGTCGGAGTCCGTCATGGCTTACAGCACCCGGCACACCCAATTGTTATCGATTTCAGCATCGATAACATTTACCGTCGTATCGCATTCGCAGTATCCCATCTCCCCCTCCCCTCCGCTTCGGCTGTGTGTGTTGTTTCGCCGGTTGGAAACGACGTACAATCACGTACAAATATCGCCTCTGGCAAAAGGGGTTAAGCATTACTCGCCGCCGCCTTTTTAAGGAATCCTCCTTGCACAAGGATATATGGTGGCCCTGTTCAATTTGTGCTCGCTAATTACCTCAAACGGCGCGCGGGAAACAAAATACAAAAACAAAAACAGAGAGAAATACAAAAACCCCAAGAACACATGAAAACGGGAACATGAATGGCTTAGCCAAGAGGTGTACGTACAACAAAGGTCGGGGATGGATTTGCACTCTGAGACGCCTCCGTTTCGTCGGGACACCGACACCACTTCGTGCTGCAAATTGGTTCGATAATTAGGGCTCGGTATGGGGGCCCACATGTTCGAATAGTATTTACGGAATAAATTGCTCGTCGTTAATGAAGGATAATGGGCGACTGACACACACAAACACCGACCCAAACCCAACCACTGAGTGATGAGGATGGCGGCAGGGGGCCGAAGGAAGGTGTACGCCACTTGGCGGATATGTTACAGAAGTGGGGCCATTAGAAAATTGTATGGTAGTGCTTTTTTCCGTCAAGGATGTGGCGTTGTACAATCCCACGAAGGATATCTGTGAGACTCTCGCTGTGAAGGTGTAACGAGATTGAGAAGAGGACTCCTAATTAAGTCGTCTTCCTCTCGCAATGGTCTCCGTCGTCCTCTTCAGATTGTAATTACTTATTTCGCCGAGCTCCTTCATCAGAGTGATGCTACTGCTGCCGTTGCTGATAAGCCTTCTTCCGCCGAATGGAGCGATTGCAACTCGCCCTTGTTTGGCTTGCCGTATAAATTAACCAAGGCCGCCTTGGTAGCGGCGAATCCCTTCTGCATCGTCAAAGAGTGAGCAAGGAGTGCAAGGAGTGTGCATTAAGGATACATTCACAAAGTTTGAATGGAGACACGGCAACGTCTATCACGGAGAAGGGTCGGGTCCTGGTGCAGTGTGAAAAAAGGTGTTGGAATGGAATTTTAATTGAAACCGGATAGCGGTGCGGTCTTGATTCTTTGCGCCTCTCTCTCTCTCTCTGTCTCGCTGTGGAAAGAGGTGATTTGGTTTCGGTTTTTCGATTTAATGATCACAAAATTAATCTGACGAGCCCATCGAAATAATGCGGTCAAGGGTGATGGCAGAAAAAAGAGGCTCCAACGACCGCCAGTGGCTGGAGGCAGACGAAACGGTCACAAGTTCACGGCGCCATTGAACTGAAGCCGCTGGTGGACGGGGGAACTCTTCTCTGGAAGGCTCTTGCAATTGGAGAGTCTCAGGATTTGTTGCACTTCTGTGAAATCCCTGAAGTTGATTAAGTCGAGCCGCACATCCACAAGGACTAGGTGCCGAAAGTAGTAGTCCTCCACAAGCGCACTAGGAGAACTGCGTCATCTGCACAAACAAACAAAAACCCTTTGTCTTTAAACAAAACATTTGCATTAATCCACCCTCTCGTCGGTTCCTGCAGAGATTCAACTGCATTCGAACGCACTTTGAAATCAGCAGTCCATCACGTCAGCCGTCAGGGATAATGTCATTCGTTGGATTTTGGTAAATTTTGCAAAACATTTACAACGTCGGACTCTCACGTCCGTGACGTGCCATCCACTGGCAGGCCCCCAGCCCCCGTCGCCGGCACTTCAACGATGTAAATTCGTAACTTAGCATATAAATGAGCGCCCCAAAGAAAGACGCTCAAACGCTTCTGCAGTCGTTTCGTTTATCTATTATACAAACGACTCCGGCACCGACACGGACCGTCGGCAAATTCAAATGAGGTATTCCAGGACGACATTCTGACTGCGATCGAGTCCACGAGCGAGAGCTGGACGCGCGCAAGGAAGACGACAAAAATCGATTTACAAAGTCACCTCGCCCGCCACCACTCCGGCGGGTAGTGCACGAGAGGTTATTGACTGACGACAGTACAAACAGAAGGACAATACGGGGTAAACCATTTAAAAGCATCGCTTTAACAAGACACAACAGTCAGACTGCTCCCTCCCATCGCAAAAAAAAGAAACCAGGAAGAAATCGAAATCCTCCCCCACGTCGGTGGACGAGCGTGTGGCCATCCCAGTTGAAGCCGGTGAACCGCTATAAAGACACAAGCGTGGCATGAAACGAAAATCGAAAAGCCCTTTGGATGGCGGTCGAGTCGTTGTCACTGCCGTCGTGGCCGTCACGTTGCGCCGCGAATGAAAGTGTGGAGAGTTCAGCGCTTGGTTCGTGTTTATTTTCTTCGGTTTTCTAGCCTTTTCGACTTCGCGGTGAACGGTGAGCGGTTTTCGTGTGTTTGACGTTTGTGTCATTTTTTTTTTTGCTGTTTTCTTTCACCGTCCCGTCCTGTCGGTGTTGGCTTCCTGTGTGGGTGTGTGTGTGTGCTGTCAGATATGGCCATTAATTTACGTTCCTTTGATAAGAGTCGACGTTTGGCTATTATAATCAACCCCTCGGCGGTTGAGGGTGGTTGAGGGCGGCTGACGTCAGAAGCAGAACACAAAAATCGCGTGTTCAGCTGCGATATAGTAAGTTAACGTTTCTGCCGAAACAACAAGCGGAGCCAGAGAGAGGGAGAGAGAGAGTGAAATTAGCAAAGAACACGCTTAAAAATAGAAACTCAAGTCAGGCTGGCAAAAACCGAGAACCGATCGAAGGACATCGACGCGAGCACACAAAGGGCTGAAAATGGGGAGAGAAGGTGGGGGAGTCATCGGTGGAAGCACGTTTCGAATGACGCTTTTTATAGACTGTGAGTCAGGACATGTCCAGTGTGTGTATGGGGGGGGGTCGTGTTTGAGGTGTTCTCCTGTTTCCCCTTCTGCTTATGTATCCCCCGTCCGTGAATGGAAGAATTCTTGATTGTCGGAGTGTGTCCGTGCGGTGGGTCTTTGGTTTTGGCCAACCAATCCTCAAAGGGCGATAGAGCATGACTCAAATTCAACTCGGAATTAGTTGGAAAACCATCAAAAGCAAGCTTGTTTACAGAAACAGAAACAGAAACAGAAACCAAGTTGCTGCGGCTTTGCTGTGAACGTGGATGCCATCGGGCGGCGGAGTTGTGTTAGCTTCAGTAAAGGGGGGCAGCCATCGCAGTCGTGTCTGAGTTTGAATGGCTTTGCTGAAGTATCATATTGTGACGCGTGCAACTGCTGCCAATGATACAGAAGCCGGTCTATACTGCTGTCGGCGGTGAATTAAACATGACGGGAGGTGCCTGCGCTCACGACTGCACAACTCCGTCCAATTCGCTGCTGCATTCTCCGACTGTCGGCTAATGAGGGTGCCGGAGTTTTGCCCTGGATGCCTGTGTGCCGTTTCTCTGTTTTTCCACATGTTACACAATAAAAGGATAAAAGGCCTCAACTCCAGAGACAGGAGGAGCAAAAACGAAACTCATTATGAGCCCCCCGCCCCACTAGGGCTGTGTGTGCAGAGCCTAGATGGCCGCATCCAGAATTGTGTCATCACAAAGGAGAATGAGAGAAAAAAAAAAGTTAAATTTCACAATAAAGCGAGACACAGATTGGTGGGCGAGATTGGAAGGGACGCAGGACAAGGGATACATAATAAATGTCGTCCTTTGACCTTTTCTCATTTTATTACACATAACATTTCACAGGATGAATTTTTATGTGTGTCCTTTTGCTGTTTCCCCCCCTCCTCCCCACTGACTGGGCGGGCATGTGGTGTCTCTGTGTGTGGCGCGGCTGTGTGCGAGACTTCAAAGCGAATGTTAAGATTTCAGTAGGTGGACGCATAATGAGGATATGAAGAGTCGATGTCGATGTCGATGTCCTTTGGAAGCAAACAACATCAAAATGTTGATGTTGTTGATGATTTCCACTTCAAATTGACATCAAAGCGATTTGATTAGTCAATGAATGAGAGCATTTAGAGCAAATGTACCGCAGGACTGTTGCGTTGGTCCCCCACTCTTGCAGGGTGTCCCTTCAATGTGGACGTTCCTTATTCAATTCACATTACATTCTTAGTCTCGAGATAATCCAACTACAAAGTTGCTGCTGAGACCCGACTTCGTATCCTCATTTAATTTGTCAAGTAACACTGCTTGTGGCAGAGTTGCTTGCAACTTTTTGGTCAACAAACTTTTTCCCCTGTTTGCCCACATTTGTGTGTTGTTCTTCCATCGGCAATCAGAAGCAATATAAATGTCCACTCATGTGGTGAAGCCACGGACGAATCCTCGCCTCATACCCACCCACACACGCCCACACACGCAGAAACGTGGATTTCCCAAAGTTGTTGCTCTCGAAAAGTTCCTGCTGCGAAGTTGTGCCAACGCGATGTTTCGAATTGAAACTCTCGTTGTGCGCCCGAGTGGGGTGTGTGTGTGGGGGGGGGGGGGGGGGGGGGAGGGGCACAACCGACTGGCAGTCGGATTTAATTGCCGAACATGTGTAGTTTTGACATTCATTGTACGAACTGATTTGCAATCAAAGTTGTTGCGAGGTATTATGAGAGATTTTGTTGTCACTGTCACTGTTGTTGTGTCATTCATCGTGGCGTGATATGACACAGCCGGGGTGTGGGAAGCACGAGTGGGTGATCCATTTGACTAAGTCCCAAGGCTACGCGGAGGTAGGGGAACTCTCGTGTTGGCTGTTGTCATCTTCAAGTTTGCTCGAATGGGGGTGATGGCAAAGTTTCCCAAGTGAAACGAACGTCAGATGGGGACTGCTCGTGGATAACTCGGTGTAAGTTTATCTTCACGTCGAGGTGAGGGTCTTTTGACACGTTTGCGAATTGACATCAGTTCTGCTCACTTTCGAAGTGAAGCCCTTCTTCGGAAGTTAGTCTCTGTCGTTCTCGCAGCCTGTCCATTTCCCCCACTCACCGCCGGCAGGCACGTAAATAAAAGCCCAACTAATGCAAATGTGCAATCTCTGCTTAATCGGATCAAAGTCTCTGGTGAAGCGAGCGGTCGCTCCGTCGAGTGCATTCCAAAAATTCATTAGGAGCATATTTCCGATGCCTCATGCGTCCATGCCATCAATTCAAAGCCTCCCTGAGCCGCATCATCCAAATTGATCGATTTCATCTGACAGACACTGTCCTGTCCAGCCTAATGTCCAACGCCGCACAATTTTCACAAAATTGCATCCATAAGCAGGTCAGATTGAGAAGCTCTCCCCCCATCGTCACGAAACAAATTCCCACGAATTACAACCATATTCCCCCCGGGGCGCCGGCCACCCGCCCACAAAATAAACAACATTCACAGTTTCCAGGTCAAATGGCTGGACGGCTGGTGGATGTGGAAATTCAAATTTTCTGATGCCGCACGATCCTAGGTCGGTGATTGGATTGAATTGTTCGTCTCATTCCCGGCTGCAAAATGGAAATTTTTAGAAGTGTTCTCCCACATTTCATGTGCCGTTCTATTTTGTGAGGGTGGCCGACGGTGGGGCGGTAAGCTTCACGGGAAATTGTTTTTATGTCTAAATGATTCAAAATTTTGCATGTAAAGCAGGTTGGCTATCGCTCGTGGGCAAATCGTTTCGTCGCGACGCATAAAACCACCCACAACAAGTGGACCAGCCAGGCCCACCCTTATGCTGACAAAAGTGGTCTGAAATGTGTACAGCGCCATGTATATTCTGGAACACGGCCAAGAAGCGCTCTCAAGAACACGCGATGGGATGCCGGATACGGGCGGCTGTGAATTTTAGGTCAGATAAGCGCTCATATCATGAGAGGAACTGTATTGAATTTGCATGTCGTGCCTCCCGCCACTTCAAGGACAAAGGCCCATGTTGTTGCACCCCCATCAGCAGCCGTGATGGTATGATGAGTATCTAGTTCATTAACACATTAATTATGGGCTGATTGATTATTTTTGGAAAATCAATCCGGCGCGTCGACGTCGTTGTTTCGGTTTCCAAACCAATTAATAATTTTATTATCCCCTTGTCCAATTAGCACAGATAATGGTTATGCCTACGCACACGCACACGGGCTATTGCTTGAACGATTTATTAACATAATTATACAGTATCATCGTTGGCATATCCACTGGAATTTGTGTTCAATTTGACACCGAATGTGAGGTTCATCTGATGTACGGATGAAAGTGTTTTGTGCTCGCTCACATCCGTGCGGAATTTATTTGTGTAAATCTATCAGTGGCGACGGTGGATATTTATTAATTGATTATTCGATAGTGTTTGCTCAATTTATGCGGAAGCAATCTGGGTGCGGGGATAAATCATAGAACAACATGTGTTGATGTGAACAAATTGAAATTATGAACAAATTTTCAATTGACGATTCAATTATGTGAATGTGGTCTGAAGTGATGTATGCAATTGTGGTTTAATTTTGTTTCAAATCGTTAGGCTTGTTATCCGAGTTCTGGATAAAACATAGAATGATTTAATATGAGTTTTTCTGAATAGAAACACATTCAGAATGCGGAAATGTCTTCGTCATAGGATTCGAAGGTCAGTTAAGGATGAAATGTGATTTGTCGGGCGCCATTTTAGAACAAAATATTATTGCAAATAATTTTAGAGAACAAAATCAGAATTTACCATCAATTAAAATGCATCTACGATCAAAAGTAAAAAGCAATAAATGAACGAATTATCTCCTATCCGAATTTTGGATAACTTAGGAATGAGTGCAATCCGCATTAGATGTTGCATAGTTCCATTTAATTCATGACAAGATGAATATTTTGACGAAAGACTCGTTATCCGAAACTGTGGATAACTCAAAAGTGAATCCTAAAAAAAACTTGCTACCAACATATGATGACATGGCATAAGGAAACAAAAACAAAATCCTGCATTAAATGATAATCAGTTCATGACTGTCTTCCCCCACTCGGGATACGGGCTAAACCAAAAGAGAATGTGTATTTTTTTCAATTATCACAAATCAGGTTATGCACACAAGCGCCAAACTGTCGTAACTAGACGCGCACCTTACACAGTGAGCGCTGCAAAAAAGGGTTAAAGGGGTAACAAATTAAAATTGACGTCAGTCATCTCACAAAACGATTCACAGCGAACACCACCAGCAACCGAACGAGAGACAGAGAGATGGAAGACGAGAAACAGGGGAAACAACAAACCAAGGATGCACGAAACATTATCACCGCTAATGGAAATTAGAGTAAAATGAGGTTTAACCCCCCCCATGTCCCGGTCGTTCCGTTCACACTCGTATCTTTATCGTTGCGGGTTCGTTAAATGAGATTTTCGCTCCCCATCAACCCCTTTCAAACTTCACCGCTATCGTCGTCGTCGGCGTCGTCGTCTTCGTGACTGAGTCAACCCGACTGTCTGTGATGGAGGACTTGTTAAATTACGGCGATTTTTCCTTCGGCATGCGTGGGCTTAGTAGTTTTTTTTTCTGTTTCTGTAGTTAACACATACAATTTGTGGGAAAACTTCATCCTTGCCGTCGCACTATTGCGCGCCGCACACTTGCCTCACACGACGAATGATAATGTGTGTGCGATGGGAGAGGGGGGCAGGGGTCCTCTGGAAAGTCCTGTAAATTAATAAGCAACTCGACGTGTTCGGGTATCATATTTTTAATTACGGAAATAGGAAACTGGATACGCGTTGAGTTCGGAATGAAATTTAGTTTCACTTGTCCTTGGTGGCCCCCTTGGGTCTGATGAAACTGAAATTTTTGATAAATTTAATAGTTTCATGCCGTTGATAGTCCTGCGGTGCTCCAGGATTACGCCTGGATCCCTAGGTGAGGCGATTAATATCCGTTGACCCCGAGAAAAGCACCGCACGCCTCTGTCTTGACACCAATCGACAGGCATCCATCGCGGGAGCCCAATCTTTCCCTCATTTAATGGAATTTACCATGGATCCGCGCGCGACACGCTCTCCGCCTGGGACATCGTCAATCAGCGTAATTAAGAGGGACGCCGCCGCCGCAAACTGGGTGCAACCCTTCAATTACATGGCATTAACCGACGTCTAAGGAGGGAGGCCAGTGGGCCAGTCTCATAGTTCCTCGCGAACGATATCCTTGTGAGCCTTCGTTCGCTATCTGTTTGCCATTACGAAATTACCGCAGCCACTGGGGATCGTCCTTGAAGCGTGCATCGTATGTAATAACTTTTGCTATCCCTAAAGGGTGTAGAAAATAATTTTCCAAACGATCGCTCGAAGGTTCAAGCAGAAGACACCTTTCTGGTGTCTCACGGTCACGCCGACTACGGGCGGTGGGTGGCGTCCATTTTTTTGGAACTAATATGCCAGCCGTCTCTAAATTGAGTCTGCGAAGCAAAGCTCAGACTGATTACCGTCTTTATTTATGGAATAATCCCACAAGGATATATCTTCGCTTTCGGCTTGTGCATATCTCCACCCAAACCCAAGTGTTGGTAGACGCCTGCTTGTCGCCGCCCTTGCGAACCGCCCTCGGTCCTGTCTGCTATACATTTATAACGTTTATTTGTCATATCCTCTTTCCTTAAATACGCACTTAGCCATCTATCATAACCAATATCCTGCGCACGACACCCGATACCCGACCGACACGAAATACACACACACACACACAGTCACTGCTCGTATACATATCCCCATTTCCGGCAGGACAATCCAAAAAGGAAAGGAGACCGAAAAAAAAAAACGGAAAGAAAGGGGAAACAAAAAAATTAAAGAAGGAAACAAAAAAAAAAAAAGATTTCGCAAGCGAAACCCTGGATAACAATTTATTAAAGAGGATTTACCCTCCACTTGGAGTATCATAAGTTTGAGGATTAGGCCCACATGCACGCATACACCGGCGGCCGACTGATGTGGAGGCGTTTGTTGGCTTCGGAAATTCCAAAATCCTGCCGTAGATGGAAAGTTTTGAATTTATCCAAAACTTGTTGAGAGATTTTATGGATTCGTTCTTCTTCTTTTGTATTTCCATCGACACGCGAGTGAGTGAGTATGAGAGAGGGGGAGGGGGAGGGGGATCACGAGACAATGAAGGGATAAATCGAAGAGGACTGCGGAGGCATCGTCTTTGTTTCGCTAGGCTGTGTGAGAGATTCCCTGCAGATGGATAATAATTCTAAATCCCTGAAAGGAGTTATCCAGTTTTCTCATGAATTGACAGTAAAATGGTGGGTGTTGCGTTGTGGCAGGCGGTTGAGAAGGATGTGGACTTTTGACTTTGAACTCGAGAGCGACACATCATGGTGAACTAGAACATTCGCCGATCTGATCCGGTCTTCCAAGCCAACGCGAGGTGGGCATGTCTTGAAGTCATTCTGTGTGCAAATGGGACAATGGCCTACGAATCACTGGTACTTGTAAAGGGTGATTGTTTAAAAGCTATAGGAAAGTTTTTCAAAAAAAAAAACACATAAAATTCAGAAAAATGCATGAAATCTTTATTTGAGTCGATAGTACGGTCCATATAATTTAACGTTTGAAGATTATTTCATGCAAATGTTGACCTTGACTGCGCCTCAAATGGTCCATCCGCTTAGTCCAATTTTGGCATACTCTTTCCAACATTTCGGCCGGTATCTCACGAATAAATGCTTCAATGTTGTCTTCCAATGCGTCAATTGAAGCGGGCTTGTCTGTATAGACATGAGCTTTAACATAGTCCCACAAAAAATAGTCTAAAGGCGTTAAATCGCACGACCTAGGCGACCAATTGACCGGTCCCGAACGTGAAATAAAATGTTCACCGAACTCGCCTCTCAATAAGTCCATTGTTGCGCGTGCTGTGTGGCATGTGGCACCGTCTTGTTGAAACCACATGTCATGCAAGTCAAGCTCTTGCATTTTGGGCAAAAAAAAGTTGGATATCATCTCACGGTAGCGCTCACCATTCACAGTTGCATTACGATTCGCATCATCTTTGAAGAAGTACGGTCCAATGAAGCCACCAGCCCATAAAAACGGCACCAAACTGGGACTTTTTCTGGATGCATTGGTAGCTCTTGCAATGCTTCTGGCTTCAAAATTAACAATTCTGCTTACTTACGTACCCATTGAGCCAAAATTGGGCTTCGTCGCTGAACTCGTGTTCGGAAATGGAAATGGAAGAAGCGCGCGATGAACTTCCTTAACAGAGCACGCATTTTGATAATAAAATTCAATAATTTGCAAGCGTTGTTCGTTTGTAAGACGATTCATGGTTAAATTATAGACCAAACTGAAACTGACTGAAACACGAAACGTGCGTCAGCTGCTTAAACCAGTGTTGCCTAAAAGATAATGGCTAAAAAATCACCCTTTAGTTCTTGGACATTTGAGAGGGTTAGCTGAATTGATCTCGTCAATCTCTGGTTGCACCAGCTCAACACAGAAAACATTTTCTCAACTCGAGTGGAGTTGGTCTTATTTTTTTTCTCCGTCGACCTGGACTGCAACCAACGATCTTTTTCCTCTAGCAGCACGCTCACCGCCTAGCAGACCTCTCCAACTTACTAGTTTACATATCAGCCCTGCGATCCATGGACGGTCTGAGCCTGAGCAACAGCTGCTTGCCATCGTTCACTGGGGCACGTTACCTCCACGATGACAGTCGATTCGGTTTTCTATTCCGTTCCTTCTCGAACCAGATGGCTCTGGTATTTATACCGGAGATTGGGTCTTCCACTCCTTCTCGAATCGGATGGCTCTGATTCCTCTTGACCCTCTTGCCTGGAGCATTTATGTACATGCGCGTGCAGTCGACGGAACTTTTCCTTCCAGACACCATGCCCATCTTGCTACAGCTCGTAGAGTCCCCGGTTATGTCTTCTTCTCCCATCGCCTTCCTCGCAGACAGGACCATATATCCGACGCAGATTTTTTCTTCCGAATGCACCAAGAATCAGCTCTGCTCTTTTGGTTATCGTCCAGCTTTCGGCTTCATGTAGCAGGAGTCCTTCGAGTCAGCACGTTTGGCCCTAGTTGTTTCGACAAAACGTCAGATCTCCACTAAGATGTCGGTTGTGGAGCCCACTTTTGCCCCGAGGTAGATAAGCTTATGTCGTGTCCCAAGTGGTGTGTGACTAAGGGTTTTTTCGTCGACAGCATGTATTCTAGTTTGTCCTCATTGACCTCAAGGCCTTGTGGAGCGGAGCTTGCTTTTTTAGCTATCTACCTCAAGGCCAGCTCGTATCGCCATAGCCATGCAAGTTGCCACCACGCATGTTGGACGAGGTCGATGCCACCTGCGTCTTACCCAACAGTTTATAGCTGGATGGCGCAGTTGGTTGAGTGCCTGCCCAGTGAAAGCAAAGTTAATACGCTTTATCCGGTTTTCGAATCTGATCCAGTCTCCAATTGCCGTTGGGATTAAATACACGGCACAATCACTGGAGTTGTCCATCAGTAGTCTAGGGGTATCACAATGAACCAACATGATCTAAGTGGGCTGGCAGCCCACCTACCTAATCAAACCTTACCCAACAGTTGGACTGACTTGTAGAAGAGAGTGTCTTCCATTTTTAAAGCTGCCCGATTGATTGATTCGGAGCTGGTTTCAAACGTCTCGGAAGTCCTTTAATCGAACTGCAACCACCGCAAGTGTGGTGCGACACAACCGCATCAGTTGGGATACCGAAGTCGGTCATCGCATCGAATAGGTCCTTGCAGTGCGTTGTATCGATCTGTCACCGCCAGCCTTCTCCATGAATTGCCTTAGTTTGGTCTAGAGTGGTTTAGAATCGACTTACTGGAAGCCGGCTAGAAGCTGGACAGGAGTTTACAGGCGACACTGAGCGGGAATATTCCTCACTTGTTCTTGGAGGAGGAAGAACCGCCTTCTTGTGGAGGACCGCCTTCTTGTGGAGGACCGCCTTCTTGTGGAGGACCGCCTTCTTGGGGAGGACCGCCTTCTTGTGGAGGACCGCCTCTCCGACTGGAACTTGTCTTTTGCTAGGTAGGTAGTGGCGTTAATGCTCTTAGGCCAAGTAGTATTTTGCTAACTGTCTCTAGTTTCTCACAACACATTGATTGATGTCCCTCCCCACTTGTGCGTGCCACATTGAACGCGGGCGTCCTTAGGTGCGATGTCCCCTCGGTGTCGAGAAGCATGAGTTAAGCTGGTTCATGCAATTGTAGTCAGTTCTGTCTAAGCCTGCTACGCAAGATATGTGAAATGGAGACCTCTTTGAATCCGAACAAAAGCACTCTCAAGTTGGTACTGTCTTTCCATCCCTCGGTTGATGGATCCTTTAAAAGCACAGCCCACCGATCCACCACCACTCCATCAGACAAAAGGCAGCCGCTTCAAATCGCATTAATTCTTCAGGATGAAAATCGATTTCACAACGACACGCCCCCACTTTCAATGCCGACCATATTTTACACAATTGAAAGGCATTAACTGCTAACCCGGCCTAATCTAAGCAAGTGACAGTCATTTATTCCACTTATCCCGCCACTCATCGCAATTATTTCCTTCAATTAAGTTCGATTACGACGGCTCGAGTGCGCGGCACAGAGGCCCGGCTACACATAAAACACGAGCGCAAAACGAGGAGAACCCAAAGGAGAAGTCAAAGCAGAAGTAGAAGCAGAAGTGCCCCCAAAAAAGTACCGACTCCTGACATCAGTTAAAAGGGAGGGGAGGGGCATTTTATTACCTTAGTAAAAAATCGCTTTCCTGCTTAATAACCAGGGAGCGACATGTCGGATGGATAAAATTAGAGACTTGAGCAGGAGACAAGATCAAGGTGAAGTCCCGGTGACTAACGAGTGTGAATATCTCCAGAAATTTGTGCGACATTATAGCTTTCCGGTTCGTAAAATGAAATGTTTCCTTTTTTTTTTCTTTTTGTATTCTATTCACGATTTCGGGCGAATAAGGATATCTGAGGACATAAAAGTCACTGTGTATGAGTGATGACAGATTGTACTTAACGTCGCTAATGGTCGACGGAGTGGATGTGACGGGCATGGAGAACATAGAACATGATGCTCCGCATCATCCTTAGTTTGTGCACGAAATTCATCAAGAGCATACAAGGAGTCTGAGCGTTTTTGGCGAGAGGAGGTCAAGCTGCAGCCCTCATTTATGAAAAATCGAATTGAGCGAATTAATCAGCACCGGCAGTGGGCATTTATTGATTGAATTTTTTGCGAGCACAATCTGTGCGATGATAAATCATCGCCCGCATCAATGGGGGAAATTCAGGCGTTACTCATATTTTCGCCGCGGCCCTGATGTTTCAATTAGCGAATGTGGTTTTAAGTGGATGCGTGTGTACGTGAAATAATGTGTACTCATTAATTTGACATCATTTTCACAGCGATTGATGGAGCGGAAGTCGGTTATCCGTGCATCGGATAAATTGGTGTGAATTCAATTCTTTTTTTTTTCAAAACCCAGATAAGTGTGAAATTTTAAACCGAATTAAATTACTTGTGATAATGGAAGTGTGTAATAAGAGGGAACTGGCAATTAGGCCCTTTTTGCATTCAACCGTGAAGCGATTATTGCTTAGTGTTGCTTGGACGGTTGAACCATTATTTGAGCCTCGGATAAGTGGAGAATGTAGTCAACTCAGCGTAGGAGCCCCAGCCAGGAGTCAAATTATCCCACATAAGACTTGTTCACAACAACCTTCAACTGCCGCTTGGAAGTAACTTTCAAAGATGTTCAAGTTCAAAGGTGTGTGTGTGTTTCGAGGGCCATACTATTAATTTCATTAGACATCTGTTGCCGACAGATAAACAAATCCAATAAAGTTACCCGCTCCAGAGAGGGTCCCCAAAACAAAAAAAAAAAACAAAAAAACAACGCCAGCAACAAAGGACAAAGGATACAACTTTTTACTTGTCTTATTTTTTGCTCCTATTTCTCATTTCCTTTTGCGTTCGTTCGGCGACCGAGGAAACAGAACTGGTCCTTGTTTATCTTTGAATTTCTTTGAGTTCACTACACACACATAAACAGTTTAGTTTAGTTTCGTTTTTTTTTTTTGGGGCAGAAAGGATGAAAGGATATTCAGATGTTTGCAGCATCCGTTGTGCCTGCGGGGATTGCAGATTGCATGCTGATTCTGTTTTCCAAGTAGGTGGCGGTTCAGTGTCTCTTGGTGTAGGTGTAGAGGAGGGCGATGGACACTAATCCCTTTATCCCGCCGTTGGACACAATCGAAAAGTTGTTGGAAAGTGAAGTGATGCGGGTTTATTTTGGCACAGGATCTGGTTTGATCGCTCCGTTGCAGCCGTTGCTGAAACTGCAGTGCTTATCGGTCTTCCAGGTCGTCAAAGGGTGCCTTGTTCTACACACTCTAACTAAGACGTTTCACCTTCCACAAATATCTGCTCTTTTTCACTTTTTCTTCGCATGACGGCTTCAATCTGGGCTTCAATCAACAGCTAGCACGTCTCTCCTGCTTCTTTTGTTAGCTTTCTTCCATTCCCTCACAGCAAGCACATCGCCCTCCATCTCCACTCGTGCCCCCCTCGTTTTCGAGTGTGTGATCCTCCCCTCCGCCACCCCAAATCGATAACCCGCCATCCTTAGCTCAGCCATTTATTCAAAATCCCTTCACAAATCGATTGGCGAACCCATCGAAACGCCTTGCCGCCGTCCATCAGAGAGCGCACGTCTTTTCCTTATCAGCTTGGTCGCTTTCTCAATTGCCAACAGCTTTCAATTGGGCACGAAACGACATCAACAAAATTGTTGCCAATTTTTCATCATCCTCCTGGTCCCTGGTGCTCTTGCCGAGCACCATCACCCACATGCCAAGTGAATTGAGGCGAAGCAAATCACGACCGGCTCCACTCGGGGGGGCAACCAAGCGGAACCGAATGTCGTGCCAGCCCACCGCCAGACCTCAAACCCCGGCGACAAATAGGCAATGCGACCGAAAAGAGGATGTTTGCCGATTCAATTGTCCGGACATTATCTGTACCATCAGCCGCTCGGTTCGTCCTTGTGCCGCCCGCGCCGCCACTATCGGCCGGGAAATGTAAAGATTCTCAGTTGACCTGTGCACGGCAAGGAAGTGGTGGCCGTAAAAACAATCGATCCAAGCCACAGAACGGCAATAAAATCGATGGAAACCCACTCAAACCTACTCCAATGGTCCAGTCCGGTCCAATTTTTGTTTTTCCAGCTGAGGAGGCTCAAGACGAAATCGTATTCCACGGCATGTTCGGGTTACTTCACAGCCGCGTGTGAATGCCGTCTCCATGCTCGTCCCCACAGTCGCGTCGTTTTCTTCTTCTTCGTCGTCGTCGTCGTCGTCGTCGTCGTCGTCGTTGTCGTTGTCGTTGCTGGTGTGGTTGTTGTTGTTGTTGTTGTCAACGTCTTTGCACAGCCTATTACCGGATTACGTGATTTGCATGGCCAATGAAACGGGAGGACGTACACACGAAAGGATAAAATCAAAGCGCCCACCTCCGCAAACTCACACGCACATGCACGATAAGAAGAAGAAGAAGAAGAAGAGGAGGAAAGAAAAAAATCGTGGTTAGATGAAATGGCCTGGCAAAAAGGGGACACGCCACGCACCAGCCATCGAAAATCCATTGAAGGCAGTAAAGCGGAATCGGGAAGTGCCCCATCGTCGTCACTGCCGTTTTCGTTGTCGTTGTCGCTATCGTTGTTGTGTTTGAGTATCGTTACGATGTTGTGTAGTCATATCGCACGATGTTTCTTAATCGTTGATGTTGTCGTTGTTGCCTCGTTCGCCTCACTTTCTTGCCGTCCCCCATGTCATTTGCCATCACCGTCGAGGGAGTGATGTAATTTTTGCTTCACATCGATTGTTTTCCTTCCACGAAGTGAGTGGGTGGAAGGGGGGTGGGTGGGAGGGGGAGGAATGGCAACGGACTTACTCACCTTTTGAATGCGGGCCCTATGAGCATTCGCAAATTAAATGGGAATTGAGTAATCGTCAACGGATAAGGGAGTGGATTTTTAGTTCGATGTCCTTCGGGCTGTAAGCTCAAGGATTCAGTGGTTGTTTGACATTGATACTTTGTGTGACAGTTGTTTGCATACCATTAGAATGAGGTGCTATTTTTGGATATGTGTGTGTGTGTGTGTGCGCGCTCGTAGCGTGCGCCAAGGTGACCGTTATGCAATAAAATAAAAAGAAACACGAAAGACAGCGGCTCTAGCCGGTTGGTTGATGGTCCTGTGAAGAATTTCTAAAGACTGTGGAGCGGATGGTAGGTTGTTTCGGAGTGGCAGGCAACGGAGGAGACTGTAACATACAAGTGAAGTCAATGAATCACTTGCTATCCGTAAGTTTTCATACGAAGTGCTGGAGTGCCACAAGGTTGCATTCTCACTCTTGATCTATTTTTTTTTTCTCGAAGCCCCACCTGGTGTCCAAGGATAGTTGAAATTCATTCCTCTGACATTTTACAGGATTTAGGACTCATTTGAATGCGAAGTCCCACAGGGTTCCAGTCTTGGTATTGACCTTTTTTTGTATAATTTTTTTCCGAAAATCCTGTCATTTGCCAGAGAACCCATGGTAGGACCTTTGAATAGGCGTCGCACAAGTCGTTGCCCTTGAGACTCATAACCGCGACTCGAAAATGCCACCACCCTGGCATATAATGCAATTCCACTTCACGGCGCCCATTCGCTATTCCGATTGGCAGCGTCACTCTTGGCACTGCACCCACATTCGGCACCCCCCAGGCCAATAAATCATGCCATATGCATGCCATTACGTAGACTCCTCGGAGCTCCAAGAAATCCGTCGTCCATAAATCGCCAATTCGTCGATTCCCACATCGCCTCCGGGCCCATCACTCTTCCTCTCTCTCTCTCTCTCCCTCTCCCTCTCCCTCTCTTACTCTGTCTGTGCATTAGCATGAAACCTAATTAAATTAATGCAGTCGATTGCATTTCGCCAACAAGGCCGCAGATCGATGCAAGCATTTCAATCCAAGCTGATGCTGCGCCACAGCCCACAGCCACCACCATCAAAGACCCGACCCACCGACTATTCGAGTCAATTACTATTGTTCGGCGGCAAGTCAAGTCGGTGGGTTTTTCCGCCGAAATAGAGAGCAATTTACTGAACTGCAATAACATCACCTCGTCCGCAACATCACAGCCACTCACGGGGGAGTCCTTGTTTTAATTTTGTTTCTCATCCGCTGTGGCCGTCGTTTGGTCGGTCCATTATCCTGGTCACGGTGAAACTTTTGCAATTTACGATCACTTGTGGCCGTCATTGATGGTTTATGGATGATAACAGAACTTGAGCATAAATTTGCCGGTCGGTTCGTCGGTCGGAAATCTTGGAGCGGTGTATGCTGCCGCTCCGGTGGGCCTTCCGAAGTCCCGGGGTCCTGGTGGTCTCCGTTTTTGCGGTTTATCACACGCGAAAAGTTTATGCAGTTGTCGGTTGAGTGCCGGCAGGGGAATCGAGTAGATTATTCGATTTATTTATGGGACGCTACAAGGATGCACGGAGGGTGGCGGGTTGCTGATTTATCGCAGGACTTCGAACACAGGGTGAGACATAAAGAAAAGTTTAAGGCGAAACAATTGCGGACTATCCCCCCCCCCCCCTCTCGACGGATGATGGGTACATGTGGATTTATTACACTCGTGCTGTGCGAACTGTGCGAACAAGTGTTGGAAAACGTCGCCATCACGTTCTGGGCCAGAGTTGGCCAAGCGTGAGTTTTCTGAGTTCATGACCACATGTGTACGGTGACACTGTCTTTGGCTTCACGCTCGCGGCATTCGGCTTCTGACGATCGATTGACATGCAGTCCAAGGTGGACTAGCTTCTGTGCGGGGCTAGGACTAGCTGTGAAGCTCGTGCTGTACGTGCTCTCGTTCACTCACGACTGGAGGACACAGTGGCGCACCGTCGTCGAACGCCGAATTTTGAGAAGCTTCCTCTAGACAGGCTTACTGTCATTGACTCGTGAAAAATGAAGTTCGTGTCGTTCGTTCGATCTATGCCACGGCGCTGTTCAATTGAGGAGAACAATTTCACTGAACAGCACTGCACTGGCAGAGCACCACAGACGACCTTCCACACCTCATTTCGATATATTTCCACATTCATCAAAGCGAAACCAAATCGCACATCACTCTGATGACACCCTATTCCATTCACTGGCCCATCATCATCAGGCCCTTGTGGGTGGGTGGTCGGCGGTCGGTGTGTGTGCCAAAAATAGTCCTATCCATCGGCTTGTGGGCACGAATTCTTCAAGGTGATTTCCCGAAAAACTTTCGCAATCGATTTATCTTATGAGTTTCACCAGAACGACCCGCACGACCGACAGACCGACCGACCAAGCACCAAGTGGTGCCATCGGAGCGCACACAGGGGAATTACCCAGCCGCCTGTCCAGCCCCATTGGCGCACCTCCTACATTGTGCCAGCGCGCTGGTGTTTGCCCACTTTCACTGCCTTGCGAAAGTGTAGTGGCTGCTCGCTGCTTTCACAGATAACCTGGCACAAGGATTGAGGTCATTGGTGGAGTCGTTCGTTTCTGGCTGTGCCTCGGCTCACGGCAGAAGTTCCGGTTTCGTAATGGCAATAGTTTTACATTTTATTACATAACACTTTGCGCTTTGGCTTGTTCGTTGTTTTTGTTTTTTTTTGCTTTTGTTTTTGTTCGACGTCGCCCACAGAGCCACCACTGCCACTGCCCGTGTGGTGTGACTCTTTGCTGAACACGATGAGCTTGCGATGAGTGTGCTCCTGTGTGCAGCTGGAAGCAAGAAGCCACAGCTGCTGACGGTGCCGAGGGCTTGGTTTTATTTGCTGATGGATTCCAACCCGGAAAGGAGTTTAATTGAAATGGGGCTTTTATTTGCGGGCTCTGATGGGAATTCCTTTTGTGCCAGCCCTTGGAAGGATGTCGATGATTGTACTTCTGCTCTGGCGACTGTTGTCAGTCGGATAATGAAGAGTTCGACTGGTTTCTCGGAACTGCAAGATGTGCAATTGACTGCCTACAGGCTTCTTAAGAAAAGCCTTTTCCCAGGCAAGGCAGGTGTGTGCTTTGGTTGTGGTTCCTCTCAAGCAGATGGAGGTTACTCGGAAAAAGAACGAAACTGCAATTCAACATGAGTAAGCGATTGAAGCCTATTTAAGCTCATTTTCGAGGGCCTCTGAAGCGATTTACGAAAACGCAGCACTTCCTCGGCGGCCCTATTAGAACTACATGTGACGTGTGTACACCGCTGGGGATGTGTTCGTACGTGTATTCATCGATTCTGAGACATTTGGAGTGCACCCGACGACATCGAAATTTCGCTTAAAAAAGCCACAGTTCATCTTCTGTCATCAACTGCCACAGCGCGGCCCGCAGACTCCATTTTCCCACGAGCGATAATGTCCCCCCTTTCGTGTTCGTTTACCTATTAAACGAACATCAAATTTGGCCCGTCCTTAATGTGACATTTAACAGGGTCACCCGAGGACGTCAATAAAATAAAAAAAAAACCGACGGGAAAAGGCCAGCAAACATTCAGCTGTTCACTCGCGCCCAAATTCATCCCGCGTGACCTCTGCCGGTTTCATAAATCTGGCCCCCCGGACCCTCTGATGGAGCATCGAAATGAATTTAAATTAACATCACACACAGTCATCATTTATAAGGGCACGCTGGATGGAGAGCTGGAAAAAAAAATGAGTAAATAAAATGCAAACAGCTCGCAATAAAAGTCCTAACGCAAGGACTGCTTTCCCCCTTGCTTCCTCTCGGCTTCCTTTCCGCACCATCTCGGCTTCGACAGTGCTCAGTGCTTGGCGGGCGTTGCTTTTGATTCCCGGGGGAGGTGGCTGTTGCTTTGGCATTTGACGCGCCCCGCAGGAGATGACACCCTCCGCAAAGCACACACTTAGGACATCCGGTGCATTACCGTTCATTTTTCTTCTCGTAACACATTTTAACTTTATTATTCGTCGTTAAATCCAGCGGGGACGCGCCCCCCTTGCCACCTCTGCCATACGTCACGGAAATGGATCTCGTCATTTGGTGGCGGTGTCAGTTTATCCTGCGATTTTACATTTTCGACATTTCGACATCCGTTTCCGGGCCCGTTTGCCATGTGAACACACGAGATGGATGTTCACCCACGCCATGACGTATCCTTTGGTCGGCTGGCACTCGTCGGAGCGACGAGTGTGAGTGCAGTGCGTGGCACATGGAATTTCCAAAAATGATCACGTCTCAATTGAGTTTCGCATTAATGCGGTGGCCCAAGTAGCTGTGAGAGTGTAATGACGTACGACGCCATCAAGTGTCTGGGTCGGGTCGTCGTATGCCTCTGCGCTCGGGGTTTATGGGACGCGCGCTTTGACTTTACGATCGACAGAGATGGCCATTCAATGCCAGCCTGTCGTATTTCCCATATTTTCTTTTTCCAGGCAATGTTCCTGTTTAAATTATTGTAAAGGGCAAAGCACGCCTGCCTTGGGATTCGTGCGTACGCACTGGGGATTTTATTAATTCTCCCATAACGGTGATGTTGCGATGAGAATTATTGGCATAAATGGATGTATCTCTGCTTCCGTGACTGGCTGGCGGGTGCGGGCGGGGGAGATGACTTTTACGACCGAGTTTGGGGAATGCAAATGCCGCACCGGAGTGTGGTTTTTTTTTTGTTGCGGTTAAAAGTTGTCCCTGGAGATGATAGTGAGAGGGAGAGGGAGAGAGACTTGGCTGAATGGAGGGGGGGTTAAAGAAAAATTTCAAAGATCATAAAAAACCGCATAGAATCACGTTCCTCATTCGTTTTGATAGCAAGAAGCGATCCGAAGGGGAACGGAGAATCGTCCTTGATTCAGCAGAAGGCTACCCGCTTCGTTCCAGCGAGTAGCTGAGTTCAGTGGTTCACAAGCAAGAATTACCCTTTTATTACTTCCCCACCGTTGCACACAACATCAAGACGTCAGTCCGTTCAGGGGCAAAAAATCTTTGATCTCCCTTGAGTAGGATAATCCACCCCACCATCCATTTGTGTGTGCCATTAGTGTACAAGCTTGACCGGCGGCATCATCGCCCTCCTAGCGCCACTCATTAGGCTGCCGTATCATTTTACCTGTCATCCGATGACGTCTACTTTATGTTGATATTTATATCCCGGCCCGCCCCTCATCGAATCGTGTTTAATATTAAACACACTTTATGTGGAACAGAATTCCATCGCTCCACGCCAGCAGCCAGTCTTGAGTGCGTTATAAATAAACAAGCAACGGGACAAGGACCCTCTGAGCATCATCGACCCGAGTTTATATTCATCTCCTCTCATGGCAGGAATCAAATCACAGTTCAGGATGGAAGCCCGCACCCCAAACACCGCCAGCACTATCAATCAGAGGCTTTGCTGGCTGGTGTGCGCCCGGCCGTGTGGTGTGGTGAGTTGTGTCTCTGGTGGAATTGTGTGTGCTCCTTGATTTGATTAATTGTTCCTGGCGAATGCTTCCTCTTGTGCCTGGCACTTCATTTTGGTCCTTTTGTGGGCTCACATCCTGCGGCAGTGTGCGTCTGTTCTGTGTGTCTATCTATTGTCTGTCCCCCCAGCTAATTTCGTTTGCCTATTTGTGCGGCGTGTGCCCGCGCGGCGGTAGGGAAAGAGAACAAATTGTTCCGGAGGCACCTAGCCGCCAGTAACCGGCACCAGCTGTGATTGCGTGTTGCGCTCGGTTTGGGCGCGCGACCCTCAGCGGAGCGGGCGGACAGGATGAGGCGTCTAGCGTGTGCGATTGAGTTTAATTAACTTTGAGAGGACTAATTTCGCTTTTATCACTCGCAATTTGTTAGCGTTTCCCTGGCGCAGCGACAGATAGTTGACAGATAATGACGCTCGGCTGCCGGAGATGTTTCGGTGGAATGGCTTGCGGAAGTGAGACCATATCCTGGGGTCGACGACGACAACTTGAGATTTGAAAAGGAATTATCTGACTTCGCTGTGAGTGTTGACATACGACGAACTCCGTGGGAAGTAAGTGTTCCTGGATGGGGGAGGGTTGCTTTGAGTGCCGGAAGTCGGATGACGAGTGACTGTCGCCTACGCATTGCCGATTTGATTTCTTCCGACTCAACCTCTGGATGCAGAGAGATGTGAAACTCAAAAACCAGACCATCATCATCCCACGACAACGACACACTGACCTCTGATCGTCCGCAATGCGTGGTGTTGACTTGCTCTTATGGTTTCGCACTTATGGCCAGAGTCAGAAAGTAGCCCATAAACAGTGGTCCATCAATCACCATGAATATCCTTGTAAAACGGTCATTAAACTCCCCTCGAGCTGTAGCACATCCACTTTGTGTAATGTAACGACTTCCATGGCAGCAGCAACGAGGACCACAACACGACCCGACAGTTATTCGCGCTGTAAACCCCAGCCCTCCCCCCCCCCCCACTCCAGTGGCCATTTCCTTTGTCTATCTGTGTGTTCAAGGACCTTTGTTGGGTTCTCCTCTTGGCCGTTTACGTATTTCGAAAGCCATCATCCACAATAAATTACGCCACAATGAACAGATTCTCAACCATCCACCTCCTCCCGCCCCCTCCATCGCGTTGTCAGGCTGTCTCTGCCGACAGGCAGCACCCTCCCCCATCTTCTGCGAATGGCAATAAAGCGGATAATTAATGTCAAAAAATACCCCCGTCTCGAAGATGCTCCCGGAGCAGCAAGGATTCTCCTTGATTCACAGCCAAAAAAGCACTGAAAACAGTGCTCGTATATCAAAAGGCTCGTAATTACCTGCGAGTGTGTGTGTGTGTGCTGGCGGGACGTACATCGAAACGCATAAATAATACCCATCCACCTCCCCCGCCCCCGTCGACTGTCAATTGACGGCGAACCACCTCTTGACTCCTCCTTAATCACATCGAAGGATACGCGAATGTGAGTTACTCCGAGTGAGATTTTTCTTGCTCGACGCTTTTTGTTTCTGTGCTTCTTTTTTGTGTGCATCATCAGGACTTCTGCGAAGGATATCCCCCCTTTTTTGTTGCCTTCTTGTGGTAAATCTGATTTATCTTTTTTCTTGACGATGGGAGGTGGGGCAGGGAATTAAGGACGCGCCTGCAAAGCTAAGGTGAATTCATTCCGAATGCTACTCAACGGTCCCGGCCTTTCTGCTCTGCCCCTTCAGATGCTCGAAGGATTCATTGTTCAATTGTGATGTATTGTGACTCCTGTTTTGCATACACGACAGTTTTTTTTTTTATTTTTTCCAGTCCATCTGTCTGTCTGGCTGGTTGTGACATTGTGCGTCTGCCTGTGCCTGGGCGAGCAACAACGCGAAGAGTAATTGAATTTGTTTTTGTTTTGATGCAGTCGTGCGCGGATGGTGTGCGCCACTCGCTCCTATTTTGTTATTAATTTTTTCCCCAACAAATCAGTTTTTCCTTTTTTTCGAAATGCGAATCCTTATTAGAATTTTTGCCGTCTCTCCACCCGGGGGAGCTCAGAAACCGTGCTAAACGACACGGAACGAAAGAGGATTTCAGCTCAGAGGGGTGGCATGCGGATGTAATAATAAATTTTGTCAAAAAATATTTTTCAATTGAAATGTGCTGTGCACAGCAGAGTGTAGAGTGTAGCGCAGAGGATACAGGATAAATGGTTGTAAAGAGGATTAAATTTAATTGAAATCGATCAGTGTTGGTAGGTGGGTGCTCAGTGCCGATGACCATAAGAGTGGCCGGGGAAGGCCTGCGCTGCAGGAAGGATTACTCGAAAAGTTCCATACTTGCAAAATAGTTGTGAATTTTCTGTGAGGAGGGAGGGTTCATTTCCATCCCCATATTTGCAGAGAAAGTTAAGGATTCGGTGGATAGTCGGGTGAAAGATGAACTTTGGGCCTGGCCGCATCGATGAAGTTGAAACTTTCAATCAAAACTTTACGGATATCAGGTGGACGAGCTTGAATAACATCAACCAACCGGGGCGGGGGGGACTGTGCTGTGCTTGATGAATTCAGTGATTGTTGGCTGTTCGGCTTACGCTTCCGAGTGAGGGTTTAGTGGTCACTGGAATTTCGTCTCGGTTCCGGGATAATCGCGGTTTGGCCTAGTTTTCGAGATGGAAATTATTGTTTGCAAGGTGGACACTGCCCAACAGGGAATAGAGGGTCATGGACTCATGCTAGTAAATAGATGGGCAAACAGATTGCTGCTCTTTTCTAAGGAAGATAATTATTCCTCAGTTCACATCGAGCTGAACTGAAACTCTTAGAGATTTAAGAGCACAATGGACCCATCTTGTTGGTCTGAGTGAGCCACGTCTAAGGGCACCCATATACCTACCAACCTAACTTCTCCTTAAGATAGCTGAATATCCAGGCATTGTGCTTGATTCCAAACTCAATTGGAACAACAATACGGAGGACTGCAGAAGGCTCGTAGGGTTCTATACGAGCAAACGTACCTTGGGCAAACACCGAAGACAGCACCAGCGGCTATCCATTTTCATTGCTCTCTCGACCTTTTCTGCAGCAACAATGCGGCTTTATCGGCCCTGAAGGTGAGAGTGACATGTTTCTAGACTGATCAACGATACGAACACGCAACAGACTACAGACAACAACAGACAACAAAAGACAACAGACAACAGACAACAGACAACAGACAACAGACAACAGACAACAGACAACAGACAACAGACAACAGACTACAGACAACAAAAGACAACAGACAACAGACAACAGACAACAGACAACAGACAACAGACAACAGACAACAGACAACAGACAACAGACAACAGACAACAGACAACAGGCAACAGACAACAGACAACAGACAACAGACAACAGACAACAGACAACAGACAACAGACAACAGACAACAGACAACAGACAACAGACAACAGACAACAGACAACAGACAACAGACAACAGAAAACAGACAACAGACAACAGACAACAGACAACAGACAACAGACAACAGACAACAGACAACAGGTAACAGACAACAGACAACGGACAACGGACAACAGACATCAGACAACAGACAAAAGACAGACAGACTATCTGTAGCCAACCCCATCACCTAAAGAGCCCTTTCAGACAACAGACAACAGACAACAGGTACGATTTCGGAGCGTAAATAAGTGAAGGCATTGCCGCCGTTTAGAGAAGAAAATTCGACCACTAAATGGATGGTCTGCACAGCGTCATAAGTCTAGCCAGGTGTCTGTAAGATGGACAGACATGGAGAGCGCATGGCAACACTGCTCCGAAGTGCAGTAGAGGACGCCCACGAAACTGATAGCGAGCACAAGTGGCCCACTTAGCAACAACCTTAGCCAACTTGACGTGTGTAATTAGAGGGACATGGCGACTGGAGAGGCTTGCTGGTTAATGCCGACGTCCAACCCGGACTGTAGAGGTGGCTGGAACAAATAGTGGAAGGTTAGATCACTCTATGCACTGACGACTAAAAAATGATCGCTGGTTTATAGGACCTAGAGGATGGCTGGATAACGTGCCGCAACATGACTCCGTTTGCCACGCTAATTGTTTCTTTGCAATGGGTCCACTAGAACCTAAGTTAGGTCGACATCTTCAGTGATAGTGATAGTGCCGTGAATTTGATCCCAACGGCAAATGGTGACTGGATCAGACTTTAAAACCGGATAAACTCTCTGGGATTCAGACCGGTAACCCCCCTAACCAAGGGCAGACACTCAAGCAACTGCGCCATCCAGCTGTTCGTGACCTAAGGTAGGTACTGCCGATTAAATTACCGCGGCTGCCCACAAAACCTAATCGCGGATCTAAGTGAGTCGCGGCGCCTACCCACAGACCTAAATAAACAACGCGCAAAACGTGGTCGAACATTGCTTATGAAACTGAATGATCGGGCTAAACGAAGACTGGAGGCGTACTGTGGCATAGGTACACGTACATTGCTTCTGAACACATCGCATAGTGACTGCTGCAGAAGCTACAAAGACGAGGAAGAAATAGAGTTTGTCCAATAAGATTCCAAGCTCTCCGAATGCCCAGCCTCACCAGAAGTGAAAGCAGTTGCTGGGGAAACACACTTCTTCGTAGACCTGGAGGACTTAAAAAAGGTTGAACTGGAAAATCTTTCGAATCTCGAGATCTGGGTGGTCTAAGGAATAAGGGAAGTCTCATAGACTCACGACCGGAAGTCAGGGCAACCATATACAGAGATTAGGTTTCCAGTCTGTCATCATCATCATCGGCACTACAACTGGGAATCGGTCCTGGCCTCCTTCAACAAGTCTCTCCACCGATCCCGATTGCGGGCCAATGTCATCCAGTTTGGCATCCCTAGGCTGCGTGCGTCCTGGTCTACGCCGTCCTTCCAGTGGAAGCAGGGTCTACTCCGCTGCCTACGTCCACGAAATCAGCCAGCAAGGCTTTTTTTCGATCAGGCTCATCTTCGCTCATGATGTCTACTCAGCCTTATCTTCTTTATCACATCTGCTTCTAAGTAGATAGCGTACAACTCATGGCTGTAGCGTCTCCGGAATGTTGAAACATGCGCTCCCTCGAATTTCCGAGCTGAAATTCTCCCCATTGCTCCTCTGCCACACCACTGAACACAGTCGCCGAGTTGACATGATTCTCGTTTCAAGCCGTTGAATAATTGAGGACTGAAGAAAACAGGAAAACAAGCTCCGAACAACTCAAAAAAACTTGCCACCAGCCGCAGGAACTTCAACAACACTCAACCTGCCATCCACCCTTACACCCAGCACCACGAACATCGAAACGTGCATTTAATTGTCACCACCCCACCGTCACGTCTCAAGCACCGCCGGCAATCAGGAGACAACGGCAAATGGTTCACCTCCTGAACAAGGTAACAGCATTAGAAACCAATGAAACTCACTCACATCAGCCGAAGATCCTCTGGGCTCTGGGAGCGAACTGCACACGGCGATGTCTTCAATCGCCTACGCGTCCTTTGATGCCCAACCGCCGTTCCTTTACTCGTTACTTTCCGGGCAAGAAATAAAGTTCTTAATTTGTTTTACAACACAAAACACTGGAAAGCACTTTTCAACTAAACGTGCTTGATAGTCCTTCAAATTCAGCCTGTGGGATGTTTACGTTTAATTTTGCCAACAGACATCAACAAGTGGTCAGGGCCGTGGGAGGGCTCATCGAGGCCCTAGCCCGCATCGGGGGTGAAGCAATCAACGGGAGTGAACTCCAGTTTGTGCGTGGGAATCTCTTGCGTATACGTAACATTTTTCCTTTTTTTTTTTTAATTTATCGTGATGAACTTCTGTTTCAAATCTCATTTCCCACCCTTTGGCCTTCAAGGTGTGTCGGTTTATCCAACCGAGCTCCCCCCGGGGCCTCGGCAGGGATTCTCAATCGGCTTAGGAAAGGGGATTAATGGAAATGCAAAGAGACGACAAGTCGATTTCTGATCAACCCGAGCTCTTTGATAATCATGACCACATTTACATTTCACCGCTGTGCCCGTGCACACGCCGGAGAGTCAGGCAAGGACCCTCAGGTGATTGATACAATTTCCTCTCGTCGAATTTTTGTATTCCATTCGTCAAGTTACCCTCTAATCTCCCGTCTGGTGGCGGTGTCCACCCGATGTGACTATTAATCATTTTTCCACCATTTCGGTTGGAAACTTTGTAAGCGCTCCACCGGCTGTCATCCTGGCGGCTGTGTTTGCCCAAATTAATGGGTCAGCGAATCGCTGGGGACATCCGACACCACCAATCACCTGGAAACCCTCTGGCCCTCCCCTCTCGTCAGCCGATCTCAATTATGGAGTCCTGTTAGAACCGCCAGAGCTACCCCCCCTCCCCTCCGGCCACCATGGGATCCTTAGAGAGGATTATTAAACAAGTATTCGGGATTTTTTGTTTTTGTTGTTTGTTATCTCGTCGAAAATCTTTTTCAACAAAGAAAAAAAAAAAAAGTTTCATAACGCAATTACGAAGCTGTGCCCTGGGAGTGGTGGGTGGCACTGGCGCTCCGACATGGGACGGCCGGGGTACCTTTCAAGCGAAATAATATGCAAATGAATTACGCCGGGTGTATATTACAATTCAATGTTTGATCGATAATTGAGTAAAAGTCAAATGGCGACGCTACGCGACGACGACGACGACGACGACGTGGAGATGACGGGGAGGCCTCCTCTTGGCTCGGTTACCTTGAGGTCGACTGCCTCCTCGTCACCGTGGGCGATGGACTTTGGGACCCATAAAACCATTCAGCCGATTCTGTTCGACATCGACGACGATGTCGAGGCCGAGGACTACGCTGATGATGATGATGACGATGACGATGACGACAACGACGACGTGAAGATGTTTTTGAATTAATGGCGAGCGCGTGTTTAATTTATCGTTTGAAGGGTAGTTTGACAGGTGATTGAGGGCGTGGAGGCTGATGATTGGATTGAAGGGTTACATCGACGGAGGGTGTGGGTGGGTTAATTATTCCACCGTCGTCGTGTTAAAAACGGAATTTAAAAGTTTTTTTTTTCCCCTCCGACGCGCCCTTTCCCTGGATGACGACGATGGCGTCGCAATTGCGAGATTCTACTTTCTATTAAGGGCGCCTGAATTGTCTGCGAAGCAGCGAGGAGCTCTGCGAACTGAGCTAAGAGGCATTGTTTTGCAATCAATTAGGACGGCATCAGCGTCGATATCGTCTTTGAATGGGGCTTTGAAGAAGATGGTGATTTGTGACTGGAATCTTATTAGTTTTCTGGTGTGTCTTGTGGGAATTCGCTGCGGACAAATCGGTCTGATTGCGGGCACAAGTCGAGGGGGACCTTAGCCGGAAGCTGGAGAGGCATGTTGAGTGAGGCCCGGACTGTAGCGCCCTAAGAACAAGAAGAAATCGGTCTGATTGATCAGCTTGTCTGCTGAGATGGGTCCTGGACAAAGCCGATTGTATTTTTTTCCTGATCTTCCTTCACTCGGTGGGCCATTGATTGAAGCAGGTTTAGCTGAAGTCTTGGAGTTCAACAGCGATGGCCACGTCCTGTAAGTCATATATCTCGGAAAATCGTGTCTCTGACTCAACGCAACGCTTCACTGCTTCAAGGACATTGTCTTTCAAGAGCTTGTCATCTGTATACAGCCCATATCCACAGGCTTAGTGACTCAAAACGAATTTCGGTCTCTTCACTCGTTTGTCACTTCACTGAACCATGTCACTTGCTGTGCCTCCAAACGATGATCAAACTGAGATTTCCTCCACAGATGCATGCTCCAAGTAATTGCATGTCGTTTCTTGTGACAATCCCAGGAGCAGTGTGCTTTTTTTTTCTGTTTGCCTCAAACACAAGAATGTGCTTGCCTTCTTGGGTCTTGCTGGTTTCCGGCATCTCCTTCTCTCCAGTCTCCGACGCAAGTGATTTGATTTGCACACAACCAAAATGTTAGTGCCTTCAGGCATCGCCTTCCTGGCATGCATGTTAAGCACAACCGAATTCCTTCACAAATCTCAGCCATTGCCCGGAAGGATCATATTTTCTGGGTGAATACCAACACCCGACCGCATGCATCACCCACAGAGAGAGAGAGCATCCGGCAACTCGGTGCTCTGAGGAATGGTTCGCATTTCATTTTATGCAATTGCAGGATGCATCCCAATGCAAACACTCCGCATGGCTGTGTGAGTCAAACTGAAAGTGTTTACTTAACTCCTCGAGCAGACTTAGTATCCGTTGACCTCCTTTAACCCCCCCCCCCCACTCGTTCCACCTGAAAGCAAATCGACAGACAGATGCACGACGAATCAAATAGAAGTACAAACTTGCACGGAGAATATTTTTGCAATTTGTGTCCTTTGCAGTGCGCGCCGCTGCTCCCTTCCTTGTCGATGATAAATATTTACGAAGATTCGTTTTTTTTTTTTTTTTTGAAGGGGTGAGCGGAGCGCGGGCGATGTGTCTGCCACACAGAAAGCACTTGAACTGATTGAATTCCCCTCCCGTAGGTAGGTATGGACGACTGGAAGAAAATTCACTTTAACTCACGAAAGGATATTCGATCCGTGATGGGCGAGCGGACCTGAAGAAGGACCAAAGAAACAGACAGGAAAATGAGTGGGCATATGGTTAGAAGGGGGGTTGGGGGCGAAAAAATGTTCTCGAAACCACATCCTTATTCAAACTCAAGTAGCTTCAAAGGTCAGCCCCTAATTGAATCTTTTGACAACAAGGCCGTATCATTCGATTTGTGATTTTATTATTATGGTTCGAAGGATCATCAAGACAGGTCGGGAGGGATCCCCCGGCCCCGCCCAGTGGGAGTATGGGTAATGGCAAGAGCTACAGATTAGGCCAGCCACTTGGAATTCTTCAAAATGTGGATGTGTTCGAAGTGAAGGGGGACGACCTTTCTAAGACAGTCGAAAGGGATAACAGGAGAAGAAGCACTCCAAGAAGTTTGGCAGGATTCGCAATATTGGAATGGCGACTAGAAATAAATTAAATTCCACCCGGTTCTCGTGTTCAACTTCTCTCTGGTGGAGGGCGGTGGGGGGGGGGGGGGGGGAGTAAGTGCGCTCAATTACCATAACCACACCACGTCACAGGTCGTCTCCCATCACGAGCTGTTGACAGGTCATTTCGATGGTCTCAATCCAACCGCCTCCAACCGGCATACGTGTGCACGAACTGGCCACACGCAAAAGAAAGACCAGCCGTCCTCCGGTGGATCATGCGAGGCGCTCGACCGGCTCACATGCGCCCCACCATCCGCCGCTGGCACACTCACAGGAGTGATTATGCATAAAGATAAATTAATGGGGGTGGTGGGTGGACTGAGAACGATTAAGAGTCATAGCTTAATGTCCCACTTATGCTTTCCATTCGGCCGTCATGGCCCGTGGGTGGCAGTGCCAACTCGAGCATGGTCTGAGTGTTCATTAGAATGCTAACTCACTCTCACGGCACCCGGAACCCGGAACTCGGTGCCTTCGCTTTGCTTCCATTCCTCGCTGCCACGTTCCCCAGCCAGCCTGACAGATATGAGCGAAAAGACATACATTACTTGGACGAACGCTTGTTGGGCTCGTACTTGGGCTTGTTGGCCTGGTTCTGACTTGTTTGGCGGACAAAGCAACGAGAGGAAAAGAAAAAAAAACAAAACGAGGACGCAATGGATGAGGAGGAAGTTCTTACTGAGTGTGACTTGTTCACAAGTATTACGAATGACTCTAGCGACTGCTGCTGCTGGAGTGTCGTAATGTGTTATGCTAAATCTTTTTATTCCTTCTTCGTGCTCATGCCATGTCCTGTCAAGGGTTGAACGAGTGCCCCCCGGGAGGGGGTTGGGGGTGGAGGTGAAATATGCTGGGCAAAGCGAGAATTAATTAACTGCTTCCGTTCGAAGAAGAAGAACAAAAAAACCGGACGCATGTAGACCGTGCACGGGAGTACATATATGACGTGTGCTTGTTGGTTTGTCCGAGGTTTTGACATCTCCCGTGGAAAGGATAATTTATGGCATAAGTCATGTGAACTTGCTTGTGATAGCCGGGCGATGTGCGAGGAGAAGTTTGACGGCGGGATGTGGGTTTTTGCTGGTTGTGATGGTCTGGTCAAACTTCTGTGACCAGTTGAGAGGGTTGTGGAGTTGTGGTGGACGGTGGACATGACAGATTACAACTGACAGATGAGTGTCCTGATGGGAAATTTGCGAGAGAATATCTCGTCGCACACTAGTTTCGGGGACAGTAACTGTTCCATTTCGTCATCAAATAAATATGTAAGAAGTTTGTGGTGAAATGTACCCTTTTATGAGATCAGCTTGAGGTCTTCTTGATGCGATTTATTTCCCCTTGCTCCGTGTAGTGAAGATCTGAGCTCGAAAACCCTTCGGCCTAGAGCAAGGTGGTCCATTGCATGGCCTGCCTATCACCAAGTCGCTGTACAGCCCTTGTAGTTTGTCCTCCTACTTCACACGTCATCAACGCGACCTAGGTTAAGTTGAATTAGTTAATGTGGCTGCCATCATAAGCAATGGCTTCACTTAGACCCAAGGGTCCATAGTGTTGCCACTGAGCCGGTTGCCGTCCGTTACTCCCGGAACCATTTTGTTTTTTTTTTTTTGACGAATACCCAGATTGACTTGACATCCTTTTCGGATATGTCCGTAACTTCGTTTAGATAGTATTCTCCCAGAGTTTGTTTCCTAATGTAGATGTGAGGGGTTTTCCTCTTCTTCATCCATGCTTCTGCTACATAAGTCGTTGTATGATAGTGCTAGTCTTGCGGCGTGTCTACCCATAGCGCAAAGTCCTGTAAGGACTCCAACTAGGTGAATAATTACTGCTAGGTTTTGTCTGCTTAGACTGAGGATGGCCTTGGTTCTTTGTAGATCCATTTTTGTTTCGCATGTAAACGAACCTAAATTTAAAACATTAAAGATCAGATAAGATTTTCTCTTTGAGCCTAAGAGTATGCCACAACCGTTGTAACACATGATGTTTCCAGATGAGTACAAGTCGAACGTTTAAACTGCCTGTCAGTTACTTGCGCGTTTTTTTGAAACTAAACGGCACCCATGAATTCCAGAAAACATAAACGGTTTCATTTTTATTCCATGAATTATTGTCAAGGCCCCAGACAAAGCTAAAACTGTCGTGAGATGCAAACAAAAGAAACAGCAAAAAAAACGTGATAAATTGAAGTCCAAAAGTCCCCATAGAGCCTCCCTGGCACCTGTATCCTCGCCAGATTGATGACCTCTGTCGGCACAGATTAGACCTTAACCCATTTTGTTTTTTTCTCTCGCGACGAAGTGCGATTCAACGGTTTCATCATCATCTCGTAAAATGCTCATCGTCGCTTATGAATACAAATAAAGTCAACGTTATGCCTTTATGTCGCACCCTGTGACCTTCACCAGGGGTGGACCCAAAGCGTTACGTTAATTTGTTTACACCCACCACCAGGGGATTCAAAACGAAAATCAACAGGAATCTTCCACGAAAATTCCAACTCCCCAGAGTCCGCTTCTCCGCAGTGGTTACCACTAATTCACACCTCCCGATGGTTGCATGGCTCATAAATCACCCAGCAGGCGGCCGTTCATCCGCCACCATCCGCTGCCACCCTCAATGCGGTCGTCAGTCGTCCGTGTGTATGTCCTTTGCCGTCTCGTTTACCGCATAGCAATTATTATAAATTAAATCCGGCAAACAGCACGATTGCTGTCATAGAAAATTAATTGCCACACAAAGCGACGACCATTTCCTCCCCTCGGTAAAATCCGCCGAAATCCCCAGCCACCCCATGTGTACACACACATATCCAGCCATCCAGGCCACACAAAGAGCGGACACACAGCGTGGAGTAAATTAATTACTCATCCTTCCAGCGTCGTCGCCGTCGTAAAAATCCTTAGCACTTTCGCCGAAAAGGATAATAAGTGAATGGCCATGCGAATGACTATCCGAATGAATATCCGGCGTGTAGGCGGATAGGCGGCCAATCCGATGAAAATGTCCCCAGAGGCTGAGCGAGGATTTGCATCCGCTACAATTAATTTGCAAAGTAATAGACAGAGAGAGAGATAGAGAGAGAGAGAGAGAGAGGGTGGGGAGGGGGGATTGGACGCGTACGAAATGTCCTGCAGGCAATCGATGTCAGCGGAGACGGAACCACGAAGGAGTTCTAAACTGCGATCCATGTCATCTAAGGGGTCTGTCGCTTTGTTGGCCTTTAGCCATCCTCCGCCACCTCGCACAATTCGGAAGGATTTACATGAATCATCCATCGAACCCAATCCGTGGATAATGTTCGGTATTCCCATCTCCATCGCAATCGCGTACCGTCGCGTCGCCTGGGTCTTGTCTTGTGGCGAAGCTGTTCGACGATTGCCATGTTCTGCGAACATCTGTGTTCGGTGTCCCTTTTTATCCTTCGCCGCAGTCAATCGCTGGTTGTTGCAATAAGAACCCCCGTCAGGTATCTTTGTGGAATCCAAAAAAATCTTGCAATATTGATGAACTCAGCTCGGTGGACAGAGATTGGTCGGGCGGAAGGCGATTGCCCAGACAGGAACCATTCAAGGAGCACATGGGTATTTTCAATCCAAAGCGACTACCAGGCTGAATGGGGGGACTTGCAGTCTCTTGTATGTGGTCTTCAGGGGAGACGGGGGGTTGACATCTTGATCCCGACAAGAATTCGAGTGCATTCACTCACTCGAGTTCCAAAAAAGGAAATCAAAAATGAAATGACATCCCGTGAAGGATATCTTCTCATGAATGCTAGACATAACCCTGACATCGCAAGCTCAAGCGAAAGCCCACGAGAACTATCACTGCTCAAAGTGGACGCACCTAGCTGTGGAATTGCACATCACATCAAAAACCAGAGCACTCACTTCAAAGGACTTACGTCAAAAGATTCCTTTTGCTCTTTCCCCCTGACTGTGCCGTCTTCATTCGAAGTCATTTAGGAAATTGCTTCTAAGGACTCACGGCAAATTGTCACAAGCATTGCCAGGCAACTCTTGGGCGCATACATTATTGACAGCCATGCGTGAGTGTTTACATTTGCGTGGAGTGCAAAACTACTAGGATACCCCACAATAAACCATCATCTTTAATGTGTCCCGCACTTCACATCACAACGGCCGCCGCCGACGACGCAACTGCCAGTCGTGGGACGGCACTGAAGGATAAAACTTCGAGATAATTCGCTCATAAAACGGAGCACTGAAACATTTTTGCATTATTAATCTGCCAAGAGAGAGAGTGAGTCCTTCCGAATGGAGGACTCTATTTCCCATGGCTTCTGCAGAAGTGGCTGCCCCCAAAGGGCGGCAAGCGAAATGAATTCGTTCGCGAACCAAGCCAAGAGAAAAAAAGGCAGATATTTTTGGAAATCTAGTTTTGGAGCAGTGCATGCGATTCTCGTCGGTCATGTAATTGAATTCACAAGGAGCCGAACGGTCTGCAGATAAATCCACAGACAAAGATAATAATTTCATACCTACACGGTGTCCCTGGAACGGATCGAGCGGAGTGGAGCAACCGGGGGGGTCCAACTGATTTGTGTTATCCCTGCGCCCAACCAAATAAATATCAAATATCAATTTCCCCGCCCCCGCCCCCCGAAATTTCGGATTGGGTCTGCGGCGAGTGAGTCCTTTTTTTTGCTCCTTCTTCGACGGAGATGTGTTTACTTGCTGGGAATGGATTTATTCCCGACCCTCAGCCTGGGAGCTTGAGTGCTAAGATACACACTCCCCGTGGCCGTATGCGCCGTGAATATGAAAAAGGATGTTGATTTTTTTCGCTTTCATTATGAATTGAGGGCCACCACAGCCAGCCGCAAGAGGTGGGGGCCTTCGAAAAGGCGAGCGCGCGTCTAATTGAATTTATTTGCTCACACAATGGGTGCTGAGTCAATGTTGGTGGTGGTGGTGGTGGTGGTGGTGAGAGAATTGCGGTGGAACGTGAGTTGAATGAGGCGTGCATCGTTGGATGGGGCGGTGGTACAAAAAGGATTTTCGGTTTTTATCCTTATTTATGTGTATGGCGGTAAAGCGGTACTTTTTCTCGCTTCACTGGCAACATATGTGAACCATGTCGTTCCCCACTTCTTCGGTGTGGGTGGGTACGGGCTTTGGGGGGATGATAGGAAGCATTTTGTAAGGACACCAAAGGACTCTTTGAGAAAATGGCAACACAAGCTGCCGTTAAAATAAACGAAAACGACAGACTTTACTGCTATCTTTCGTATGAATTAGTTGAGAAAAGTTTGCAAGGATACAACGAGAGAGAGAGAGAGAGAGAGAGAGAGAGAAAGAGCGAAAGACCATCGCATCCGTGGGCCCGTAAGTGAAGACGAACGCGCGCACTTGCTAAGCACTCGCACGCATAAATATGCGACGAATGTCTTGTGGAAAGGGAACAATCTTGTTGTTTGTTGAAAAGTTTTCTTTGAAGAACTCCCGTTTGTTCTTGTTGAGGGCTGCTTTCATTAACTCTTAGACCCGTGCACACATGTCGCTTGTCTATGGGAGGATGGGACTCTCACTCTCTCTCTGGGACTTCCCCCACCGGCCCGGTATTTAATGACTTTTCTGTTTTAAGCATTCGGTGGAGCGTAGGGATTTAATTGGCAACACCTGCACCGAGTCGAATTTCAGCTCAGAATCAAAGTAAGACAGATACGAACGACTTTGAACGATTGATCGAAGCATCAAGGACAACAAGGCGTTCCTCCTTCTCCTCCACGAACAAAATTTCAACCATATTCCGTTGAATTCTGGGTTTAACTGTGTCCGACATCCGCATAGTCTTGAAGACTTTCCAGAAGTTCTATGATATCATCTCCTTTGGATGCACTTCCTGCCAAGGCACGCAGTCTCTTACATCAGCACAGAGTCTGCTGCAATGGCTTACTCCACGAAAACTTATCAAATGTCACAGTTTACTAGAATTTTTGCATTCACTGCATAATTTCTTGAAGATTTCTCCCACGGACCAGCCATCCAAAATCCGAACGGCCACCGCTGTCCACTTCGTTGAAAGTGTAACACAGTAACCATCTGCATGGTATTTTGCAATCTTCTCAACCTCGCCCTGCACAGGGATGCCCCACCCACCGTCAGAAAGCCACCCAATATCGAACTCATTTTATTTAATTTCAATTTTCCCCGAAATTGAATTGAAAAACTTCGAAAATATCGATGTATCTTCTGGGCGATAACTTCAAGTCATGGCACTTTGTTTTTGTTTTCCTGCCCCACCATCAAAGCACCCGACATCGATGGCGTAGACGTTGTTCGTCGGGTGAATGGGCGGGTGGGGGAAACAAAATCATCTGTTGCCGATTAAATTTACGTTCGGTTGAGCTGAAAACGTGTCACCGTCGTCGTCTTAGACCTACCGCGCTCACCCAGCTGTCTGCCTTTGTCCTAGAGACTGACGATAGACGGCAGCCGACCCTGAAGGAATGTCAAATCGGTTGAGTCGGAAATTTTCCGCTTATTTTTTCCCCCTTGCCACACTTTCCCCTAGATTGACTTGGCGTATTACATATGAATGGCAACTGCCTGCGGTGTGGATAATGTTGGCAATTTTCTAGACCTAATCGATGGGAAGACATTGATGATCGTTGCAAAATTGCCATCATCAACGCGCTGCGGCGGCTTGTGAGGGACAGGAAATCGTTGCAATGTCAGTGAAAAATGTTCCATAAATCTTGAATTTTTCTTCATTTTCATTTTCAGAAAAAAAAAAAATTCTAGCTAACCCGGCAACACTGGACAGCGCCCGAATCATCGACTCTTACGCTTCGGAGCACAAATCAAAACGAACGAGTTTTGAAACCTTCTCATCTCACTTCGGGGGAAAACATTAAACGCTTCTTAATTTAGATACAATTTTAAGTAAACACCTCTAGTACTAGTAGTAGACTCGAGACTAAGATTAAAACAAACAAAAAAACAAAAAAAAAGCTAAAAATTCTTCCACTGGACTTGTATAGCCTATTATGGACGAAACTCATCGCATAATCGGGCAACAAAAGTCGACAAAATCCAGTCAAAGCGCCTTCGCGTTGATCACAACCACTGCGGGGGGCGTTAGTAGTAGCTGCAGCATCAGCAGCAGCAGCAAATCACAAGCGACAACATTGAAGAAACACCGTAAGCTAGTTCGTTCACCAGAGGTATCGGTCTGCGATATATCCGCATCGGTTGTTGCCACCATCGCTGCGACTGTAAACGACGTAATGGGCGGCGGTTTTACCACACCACCAACAACGCTAACATATTTTGACAGCAAACCGCTCGCGGAACCGCAACTTCATCTGACACACTATACGTCATACGACGAGAAACATCGAAAACCCGATCAGCAAACAACGAAACTCATCGGCATCCCATCGCCAGTGCCACCGACGGAGAGCGGCGGCGGTCTTGTTAGCGGTTATCCGGGTGGTATTGGTGGCGGCCCCTCTGTGTATACGACCTCCTTGCCGGGCCTTGGTAAGCTGGGACCGCTCCTGCTCGAGAGTCCCGACGATCCGCCAGAGTTTGAGTATCACACATTTAGCGCGGACAGCAGCAACAGCCAGGAGGGGAGCAGTGACCTCGTATCGGATCCATCGTCGTCCAGTTTTAGCTTTAAGGAGACCGCACCGATTTCGATGGGCGGTGAGTTGAGCACCGGCGCCGGTAGTCACGGGATGCGTCAGCCCACGCAGGAGGGTGAGAAACTGACCCGACTGCAGAGTTTTCTCTTCAAGACATCCACCTCGACCGATGAGGGAACGACCAAGAATGCACCAACGAAATGTCCGCCGAGTACAACGGTGCCAGCACCGCCTTCTGCCGACTCCACCGAGAAGGACTCGGAGCCGGATTACTATCAGTACACACTCACGTCGCCGAACAACCCCTTCTTGCCGGAGATAATTGCTCGAGCGTATCGCTCAGACAGCGCCGAGGCAGAAAACCTCGCCACCTGCGACAATGGAGACATGCACGACCGTGGCAAGCTCTCGCCAACGCAGTCGTTGTTTGCGTTCAGTCGCAGCAGTAGTGCTGAGAAGTCGGACAGCGAACGGGATCATTCCGATTCGATTTCCGGCCTCGGCTTCGAGGGCGGGGGAGGTGTCGGCGGTGGCGGTGGTGGTGGCGGTGAGCGAGAAGGACCTTTACTCGACAGAAAACCTTCAAGTGCCTACGAACATCAGCCGCCCATAAGCCCGGGGCGACACAAACGAAAACTCTTCTCACTGAACTCGCCCACACGAGACGCGAAGCAGCAACAGCGAAAGGATAAGGTCTCGCCCCAATCATCGATCGGCAGTCACATGGTGCGAAGTCTAAATCCATTTATATCGAGCAGCAAACAGGCGGAAGCGGCCCACAACGACTTGAATGCCAAGCGAGAGGAATTCCTTCGCGCAACGATGAAGATCTGTTTGGTTGTGTCGCCGCCAACGAGCAAGTTACAGGTGAGTGCTTGCTTGCACTGAGAATATCCGTTTGTTTACGTATGTTCATCGAAATATATTTGGTTTTGCTTTCGTTACCTTATTTTGTATTTTATTTTGTTTTTTTTCTTCTTTGGTTTCATTTTACTTGGCAACTCTTGTCTGCGTCAGTGGAACATAATCGGGGATGGGTGGCGGGGCGGCGATTCATTTCGATGGCAAACATTCCTTGTGGAGTCCCCTGGCCGGGAGTTGCCAACTCGCTGCAAGAGCCAATGAATCTGCTCAGCTTCCCCTCGATTGATTGCCCCCCCCCCCCCCTCCCCCCAAACGGCACACATCGCATTGGCTTACAATTCAATTCAAATACCTTCCTTAGCTCATGCCCTTCCCTCAATTAGCGTCACGCTGACTCCAGTCATAATTCACCCGTAACCACACACAAGGGGTGCTCTCATAATTTCTCTCTCAACTCTAAGCTGACTCTTTGCGAACGGTTACTACTCCAGGGGAGGGGGGGGGGGGGGGGGTCACAGCAAATTCAACCACCCCCCGTAAGCGCTTGGAATTCTAATAAAAGAATCCCCTCAATGGATTCCCCACATTCCGAGCTCCCCACGAGCGGTGCATGACTGAAGCAGGCGAGGGCTTAATCCTTTTCATCGTTTCATCGCTTCCCCCGCCCCCGTATACCACCCGCCGGCAATTCACTGCGTGAGGCATTCCTTCGATTCACTAATCAATAGCAAAGACATCAGGGCTGTGTGCGGGAATTTAATTTCTCCATTTCTTGTCGTTTTCTTCGTTTCAATAATCGAAGACGCCATGGCTTGCGATTGAAAATTCCAAAATCGAAAATGACCGCTCGTGTGTTGACCGTTATGGGTGGTTAGGTCCACCTCGGAGGATGCCCATGAGGTGAACGATAGCAAACACTTATCCGTGCTGCCAGGCAAATCAACTCTAACCCGGGAGGAGCGCCCCTTCAATCGGAACGCACGCTTACGGCATGGGAGCTCAATTCGAAACAGAATCATCTGCCTGACGGGGTATTCGCATTCAATTCGACTCCACACACAATTCAACTCAGCACAGGGGTGGCTGTGTACTTTTTGTGAACGTATTCCAAAAGGGGGCTGTGGTCGGGGGAAAAAGTTGGTGTTTCTGCGTTCTCATCACTTCCAGACGTCAGACTGAGTGAACGCTGTTAATTGAAAGTGTTTTCAATGAGAGGGAATGAGAGCAACACATCACTTCTAATTGGGTTCCCCGGCGAGGGGGTGAGGGATGATGTTGCGGCGGCGGCGGCGGCGGCGGCGGCTCTTCTTCTTTAGATCATCATCACGACGATGCTGATGATGATGATAAATTCATGGTAAAGTTTTTGAAAACTATGGCACATCTTCTGTCTGCGCTGAAGTTGAAATTTCCTGACGGCGAGGACCGAGCTAATCAGGAAGTTTACCAGTGTTCGTGTTGTGTTGACGTTGAAGACGCTGCCACAGTGCAGGAGATTAGTTAGTTTCAGAGCTCACTCACTCACTCGCTCGGCGTCGCCTATCTTCAGGAAGCATTTAATCGATGTAGTTGTGGATAATAGCTTGTGGCTGCATTCGAGCTCCAATTTGGCAGACGTTTATCCTCACATTGGTGCATGTGATGTGCTCCGATGGTGGATGGTCTGATGTCAGGCGAAATCTGAAGCAAATCAAGGAAGGAGAGTGAAAAAGAAAACAGCCGGCAGAGGGTGGTTCCGTTTAGAAAGTCGAATGCCCATTTTTGCAGAAATTTCAATGACCTCTGACATAAAACCCTGATTATTATGTTAAAACCACATCCCACTCCGGGGCGCTGATGCCATGGAAACCGGCCATTAACAAGCACTCAATTTCATCGTGTCATCGTCGTCCTCAAAAATAAATAACAGCCGCAGCACCCGCATCAGACAAAGTTTCCCCAGCAAAACTGACGTAGTTTTCGTCCAACCTCCCAACCCTCACCAGCACAGATCCTGCGAAGAGATTGTGTCAATCCAAGAAGTATAAACAATTTCCTGTAATCGCCAGGAACTGCTCGTTTATCTGAAAGCAATTTCCAAGGAAATGAACCCTCCCCGCATCCAAAGTGGCCGAGAGTAAATAATAAACAAGTAGTCCTTGCGTGCGAGTATATGTACATTTGAATGCCATCCAGGTCGCCTAAATTCATCATCCACTGGTTCTTCGCCGTCCCTCGGTCTTCGATAAAAACAAAAAAAAAACCACCGGCCGAGTACCTCTGAGATAAACTTTTAATTGATGCCCAAGGCCACGGACCACGGCCCACCTTGTGGCCATTTAGTCCACAAACAGATTCAGAGAGCTTCATTATGAAATAGGATTCCCTGATTTTTTTTTTCCGTTCGTGTTGCAAATCCAATTAAAATGTTCTACTCGTTGTTTATGATTTTGTTTCTGGTGTTTTTTTTTCTTCACAAAAATCTGCCCTCTGATCCTTATTAAGCAAGTTTTTTTTCTCTCTTTATTTCGTTTCAGGTAAGAGAGAGAGAGATAGTCGCCGAAGCGAGCGGCGCACTGGTGGAAAGAGGAAAGAGGTGGTAAACTATTTCTGCTCGTTGTCCTTAATTGAGAGCGGTTGTTGAATACACAAATGCCGACTGGTGAATGGGTTTCCTTGCACATAGCACATAGCACATAGCACACATGCCAATTAAAGGGTTCCCTATACCTTTCTATGCCAAGTGGTTGGTTAGCGTTCTCCAGCGTTAGAGAACGCTCCACCCGTCACGAGCGTAAGTGGGAGTGCTTAAACTTGGCTAATGCATGGGAAGGGCTTGTGTTTATGGCGGATTCTATTTTTATCCATCTAGTGTCGGGGAGCTGAGATGGGTTGCTTGGCTGAATTGTAATTGCTTCTGTCAGCGAGGCAGTCCCCGGAACAAAATTAACGAGAATGGCATTGACAATTTCGGTGCACATGGAGGAAGTTTTCATCGGCTGTAGAATTATGCACTTTCCACGAGCTTGAAAGTTGGCACATGTTTGACTCCCGAACGGCAGTTGGAAGTGGTCGCTTGAGAGAACGAACGAGCGAACTGACGAAGGATGACACGATCGTCCTGAAAGTCCCGAAAATGCCTTGCTTGTTGATGGGCAGAATAGGCCAAGTAAACCGTGTTCTCTTTGAAGTCAGTGCCATCGCGTCACAGAATCCTCAGTTTTTCCAAGTCACACACGCGACTGCTTGCTCGAATGCAGGTGCTTCCAATTGAATTTGTCCCCAAAAGCACACCATGAACCCGCGCAGAGCGTCAATCGTACAGCGCTCTTCAAAAGCATGTGGCCACACCATGTGCCCGAACCCAGTGTCCTCGTGCCATTCAGAGCCCCAACAAGGTCGGGCAAAAGAAACCCAAAAAGAACCAGAACTAAATGAACATTATGCAAAAAAAAGAGGAAAAAGAAAAGCAAAAAAAAAATTAAGAAATAAAATATTTTTTCAAGTGAAACACATCAGTCGTGGCCGCCAACACCGGGACGCGACAACACGGAACACAACAGCTTACAGCGCTTTTCTCCCAAGTGTACATGACTGAACTTGCGAGTGGTGCGGTAACAGCAGTAAAACTTGTAAGGATTTAATGAAACCCCTAAAGAATGTCGGGAGCATTGTTGAGCCGCTGAAGATGGGCGCTGGCGGTGGTGGCGAGGGTCTACGTACACCGGGTCACAGGTGGTGTGTATAATTGTGCGGATGGTGTGCTGCTGATGCTGGGGTGTTATGCTGTACGTGTGTGTGTGTGTATTTAAAGTTCGCCATTGTTCTGTCCCTTGAGGGTGATTTTTCAAATGTCATACTTGAATCTGGCGAATGGAAGGCAGGCAGGATTCCGGGGGTTTTGTGTGTTGCCAAGAGATGATATTCAATTATGGCTCTTGCACGACAAGGACTCTGGTTAACCCACTAATTTGAAGATTGATGCCGTAGGTGGATGTGCTTGAAGGACTTACATATGCAGATTGATGTAATGCCTTAGCTTGTGACGGGGCTTTGTCTAATTAATGAGGTTTCTTTTACTCGAAATGGGGGGGATGTCGGTTGAGGTGGCATAATCGAATGGTGGCTGTGAATGAAGAGCTGTCGGAGAAGAAGATTTCGTTCCCCTTTCTGATCCTTTTGGGATCGTTGATGGCACAAATTGAAAACAAAAGGAGACACACATGAACTCATCCCACAAGTTACGAAGAACGCAAGTCAATGGAAAAGAAGTGAAAACTTTTTTTTTTTATTCCACATACGCCACAGTCACCGAAACTTCGCCTTAAAGTCCCGACGGCGGGGTCACCGTCGAGGAGTGAAAAGGGAAACCTTTAAATCGTACAAAATGAAATTTCTTCTTTCACTCAATCCACTCAATCACTGTCGAATCCCCTCAGGAGTTCACCCACCTCGATGGGCCGCCACCAGTTCGTGCGGCCGTCCTGCGGATGTTTGAGTGTATTCCCTTACAAATCACACTCGTGTTCACCCCATCGGATTCATTCCATCAATCAAAGGCAAGAAGAGAAGGAAAACAAAAAAAAAAACAAAATAAATACAAGGAATCTCAGGAGAATACGTGGAAACCACCTCAACCGTGGCACTTCTGGGGTCACGGCATAAATCCTTATTCAGTCATTCACACACCTGTCCGTGTCGATAGCAGGATCTCGACCTGCACACACGGAGAGGACTTGTTCAGCCACGATACCCGACAAGGACCTGTGGTAAAACAATTATCGTTATCCTTCTTCTCAAATGGAAGAAAAATTGCTGCCACTTAACACAAGCACTTTCAAATGAAAATCATCCACATCCCTCCTGGCCCGAAATGTGACCACAAGAACAACTGCATACGCCCCCCCCCCCATCCCCCTCCCAAGACCCGATAAATGTCGTCGACGAAATGAGATCCTTAATAGCAATCCATTGCAATGTGGGACGACACTCTTTTAAATGTCAATCGATTGCTGCTCTCTTTCATTTTGTTCGCAACTATCGAATTTTACTCGGGATATCCTTTGTGGCAGCCTTTTGTTTTCCCCCATTTTTGGGACCAGTGGCATCAGAGATGAAAATGAATCCATCCCTTTGTGAAGCCGTCGTCTGCCATGTGTTTTGAGGGTACAATGACATCATTGTTTTGCCGGACACTGGCGCAGGGTGATGGTCTGGCAGAAGGATATGGTGCATTATTCTTCGATATTTACGGGGTACGACAAAACAAACGATTTATTGCCATCGAATTGGGGTAAGCGTCGTCGCCAGTCTGATTGTGCGGGGCGGCTGCGTATCGATTCAATGATAGATGGGCCTGTTCTGTGACGTCTGAGTCACACTCTGGGGAAATGCCATGTCCATTGGCTGCGGAGATTCTATTGCTTTGATTTATTTCCACTCACTGGCGGACTGGGACAAGGTGTTGAGATTTCTTTTTGGCACTGAATTGATTGGTGAATCAGGATTCGCACCAAAACGTCATGTGGCGAGGAGTAAATGGAGTGGAGGGGAGACTCGAGACTTAAGTGCCTTAGACGATTACATCGTTCAGAGAAGAAAGCCCATTTCGGGGTGATTTTCAAGCCGAATCGGCTTGCGAGTGGATTAAGGGAGAACCTGGTTATTCGCTAGAAGGACGTGGTAGCGTGTTTTCCGAATCTCTGAGCTGCTGGCAGCTTCCATTTTGTCATCAAAAAAAAAAAAAACACAGTTTTCCATTGAAATTCGGATCAATACAGGCTCGACGACTCATTAGAGAACTCTTGGCGTTTCTCCATGTTGCCTCCATGGTTAGCTGCATTGTTCCCCGTTTCTAGCGTCCTAACATCTGCTAAGACTCTCTTTAGCGCCTTCAACCGGCCTAGCCTTGTCCAGGTTAACCTCAATCAGTGGTCCAATGGCATTCATCCTCTGGCTGGATGGTGCGCCTCATCTCAAGTGACCACACGTGTCCGCTCACAAGTGCCAACACAATCGATGTTTACTCCAAGGTCGATGCAACTGCAGTGCCCATTAAATTCGAGTGGAATTTTCTGTTTGCCGCTCACGTGGGTGCAGACAGAGACTGCAGCCATGCCCGCATTATCACTCATAAGCTGCACGGACTGCAATCACTTGACAACATCTCTAAGATGGCTGTCTTTCTCTCTCTCTCTCTAACTTCCTCTGTCTCTCTCTCCTTCTCAGGCACATGAGCAAGCAATTTCAATGGATTTCCCATCGACTGGTAGGATCTTCTGTGTTGCCTCGGCAACACCTACGAGCTCTGCCTCGCAAATTGTGTTCGATTATTCGCTCGTTCGAATTGTCTGAGCATTCCAGTCCTCGAATGCCATGTGTGCCGTTGTGTGGAAGCATAACGCCGTAACAATAAACTTGTTGTCACTCCATTGACGCCAAGAATCCCCTGAAGGGTTGTTGGACTCATCAAATGGTCAACGGCTTACATCGGACAACATTCGTCGACGGAAGGACTGCCACTAGACCCGTGCACAATAGACTTGGCCACAGTGAGGCAGGGCTGAGAACTCCAATTGAAATGCGGAGAAAAAAGCGCCCCCCCACTGCGAGAGGGTTATTATTTTGAATGCTCGCTGCAAGGACACGTGTGAAAGGGGGTGGCGTTGCTCCTTTGGCTTCGCTGTTGACACTGCCTCAATGTGAGGGCGGGTGTGATTTTGCGGGGATTTTGACATTTTTATTTTCCCTCTTCAAGGTGTGAGTGAAGCTTCAGGAGTTTTGTAACGAATAACGAGTTGAGTGGTTAGGGGAGCTAGTCATTAGGCGACTAATTGGGGCGTGCCAGTTATGTGGTTGTCCTCGTTCTGTGCTGATTGCTTGAGACAACTGGGAAATGCATGACATTTGCTAAAGAGTCCATAGGTTCATCCTATGCGACTGCATATTCGTCGACATCGCCTACATATTCCACTCTGTTCCAGCAATTGTCTCGCCATTCACTGGATTACACAACAGACCCCCAGTAACGAGACTTTAATTAGGCTGCACAGTCCAACAGTCCAACAACTGAATCTGCTTCCTTCACTTGAAAGGATTCACCTGTGAATTACAGAACAGACTTGCTTGATAATCACTCGCTTGACTCCGGGTGGCCTGTGCCACGTCAGTGCTTTTGCCGATGGTTCAAAAATGCATTACCCTTTCGCATTCACAATCACGTAACGAAACAAATCGGTAGCGAAGGCACGGCGGCGGCAGCCGTACCGGTCGGCGGTCATTTAATTTGCTGCCGCATTGTCCATGCCAAGCTGTCCGTCGACACCTGGCTCTGGCGCTGCATGAATTTCTCATGAGTGAAATGTGAATTCTTCACATCAAAGATACACGCCATGCTCCGTGCACTCGAACACCTGCAAGACAATTCAATTCGGAGCGAGTGCAATAAAGGCGCAGGCAGGACGAGGAATTGAATTCTTTGCTACATAACCACACACAAAGGAATCATTCCCACTGCCTGACTGCAGTTGGCCAGTCTCCGCCCAGCCGTTGCATTATGGAAATACGCCTCGCCTTGCAGCCACTGGAGCCGAACATCTGTGTGAATAGTTTTAACACATTTTCCGGGGGGAAATGAAATTTCATTTTCATTTCAAGTGGGACTGAGGCGAGTGAACAGGACGAGCACTGAAAGGCTGACTGAATCCAATTGAATCCAACTGAATCCAGCTGAATCGTAAAACAAAGAGCTCACAGGGACGCTTCGCTGAGTGGTATTTGTGCTGCTGTAAGTTGAAGAAAATGATTCTTGTCTCGATTTGCTTTGCTCATTATCCTTGAAATATATATATGCCTCTCGCTGTCTGCGCTGGTGGAGGGTTAATCAACTTTGCCGCGGGCGTGAATGTTGGGGCGCCTGCAAAACTTTGGTCGGATAAGAGCGCTAGTTGGCGACTGCGACTAGAGGCGATTCGAAGTGGCAGCGGCACACACAGTTGTCCTCATTAAATTGTCGCAATAAATGTGATTTATGGTGGCTTTTTGCGCATCAAGGATAACTAATTTCTGCGGCAGTCTATGCGAGGCGGTGCTGGAGAGAGGAGGTGCACAGATTTTGGGCATTCCCTGGCGGGAATTGCACGTGATTGTTGCGAGGGGACTGTGCTTAAAGACTCATTTGTCGTCAGTTGGGTGGAGGGGGGAGGAAGGGTGAAGGGTTATTGCGCTGGGAATCGGTTGATAAAATGCCCCCGAACTACTGTCTGTGGGAATGGCTATTCATTACCAAGTTGGCTTGGATTGGATTTGGTTTGCGCGGAAGCTTGATTTAATGAGGCCTCATTGGCGGAAGTGGAAGAGATCCACTGTGTGGGCAGAGATAAAATCGCCTTCCGTCGATGGAGCATTGCTAGGCATGTGGCTGCCAAGGATTTACGGAAATCGTTGGTTGAGTCGTGACGTCTAACACGTGTGACATGTCGTTTTTTTAGTAACTGGGTGCCATTATCATCTGTTTGCGAGCACAGTCGACATTCTGACATCCCAACTGGACACACACCCACACACGTCCCATCACTCCCACCGATGTAGCTGTAGCCGCAGATGTTGTGCCCAGCTCGAGAGGAATTCATTACTTTGAAAGGACACTTTAATGATTTCTTTCTTTTCTTTTATCCCTGAAAAGCCACAAAATAAAAATCAACTGGCTTTTGGAATTATGATCGTTTTCGGTTCCGCTTCCGAGAATGTTCCCTTTGTCCAGTGGGAAGAATATAAAATTCTTAAAATCCTCGCAGTAACTTCTGGACCAAAAATTGCCTCAAATGCTGCTCGAATACTTTCGCATTCTTTAGCGAGAGTTTCTCCTAAGTGAAAACTAATTCAACAAAGTGTCATAAAAACCTTAACCATCCCATCCCCTCATGATGGCAAACAAATCAACCCCAGATTTGTCCATTCCACGCAGTAATTCAGTGCGTCTCTCTAGCCCGATGCTTGGACGGTCTCTCGTAAAAGAAAAAAATGTGAATTTCATTCCCGTCCAGCAGGGTCTTCTAATCGTTTGCAGCGCGTAATCGCCATAAAATCCACTCAGTTACCTTGAATATCCTTGGCTTCCGGCGCGCACTCACACAAACAGCGACGACAACATAGATGACGTGGCGTGGCCCCGACGCGGTGGTGGCACAGGAATTTTTCAATTTATGTCCCCTCGAGCGGTGCAGGTCGTGCTTGCCGAGGAATTTCAATCACACAAACGTTATCAGACGCAGAACTGAGCGGTACACAACTCAAAGGCGAGCTCAAATCGGGGATGTGCGAGCGAAATGAAAGGCGACCCGACGAGGGGCAACCAAGAAGAATGTTTTATAGCATTTAAGGACGAATTTTATTACGAACTCATAATTCGCACCTCATACCAGTGCGAGCGCATGAGACGGTCGAGGGCTTTTCGAGCCGAAAACCGTCAGGTTTCCTCGTCATAATGAAACATTCAATGCGCATAAATAAATCAGAGGATTTCGCTTTTGCGCGCGTTTTTAGTATGCCACGGATAAGGGCGGCACGAGCACGAGCTGTATCCTTGTCAACAGGAGTGAGCTTGTAACAAATCTCTGCTGTAACAGCTGCTAAATCAAATAACAAGAATGTCACTGGCACACGGGACATGGTGGGTGGGCGATAGAGGGTGAGGGGGGGTCCAGGATTTCAATAAATTATCGTCTTACCAGAATTCAGGGCACGTCCTTAGCTCATGATTTGAAACGCGTTCAGCGATCGGTTTTGTCAGCTTGCAAAGTGCAGCGCGAATGGCCAGAGCGAGGCCGAATGTGATGCCATGCTGTCTGGTATTCGATGCTGGCAAGACGTGTGGAGCATCCCTGGATAGGAGAAGACTTCAACAAGACCGTCATCCAGTGGCCGGCTTAAGGAGAGAGATTGGCTGAAAATCCTTGTTGTCAAAGGATGCCAAAGGACAAGATAAAATCCTGCATTTCTCGGTTAGGATTTGCTTCCCTAAACCGATTACTCATTCGAATCACTTCAGTCATGAAATTAATCCAGACTTGACATCACTGATGCATGATGAATGAACTGCCGTACCAGCAGCCTAATGAGTTTCGCTTTCAAACTGAACCTGACGCTCTGACCAGTGGGCGCTGTGATTGATTTGATTGAACTCATTCAAACGCAGTTATGGATCAGCATACGCTAAGCGCTCTAAGCTCTCGGTTAAGCAAATAGAATCAACTACTGTCCACAATGGGTGGTGTTGCAAATTAAATCTCCCCTCATCTCGTTTCATGGAATAACTCGCATGTTACAACTGACTGCACAGGACTCATCCCTGCGGTCCTGGCCAACGTCCGGATTCAGTCAACGATTGTGTAGGTAACGAATTAATGCAGCTGACTAATTGAATTTCCACAAATAAAGTCCTGAAATCCTTTCTCATCCAATCAGCCAACCAGAAACACTGTGTGTGTGTACAGACAGAGCACCGATGACGATGATGATCATCATGATGAATGGCTACAATGATTCAGATTCAGATTCATTCGCTTAACCAACAACAATTTAATTGTCTGTTCATTAGTTCGGTTGATTGATTGAACACACTCCTCTTTGACTCAGACACACGCACGTCCGTGCACACGTCGAGGAGTACCTCATGTTGACCGGCAAATTTGAGCAGGTTTCCGACATCGCATCCATCGAGGTAACAGAGGCTGAGTGGAAGAGGTTATTGTATCTTCGTCATGCAGTCCGGCGACCACATAAAATCCTATTTTCGGCTTACTCAACCCAATTGATCCGATTCCATGCGATCTGAGGCACTTGGACCGTGCCCCTTCAGTTTGCCGGTTGGTGTCTCTGATTAGATTAATCAATTCCATGAGAGGGAGATAAATCGAGCGACTGAGTGAAGGAATGCATGCATTCGACCATCTCTCGGGTAATTCCTTTTTACGACAATCGCCTGCAGTGTGTGGGGATGTGTGAATGGCAAAACATCTATATCCCTCTGGCCAGTGGGTCACATTGATTGCAGACATCAGATACTTTTATTTATCCTTTCATGTGCACATTATGGTTTCGAATTACGTCCCAGTCGAGGGGAGGAGGGGAAAGGGGGATGTCTTGGCCTTGTGGTCGATGCTTTTCAACTTATAAAAGTCCTTGTCTGCTCCCGATCTACATGCGTACACATATACGGGTGTATTCTTGGTTTTAATTAAAAGAATACCGCCCCTGCTTCAGATCTCGAGAAATTCCACAAGCGGTCAGGACGAAGGAGATGGGGCCTGGCTTACATACCCTCTACGGGACTATCTTCGCCATCTTTTGTGGAATCTATTTATCTTCTCGTTGATCCTTTGACTCGGATGGTAGGGGTGAGCGTGATGCGAGTATTTCACTTACGTCATCGTTGCGGAGAACACTCCCCCTTGAAGGCCTAGTCATTATTTTTCAATATTCTTAAAGTGTTCTCATTTCCAAGTGATTGCAAGGAATCCTTTGATGCCTCGTGAGGTGATTACGTGTTTCTGGGAACCGTTCAAAGCGCCACACATGTGTCAGAAGTCATGCGGGCTTTGGGCGTCTTAAGAAGTCTTGAATTCAACAATCTGTCACCACCTGACGCCCCCCACGGAGTGGCATACGCCTTCTCGCTCGTCGCCCAGCTGTCGCCGCTTCCGGCCGACCTTAATTTACATCCGAAAAGCATAACCATCAGCAATTTGTCAAAAGCCGCCACACTCTCAACGCTCAACGCTCAACGCCCAACGCGCCCTTAATATTCATATCACATTCGGCATATTCATCCCGAAAGTCACCACGATATTCCCCCGGAATGCAAAATTAATACAATGCCCACTCCATGGCGCCGGGGACTGGGCTGATACACGGACACATCCCATGAATACCCTTCGAGAGCGGTTATGCTTGATTTTTCTTTCACATCCCCTCCCACTCATCGGTACCCACACTTAACCTCAAATCATCGTGAATTGACTCTCCACACAGACCTTCGGTGGCGACAACGCCGACGGCAAGTGAGTACGAAAAATATGACCACGTCATTTAGCCAATGTAACTCGGCGTATAAATACTTTTCGTCTCTGGCCAGTTTGAGGTTAGTTTTGGCGGCTGCCATGGTGACTGCCGATGTGTGTGTCTGTTCTCCTGACCTCATCGTCCTCAATCGACCAGCCCGCCCACACCGTTCAGCGTACTGAAAGCACTTGAATGCTTATAATTCATGGCCGGTTGTTGGTCATTGCTGACTGGAGACCTGTCCCATAAACTGCTATTTGGGGCTGTTTATCTTAAGTCTCGATGGGGCGTCGGGCGACAACAGCCCCACCACCCTTGGGCATTGATAAATTTCCATTTTCAATAGAATCCATAATGCATGCACATAACAATCCTGTGCGGACACAGGTGACATAAGTGAATAATGTCACACCCATTATGCTGGCGTGTTATGAGCTTATGAAATTATGGCCAAAACAAAACCGTTTAATTGCAGTAATTCAACGCATTGAATGCCTGTCACTGATAAGCACATTGTTTCGGTTGATTGCTGGGGTTGAAGTTGACGAGGAAAGGATTTTCATAAACAGCTGAGGTGTCATAAGGACAACTGGGATTGTTTATGACAACACTGAGATGACATAAACCAAACCTAAGCCATCGTAAAATGTTGAACAGGCTCCCATTTGGAGAACGGATGTATCCTTGATGTTGTCATAAAATCACAATCGAATCAGGCGACATTTCTCGATTTCCAGTGGATGCACTCAACCGAACGAGCTAGTAAAACGTCAGTCAATTCGTCGTCGCAGTCATCTTCACAATCGATGTAAATTATATCACCGTCATCGTCGTTGCATCCGGGATGGCAGTAGAAAACCCACCACCTCGGCGTCCTTTCTCCATCGCTTCCAAGGCCAACACAGAGGAAGAGCGAGAGATTTATCGATGATTTTGTGACAATTGTGTGCATCAGAGATGCAGCAATATGTCCCAGGACACTGAACACGACACAATGCGTGCGCGTGTGTGTGTGTGTGTGCGGTGAACAGCAGCCGGGTGACAACAGAAAATTCCTATCGATTGTGTGGTGGGTTTTTAGTTTCTTTTTTTCCATTCGAGCAATCCATTTGAGTGAAGGAGAGGCCCCCCATTCCAATCACTTTAACCGATTTAATGATCGGTCCCACTGAAGGCGTTCATTTTAAACAAAAAAATCCGTCACGCCCTTTGAAAATTTGCCGTTCTCAGTGCTCGACAGTGGTTGCATTTGTTATCTACACGAGCAGACATTCACAATATTCATCGTCGCTTAATCACCATGATGAATGCTCCGGGCGTCCTGACACCTGGCAAATGTCCAAAATGATGACACTTGCGGCGGCATTCAATATTTTCACTTGAATACCAAATTTATGCGAAGGAATGAAGGTGAGCTACACACGCATACTCAAATTTGTTTGCCAGCTGAACATAAATTTTGAATACAATCGCTGAACACAGCCTCCTTCGTTCTGTAGACCGTTAAATGTAAATATTTCCCAGATGAAACATCTTCCAGTTCAGTGGTTGCATTTAACTTTACCCCCTGGCCATTCGGGCTCGTGGGGGGAGGGGCGGTAGATGTACACACATGCGTGCGTGTGTTCAGGGCGTGTTTTGGACCGTAATGTTGTACAATCAAACGTCATAAATCATTGACAGTCAAGGCGGCGTAAAGCGGCCATGTTTCGTGGCGCGATCTTGCTCGCTCGCACATTCAATTGGCTTCGTTTAAGAAATGAGGCTAAGCGGCTACGTCCAGGGAGGTAAAGTTCGTGGACAAGTTTTTCCCCAGTTCATTCCTTTACTCTCGACTTTCTTATCGCGTCGTTGACAAAAGATGAATATATTTGGGTTGGACCGCACTCCATCTACGTCCTTGTCAGTTGTTCAAAAATCAATTGCTTCAGTTCTAAATTACGGCGTATTTCCACTTGACATCGTTTCTATGCGCAGTCAAAATATCCATCAGAAGGCACTTGAGTAGTAGGTATTTTGAAAAGTTCAAGCGAACCCAATACTTGACCCTAATTCGAGGCGAAGTAAGTTATAACTTCCAAGCGACGAGGTAGGCCTGTAGCTGTATGAGGCGGAACGAACGAATGTCCCCGCAATGAGGAGCCAGAGGAAATAGATGGCGATAAAGAATTTTATGCTAGTCATCAAACATGCGTCATCCTGAGATTCAAGTGCGAGAGCTCCTCCGTCGTCTCTCTCTCTGCGTGCACAATGCCGAGATGATGACGATGCTAACCACGATGATGATGATGATGATGATGCTGACGAGAACGATGACGCTGGTGACAAGTGATTCACTTCCACTTAAGGATATTGCCTCAAGCTGCTGTGCAATGAACGAGATTCATTGTCGATGTGGTGAGGACGCTCTTATTTACATGAACTCACTGCTTATAGTCGATGGCACTGAAGTGCACACATAGCCGTCGTAAATGCATGCACGTCGAGGGCATAAACAAACCCACTAACGCATTCATAATTCAATCAAAAGCGGAGCCGGTTAGCCAGATGTCCTTGTGCGAAACAAAATCAAATTGAAATGTCAAAAGTGGTTGTGTGTCCAAGAAACAGCAGCTGGACTTTGAAATGAGTGAAATTTTGAATTAATTACTGTCCGAATGAGTGATGGATTGAGGTGATAAAAAATTATGTTTTTCAATAAAACACCAAAGCAGCAACCCCTGCTGGCTAGTGGGGGGCGGTGGGCGGTGGGGTAGTTAAGGGAGCTTAATCTCCGACATCTGTTGCGTGTAATTACGGTTTAGCTTGGCCGCTCTACCTTAAGGAGACGCACGTTGGAGGTCCTGCCACGGGAGAGGTAATAAAACAGCTTTTCTTAACTGTCAAACTGACGGTGGACAGAAATAGATCTTGCGGAGTGGGCAGCACGTAGACGCTCGTAATGTGCTGGACTGTTGCGGTCGACAGATTGTGGAAAAGGCAGAGTGGGCTGGACTTTCGTGAAATGACTACGCCTCTGTCAACGCGTGGCAGTGTATTCAATCCTCAATTAGGCTTCGACAAAGTGGTTGCACGTGTCGAAATGTTGACATTGTACAGGGTGACCAGATGAGAATAAGAGGGAGAAGAAATTTGAAGAAAATGACAAAATTGATGACGGTTCTCTCATCGGTTTCTCTGGCAGTGCCTTCAGTGCTCGGTCCAACAATTGTGACGGTGTGCCGGCAATAGCGTCTCGAATGTTGGCTCCTCCAAAGTAACTAGATACTAAGGACTTGACCTAGCCCCGGGTCAAGTCGAATGATCGCGGGGACCAAATGGATGAACAATCGCCGGGCAATGACACAGTTGCCAAATTTCTCCATTGAACAAAAACGAGCTTTGCGTTGCTTGTACTTACTTTACATGAATGCACTAAAATAATAGTATTACTTGATAAATAAGTCAATTTATATATACAACCACAGCTTCACGCCGATATCGAGAATATATTGAACGCCTCTCGTATGCCTTGCAGCGCCATCTTGTTGGAACCACAAGACAACTCGGATATATCGACATTTCTAGGTCTTCGTCGATGCTGGCCACTAAGCCGGCTTCATTTTCTCCATTCTGCAACAATCTCTGTCCAGTTGGTAGCTCAAGGTTTAAAGGAGTGGACTCACGTGCAAATTTCTCCAAGGCTCAACGATTTGACTGCACACTGAAGCCATGATGACGACCGACCTTCACGTGGCGTATTTACAACTGAGCCGGAATTTCTATAATATTTCTTAATGATTTCCCCACATTCGATAGGCGTGAAACGATCCATGATGAAATGGCAAACGTCACTGAATATTTTGACAGCTAGACGTCATTGGTAACTTTGACAGCTGCCGAAACATTAGAACTGGAAAACCTATCATTGATATCTGGTCATGCTTTACATGAACGAACATACTCATTTCATCGAACTCATCGAAAGAAGTCGACGAACAGAGTTGGAAATTGTTTTCTTCAAGTATTCAGCATCAACGGGGAAAGAAAACGTTGTCACAACGAATTAACCTATTTGCCCCTCGTGGTGACACAAAGGACCCATCTGGTTGGCCTAAGTTAGCCACGGCCGCCAGGGCACCCATATACCTACCTGCCCCCCGTGGTGGCTGCTGCTGGAACACATTCTTTTTTCCGGCGTACTCCTCTGACTACAGACTTAGGTCTGAGACCATTGCGACACCATTTTCCATCTGCCTTCGAGCCTAAATTCTATCAATCACTAGCCCTGCACTAAATTGCTTCTCTTTTTCTTTTGCTCTCTCTCTCTCTCTTATAGCTGAAGTCGAAAAGTCTTACTCACTTGGATGGCCTGGACTCAATGATAGCCTGTCCAAATGGAACGTCAGTTGGCGAGAAATGCCGCTATGTAAGTATTGAAGTGTGAAATCGAAAAGAGGGGCTTTTTTTCGTTCGTTTATGTTTTTTTTTCGGTTCATGGTTGAGATGTTCTCTTTTTTTTTTGGTTCTCCTTTCATTTCAATTGCAAAAGCCTCTTGTTGAAATGAAAACTGTTTTTTCCTCTCTAACAAGTCTGAACAAGTGGACACTTCGTCTCCGCAAACACCATCGAAGCCTACCGTTGCCGCGGCCTATAGTCATCCGCCAACAGGCGCTATCGCTGCCGCGCACCACTACTACCAGCACCAGCACCACCAACCACCACCAGTCCCACCATCGCCGTCACAGCACCATTACTCGCATTCTCCGCATCCGTTGCATCCGCATCATCCTTCAATTTCCTCGTTCACCTCGACTACATGCAACAAGATTTGTTGCCTCGGCAGCAGCAGCGGCGGCGGCGGTGGCGGCGGCGGTGGAAGTACATCAATGATTCCTGGCGGTGGCGCACTGAGTCCCAGTGGTGGCTCTGGTGGAATGACAACAGCTGCAGGAAGTGGTAACGCCAACGCATGCAATATGGTCGGTGTCTTGACAAACTCAACCGCCGGCCAACAAACGACCAACCAATGTCTTATGACTTCGCAAGGAACGTCTAGTGCGGCTGCAGTTGTGCCCTCATCGGTGGCCGCAGCGGCGGCGGCGGCGGCGGCAACGACAACAGCGCCAGCGGCAGCACCCAAGAAGAAGTCATCGTTTATGCAACGAAAAAAACCCCTTCTAACGCGGAGCGAGGTAAGTGGGATAGCGATAAAGTAATTGCAGAGTTCCCGCCACGCGATGCGGCGGCATTGCAATAGTGGTTGAGCATCAAGGACTGCCCTCGGACTCGTTGCTGCGGTGATGTGGATCGTTCTCGTTAAGTCCATCGGGAGTTGAGTGCGTTGGGTGAGGTGGATACCTAATTAACTTCGATGAACTCTGAAGTCCGTTCACGTAGGGACTCTCGGGATGAAGGAGCAGTTCAACTAAGGCTGCCACTCTGGAGTCCTTAATTGATTTTCTTCTTCTTCTTCTTTTTTTTTTCGAATTTATCGTTATTATTTTTTAAATTTTATTGCTTATCGTCTGCGGAATGGCTGAGGGTGGACGTGATGTAGGGATAAGTAGTTTTGTAACTTAATTTAGGGCAGAGGTTGGTGTTGAATTGGAAGCGGATTGCACTAATGGAGGGGGAGTGCTTGTGCCTGCTGAGGGAAAACGAAATAGTTAGGAGGCGTGGAATAAAGTGTTGGTATCCGATGGAGAAATGAAACCGATTACGACGCGGACGTCATCGAACGTTTAAGTTGTGCAGCCTCAAAGTTGTCGACGAAGTCAGTCCTTTCTAAGGAGCGTGGTGGTGGGACAGATTTATCAACTGCCTTAGCTGACAAGGGAGTACACATGGTTGGCAGCTTATTTTGAAGGGTTAACCTGGCTTTTTTGAACTTTCTTAAAGATGTACATATAAATGCTGGTCCTGTGTTCAGTCGTTGTTCAAAGTGGTCATTATGCACTCAGCGTAACACCGACTCTTTCAGAAGTCGCCCCCAAAACCTCTTCAGAAGTTGGGAACACTTCCACTTGTCCACAAATGACACACAACGGAGAGCTGTCTTTGACTACATTTCCGTGCAATAGCTTCCAACATTCCTCCGTCATCCCAGAGCGGCGCAACAAAGTGGGCATACAGTAGACAACATCAAGCCATTTGAACTCATAAACCAGCTTAAATAAAATGAAACAATCATAAAGCGTATCCTTACGTATGCCATTTCGTTTCCTCCAACCATCACTTGTTGCTCCATTGACTCGGAAGTTTTCATGGGCAAAGTTTAAGAGCCCACAGCGGCTGTCATTTCGCCATCACAACATACTCCGTGTCATTTTTGATTTAAAATTTACGATTTGATCAAACAAACCAACAAAATAGCTGGAAAAAAAAAGGGGATAACTCATAAAAGTCCTTGATGTCACAAATCACGGGAACGGAGAAAATATTAAAATCCTCTCGTAACCGTCCGCAAACCATTTATGGATGCTCGCTCTTATGTTCATGTGCCGCCGACAGTGACATTGTTGTGTCGACTCGTCCTCACACACGCACGGGCCATATGCGAGGTTGGTTGACACACGAGAAGACGACCTTTCCGGTTGTCGGTCGTAAAAGTGAAAAGTTTGCACACTCCCCCGATGCACGATGTGGTATCGTATTTTACACATCGGCAAACTTTCTTTTCGTGCCTCAGTGGGGGTGCGTGTTCTGCCACCGAAACTTGAAACCAGGATCGTGGGGGATTGCAACAGTGTTGTCGATAATAAATGACAATTTAATGTCCGAGTCCTTGCACAGAGTTGGGTGGGACTAATCACGTCACGAGAGTCACCTCACACATCCTTGACTTGCCATTCTGTCGATTCGTGTCACCGAAGGACCTTCACTGCTACGTTTGCCATCCTTTTTTTTTTTCTGATACAGCGAAATCCCCACTTTGAGGAAACCTTCAGACTCTAAGTACACATCCATGGAAACCTAGCGACTACTTGACACACAAACAAAGGATGATTTACACTGCCAAGGATAACCATGTAGCTACGACACCACAACAATATAGTGCTCCTGCTGCTGATCCTGCTCCGGCAGTATCATCAGCAGTACCCTGCTCTCAGTTTCAGCGAATAATCGCTGCAATGTACTTCAAAATTACATTTATTATGTTATCCTCACAGATGTGGATGTACATTTACTCTTCTTCTTTTTTTTTCTTCTTCTTCATCTTCAACCACTCCCGAAGTTGCGAACGAGGACGTGCCATCGCCCTTTCTACGCTCTTCACACGGTGTTCTCTTGTGGCGACGCGACGACGGCTTCTGTGTCTGAATGGTAGGGTGAGCACTGTGCAGTGCACTGCTTGGTTCCTTAAAGCGTTTGCATTGTGAATCCTTGTGAATCCGCTTGACAGGACACAGTTGAATATGGGGAGTCTTACAAGGGGGTACCAAGGAAAAAAAAAAAAAAAAGAACCGTGCATTAAGGATTTGCTCGAGATCCTTAATGTTAACCGTAAGTGCTCTAAATGGACGTCAACACGAGCCAGTGGACTCTGAAGAGATTGTGTTTTCTTTTCGACTCTCAAAGGATGCATTCTCTAGAAGTTAGTCGCAAGCAATACTGTGTATCCTTTTCTTCGGAGCGCAGCAAGAGATAAAACGAAAGCGAAACTGTCAAGTCGATGCCAGTGGTCCTTGAATTGAATTTTCTCAGCATCTTTAAAGCGCGCAAGAGAGAGAGAGAGGGATCGCTGAACACCTTGGATTTCGATTCTCGCTTTCATAAAAAATGTACATAAGCACCGACAGGTGTTGAAGATATCCGCACACAACAAGAAATTTGAAACGCGGCTGATGGGGGATCTTTAAGTCGGTAGAATGGATTCCTAAGGATTGGTTGAGTTGACATCTGCCGTGAGATTTCTTCAAGTGAAACGATTTCCACACGAACTGTGAATATGTGTGGAAGGATATTCGAAACACGTATCGGTGTGCAGTCAATATTTCATGAGTCTGACAGAAATATGTTTACTTGCGGGGCTTTTGTTGAGGCAATTGTAAATAAAAGGGTGCTTATCCGGGTGCTTTTTTCTGTTGAGGAAACCTCACTTAATTTATTCTTTTCGGTTTCGGGAGCATGTGTCGAAGAGGTCTCTCTCACGGGATAATTTTTGCTGATTCATTGGCAGTGTCTTAACTGCGCCTTATCCTTGAAATTGCTCTCAGTTTCTGCAGAATGTCTCGACGAATTGTAAGGTATTTCCGGACTTAGGTTGGCCTAGGTAATCTGGCTGCCATCATAAGCGATGGATTCACTCTGACCCAAGAGTCCATTGTGTTGCCATACGACAGAGTCCACAGATCCAATTATGATCATAAGAATGGTGAATCGAGTGCTATACTTGCTGCTTGACGGTCGGTGTAGATGACGATGCTCTCGTTTGATATCATTCTCATCAACAGCCACTCAGCGGCTTCACGAATAGCCTTTTTTTCTGCCTAGAAAACACGCTAGTAATCAGGTAGTCTAAAAGACCGGCTGATCTAGAGATGTCCCGAGTAAATGCGCGTTCCCACAAGATCCATCTGTGTAGATTTCCTTGGGGTTGTTATTGTTGCGTACCGAGTTTGTCTCCCATAGTTGTCTACTCGGTATTCTGGGTTTATATTTAATGCTTAAGTCTACGATCGGGGTTCGGTTTAGGTAAGGGCGTAGAAAGGTCGGTGAAAAGGTGTGAGTTCAAGATACTGGCGTGGCTTGTACGTTGTTTGCTCCATTGCGAGAGTGCTTTAAGTCTCATTGCCGATTTTTTCTGCAAAGTCTTTGCCACAAATGTCTACAGGAGTGAGGTGTAATATCGTCTCTAGCCCTGCGATTGATGATGTTCGCCTGTGATTGATATACACGGCATCCCTTGGACATTGCTTAACATCGTTGTATCCACCATACCACCATACCACGACACCATATAGTAGTATGGGTCTTATCACGGCAGTGTAAAGCCACCTCTTTATCTTGGGGCTGATTCGCCAGTTCCTACATAAAGTACGGTGGTTGCTTTCTTGATTCTTTCTGATGTCCAGATACTTTGCCTGATCCGACAATGTTAGCGGAGTTCCGCTGAGTTTTGGTGGTGTGATTAGGGGCGTCTGATGTTTTCTCGAAAAGAGTATCTGTTCAGCATTAGCTGGATTCACGTCCAAGCCGCTTTTCCTGGTCCAATTCGATAACACCTTGAGAGCGTTCTCCATGAGATCTCCTAGGGTTTCAGGTTATTTTCCACCGAAGATTATGGTGATGTCGTCGCATAGGCGATGACTTTACCTCTTTTGGTCTTAAAATGTTCTGATTCTCCTTCTCGGTGAAACGCTTTTTCGTTGATTTTCCGAAGATTCCGGCCTTTAGTTGGAACTCATAAGCGTTTGCTAGCATTTCAAGCACAAATTGGTGTCAATCACCATTATCATCATCATATTCTGACCCGCATGATCTACTACGGGGTCGCGGAGCTAATGCACGCAAGAGAGACCTCCAGGCCACTCGATCCTCCGCTATGGCCAAGCGCAGCCAGGCGAGTTCTTGAACTTGGTCCAACCACCCCGTCGTGGGTCTGCCAAGCGGTCGCCTGCCTAATGGAATCACATTCAAGGCACGCCTCGTCGTGATGATGAGGACATTGGTGCCACATGACCAATCCATCGTCGTATAGCCACATTGAGTTCCTCGCCTACTGCCATGTTTCTCACACCATCCCGCCGAGTAACTCCTACGACACCACAAAGAAATCTCATTTCGTCAGCTTGTATTCGTGATTTTATTCCTTCGGTAGTTACCCAAATTTCATGACAAATACTGAATTGAAAGCCGCTAACTTGGCTTTGACACCCAGCTCGGCCTTCTTGATTACAGATCTTTAGCCAGCCATGGCCAATCCAACAGGAAAGCTCAGCATTACTCCTCCCATCACCCGTGAAAAAGACCCCGAAATACTTGAATTTCTCCACCTGCTTCAATGGGACGCCACTAACATGTAGAGTGCAGTGAACAGGCATTGAAAAATTGGTGCCAAATAAATGACAAATGACTCTCTTTTTTATTTTGCTGCTTCAGTCAGACATCATCAAGCTTCGCAAACATTGCTTGAAACAGTCACCTCTCTTCCCTCACACCGCAGAGATCTCAAATACCTACTATTTTGATAACGGGATGAAAGATTAGATGACCTATCCAACCCTCTTCGTCTGCAAGAGAATAAATCTACCAACAAACCCCACAAACACAGCAGGGAGATACATTTCATTTCATCAACAGCAACCCTCCCAAGGACTAATCCCCTGAAGTCTCTTCATAAATAAATTCCGCCTAAGCTGCACTAAAAGCGCGGTCTGACATTTAAGCAAAAGAACGAGGAGAACAAAAAAAAAATGAAAGAAGATAGATTTTCCTGTTCCTGTTGATTTGGGTTCGATAAGTTTTGACAAAGGGATGACAAAGTACTCTCAGCACAGAGGTGTATCCTGTTTCTGCGTCGGATTTTCTGACAATTTAATCACCGATGACATGTGCTTTTGGCATTTATTTCTTTCCCCTCCCCCGACAGTAATTACGGTGTTTTCTCATTCGACGCTTTCTCTTTTCCCGCGCAGATCTCCAGTGCGGAATTCTTTTCGGTTAGTTTTTGTCTGGAAAACGGATGCCAGGAGGAGGAGTTCATTCCCGTCATCAAAGGTGTCACATTATCGTAAGTTATAATCCGAATGACAGCTGTCAGGTTTTTTGCCACAACCAAACTATTCTTCTTTTAGTGACGCCTTGGGCAATTCGTTGAGGAGGAGAAACTTGAGTTTCTCACAGATCACAATAACGGACAATAATCTGCCGAGCTTTCTAGAGTCAGGTGAGTTGTTCGACATTTGTCAGATTTGAATTTGAGAGATGAATTGTATTTGTTGTCACAGGATCCCCGCCTTATACCAGCTCATTTGACGAGAACACAGACATTGAGAGCTTAGCTGGACGTCACTTGATCATCACCGATAAGGACGGCAAGAAGACCCTTCAAAAGGCTGCTTCATTTGTAAGTTCACCCATGTCCCGGCTTGAGCACACACACTTAACGACGACGGTTTTTTTTTTAATTTCAAAAAGGGCTCACGCACCAGACCGCCTCGGCTTTTGTCATCGGCTTCCACTGAAGAGACCACCGAATCCGAACAGCGTAGCATACCCGGCAAGCAATTGAAGCAGCGGTGGTCCGGGTTGTTCGGAATCAAAAATCCGTATCATAGTCAGCTTTGTGAACTGCTGAACAACTACGCAAAGAATGGCGTACCCCAGAGGACAGCTTCGTTAAGTTTCGATCATCCCGACTTCGATGCTGCTTTGGAGTACTTGGACAACATGCACGCGTCGTGGAAGGACTTTGTTCACTGTGATAATATGTCAGATGTTGAGACGAAGATTCAGACAGCCATTTGGGAACTAGTCACGACCGAGGTGTACTACATACACGCCTTGCAAACTGTCACCGATGTAAGTACTCACATAGAAAACAGACCTTTCCGGATAATTTGAGATCCTTCTCCTGGCCCATCAGCTTTTTCTGGCCTGTCTCGAGGCCATTCAAGAGGAGAAACTGCTGACCGATGTGGATCAGCACAAGTTGTTCTCCAACGTGCGTGATATCTGCGAGGCTAACCTCAAATTTTGGACGCTTTACCTGTATCCGATGGTGGCTAGCAGTGTTGCCACCCATGAGCCGCTTTGTATTAATTTCTTTCGTCAAGGTTTCGTCACATTCGCAACGACATTCGCACCGTACAAGAAGTACTGTGCGGAGCAGAGCACTTGTCAGTTCTACTGCAAGGAACTGAATCGAAATAACGCCCTCTTCACCGCCTACCTGGCGTGGTGTGAGTCACAGAAAATGTGCAATCGCCTGCGATTGGCCGACATTCTGGTGAGACCGATGCAGAGACTGACTAAGTATAACTTACTGCTGACTGCAATACGACGCCATGTCTTGGACGAGGACGACACTGATGCCATCGATGAAATGGTACCTCCTGACAAACTCCATTTCTGGGCGAACTTCTTGGTAACCCTCACTCATTTCAGATACATTCGGTTGAAAATTTCGTGTGCAGTGTGAACAATCACTTGACAACGAGACAAGAGAACGAACGTCTGAAGGGTGTGATGGCACGAATCGAATCCTATGACGTTGTGGTGAGTTCTTTTACGTGGAATGCATGTAACCCAAAGGAATTCAATAACTTTGCTTGCAGGACACAAACAACGAACACCTCGATAAGTTAATCAAGCAGCACAGTGCCATGTTTGACCTGTGCGCTCCGATGAAGGGCTGTCCAACGCATCAGGTGCGCCACCTATTCATGGAAGGCGACCACAAGTACAAGGACAACTTGGGCAAGGCAGACGTCCATTGCTTTCTGCTGACCGACATACTGCTGGTCTGCAAGACAATCGCAAAGAAGGGTCTCGGTGCGTTGAAAGTCATCCGACAGCCTTATCTAACCGATCGACTTATTGTGCAGCACCACAACAACACCCTGAACTGCATCTATCTGAATGAATTCCAAGTGGCGACAACTGCATTCACGCTTCAGTGTTCGGAGGCAAAAAACTGGTACGAGTCGTTGAAACGAGCCAAGCATATCTACACAAGACTGAAGCAAGGTAGTGGCAGCAATTGTGATAACTTCCGCTACGGTGGCAGCGGTGCCAGTGGCGCCACCGCCGACTCCTTGGGTGTGAAAAAGAGTCCAATGAACAGTTCGATAGTGTCCAGTGCGAACAATAGTCACAGTGGCTCAGTGGAGTGGAACGATTCGAGAAACATCTCGGTGGAGTTTGAAAAGACAAATTCTCTGTCAAGTGATGAGGGTTCGAGTGTGATGAGTATGCCCGCGACAATGCTGCGACATTAAATTCGACCAAATTTAAGGAGATTTTCTTCTTTTCAGGCACAAACCAAGGCTATGTGACGAAACCAAAGAATCTGGCCACCAGTCCGCACAAGCAGAAGATCATTGCATCGTCGAATACGCTGTCCGTGCAGCCGATCAATCATCTGGGGCAGAGTTTGCCGAACTTGAATTTGCATCATAACCAATCGTGAGTTGTCCGCAGATATTCATTCGTATGATGGTCACTTAGAGGATGTTGTTGTATATATATATATGTATATAAATGTCATGTTAAAGTAGCTGTTTTGTTAGAGATGTTTGTGTGCTTATTTAACGAGAACAAAATCAATTCAAGCACAAATCTTTTTTTTTTGTTTGGGACTAGGACATTGATGTTTGCTTGACTTGATTGTTAGGTTTTTAATTTTACTACGATCGCCCGCCGCTGAAATTCGATGATTATGTATTTGAATACGTGTTTACCAAGGTTTGGCTTAACCGGTTGGTGAACATCAATCCATTGTGCACATCTACGCGCAATTACCTTTCCAGTGGTGTACGTATCATGCCATTCGGTTGAGTAGAACAATGTACAGGCGTACTACAAAATGGGCAGCACGTATTTATATATAGACGCGAAATGATTTCAGATTTGGAATTCGATGGAATATTCGAGTTCGTAATCTGCAGCTTATCTGTTGATGCAACGGATGCGGTGTGACCGGAAGAGACCACTGGAATAATGAAAGATCCTTCAATCAGTATTCTGCTCTTGTAGACAACAGTAATTCTTTACTGTGCGCATCTAATAAAGTTCCGCTCTCGCGGTCGATCCAGAAAATGGCCGCCTTGAGATTGGTTCATCTGTCAGACGACTGTCAACATGTTCTCTATACAGTTAGTCAGTGAGTCAGCCTTGACCCTGCAAGGACTTCCCTCACAAAATTCGTTTATTAAGAGCCTTTAGGCGTTCCACAGCCACAGCAAGCACTCCCTTTAAGAGGGTGTCCACCATTGCACCAGTTTTTGATTTATGTATATAAATAGCCAGCGATTAAAATAACAAAAAAACAAACCCTATGTTTAGTAATTTAATTTGTTTATTTCTATGTGTACATATATGATTTGCAATACACACACACACTCCACCGCTCAAAGTCAATGTAGTGTTTAATTGTTGTTTCCATTTTGTTATGGTTCTTCTTATTGTAGTAACCTTTACCATACTTATAGTAACAATACGTTGCTTGTACCTGGACCAACAAATAGTCACTCGGGCAATTTGTTATCGCCTAGTCACCGTGGTATCTCATATCCACCGCCCAGCCCGACAAGGTAAGTGCAAACGTTGTATTTTTTCTGGTAATGTGAATGTCAAGCATGATGATTGTCTTTATTCATTTCGGATTATTCAGTTCAGTTTATCTCTTATCCGTTTATTTTTTTTTTTGTTCATTTAGTGTTCGTTTTTTTTGTTTCAATTTCTTGCGCACACACATATTTTTATTGATTCACTTTTGGTGTGCATTTTATGCTTTAAAACCAACCCGAACAAATAAGTAAACAATTTATCTTGTAAGCGAACATATTCGATATGAACGAAATGAATAAAGAAGAATCACCCACCATAGATCCGTCTTGAGAGAGAGCGATATATTTTTCAAAATTAAAATTCGATTTCAAACAGAGCAACACTTCGGCGTGGAATGGCGTTTTCGGCATCGATCAAAAACCCGCCACTAGTCAAAACGCGCAATATAACGTCACAGAATAGCATCAATTGGCATCAAATACCGGCAACACCGACACCGACCAGTCCGCAGTCGCAACTGCAGCAGACATCCTCAGCATCGACATCGATTGCAGCCCCACCAACAACACCGCTAGCCGAGCAACCATTATTGACGCCAACCTCGGGCAGTGCAACGCAACTGACGAATCATGCGGCCAACGAGAGCAATTCACCGCACATGGGCAGCACCGAAACGGACGTTTGATTCAGTCCTTCACTACCAAATTTTCTTGTTATTTATTCATCGTAGTCGTAGTCTCTTATTCTTCCCGTCCCCCTCATTATTTTCTGTCTCTCCTTTGTTTTGTCTCGTCTTTCTTCTTCTCCTTTGCTTATTCTGCAACGCGAAACGATGAGTATGTGGTACTTAGCTTTTTTTTCCTTTGTAAAACAAAAAAAAATAGGAAAATCCAAAAAATAACACAATGTCTTGTTCATGTGCAACAGCACAAACGATACACCATATTTTGTAGATACTTAATTTATTCATAGGACTTTATTATAATATTACGCATCAAATCAAAGCAAATCGTAGGTAGTGTCGCTCTGCGTTAAGCAGCAGAGTGAATCACTTCAAATTGTACTTAAATTAGGGAATTATGTAAGTCACTTCAGTGTGAGATAGTTTAAGGATTTGTGACTCTAAATGATATGTACTTAGTATTTTAACCCAGCTTAGTGTTTAAGATACATTGATATCAATCAAAAGTTTAGTCTATCTAGTGGTGTTCCAGTGAGTTCCATTTGTGGAATCTACACACATATGTTCTAGTTTGCCTTCTAAATCTATTTACATGCCTATGATATACATGAATATGTAGTGACTATGCACATAGATAATCTTATGTAGATACATAACTTTTGTTCATTCCATGTTTTCCGTCTTTTCGTTTCATTCTTTCTTGTTTTTTTTTGGTTAACTTTTCATAAACTCTTTGTTTTTCCTTGTGCTTTAATTGTTCGTATTAGCTTTACGATTTTTGACATCGCTTTAGAGCATGGTCTAGAGGCTAAGACCAAGTGAGAGCCAACTTTGGTTCAGGCATATGCGCTGGAGAGAGTCACACGAGTTCGCAAAAAAAAGTAACTAAATCCGGCAAATGGCTGAACGCGTTTTTCTGTCTTCGAATAAAGTTGACATCAGTGTACCAGTGTGTATGAAACAGTTTCCGGGCACTTTAGGACGATCAACGAAACTTAACGAAACGCAGCGAGATAGCCTGCCCTTGGCTAGATCCTGAGGAATCATCTGCAAATTTGATTCGTTGCCCGAGATGATAGAGGCTAGCTCTTGCCAAAATTTCACCCATTCCCCTATCTTCTTCCGAAACGCGTCAATATGGACTCGAAAGCAGTGACCTTTCAGTATTTTGAAGCGACATTTTTTATCGCAAGGACGAAGAAAACTGATCACTTTTACTGAATGAGCTTCCAAAACTCGGCCGCTCGAAGTCGGCATAACACTGTTGGCACCCTCCACTCGTAAGACAACTGCAGTGGAATCCCTAGGTCGAATTCTCACGGGATATCACAGTTGGTAGAGGGAGTTCGACTTAGAGAATGGATTTTTGCCTGGAAAATTGAGGAAAATGCCAAAATATGACGAATAAAAAGGGACGACTTAGGGAGAGTCCACTGTATAGCAAGCGCAAAGTCGGGAGATTGTCGTCGAAGCTAGCCCTCGGTTGTATCCGGGCTGTAGCGCCACACTGAAGAGTCCTAACGAAATATAAGGAAACGGAAGACGTTTTACCCCGTGACAGTACTGGTCAACGCCCACCTAAGTACAGTGGTGTCCAGTATAACGAATGATCGATATAACGTACACTTTTTTCAAATTCATTGGAGTCTCTATATAACGTACGAAAACCAAGGTTAACACGCGATATAACGAATGTTTTTGTTACCTTAGAGAAGAAGGACACAAAGCGACTCCCTTGACTGTGGATGGATGCATATTTGAGGGTGTGTTGTAAAACTCGTAGTGTGTGTGTGTGTAGTGTGCAAAAACAATATTTGTACATTTATTACGTCTGGACATAATATCATTCGTTATACTGGACCACCACTGTTTATTCTTGTTAGAATTTCAGATTTCTGTTTCATTCACTAAATTTCTGAAGGACTTAGTCCTAGATTATGAACACTTCACCAAAGTGACGAATTTTTTTGTCCGATCTTCGAAGGGGTCTATTCAAACCCGTCTTATTTTAAGAGCAAAGCACTTGAGTTCCCTGCCAGCAGTCTCATTGAAGATATCCCGTGTTTGCTTTGCCAAAAATTGTACACAGTTGGCAAAACTGTACGAAAATGCAATTAAGTTGTCACAATCTTTTCAAGTCTCTGGCAGCAAGAGTGAGAAAAAGAAATGAAAAGGACTAGCCTCTGACCAGCAAACGAGCATCAGTTCTCACCCCATTTCCCGTCCATCTTTTGTTCTGTTTAACATTTAGTCATTGATCATCGCATTCATTAAAGAGGCAACTATCGTGTCCAAACTGAAACATCAAATTTCAAAACAAATCATCACACATCGCCTTACTCAGTCACTCAGTTTTGTTTCACAAAAAATTAATAAGCTTCTTACATTCCTACCATAAGCATATAGTATCAACTATCTACGAGTAACAAGCATATATATATATACATACATACATATATCAACATAGTTGTACACACTTGAGTGCATAAAATAAATAACAAAACTATTTTATTTCAAATCAATTAATATATATATTTTTGTAAATAAATCCAAATTCCGATTCAAGGAACATTTTTATCCAAAAAAAAGCGTAACATAATTTCTAAATTAATTGTACAGAATGGAAATGAGTCTAGACTTTCCAAAAGCGAAAAGAAAATTAAATTAAAAAAAAAAAAAAACAAAAATCAACAGACATATATTATATACACATAAGTAAGAGCATAAAGATAAATATAAATCATATTGTAGTAAAATATTTTAGCATTAATAACTTTTGTATGAATAAGCTTTTGACTTAAGAGAAAATATTTACAAAAAAAAAAAAAAACAAAAACACACGGAAACTATTTGTGTATTTAATGAAAAAGAAAGCATACAGATATTTATTTAATTTTGAGGAAAAAACCAGTGCTATGCAGCAGTCACACGTGTTTATAGTTGAAACGACGATAGAAATCCAATGTAAGTGGCTTCATCAAGATTACCTTATATCCAAACCCCTTCCTTCATTGTGTTGTGTTATTTCCTTAGGCTTGTCTGTTTGTTTGTTTATATTGGAAGCAGTAGCTTGACGTTTGGCTCATCCTACATCATCAGTTCTGTTTCACATAAATCACCAAAGTTTACGTTCTTACAAGTGAGAAGTTTGAGAATAGTTTCCCTTATAGAGGCTGTTGTGGTTCTTTTTCCTTCTTTTAAAGAGAGATGCAGCCTTGTGACTATGCTGGCTTATCTGACGCTTGCAGAGCATTCGAATGTACTTCATATTTAACGATGAGGTGGTCGGAGGTCGGCCGACTCAAAAATAACTGGTGAATTGTTCTACCAGCTGGCGGTCCTGTGATGAAGAGCGTACATCGCAAGATCTCACCTCATCAGCGCCGAGTGAGTGCCACCAGATCCGAGCAAAGGCGGAAAAGTAGCAGAGGAAATGGCCTGCAGTGTCGTCGTCTTCTTCATAGGCGTCGCAGGCGGTTTCATCGCTTAGGCAAAGCATATTTAGGTGTTTGATGGCATGTGCTACGTTGTTTTACGTACAAATCATCTCAGATCCCTTGGAATAATTCAGTCGAATGTGTCCAGGACAGCGAATCGATTTCTATTTTATTTTCAATTTACGTCCAGTCTTAGACCTCGGCATTAATGTAACTTGATGAACCTTTAAATTCGTAGTGGCCCGTGGCGTTGTGGGTATGTACGTCGAGTCCTGCGCACTTGTACCTACCTGTCTAGGTACGATTCCTGGTACGACAAGAAATACTTTTCACGGCCCCATCTCTTTCGAGTCACTGACAATGCTCAGACTGTCTAGAAAAGCTTCTAAAAACTTTTCCCTTCGGAGTCGGCATAAAACTGTAGGTCCCTTCCACTCGTTATAGAAAAATAGCGCGCTCAACACGTGTGGTTGCTGAGAAGCTAGGCCTTGGCTCGGGCTGTAACGCCACACATATAATTATTATAACCTTTAAATTTTGAACTGAAATCATGAGCCCAGTAAATGATCGTCTAGTCTGCACTCTTACAAGATGCTAGTCAAGGACTGTGTTGTGTTCTGTAGCTTTTGTATCGCATGAGCATAAACTACAGGCTACATCTGATGGCCCAGACTGTGAAAACCACAAACAATTGAATGCATGGTTGGCTAAACTCAGCCGTCAGTCAGGCAGAAGGTAAACAGACGCGAAAGTTAATTTGATTTAAACTCTTACCTCTTACCTTCGTCTTGCCTCTTTCAACATCCACTCGTATTCTACTCATACAAAAGTCTTCCCTTTTCGTGTATCAACTTCCGTTTCAACTTCATTGCAAACCTCTTCAAATCGTATCGTCTTCAAAAGGGCCCGTGAAAAGGGCAAAAACCAAAAACGTACTCAATCCAAACTCTTGTTAAAACTAACTTAAGTCACAATCGATAGCTAAGGACACAAAGCAATATTAGCATTTAAATACAAACTATATACTCGTAAAGCATCCAATAGATTTCAAATGAAGAAAAAAAAAAAGAAAAGATACACAATACCAACGCTAAATCAAAAACTAAGCATTTTAAATCAAAGTATTCGTAATGTATTCGTAAAACAAACATTTGTCGGAAGGACCAATAAAAACTTAAATGCTTCTATACTCTAACAAATTTTAATAAAGTATCTATATACAAAAAAAAAATATGCATTTGTGCGTTGTCTGTTTCAACATGTTTGTATTGGTGGTCCTTACAGCAATAAATGAGAAAAAAAAAAAAAAACAAAAACACACTTAACCATGACCATGATGGATAACAATCGGAATTGACGTAGCAAAAGAATATTTAATCAAACTAAATATAAAATAAAAACGCAGTAAAACAAAGTAATTTAGGGAATTATACTTAAAAGATAACTTAAATAAAACTCATTATTTTGTTGGAAATTTTACACAAACACACACACAAACATACCCAAACACTCACACGACCACTCAATGAATGCATACAAAGAACACAAATATATTTGCGTCGAGTTTTAAGACAAAACTACACAAAAAATCAAACCAAAATGTATTGTATGACTTTTTAATGAAAAACAAAAGAAAAAAAAGAATATACGATAAGACAAAATGCCGCAACAAGAATATGCTTAAAAGTAGAAACAAACGTTTAAACGTATACAAGTATTAGTATTATATAAAGTAAATGAGAAAATCTAATTTATGACAAAAGAGATATCCCCCAACTTGGCCACATCCTGGTGACGGTGGCAGATTTTTTTCGGAGGGATTTCTTACGAGGTGCCTGCCCCTGTTTGGGGTGGCATTCGAGTTGTTTTTCTTGTTTGTGAAATTCTTTTGTCTTGAGAGGGAAAATAGCCTAAATCAAATATTTATTGTTGAACAAAAAAAAAAAAACAAAACAAAACAAAACATACAAGAAAAAGTAAACGAAAAAAAAATTTGGTAAATTTTGTGAAACTTTGTGTAAATATCGATTTGAAAATAAATATGCGCAAGCATCCATGAACTACGTGGGCATGGGAAATACTTAGAGTCGCCTACAAATTCGGGAAAAAAAATACAGTTTTTTTGTACATAAGATTTAGAAATGATAAACAAAAAATGTAAGTGAACAACATTTTGGATGGAAGTTGTTTTAGATTAATTAAACAGATGATATATTATATATTAAATAAAAAAAAATATAATTTTATTGAATGACTTTGTGGACTCTGTATTTTTTCATTTTGGAACCAGTAACAAAGACAGAAGTCGCAGCTAGCCTAATTGGGCTAGAGATAGACAAGAGTCGTAGGTAGCCTAGTTTGGCCGCTGTGCCAGTTGGAAGGTGAGCTAGGATAAGGCTGAAAATGCCTTACTATACACTGTCTACTTTTTCAGGTGAAAATCTCGATGTCGTCGGATTCACTCCAAATGCATTTGATTCGATTAATAGACACTAGACAACATACCCACAGGTGTACAAGAGTCGTAGGTAGCCTAGTTTGGCCGCTGTGCCAGTTGGAATCTCGTCTTCGATTTTCCACATTTCATCCCATTTGTGCTCCTTATTTGCAGAACATTGTGTGTTCGGTTCGTCAAGTGTCATCGACGTTTGTTGTTCATTATTGAGACACCAGTTTAACTACAATAATCGATTATGAGTTCTACCGAGGAAGCCCCAGCAGGACAGGAGCCACAGGTGAGTTCAGTGTCATTCGGTAAATTGAATGCAAATTAAATTGTTCACTAATAATTGTGTCGTCTTTGGATGGCAGTCTATAAATAGATGTGATAATTGAGTTTCAAATCAACATGTTGAATGTGATTGCTCTTCGGTGTGAAAACAAGTTTCTATATTTTGTTTTGTTTTCTTCTAAAGGGTGGTTAAATTTTAAGGGCCGATTTTGATTTTGAATAAAAAACAAAATATTTAGGAAATTAGTGTCGTTTCCTTTTATTATGATGAGATTGGTATGTTTCAATTATGTATGGAACAAAATATCGGCCAAATGACCGCCGCCACTTCGGCGGCACACCTCCATCCGATGGTCAAAATTTTCGATAACGCTGAAGCATAGTTGAGGTTCTATGCCGTTAATGTGCCGAATTATCTCATCCTTTACCTCTTGAATTGTTGCTGGCTTATCGACGTACACCGTTTCTTTCAAATAACCCCAAAGAAAAAAATCCAACGGTGTCAAATCACATGATCTTGGCGGCCAATTAACATCGCCACGACATGAGATAACACGGCCATTGAATTTCTCGCGCAAAAGAGTCATTGTTTCGTTGGCTGTGTGCCAAGTGGAACCATCCTGTCGGAAGCACATATCCTCTAGATGTATATCCTCAATTTCTGGCCACAAGAAGTCCATTATCGTCTCGCTATAGCGAACACCATTCACGGTAACTGCCTGACCGAGCTCATTTTCGAAGAAGTACAGTCCGATGACGGCCTGGGTGAGCATGCACAGGTGTTTTCACATTTCCTACAGACCCAGTTTGCTGAAATTTGCGCACAATTCTACCGATTGTGGACACAAATTGGTCGATTATGCTGACCGAAAAAATCACGAAGTACACGATATGCATTTTGATTTGAACGCCCTAAATAACTTTGACGCGTTGCTCGATTGTGTATCTTACCATGGTTCAAATTGAGTTAGTTTGAAATTGAGAAATGTCAAATGAAATGCAGAAAAAACTTGACGCTTAGGTGTGGTTCACATTCAACATCGGCCCTTAAAATTTAACCACCCTTTATAATTCTCTTCTCTGATCGTGTGGTCAGTCAGCTGAAGAACTGTGAATGTTTAATATATGAAAAGAACTACAGAAATTATTGGAGTAAGGGACACAATCCGTGCACGCATAAAGGTACGTGTGCAATGTGCAGGCAGGAAGGCATCGTCCCATAACCGCAATGTTTTCCCGTGTCTCGATGGTTTCTTTGCGATATACGAGAATAATTGACACCCTCTATGGTGCCGCAATTCCAGAATTTGATTGAAAACTCAGACCTAGGGAGGCCCCTCGGTCTCTTAATCCTTTTGGAGATCATTCTTCACCTCTTTTGTTTTCTATCTGTTCTTCTCGGTTTTGTGTGTGGCAATCTCTCACGACCGCCTAACCAATCAATGTCCGAAAAAACCGACTCAATTCTAATCAAATTCATTCTCCCATTCTGTCTAGTCAAATCCACGTGATTTGGAGAAGATTGAAGAGGAGAAACTGAAGTCGAAGTATCCCACTGCTGGCTTGCGCGGTCCAGGCGGACATTCGGCATTCCTTCAGAAGCGTCTGCAAAAGGGAGTAAGTCACACAAATTATAGCCAATCAGCAGCAAAAAAAAACATATATATATGATCCTTTCTTGTTTTCAGCAAAAATTCTTCGATTCTGGTGACTATCAGATGGCCAAGCAGAAAGGTGGCGGTGTTAAGCAGGTGTTCGCGAATAAAGTGACAACAGGAGAAGCCATTCCAACGCCAGAAACAGTGCCAGCTCGCAAAACATCAATCATACAGCCATGCAACAAATTCCAAACGACGAGTTAATTGCCAGCATCCCGCCCCCGAAAATGTCCCAACTAATTGTGTACTCTCTCTCTCTTTCCACCACTATTCAACTAACAGAAGCATTATAACCTCAAAAAAAAAAAAAAAACAACAAAAAACAACAACAACAAACTAATACTATAAAACTACGATTAATTTTAATTACGCTGTAATTGTAACTCTATGTGTTTGCCCCACTATTCATTTGAATTATCGTTTCTTTATTATTTAACATTATTCTCTTTTTTTTTTTTTTTTTCAAAACATGTATTTATTTAAAAGTAATCTTTTTTTTTTCTAGGAAATAATTTATAGAAAACAAAGAAAATATATGTATATCTCTTTCGTTTTTCGCGCTTCTCTCAAATTGATTTGTATACACGCCATTCATCACCTACAGCTGCGGAAAATGTTTATTTTTAATAAATTGTTGCTCAAAGAGCTTAAAAAATTGTAAATTCAATCTCTTTGTCCTCGGCGGGGACTGTGGCAACTGCGCTTTGCTCATCTCATAGTTTTTACTGCTCTCGTCTCGTATCGTAGCTTGATGTATTTGCGTAGTTTGTTCGTGAAGATTTGTTTATTATTATATATGTATGCTTATTCAGATGGTTCTGGCAAAAAACACTCGCCTGTACTGAGACTTCCTGGTTGGATGTTTCCAATTTGAAACAAACACAAGACGTTCTTAGCGTTTTAGCACGAGAGAAATATTGAAAAAAAAGCAACAGAACTTAGATTGTCAAATTGTTCAGTAAAACATGGTTTTTTTTAAGTGATTTTGCATGTCCTTGATGTGTTCTATCGAACAGAGCGAAAGAAAAACTTCACTGCAAGGACTCTGATTAAATATATATGTATAAACATGCTGTTTGCCTTATTTTACTCATGCAAAAGAATGTTCAAAAAAACGGGATAGCATTAACTGTTTATCAATATTGAGATGTAATACAAGAAGAAATAAAAACTGAATAAATCCGATTCGGAATCTGACGTGATGGGCTTTTGATTTCGACAAGAAATGTACGCGTATTTTTTTGTATTTGCTCGAGTCCAATAAGGAATCTCAGAGATGTGGATGAATTTGTGGCCTGAACTTCGTCTTACCATTGTCGAAATATTCACCATGTAGTGTGATGAGGAAACTACTGCATTTTGTTTGGTGGAACTCGGGAAACCACTGTACTAGCACACTAACTAGCTGAATCAAGAGAAGACACGCTAGCAATATTGTTCTAGTTTCATTCACGAGCGTTCTTTCCAACCACATCAGCGTCAAATCCCAGTACACAATCAAAATTAATTTGTCCAGCAGTGTAGTCGCAGAGGTAAACATAAGTCCTTCACCAGCAGGTTGGTAGCTATCAGCGACAGATATGTATACCTCACCGTCATCCACCAGTACAGCGTTTTGTCGTGTACATCAGCGAAAATACCGACGAATTGCCGGCACGCAACAGGATAAATTCCACCTTTCTATACCTACTTGAACTCATGTACTCTCAATAAAAAAAATCAAAATGGTCTTAATTCAAAAAATGTATATTTTCCTCCAATTTTCGTTCAAATCACCGGTCACCTAAAACCCTAAAAATCAGAAGTGATTAGAGAAAAAACACCCACTTAATATGCAACGCATTCCAATCGTTCGCAAACAGCCCAAAAAGTATTGCATACCACCACGGTGGCAACACTAGGCACTCATTTGGTAGGCACCACAATGAAATCGAAAACAACGCGTTAAAAACCCTTGCATAACATCTGGTAGTAACTTACCTGTTTCAGAATCATGAAATATTAAATGTTGCATACTGTTATGGGACCTAGGGGACTCATAGGGTGATGAAAGGCATTCTGAGGTGTAAGTGGAGTTTTTGGTTTTTTTGATTTTTGGTCCGGTGGAAGGAACTAGGAAAAAAGCAAAAAAACTTAAACTGTGGAATTTTTCAGGTGAAAATCTCGATGTCGTCGGATTCACTCCAAATGCGTTTGATTCGATTAATAGACACTAGACAACATACCCACAGGTGTACAAGAGTCGTAGGTAGCCTAGTTTGGCCGCTGTGCCAGATGGAAGGTGAGCTAGGATAAGGCTGAAAATGCCTTACTATACACTGTCTACTTTTTCAGGTGAAAATCTCGATGTCGTCGGATTCACTCCAAATGCATTTGATTCGATTAATAGACACTAGACAACATACCCACAGGTGTACAAGAGTCGTAGGTAGCCTAGTTTGGCCGCTGTGCCAGTTGGAAGGTGAGCTAGGATAAGGCTGAAAATGCCTTACTATACACTGTCTACTTTTTCAGGTGAAAATCTCGATGTCGTCGCATTCACTCCAAATGCATTTGATTCGATTAATAGACACTAGACAACATACCCACAGGTGTACAAGAGTCGTAGGTAGCCTAGTTTGGCCGCTGTGCCAGTTGGAAGGTGAGCTAGGATAAGGCTGAAAATGCCTTACTATACACTGTCTACTTTTTCAGGTGAAAATCTCGATGTCGTCGGATTCACTCCAAATGCATTTGATTCGATTAATAGACACTAGACAACATACCCACAGGTGTACAAGAGTCGTAGGTAGCCTAGTTTGGCCGCTGTGCCAGTTGGAAGGTGAGCTAGGATAAGGCTGAAAATGCCTTACTATACACTGTCTACTTTTTCAGGTGAAAATCTCGATGTCGTCGGATTCACTCCAAATGCATTTGATTCGATTAATAGACACTAGACAACATACCCACAGGTGTACAAGAGTCGTAGGTAGCCTAGTTTGGCCGCTGTGCCAGTTGGAAGGTGAGCTAGGATAAGGCTGAAAATGCCTTACTATACACTGTCTACTTTTTCAGGTGAAAATCTCGATGTCGTCGGATTCACTCCAAATGCATTTGATTCGATTAATAGACACTAGACAACATACCCACAGGTGTACAAGAGTCGTAGGTAGCCTAGTTTGGCCGCTGTGCCAGTTGGAAGGTGAGCTAGGATAAGGCTGAAAATGCCTTACTATACACTGTCTACTTTTTCAGGTGAAAATCTCGATGTCGTCGGATTCACTCCAAATGCATTTGATTCGATTAATAGACACTAGACAACATACCCACAGGTGTACAAGAGTCGTAGGTAGCCTAGTTTGGCCGCTGTGCCAGTTGGAAGGTGAGCTAGGATAAGGCTGAAAATGCCTTACTATACACTGTCTACTTTTTCAGGTGAAAATCTCGATGTCGTCGGATTCACTCCAAATGCATTTGATTCGATTAATAGACACTAGACAACATACCCACAGGTGTACAAGAGTCGTAGGTAGCCTAGTTTGGCCGCTGTGCCAGTTGGAAGGTGAGCTAGGATAAGGCATTTTCAGCCTTATCCTAGCTCACCTTCCAACTGGCACAGCGGCCAAACTAGGCTACCTACGACTCTTGTACACCTGTGGGTATGTTGTCTAGTGTCTATTAATCGAATCAAATGCATTTGGAGTGAATCCGACGACATCGAGATTTTCACCTGAAAAAGTAGACAGTGTATAGTAAGGCATCAGCCTTATCCTAGCTCACCTTCCAACTGGCACAGCGGCCAAACTAGGCTACCTACGACTCTTGTACACCTGTGGGTATGTTGTCTAGTGTCTATTAATCGAATCAAATGCATTTGGAGTGAATCCGACGACATCGAGATTTTCACCTGAAAAAGTAGACAGTGTATAGTAAGGCATTTTCAGCCTTATCCTAGCTCACCTTCCAACTGGCACAGCGGCCAAACTAGGCTACCTACGACTCTTGTACACATGTGGGTATGTTGTCTAGTGTCTATTAATCGAATCAAATGCATTTGGAGTGAATCCGACGACATCGAGATTTTCACCTGAAAAAGTAGACAGTGTATAGTAAGGCATTTTCAGCCTTATCCTAGCTCACCTTCCAACTGGCACAGCGGCCAAACTAGGCTACCTACGACTCTTGTACACCTGTGGGTATGTTGTCTAGTGTCTATTAATCGAATCAAATGCATTTGGAGTGAATCCGACGACATCGAGATTTTCACCTGAAAAAGTAGACAGTGTATAGTAAGGCATTTTCAGCCTTATCCTAGCTCACCTTCCAACTGGCACAGCGGCCAAACTAGGCTACCTACGACTCTTGTACACCTGTGGGTATGTTGTCTAGTGTCTATTAATCGAATCAAATGCATTTGGAGTGAATCCGACGACATCGAGATTTTCACCTGAAAAAGTAGACAGCCTTATCCTAGCTCACCTTCCAACTGGCACAGCGGCCAAACTAGGCTACCTACGACTCTTGTACACCTGTGGGTATGTTGTCTAGTGTCTATTAATCGAATCAAATGCATTTGGAGTGAATCCGACGACATCGAGATTTTCACCTGAAAAAGTAGACAGCCTTATCCTAGCTCACCTTCCATCTGGCACAGCGGCCAAACTAGGCTACCTACGACTCTTGTACACCTGTGGGTATGTTGTCTAGTGTCTATTAATCGAATCAAATGCATTTGGAGTGAATCCGACGACATCGAGATTTTCACCTGAAAAAGTAGACAGTGTATAGTAAGGCATTTTCAGCCTTATCCTAGCTCACCTTCCAACTGGCACAGCGGCCAAACTAGGCTACCTACGACTCTTGTACACCGATGGGTACGTTGTCCAGTGTCTATTAATCGAATCAAATGCATTTGGAGTGAATCCGACGACATCGAGATTTTCACCTGAAAAAGTAGACAGTGTATAGTAAGGCATTTTCAGCCTTATCCTAGCTCACCTTCCAACTGGCACAGCGGCCAAACTAGGCTACCTACGACTCTTGTACACCTGTGGGTATGTTGTCTAGTGTCTATTAATCGAATCAAATGCATTTGGAGTGAATCCGACGACATCGAGATTTTCACCTGAAAAAGTAGACAGTGTATAGTAAGGCATTTTCAGCCTTATCCTAGCTCACCTTCCAACTGGCACAGCGGCCAAACTAGGTTACCTACGACTCTTGTACACCTGTGGGTATGTTGTCTAGTGTCTATTAATCGAATCAAATGCATTTGGAGTGAATCCGACGACATCGAGATTTTCACCTGAAAAAGTAGACAGTGTATAGTAAGGCATTTTCAGCCTTATCCTAGCTCACCTTCCAACTGGCACAGCGGCCAAACTAGGCTACCTACGACTCTTGTACACCTGTGGGTATGTTGTCTAGTGTCTATTAATCGAATCAAATGCATTTGGAGTGAATCCGACGACATCGAGATTTTCACCTGAAAAAGTAGACAGTGTAAGGCATTTTCAGCCTTATCCTAGCTCACCTTCCAACTGGCACAGCGGCCAAACTAGGCTACCTACGACTCTTGTACACCTGTGGGTATGTTGTCTAGTGTCTATTAATCGAATCAAATGCATTTGGAGTGAATCCGACGACATCGAGATTTTCACCTGAAAAAGTAGACAGTGTAAGGCATTTTCAGCCTTATCCTAGCTCACCTTCCAACTGGCACAGCGGCCAAACTAGGCTACCTACGACTCTTGTACACCTGTGAGTATGTTGTCTAGTGTCTATTAATCGAATCAAATGCATTTGGAGTGAATCCGACGACATCGAGATTTTCACCTGAAAAAGTAGACAGTGTAAGGCATTTTCAGCCTTATCCTAGCTCACCTTCCAACTGGCACAGCGGCCAAACTAGGCTACCTACGACTCTTGTACACCTGTGGGTATGTTGTCTAGTGTCTATTAATCGAATCAAATGCATTTGGAGTGAATCCGACGACATCGAGATTTTCACCTGAAAAAGTAGACAGTGTATAGTACGGCATTTTCAGCCTTATCCTAGCTCACCTTCCAAATGGCACAGCGGCCAAACTAGGCTACCTACGACTCTTGTACACCTGTGGGTATGTTGTCTAGTGTCTATTAATCGAATCAAATGCATTTGGAGTGAATCCGACGACATCGAGATTTTCACCTGAAAAAGTAGACAGTGTAAGGCATTTTCAGCCTTATCCTAGCTCACCTTCCAACTGGCACAGCGGCCAAACTAGGCTACCTACGACTCTTGTACACCTGTGGGTATGTTGTCTAGTGTCTATTAATCGAATCAAATGCATTTGGAGTGAATCCGACGACATCGAGATTTTCACCTGAAAAAGTAGACAGTGTATAGTACGGCATTTTCAGCCTTATCCTAGCTCACCTTCCAACTGGCACAGCGGCCAAACTAGGCTACCTACGACTCTTGTACACCTGTGGGTATGTTGTCTAGTGTGTCTATTAATCGAATCAAATGCATTTGGAGTGAATCCGACGACATCGAGATTTTCACCTGAAAAAGTAGACAGTGTATAGTAAGGCATTTTCAGCCTTATCCTAGCTCACCTTCCAACTGGCACAGCGGCCAAACTAGGCTACCTACGACTCTTGTACACCTGTGCGTATGTTGTCTAGTGTCTATTAATCGAATCAAATGCATTTGGAGTGAAACCGACGACATCGAGATTTTCACCTGAAAAAGTAGACAGTAAGGCATTTTCAGCCTTATCCTAGCTCACCTTCCAACTGGCACAGCGGCCAAACTAGGCTACCTACGACTCTTGTACACCTGTGGGTATGTTGTCTAGTATCTATTAATCGAATCAAATGCATTTGGAGTGAATCCGACGACATCGAGATTTTCACCTGAAAAAGTAGACAGTGTATAGTAAGGCATTTTCAGCCTTATCCTAGCTCACCTTCCAACTGGCACAGCGGCCAAACTAGGCTACCTACGACTCTTGTACACCTGTGGGTATGTTGTCTAGTGTCTATTAATCGAATCAAATGCATTTGGAGTGAATCCGACGACATCGAGATTTTCACCTGAAAAAGTAGACAGTGTATAGTAAGGCATTTTCAGCCTTATCCTAGCTCAGCTTCCAACTGGCACAGCGGCCAAACTAGGCTACCTACGACTCTTGTACACCTGTGGGTATGTTGTCTAGTGTCTATTAATCGAATCAAATGGATTTGGAGTGAATCCGATGACATCGAGATTTTCACCTGAAAAAGTAGACAGTGTATAGTAAGGCATTTTCAGCCTTATCCTAGCTCACCTTCCAACTGGCACAGCGGCCAAACTAGGCTACCTACGACTCTTGTACACCTGTGGGTATGTTGTCTAGTGTCTATTAATCGAATCAAATGCATTTGGAGTGAATCCGACGACATCGAGATTTTCACCTGAAAAAGTAGACAGTGTATAGTAAGGCATTTTCAGCCTTATCCTAGCTCACCTTCCAACTGGCACAGCGGCCAAACTAGGCTACCTACGACTCTTGTACACCTGTGGGTTTGTTGTCTAGTGTCTATTAATCGAATCAAATGCATTTGGAGTGAATCCGACGACATCGAGATTTTCACCTGAAAAAGTAGACAGTGTATAGTAAGGCATTTTCAGCCTTATCCTAGCTCACCTTCCAACTGGCACAGCGGCCAAACTAGGCTACCTACGACTCTTGTACACCTGTGGGTATGTTGTCTAGTGTCTATTAATCGAATCAAATGCATTTGGAGTGAATCCGACGACATCGAGATTTTCACCTGAAAAAGTAGACAGTGTATAGTAAGGCATTTTCAGCCTTATCCTAGCTCAGCTTCCAACTGGCACAGCGGCCAAACTAGGCTACCTACGACTCTTGTACACCTGTGCGTATGTTGTCTAGTGTCTATTAATCGAATCAAATGCATTTGGAGTGAATCCGACGACATCGAGATTTTCACCTGAAAAAGTAGACAGTGTATAGTAAGGCATTTATCCTAGCTCACCTTCCAACTGGCACAGCGGCCAAACTAGGCTACCTACGACTCTTGTACACCTGTGGGTATGTTGTCTAGTGTCTATTAATCGAATCAAATGCATTTGGAGTGAATCCGACGACATCGAGATTTTCACCTGAAAAAGTAGACAGTGTATAGTAAGGCATTTTCAGCCTTATCCTAGCTCACCTTCCAACTGGCACAGCGGCCAAACTAGGCTACCTACGACTCTTGTACACCTGTGGGTATGTTGTCTAGTGTATATTAATCGAATCAAATGCATTTGGAGTGAATCCGACGACATCGAGATTTTCACCTGAAAAAGTAGACAGTGTATAGTAAGGCATTTTCAGCCTTATCCTAGCTCACCTTCCAACTGGCACAGCGGCCAAACTAGGCTACCTACGACTCTTGTACACCTGTGGGTATGTTGTCTAGTGTCTATTAATCGAATCAAATGCATTTGGAGTGAATCCGACGACATCGAGATTTTCACCTGAAAAAGTAGACAGTGTATAGTAAGGCATTTTCAGCCTTATCCTAGCTCAGCTTCCAACTGGCACAGCGGCCAAACTAGGCTACCTACGACTCTTGTACACCTGTGGGTATGTTGTCTAGTGTCTATTAATCGAATCAAATGCATTTGGAGTGAATCCGACGACATCGAGATTTTCACCTGAAAAAGTAGACAGTGTATAGTAAGGCATTTTCAGCCTTATCCTAGCTCACCTTCCAACTGGCACAGCGGCCAAACTAGGCTACCTACGACTCTTGTACACCTGTGGGTATGTTGTCTAGTGTCTATTAATCGAATCAAATGCATTTGGAGTGAATCCGACGACATCGAGATTTTCACCTGAAAAAGTAGACAGTGTATAGTAAGGCATTTTCAGCCTTATCCTAGCTCACCTTCCAACTGGCACAGCGGCCAAACTAGGCTACCTACGACTCTTGTACACCTGTGGGTATGTTGTCTAGTGTCTATTAATCGAATCAAATGCATTTGGAGTGAATCCGACGACATCGAGATTTTCACCTGAAAAAGTAGACAGTGTATAGTACGGCATTTTCAGCCTTATCCTAGCTCACCTTCCAACTGGCACAGCGGCCAAACTAGGCTACCTACGACTCTTGTACACCTGTGGGTATGTTGTCTAGTGTCTATTAATCGAATCAAATGCATTTGGAGTGAATCCGACGACATCGAGATTTTCACCTGAAAAAGTAGACAGTGTATAGTAAGGCATTTTCAGCCTTATCCTAGCTCACCTTCCAACTGGCACAGCGGCCAAACTAGGCTACCTACGACTCTTGTACACCTGTGGGTATGTTGTCTAGTATCTATTAATCGAATCAAATGCATTTGGAGTGAATCCGACGACATCGAGATTTTCACCTGAAAAAGTAGACAGTGTATAGTAAGGCATTTTCAGCCTTATCCTAGCTCACCTTCCAACTGGCACAGCGGCCAAACTAGGCTACCTACGACTCTTGTACACCTGTGGGTATGTTGTCTAGTGTATATTAATCGAATCAAATGCATTTGGAGTGAATCCGACGACATCGAGATTTTCACCTGAAAAAGTGGACAGTGTATAGTAAGGCATTTTCAGCCTTATCCTAGCTCACCTTCCAACTGGCACAGCGGCCAAACTAGGCTACCTACGACTCTTGTACACCTGTGGGTATGTTGTCTAGTGTCTATTAATCGAATCAAATGCATTTGGAGTGAATCCGACGACATCGAGATTTTCACCTGAAAAAGTAGACAGTGTATAGTAAGGCATTTTCAGCCTTATCCTAGCTCACCTTCCATCTGGCACAGCGGCCAAACTAGGCTACCTACGACTCTTGTACACCTGTGGGTATGTTGTCTAGTGTCTATTAATCGAATCAAATGCATTTGGAGTGAATCCGACGACATCGAGATTTTCACCTGAAAAAGTAGACAGTGTATAGTAAGGCATTTTCAGCCTTATCCTAGCTCACCTTCCAACTGGCACAGCGGCCAAACTAGGCTACCTACGACTCTTGTACACCTGTGGGTATGTTGTCTAGTGTCTATTAATCGAATCAAATGCATTTGGAGTGAATCCGACGACATCGAGATTTTCACCTGAAAAAGTAGACAGTGTATAGTAAGGCATTTTCAGCCTTATCCTAGCTCACCTTCCATCTGGCACAGCGGCCAAACTAGGCTACCTACGACTCTTGTACACCTGTGGGTATGTTGTCTAGTGTCTATTAATCGAATCAAATGCATTTGGAGTGAATCCGACGACATCGAGATTTTCACCTGAAAAAGTAGACAGTGTATAGTACGGCATTTTCAGCCTTATCCTAGCTCACCTTCCAACTGGCACAGCGGCCAAACTAGGCTACCTACGACTCTTGTACACCTGTGGGTATGTTGTCTAGTGTCTATTAATCGAATCAAATGCATTTGGAGTGAATCCGACGACATCGAGATTTTCACCTGAAAAAGTAGACAGTGTATAGTAAGGCATTTTCAGCCTTATCCTAGCTCACCTTCCAACTGGCACAGCGGCCAAACTAGGCTACCTACGACTCTTGTACACCTGTGGGTATGTTGTCTAGTATCTATTAATCGAATCAAATGCATTTGGAGTGAATCCGACGACATCGAGATTTTCACCTGAAAAAGTAGACAGTGTATAGTAAGGCATTTTCAGCCTTATCCTAGCTCACCTTCCAACTGGCACAGCGGCCAAACTAGGCTACCTACGACTCTTGTACACCTGTGCGTATGTTGTCTAGTGTCTATTAATCGAATCAAATGCATTTGGAGTGAAACCGACGACATCGAGATTTTCACCTGAAAAAGTAGACAGTAAGGCATTTTCAGCCTTATCCTAGCTCACCTTCCAACTGGCACAGCGGCCAAACTAGGCTACCTACGACTCTTGTACACCTGTGGGTATGTTGTCTAGTGTCTATTAATCGAATCAAATGCATTTGGAGTGAATCCGACGACATCGAGATTTTCACCTGAAAAAGTAGACAGTGTATAGTAAGGCATTTTCAGCCTTATCCTAGCTCACCTTCCAACTGGCACAGCGGCCAAACTAGGCTACCTACGACTCTTGTACACCTGTGCGTATGTTGTCTAGTGTCTATTAATCGAATCAAATGCATTTGGAGTGAATCCGACGACATCGAGATTTTCACCTGAAAAAGTAGACAGTGTATAGTAAGGCATTTTCAGCCTTATCCTAGCTCACCTTCCAACTGGCACAGCGGCCAAACTAGGCTACCTACGACTCTTGTACACCTGTGGGTATGTTGTCTAGTGTCTATTAATCGAATCGAATGCATTTGGAGTGAATCCGACGACATCGAGATTTTCACCTGAAAAAGTAGACAGTGTATAGTAAGGCATTTTCAGCCTTATCCTAGCTCACCTTCCATCTGGCACAGCGGCCAAACTAGGCTACCTACGACTCTTGTACACCTGTGGGTATGTTGTCTAGTGTCTATTAATCGAATCAAATGCATTTGGAGTGAATCCGACGACATCGAGATTTTCACCTGAAAAAGTAGACAGTGTATAGTAAGGCATTTTCAGCCTTATCCTAGCTCACCTTCCAACTGGCACAGCGGCCAAACTAGGCTACCTACGACTCTTGTACACCTGTGGGTATGTTGTCTAGTGTCTATTAATCGAATCAAATGCATTTGGAGTGAATCCGACGACATCGAGATTTTCACCTGAAAAAGTAGACAGTGTATAGTAAGGGATTTTCAGCCTTATCCTAGCTCACCTTCCAACTGGCACAGCGGCCAAACTAGGCTACCTACGACTCTTGTACACCTGTGCGTATGTTGTCTAGTGTCTATTAATCGAATCAAATGCATTTGGAGTGAATCCGACGACATCGAGATTTTCACCTGAAAAAGTAGACAGTGTATAGTAAGGCATTTTCAGCCTTATCCTAGCTCACCTTCCAACTGGCACAGCCGCCAAACTAGGCTACCTACGACTCTTGTACACCTGTGGGTATGTTGTCTAGTGTCTATTAATCGAATCAAATGCATTTGGAGTGAATCCGACGACATCGAGATTTTCACCTGAAAAAGTAGACAGTGTATAGTAAGGCATTTTCAGCCTTATCCTAGCTCACCTTCCAACTGGCACAGCGGCCAAACTAGGCTACCTACGACTCTTGTACACCTGTGGGTATGTTGTCTAGTGTCTATTAATCGAATCAAATGCATTTGGAGTGAATCCGACGACATCGAGATTTTCACCTGAAAAAGTAGACAGTGTATAGTAAGGCATTTTCAGCCTTATCCTAGCTCACCTTCCAACTGGCACAGCGGCCAAACTAGGCTACCTACGACTCTTGTACACCTGTGGGTATGTTGTCTAGTGTCTATTAATCGAATCAAATGCATTTGGAGTGAATCCGACGACATCGAGATTTTCACCTGAAAAAGTAGACAGTGTATAGTAAGGCATTTTCAGCCTTATCCTAGCTCACCTTCCATCTGGCACAGCGGCCAAACTAGGCTACCTACGACTCTTGTACACCTGTGGGTATGTTGTCTAGTGTCTATTAATCGAATCAAATGCATTTGGAGTGAATCCGACGACATCGAGATTTTCACCTGAAAAAGTAGACAGCATTTTCAGCCTTATCCTAGCTCACTTTCCAACTGGCACAGCGGCCAAACTAGGCTACCTACGACTCTTGTACACCTGTGGGTATGTTGTCTAGTGTCTATTAATCGAATCAAATGCATTTGGAGTGAATCCGACGACATCGAGATTTTCACCTGAAAAAGTAGACAGTGTATAGTAAGGCATTTTCAGCCTTATCCTAGCTCACCTTCCAACTGGCACAGCGGCCAAACTAGGCTGCCTACGACTCTTGTACACCTGTGGGTATGTTGTCTAGTGTGTCTATTAATCGAATCAAATGCATTTGGAGTGAATCCGACGACATCGAGATTTTCACCTGAAAAAGTAGACAGTGTATAGTAAGGCATTTTCAGCCTTATCCTAGCTCACCTTCCAACTGGCACAGCGGCCAAACTAGGCTACCTACGACTCTTGTACACCTGTGCGTATGTTGTCTAGTGTCTATTAATCGAATCAAATGCATTTGGAGTGAAACCGACGACATCGAGATTTTCACCTGAAAAAGTAGACAGTAAGGCATTTTCAGCCTTATCCTAGCTCACCTTCCAACTGGCACAGCGGCCAAACTAGGCTACCTACGACTCTTGTACACCTGTGGGTATGTTGTCTAGTGTCTATTAATCGAATCAAATGCATTTGGAGTGAATCCGACGACATCGAGATTTTCACCTGAAAAAGTAGACAGTGTATAGTAAGGCATTTTCAGCCTTATCCTAGCTCACCTTCCAACTGGCACAGCGGCCAAACTAGGCTACCTACGACTCTTGTACACCTGTGGGTATGTTGTCTAGTGTGTCTATTAATCGAATCAAATGCATTTGGAGTGAATCCGACGACATCGAGATTTTCACCTGAAAAAGTAGACAGTGTATAGTAAGGCATTTTCAGCCTTATCCTAGCTCACCTTCCAACTGGCACAGCGGCCAAACTAGGCTACCTACGACTCTTGTACACCTGTGCGTATGTTGTCTAGTGTCTATTAATCGAATCAAATGCATTTGGAGTGAAACCGACGACATCGAGATTTTCACCTGAAAAAGTAGACAGTAAGGCATTTTCAGCCTTATCCTAGCTCACCTTCCAACTGGCACAGCGGCCAAACTAGGCTACCTACGACTCTTGTACACCTGTGGGTATGTTGTCTAGTGTCTATTAATCGAATCAAATGCATTTGGAGTGAATCCGACGACATCGAGATTTTCACCTGAAAAAGTAGACAGTGTATAGTAAGGCATTTTCAGCCTTATCCTAGCTCACCTTCCAACTGGCACAGCGGCCAAACTAGGCTACCTACGACTCTTGTACACCTGTGGGTATGTTGTCTAGTGTCTATTAATCGAATCAAATGCATTTGGAGTGAATCCGACGACATCGAGATTTTCACCTGAAAAAGTAGACAGTGTATAGTAAGGCATTTTCAGCCTTATCCTAGCTCACCTTCCAACTGGTACAGCGGCCAAACTAGGCTACCTACGACTCTTGTACACCTGTGGGTATGTTGTCTAGTGTCTATTAATCGAATCAAATGCATTTGGAGTGAATCCGACGACATCGAGATTTTCACCTGAAAAAGTAGACAGTAAGGCATTTTCAGCCTTATCCTAGCTCACCTTCCAACTGGCACAGCGGCCAAACTAGGCTACCTACGACTCTTGTACACCTGTGGGTATGTTGTCTAGTGTCTATTAATCGAATCAAATGCATTTGGAGTGAATCCGACGACATCGAGATTTTCACCTGAAAAAGTAGACAGTGTATAGTAAGGCATTTTCAGCCTTATCCTAGCTCACCTTCCAACTGGCACAGCGGCCAAACTAGGCTACCTACGACTCTTGTACACCTGTGGGTATGTTGTCTAGTGTCTATTAATCGAATCAAATGCATTTGGAGTGAATCCGACGACATCGAGATTTTCACCTGAAAAAGTAGACAGTGTATAGTAAGGCATTTTCAGCCTTATCCTAGCTCACCTTCCAACTGGCACAGCGGCCAAACTAGGCTACCTACGACTCTTGTACACCTGTGGGTATGTTGTCTAGTGTCTATTAATCGAATCAAATGCATTTGGAGTGAATCCGACGACATCGAGATTTTCACCTGAAAAAGTAGACAGTAAGGCATTTTCAGCCTTATCCTAGCTCACCTTCCAACTGGCACAGCGGCCAAACTAGGCTACCTACGACTCTTGTACACCTGTGGGTATGTTGTCTAGTGTCTATTAATCGAATCAAATGCATTTGGAGTGAATCCGACGACATCGAGATTTTCACCTGAAAAAGTAGACAGTGTATAGTAAGGCATTTTCAGCCTTATCCTAGCTCACCTTCCAACTGGCACAGCGGCCAAACTAGGCTACCTACGACTCTTGTACACCTGTGGGTATGTTGTCTAGTGTGTCTATTAATCGAATCAAATGCATTTGGAGTGAATCCGACGACATCGAGATTTTCACCTGAAAAAGTAGACAGTAAGGCATTTTCAGCCTTATCCTAGCTCACCTTCCAACTGGCACAGCGGCCAAACTAGGCTACCTACGACTCTTGTACACCTGTGGGTATGTTGTCTAGTGTCTATTAATCGAATCAAATGCATTTGGAGTGAATCCGACGACATCAAGATTTTCACCTGAAAAAGTAGACAGTGTATAGTAAGGCATTTTCAGCCTTATCCTAGCTCACCTTCCAACTGGCACAGCGGCCAAACTAGGCTACCTACGACTCTTGTACACCTGTGGGTATGTTGTCTAGTGTCTATTAATCGAATCAAATGCATTTGGAGTGAATCCGACGACATCGAGATTTTCACCTGAAAAAGTAGACAGTGTATAGTAAGGCATTTTCAGCCTTATCCTAGCTCACCTTCCAACTGGCACAGCGGCCAAACTAGGCTACCTACGACTCTTGTACACCTGTGGGTATGTTGTCTAGTGTCTATTAATCGAATCAAATGCATTTGGAGTGAATCCGACGACATCGAGATTTTCACCTGAAAAAGTAGACAGTGTATAGTAAGGCATTTTCAGCCTTATCCTAGCTCACCTTCCATCTGGCACAGCGGCCAAACTAGGCTACCTACGACTCTTGTACACCTGTGGGTATGTTGTCTAGTGTCTATTAATCGAATCAAATGCATTTGGAGTGAATCCGACGACATCGAGATTTTCACCTGAAAAAGTAGACAGTGTATAGTAAGGCATTTTCAGCCTTATCCTAGCTCACCTTCCAACTGGCACAGCGGCCAAACTAGGCTACCTACGACTCTTGTACACCTGTGGGTATGTTGTCTAGTGTCTATTAATCGAATCAAATGCATTTGGAGTGAATCCGACGACATCGAGATTTTCACCTGAAAAAGTAGACAGTGTATAGTAAGGCATTTTCAGCCTTATCCTAGCTCACCTTCCATCTGGCACAGCGGCCAAACTAGGCTACCTACGACTCTTGTACACCTGTGGGTATGTTGTCTAGTGTCTATTAATCGAATCAAATGCATTTGGAGTGAATCCGACGACATCGAGATTTTCACCTGAAAAAGTAGACAGTGTATAGTAAGGCATTTTCAGCCTTATCCTAGCTCACCTTCCAACTGGCACAGCGGCCAAACTAGGCTACCTACGACTCTTGTACACCTGTGGGTATGTTGTCTAGTGTGTCTATTAATCGAATCAAATGCATTTGGAGTGAATCCGACGACATCGAGATTTTCACCTGAAAAAGTAGACAGTGTATAGTAAGGCATTTTCAGCCTTATCCTAGCTCACCTTCCAACTGGCACAGCGGCCAAACTAGGCTACCTACGACTCTTGTACACCTGTGGGTATGTTGTCTAGTGTCTATTAATCGAATCAAATGCATTTGGAGTGAATCCGACGACATCGAGATTTTCACCTGAAAAAGTAGACAGTGTATAGTAAGGCATTTTCAGCCTTATCCTAGCTCACCTTCCAACTGGCACAGCGGCCAAACTAGGCTACCTACGACTCTTGTACACCTGTGGGTATGTTGTCTAGTGTCTATTAATCGAATCAAATGCATTTGGAGTGAATCCGACGACATCGAGATTTTCACCTGAAAAAGTAGACAGTGTATAGTAAGGCATTTTCAGCCTTATCCTAGCTCACCTTCCAACTGGCACAGCGGCCAAACTAGGCTACCTACGACTCTTGTACACCTGTGGGTATGTTGTCTAGTGTCTATTAATCGAATCAAATGCATTTGGAGTGAATCCGACGACATCGAGATTTTCACCTGAAAAAGTAGACAGCATTTTCAGCCTTATCCTAGCTCACCTTCCAACTGGCACAGCGGCCAAACTAGGCTACCTACGACTCTTGTACACCTGTGGGTATGTTGTCTAGTGTCTATTAATCGAATCAAATGCATTTGGAGTGAATCCGACGACATCGAGATTTTCACCTGAAAAAGTAGACAGTGTATAGTAAGGCATTTTCAGCCTTATCCTAGCTCACCTTCCAACTGGCACAGCGGCCAAACTAGGCTACCTACGACTCTTGTACACCTGTGGGTATGTTGTCTAGTGTCTATTAATCGAATCAAATGCATTTGGAGTGAATCCGACGACATCGAGATTTTCACCTGAAAAAGTAGACAGTGTATAGTAAGGCATTTTCAGCCTTATCCTAGCTCACCTTCCAACTGGCACAGCGGCCAAACTAGGCTACCTACGACTCTTGTACACCTGTGGGTATGTTGTCTAGTGTCTATTAATCGAATCAAATGCATTTGGAGTGAATCCGACGACATCGAGATTTTCACCTGAAAAAGTAGACAGTGTATAGTAAGGCATTTTCAGCCTTATCCTAGCTCACCTTCCATCTGGCACAGCGGCCAAACTAGGCTACCTACGACTCTTGTACACCTGTGGGTATGTTGTCTAGTGTCTATTAATCGAATCAAATGCATTTGGAGTGAATCCGACGACATCGAGATTTTCACCTGAAAAAGTAGACAGTGTATAGTAAGGCATTTTCAGCCTTATCCTAGCTCACCTTCCAACTGGCACAGCGGCCAAACTAGGCTACCTACGACTCTTGTACACCTGTGGGTATGTTGTCTAGTGTCTATTAATCGAATCAAATGCATTTGGAGTGAATCCGACGACATCGAGATTTTCACCTGAAAAAGTAGACAGTGTATAGTAAGGCATTTTCAGCCTTATCCTAGCTCACCTTCCAACTGGCACAGCGGCCAAACTAGGCTACCTACGACTCTTGTACACCTGTGGGTATGTTGTCTAGTGTCTATTAATCGAATCAAATGCATTTGGAGTGAATCCGACGACATCGAGATTTTCACCTGAAAAAGTAGACAGTGTAAGGCATTTTCAGCCTTATCCTAGCTCACCTTCCAACTGGCACAGCGGCCAAACTAGGCTACCTACGACTCTTGTACACCTGTGGGTATGTTGTCTAGTGTCTATTAATCGAATCAAATGCATTTGGAGTGAATCCGACGACATCGAGATTTTCACCTGAAAAAGTAGACAGTGTATAGTAAGGCATTTTCAGCCTTATCCTAGCTCACCTTCCAACTGGCACAGCGGCCAAACTAGGCTACCTACGACTCTTGTACACCTGTGGGTATGTTGTCTAGTGTCTATTAATCGAATCAAATGCATTTGGAGTGAATCCGACGACATCGAGATTTTCACCTGAAAAAGTAGACAGTGTATAGTAAGGCATTTTCAGCCTTATCCTAGCTCACCTTCCATCTGGCACAGCGGCCAAACTAGGCTACCTACGACTCTTGTACACCTGTGGGTATGTTGTCTAGTGTCTATTAATCGAATCAAATGCATTTGGAGTGAATCCGACGACATCGAGATTTTCACCTGAAAAAGTAGACAGTGTAAGGCATTTTCAGCCTTATCCTAGCTCACCTTCCAACTGGCACAGCGGCCAAACTAGGCTACCTACGACTCTTGTACACCTGTGGGTATGTTGTCTAGTGTCTATTAATCGAATCAAATGCATTTGGAGTGAATCCGACGACATCGAGATTTTCACCTGAAAAAGTAGACAGTGTATAGTAAGGCATTTTCAGCCTTATCCTAGCTCACCTTCCAACTGGCACAGCGGCCAAACTAGGCTACCTACGACTCTTGTACACCTGTGGGTATGTTGTCTAGTGTCTATTAATCGAATCAAATGCATTTGGAGTGAATCCGACGACATCGAGATTTTCACCTGAAAAAGTAGACAGTGTATAGTAAGGCATTTTCAGCCTTATCCTAGCTCACCTTCCAACTGGCACAGCGGCCAAACTAGGCTACCTACGACTCTTGTACACCTGTGGGTATGTTGTCTAGTGTCTATTAATCGAATCAAATGCATTTGGAGTGAATCCGACGACATCGAGATTTTCACCTGAAAAAGTAGACAGTGTATAGTACGGCATTTTCAGCCTTATCCTAGCTCACCTTCCAACTGGCACAGCGGCCAAACTAGGCTACCTACGACTCTTGTACACCTGTGCGTATGTTGTCTAGTGTCTATTAATCGAATCAAATGCATTTGGAGTGAATCCGACGACATCGAGATTTTCACCTGAAAAAGTAGACAGTGTATAGTAAGGCATTTATCCTAGCTCACCTTCCAACTGGCACAGCGGCCAAACTAGGCTACCTACGACTCTTGTACACCTGTGGGTATGTTGTCTAGTGTCTATTAATCGAATCAAATGCATTTGGAGTGAATCCGACGACATCGAGATTTTCACCTGAAAAAGTAGACAGTGTATAGTAAGGCATTTTCAGCCTTATCCTAGCTCACCTTCCAACTGGCACAGCGGCCAAACTAGGCTACCTACGACTCTTGTACACCTGTGGGTATGTTGTCTAGTGTCTATTAATCGAATCAAATGCATTTGGAGTGAATCCGACGACATCGAGATTTTCACCTGAAAAAGTAGACAGTGTATAGTAAGGCATTTTCAGCCTTATCCTAGCTCACCTTCCAACTGGCACAGCGGCCAAACTAGGCTACCTACGACTCTTGTACACCTGTGGGTATGTTGTCTAGTGTCTATTAATCGAATCGAATGCATTTGGAGTGAATCCGACGACATCGAGATTTTCACCTGAAAAAGTAGACAGTGTATAGTAAGGCATTTTCAGCCTTATCCTAGCTCACCTTCCAACTGGCACAGCGGCCAAACTAGGTTACCTACGACTCTTGTACACCTGTGGGTATGTTGTCTAGTGTCTATTAATCGAATCAAATGCATTTGGAGTGAATCCGACGACATCGAGATTTTCACCTGAAAAAGTAGACAGTGTATAGTAAGGCATTTTCAGCCTTATCCTAGCTCACCTTCCAACTGGCACAGCGGCCAAACTAGGCTACCTACGACTCTTGTACACCTGTGGGTATGTTGTCTAGTGTCTATTAATCGAATCAAATGCATTTGGAGTGAATCCGACGACATCGAGATTTTCACCTGAAAAAGTAGACAGTGTAAGGCATTTTCAGCCTTATCCTAGCTCACCTTCCAACTGGCACAGCGGCCAAACTAGGCTACCTACGACTCTTGTACACCTGTGGGTATGTTGTCTAGTGTCTATTAATCGAATCAAATGCATTTGGAGTGAATCCGACGACATCGAGATTTTCACCTGAAAAAGTAGACAGTGTAAGGCATTTTCAGCCTTATCCTAGCTCACCTTCCAACTGGCACAGCGGCCAAACTAGGCTACCTACGACTCTTGTACACCTGTGAGTATGTTGTCTAGTGTCTATTAATCGAATCAAATGCATTTGGAGTGAATCCGACGACATCGAGATTTTCACCTGAAAAAGTAGACAGTGTAAGGCATTTTCAGCCTTATCCTAGCTCACCTTCCAACTGGCACAGCGGCCAAACTAGGCTACCTACGACTCTTGTACACCTGTGGGTATGTTGTCTAGTGTCTATTAATCGAATCAAATGCATTTGGAGTGAATCCGACGACATCGAGATTTTCACCTGAAAAAGTAGACAGTGTATAGTACGGCATTTTCAGCCTTATCCTAGCTCACCTTCCAAATGGCACAGCGGCCAAACTAGGCTACCTACGACTCTTGTACACCTGTGGGTATGTTGTCTAGTGTCTATTAATCGAATCAAATGCATTTGGAGTGAATCCGACGACATCGAGATTTTCACCTGAAAAAGTAGACAGTGTAAGGCATTTTCAGCCTTATCCTAGCTCACCTTCCAACTGGCACAGCGGCCAAACTAGGCTACCTACGACTCTTGTACACCTGTGGGTATGTTGTCTAGTGTCTATTAATCGAATCAAATGCATTTGGAGTGAATCCGACGACATCGAGATTTTCACCTGAAAAAGTAGACAGTGTATAGTAAGGCATTTTCAGCCTTATCCTAGCTCACCTTCCAACTGGCACAGCGGCCAAACTAGGCTACCTACGACTCTTGTACACCTGTGCGTATGTTGTCTAGTGTCTATTAATCGAATCAAATGCATTTGGAGTGAATCCGACGACATCGAGATTTTCACCTGAAAAAGTAGACAGTGTATAGTAAGGCATTTTCAGCCTTATCCTAGCTCACCTTCCAACTGGCACAGCGGCCAAACTAGGCTACCTACGACTCTTGTACACCTGTGGGTATGTTGTCTAGTGTCTATTAATCGAATCGAATGCATTTGGAGTGAATCCGACGACATCGAGATTTTCACCTGAAAAAGTAGACAGTGTATAGTAAGGCATTTTCAGCCTTATCCTAGCTCACCTTCCAACTGGCACAGCGGCCAAACTAGGCTACCTACGACTCTTGTACACCTGTGGGTATGTTGTCTAGTGTCTATTAATCGAATCAAATGCATTTGGAGTGAATCCGACGACATCGAGATTTTCACCTGAAAAAGTAGACAGTGTATAGTAAGGCATTTTCAGCCTTATCCTAGCTCACCTTCCAACTGGCACAGCGGCCAAACTAGGCTACCTACGACTCTTGTACACCTGTGGGTATGTTGTCTAGTGTCTATTAATCGAATCAAATGCATTTGGAGTGAATCCGACGACATCGAGATTTTCACCTGAAAAATTAGACAGTGTAGAGTAAGGCATTTTCAGCCTTATCCTAGCTCACCTTCCAACTGGCACAGCGGCCAAACTAGGCTACCTACGACTCTTGTACACCTGTGGGTATGTTGTCTAGTGTATATTAATCGAATCAAATGCATTTGGAGTGAATCCGACGACATCGAGATTTTCACCTGAAAAAGTAGACAGTGTATAGTAAGGCATTTTCAGCCTTATCCTAGCTCACCTTCCAACTGGCACAGCGGCCAAACTAGGCTACCTACGACTCTTGTACACCTGTGGGTATGTTGTCTAGTGTCTATTAATCGAATCAAATGCATTTGGAGTGAATCCGACGACATCGAGATTTTCACCTGAAAAAGTAGACAGTGTATAGTAAGGCATTTTCAGCCTTATCCTAGCTCACCTTCCAACTGGCACAGCGGCCAAACTAGGCTACCTACGACTCTTGTACACCTGTGGGTATGTTGTCTAGTGTCTATTAATCGAATCAAATGCATTTGGAGTGAATCCGACGACATCGAGATTTTCACCTGAAAAAGTAGACAGTGTATAGTAAGGCATTTTCAGCCTTATCCTAGCTCAGCTTCCAACTGGCACAGCGGCCAAACTAGGCTACCTACGACTCTTGTACACCTGTGGGTATGTTGTCTAGTGTCTATTAATCGAATCAAATGCATTTGGAGTGAATCCGACGACATCGAGATTTTCACCTGAAAAAGTAGACAGTGTATAGTAAGGCATTTTCAGCCTTATCCTAGCTCACCTTCCAACTGGCACAGCGGCCAAACTAGGCTACCTACGACTCTTGTACACCTGTGGGTATGTTGTCTAGTGTCTATTAATCGAATCAAATGCATTTGGAGTGAATCCGACGACATCGAGATTTTCACCTGAAAAAGTAGACAGTGTATAGTAAGGCATTTTCAGCCTTATCCTAGCTCACCTTCCATCTGGCACAGCGGCCAAACTAGGCTACCTACGACTCTTGTACACCTGTGGGTATGTTGTCTAGTGTCTATTAATCGAATCAAATGCATTTGGAGTGAATCCGACGACATCGAGATTTTCACCTGAAAAAGTAGACAGTGTATAGTAAGGCATTTTCAGCCTTATCCTAGCTCACCTTCCAACTGGCACAGCGGCCAAACTAGGCTACCTACGACTCTTGTACACCTGTGGGTATGTTGTCTAGTGTCTATTAATCGAATCAAATGCATTTGGAGTGAATCCGACGACATCGAGATTTTCACCTGAAAAAGTAGACAGTGTATAGTAAGGCATTTTCAGCCTTATCCTAGCTCACCTTCCATCTGGCACAGCGGCCAAACTAGGCTACCTACGACTCTTGTACACCTGTGGGTATGTTGTCTAGTGTCTATTAATCGAATCAAATGCATTTGGAGTGAATCCGACGACATCGAGATTTTCACCTGAAAAATTCCACAGTTTAAGTTTTTTTGCTTTTTTCCTAGTTCCTTCCACCGGACCAAAAATCAAAAAAACCAAAAACTCCACTTACACCTCAGAATGCCTTTCATCACCCTATGAGTCCCCTAGGTCCCATAACAGTATGCAACATTTAATATTTCATGATTCTGAAACAGGTAAGTTACTACCAGATGTTATGCAAGGGTTTTTAACGCGTTGTTTTCGATTTCATTGTGGTGCCTACCAAATGAGTGCCTAGTGTTGCCACCGTGGTGGTATGCAATACTTTTTGGGCTGTTTGCGAACGATTGGAATGCGTTGCATATTAAGTGGGTGTTTTTTCTCTAATCACTTCTGATTTTTAGGGTTTTAGGTGACCGGTGATTTGAACGAAAATTGGAGGAAAATATACATTTTTTGAATTAAGACCATTTTGATTTTTTTTATTGAGAGTACATGAGTTCAAGTAGGTATAGAAAGGTGGAATTTATCCTGTTGCGTGCCGGCAATTCGTCGGTATTTTCGCTGATGTACACGACAAAACGCTGTACTGGTGGATGACGGTGAGGTATACATATCTGTCGCTGATAGCTACCAACCTGCTGGTGAAGGACTTATGTTTACCTCTGCGACTACACTGCTGGACAAATTAATTTTGATTGTGTACTGGGATTTGACGCTGATGTGGTTGGAAAGAACGCTCGTGAATGAAACTAGAACAATATTGCTAGCGTGTCTTCTCTTGATTCAGCTAGTTAGTGTGCTAGTACAGTGGTTTCCCGAGTTCCACCAAACAAAATGCAGTAGTTTCCTCATCACACTACATGGTGAATATTTCGACAATGGTAAGACGAAGTTCAGGCCACAAATTCATCCACATCTCTGAGATTCCTTATTGGACTCGAGCAAATACAAAAAAATACGCGTACATTTCTTGTCGAAATCAAAAGCCCATCACGTCAGATTCCGAATCGGATTTATTCAGTTTTTATTTCTTCTTGTATTACATCTCAATATTGATAAACAGTTAATGCTATCCCGTTTTTTTGAACATTCTTTTGCATGAGTAAAATAAGGCAAACAGCATGTTTATACATATATATTTAATCAGAGTCCTTGCAGTGAAGTTTTTCTTTCGCTCTGTTCGATAGAACACATCAAGGACATGCAAAATCACTTAAAAAAAACCATGTTTTACTGAACAATTTGACAATCTAAGTTCTGTTGCTTTTTTTTCAATATTTCTCTCGTGCTAAAACGCTAAGAACATCTTGTGTTTGTTTCAAATTGGCAGCATCCAACCAGGAAGTCTCAGTACAGGCGAGTGTTTTTTGCCAGAACCATCTGAATAAGCATACATATATAATAATAAACAAATCTTCACGAACAAACTACGCAAATACATCAAGCTACGATACGAGACGAGAGCAGTAAAAACTATGAGATGAGCAAAGCGCAGATGCCACAGTCCCCGCCGAGGACAAAGAGATTGAATTTACAATTTTTTAAGCTCCTTGAGCAACAATTTATTAAAAATAAACATTTTCCGCAGCTATAGGTGATGGATGGCGTGTATACAAATCAATTTGAGAGAAGCGCGAAAAACGAAAGAGATATACATATATTTTCTTTGTTTTCTATAAATTATTTCCTAGAAAAAAAAAAGATTACTTTTAAATAAATACATGTTTTGCAAAAAAAAAAAAAAAAAAGAATAATGTTAAATAATAAAGAAACGATAATTCAAATGAATAGTGGGGCAAACACATAGAGTTACAATTACAGCGTAATTAAAATTAATCGTAGTTTTATAGTATTAGTTTGTTGTTGTTGTTTTTTGTTGTTTTTTTTTTTTTTTTTAGGTTATAATGCTTCTGTTAGTTGAATAGTGGTGGAAAGAGAGAGAGAGTACACAATTAGTTGGGACATTTTCGGGGGCGGGATGCTGGCAATTAACTCGTCGTTTGGAATTTGTTGCATGGCTGTATGATTGATGTTTTGCGAGCTGGCACTGTTTCTGGCGTTGGAATGGCTTCTCCTGTTGTCACTTTATTCGCGAACACCTGCTTAACACCGCCACCTTTCTGCTTGGCCATCTGATAGTCACCAGAATCGAAGAATTTTTGCTGAAAACAAGAAAGGATCATATATATATGTTTTTTTTTGCTGCTGATTGGCTATAATTTGTGTGACTTACTCCCTTTTGCAGACGCTTCTGAAGGAATGCCGAATGTCCGCCTGGACCGCGCAAGCCAGCAGTGGGATACTTCGACTTCAGTTTCTCCTCTTCAATCTTCTCCAAATCACGTGGATTTGACTAGACAGAATGGGAGAATGAATTTGATTAGAATTGAGTCGGTTTTTTCGGACATTGATTGGTTAGGCGGTCGTGAGAGATTGCCACACACAAAACCGAGAAGAACAGATAGAAAACAAAAGAGGTGAAGAATGATCTCCAAAAGGATTAAGAGACCGAGGGGCCTCCCTAGGTCTGAGTTTTCAATCAAATTCTGGAATTGCGGCACCATAGAGGGTGTCAATTATTCTCGTATATCGCAAAGAAACCATCGAGACACGGGAAAACATTGCGGTTATGGGACGATGCCTTCCTGCCTGCACATTGCACACGTACCTTTATGCGTGCACGGATTGTGTCCCTTACTCCAATAATTTCTGTAGTTCTTTTCATATATTAAACATTCACAGTTCTTCAGCTGACTGACCACACGATCAGAGAAGAGAATTATAAAGGGTGGTTAAATTTTAAGGGCCGATGTTGAATGTGAACCACACCTAAGCGTCAAGTTTTTTCTGCATTTCATTTGACATTTCTCAATTTCAAACTAACTCAATTTGAACCATGGTAAGATACACAATCGAGCAACGCGTCAAAGTTATTTAGGGCGTTCAAATCAAAATGCATATCGTGTACTTCGTGATTTTTTCGGTCAGCATAATCGACCAATTTGTGTCCACAATCGGTAGAATTGTGCGCAAATTTCAGCAAACTGGGTCTGTAGGAAATGTGAAAACACCTGTGCATGCTCACCCAGGCCGTCATCGGACTGTACTTCTTCGAAAATGAGCTCGGTCAGGCAGTTACCGTGAATGGTGTTCGCTATAGCGAGACGATAATGGACTTCTTGTGGCCAGAAATTGAGGATATACATCTAGAGGATATGTGCTTCCGACAGGATGGTTCCACTTGGCACACAGCCAACGAAACAATGACTCTTTTGCGCGAGAAATTCAATGGCCGTGTTATCTCATGTCGTGGCGATGTTAATTGGCCGCCAAGATCATGTGATTTGACACCGTTGGATTTTTTTCTTTGGGGTTATTTGAAAGAAACGGTGTACGTCGATAAGCCAGCAACAATTCAAGAGGTAAAGGATGAGATAATTCGGCACATTAACGGCATAGAACCCCAATTATGCTTCAGCGTCATCCAAAATTTGGACCATCGGATGGAGGTGTGCCGCCGAAGTGGCGGCGGTCATTTGGCCGATATTTTGTTCCATACATAATTGAAACATACCAATCTCATCATAATAAAAGGAAACGACACTAATTTCCTAAATATTTTGTTTTTTATTCAAAATCAAAATCAGCCCTTAAAATTTAACCACCCTTTAGAAGAAAACAAAACAAAATATAGAAACTTGTTTTCACACCGAAGAGCAATCACATTCAACATGTTGATTTGAAACTCAATTATCACATCTATTTATAGACTGCCATCCAAAGACGACACAATTATTAGTGAACAATTTAATTTGCATTCAATTTACCGAATGACACTGAACTCACCTGTGGCTCCTGTCCTGCTGGGGCTTCCTCGGTAGAACTCATAATCGATTATTGTAGTTAAACTGGTGTCTCAATAATGAACAACAAACGTCGATGACACTTGACGAACCGAACACACAATGTTCTGCAAATAAGGAGCACAAATGGGATGAAATGTGGAAAATCGAAGACGAGAAGAAGAAAAAAAAAGTGAAAATTAATTGAATTGCAGCAACGCACAAACACAGTCACTTCCCTCTTCTGTGTTATCGAAGAAAATGAAACGACAAACAAAAAAAGAAAAAAGGTAAACAAAGCACAACGTTACTCGTAGGAGATAAGAGAGCTGTGTGCCGGAATGAAAGCCCACCGCACGTATGTAAGTTCACCCTCCTTTTTGCAGAAAGTATGAAATGAAAGAGAACAACAGCCAACTATTTAAGTTGTGTATTTTTTTTCTTATTGAAATCACAATCTAAGTGGCCAGGCAAACATGATCAAAGGGAAGTGTTCGTTTCCAGTCACGCTCAATGCTAATTGGAATCAAATTTACCAAGCAGAATGTGTACTACACAATGCGTTGTTGTTGATTTGCAGGAACACAATTGCGATTGCAAACAAAAGCCGAAAAAGATTAGTAGATCTCTCTGTTTTGGCCACGTGAATTGGGCTGGTTGGTGTGCAACTAACTATATATCATCACAAGTCGTCGGAGAGAAAGGAGACGACGACGACGACGACGACGACGACGACGATGACAACGGCAGCGGTGGCGACGTGAAACTGGCACAAGGGCAGCCAGATTTTCATTTTCATTCTCAAGTCGTCGAAGACACGAATTATAACGTTCAACCAAAAAAGGAGAATTTTTATCGAAACGAATGCTCGAATGCGCGTATGCGGCATATAACATGCAAGTAATAAGGCATAATTCATTTTCACATCTTCCACCGAGGGCAAGAGAGACCAATGAATGCCTTCTTAAAGTGCAGTGCAGTTTTTCATCTAAAAATACTCCCAGAAAAGTGTGTCCAATCGACGCTGACCACTTTCGAGTTGTCGCGCACAAATGGGAAAGGAAAATCAAAATTAAACATTATCACCGATTTGAAATGAACTCACCCAAGTTTTCTCTTGTCTAGGAGTTAGAAATTAATTCCGCTGGTGCAACGGGATTTCACTGACATTTAAAAAAAAAAAAAAAAAAAACACGAATGGCGGAGGGAATTCACTGTTTAGAGACGCCTTTGACATTCAATGCCTTCTTTAACTTACTCAAAAGGTCAGACTTTCATTCGAAAAAAAAGCAGAAAACCCACTCGATTATGATGATTGATTGGTGGACTTTCGATTTCAAAAATGAAATCGATTCTTCGACAAACGAGGTGCGGATATAAATTACAATTCTATTCCCTCTGTTCAATATTCAACGGATACGATTGATGGCGGACACACAATAATCATCCCAGCTGCTGCGCTTTTTGCAAAACAAATTCTATACGCAGTGCTGGCAACCTTATGACAAAAAAAAACCCCTAACCACTGCGCCTACTCTGAAAGTGATGCCAAGTCTAGAAGTTCATTGACGGAGTGCGAAAAACGAACAGGGTAAAATTTATGTATTTACTTGAATTACTGATCATTGTCTGTGATTGCTAGATTTAACACGAGCAATTTCTCTTGTTGATCCAATTTAATGCGGTCCTTCACAGAGGCGCTTCGTGACTTTCAAAATACAGCCGCGCCATCTCGAGGGCCATTTGCAGCAGCCGTCACATAAATGTCCCCCCCCCCGTTTGTTTGGGAATTTCTAAACATCTGATTGTGTACTGTCGTCTGTCCCCCTTCTTATCACATTTGACGTTTAATATATTTTTTTTTTTGACAAAACGCATTTGCAAGAATTCGTCAGTTCCATCGTTTAATTTATCGTTATTGTTGTCCTTAGTTAAAATTTCGCATTAAATCCACCTGTTAGGAAACCGATTCGATGATGAGCTCCAAAGAGAAGGACATCCGACTGAATAAAGTGAAGCAGTTTTTGCGTCTTGGTCGAAATTCTGGTGGTAAGTACATATTTGTCGTGTCCTCTGTGGTTCACGGTGACAAAGTCAAATTGCAGGGACAACAAATGCAGATTCGGATTTTATTCGATCGCTGGAAGATCAGCTACGCCCTGAAACTCAGGTGGCACAACGATGTAAGACCCTGAAGGATTTGTGTGAGTATGGCATGCGATCTGTTAGCTTGGATGAGGTGAGTCCAATTCAGCGTGGGGGGGGGGGGACTCTGCGAAGTCTTAAGTTTTTGCATTTGTTCCTCAGTCGTCCGTCACGAAACTGTGGGATCTCACCAAAGACTTGATTGTGGACAACAAGTCAACAGAGCATCGACAGACGACATTGAACTTCTACAAGATTCTGATACAGACACAGTATAAGAGTTTGACCATCATGCGGGAGCATTTCTTTCTTGTCATACAAGTGCGTATCGATAAATGCCTGCCCCATAAGTGGATCGATATATATATGCAAACATTTATGAATCTCCCACAGAACCATGAAGTCGCTGAAGATTTGAAACATCGCCTGGACCTGCTTATAGCCTTGACAGAGAATGGAAAGGACATCACCCATTTTGAAGAGAAGGTGTGTCATGCGGACATACATATACATTCGTCGGATTTGTTAAATTTCTGAATTTAAATTTCAGATTGGAAGGTTTATGCTCCATTGGCTGCCATCGATTCAGGAAGGACTGCTTTTGCGTCCGTACCTTGAGATGCTCGTCAATCTGATCAAATTTAATGCAGCACACCTGGATAACGAAATCGTTATTGGAATCGTGCAGTAAGACAAAGAAAAATCAACCGTCAAAGTGAAGTTAATTAAGTTTGTTTATTTGTTCAACAACAGGAACGCCTGTCAGCTTAGCTGCAATGTAAAAGACGATGATATTGGAATGCAATGCTTGAATATTTTAGAGCTGGTTATGTGCTATACAATTTTCCCCGATGAAACTCTGACTTTATGTGTGATGACTCTGTGTCGGACAGTAAATCACAGTCCATACTGCTGCACATCATGGAAGGTAGGTTGCAGTTTATGAAGATGAAGTGGAGCATATGCTATTCACGTCTGTTCTACAAGCGAGTGTAGTTGCGTCAAAGTAGTCACCAGCGGAGCAAGTTTGTATGGACGCCAGTCCGCTGTTACATTCATAATACTTGTTGCATGCATCGCTGGGGAACATTGCTTTGGTGTTCAGCTCACAGAAGCAACTATATGTTACGTCGGCGATGCATTTAAGTTGCGTCGCATCGAAAAGATACCCAATTTCGCAGCTAAATACTTGAACGGCACTGCTCTGGCAAACGTAGTAGGATCCACACTCGCCATGGGGAATGATTGTACCGTCGACCTTACCCGAACATGCCGTAGGACTAGTACTTCCGCAGACACTGTCCGCATCCACTACACATTCGTTTGCCTGAACACTGAAGAAGTACCCCTCTTCACATGATTCGAGATATTCTTCCCCATCTTGACACATGTAATATGTTTGACAGTTGTCGAGATTCCCGAAACGTGTGCCAGTTTGCGATGACGCACAACGTGTTAGACAAACATTGCTTTCGTCACTGGTACACTGCGATGTTGATGGATTGAAGTAAGTGTCAGATGGACAGCTTTGAATGTCAGCTTCTCCATCAATGCACAAATAAAACTTGGTGCAGTCCGAATGGGGCACTGTTCCAAACTCTATACCTTCACACATGTTTGTGTTTGCTTCTGTTGTTGTTGTCTCCTCCGTTGTGGTGGACTCCCCGGTCGTAGTGGACTCCTCTGTCGTAGTGGACTCCTCTGTCGTAGTGGACTCCTCTGTCGTAGTGGACTCCTCTGTCGTAGTGGACACCTCTGTCGTAGTGGACTCCTCTGTCGTAGTGGACTCCTCTGTCGTAGTGGACTCCTCTGTCGTAGTGGACTCCTCTGTCGTAGTGGACACCTCTGTCGTAGTGGACTCCTCTGTCGTAGTGGACTCCTCTGTCGTAGTGGACTCCTCTGTCGTAGTGGACTCCTCTGTCGTAGTGGGCTCCTCCGTAGTTGTGGTCTCCTCTGTCGTAGTGGACTCCTCCGTGGTTGTGGACTCCTCCGTGGTTGTGGTCTCCTCCGTAGTTGTGGTCTCCTCCGTAGTTGTGGTCTCCTCCGTAGTTGTGGTCTCCTCCGTGGTCGTGGTCTCCTCTGTCGTAGTGGATTCCTCCGTGGTTGCGGTCTCCTCCGTAGTTGTGGTCTCCTCCGTAGTTGTGGACTCCTCCGTGGTTGTGGACTCCTCTGTCGTAGTGGACTCCTCTGTCGTAGTGGACACCTCTGTCGTAGTGGACTCCTCTGTCGTAGTGGACTCCTCTGTCGTAGTGGACTCCTCTGTCGTAGTGGACACCTCTGTCGTAGTGGACTCCTCTGTCGTAGTGGACTCCTCTGTCGTAGTGGACTCCTCGGGCGTTGTGGACTCCTCTGTCGTAGTGGGCTCCTCCGTAGTTGTGGTCTCCTCTGTCGTAGTGGACTCCTCCGTGGTTGTGGACTCCTCCGTGGTTGTGGTCTCCTCCGTGGTTGTGGTCTCCTCCGTAGTTGTGGTCTCCTCCGTAGTTGTGGTCTCCTCCGTAGTTGTGGTCTCCTCCGTGGTCGTGGTCTCCTCTGTCGTAGTGGATTCCTCCGTGGTTGCGGTCTCCTCCGTAGTTGTGGTCTCCTCCGTAGTTGTGGACTCCTCCGTGGTTGTGGACTCCTCTGTCGTAGTGGACTCCTCTGTCGTAGTGGACTCCTCCGTGGTTGTGGTCTCCTCCGTGGTTGTGGTCTCCTCCGTAGTTGTGGTCTCCTCCGTGGTCGTGGTCTCCTCTGTCGTAGTGGACTCCTCCGTGGTTGTGGTCTCCTCCTTGGTTGTGGACTCCTCCGTAGTTGTGGTCTCCTCTGTCGTAGTGGACTCCTCCGTGGTTGTGGTCTCCTCCGTGGTTGTGGACTCCTCCGTGGTTGTGGTCTCCTCCGTGGTTGTGGTCTCCTCCGTAGTTGTGGGTTCCTCCGTAGTTGTGGTCTCCTCCGTGGTCGTGGTCTCCTCTGTCGTAGTGGACTCCTCCGTGGTTGTGGACTCCTCTGTCGTAGTGGACTCCTCCGTGGTTGTGGTCTCCTCCGTGGTTGTGGTCTCTTCCGTGGTCGTGGTTTCCTCCGTTGTTGTAGATTCCTCAGTTGTGGTGGAGGTCTCTGTAGTTGACCCCGTGCGACAAATGCCAGTCAGATCATGAGCACAATACCCTGCATTCGCGTCGAAAAATTGATCATCAGGACATTGCAAGCTTATCGATTGACCATTGACACAAAGCTGATATTTATAGCAAACGGCTGCGTCAGGAAGTACAGTTCCAGAGGGCACCGTTGAACAAGAAGGTATCGGTCGTGGGTAGCAAACGTAGTTTGTATCTTTCATACAGCGGCCTTTGGTTGAGTCAAAGTATAGTCCTTCGGAACATTTAAAATGAAGAAGATTACCGCTAATGCAGATGTTGTACTCCTTGCAGTTGTCTTCGTCCGCCGACATTGTGCCAGTAGGCGTCGTGCACGTGGTAAGAACTACTGCTGTACTTTGGATGCTTCGAGGTATCCTTCGGATCTGCTTTTGGAAAGAAATACGAAAATTATAAAACACGTGGCCACAACCCAGCAATTATTGTTCAACGCACTTTAAATCCATTTGCTCCTTGAACTGCGACAAATACTGCTATCGACAGGATAATCAGTTTTAACTTCATGATGGTTGCGGTCGTAATGATGTCCTTTTAAACTAAATTTTTCGTTTTTTTTTTTTTTTTTTTGATCGTCAATGACTTGTCCAACTGCTGGTTATTCCTATCTAAGCCATAAATGAGTGTGCTGTCCGTATTTATATTGAATCCATATCTGTCGACACATCGACGCGCTAAGCCCTCATTCATTATTTAAGTTTTTTTTTTTTTTTTTTATCAAATCTTCCAATTAGTCGCCGATATGGAAGGGCGTTATCTGTTTTAGGAGACTAATTTGTTGCCCACTACGCTTGTCGTGTCTTCATTCCTCCTTTGGCGTGTTTGCAACTAGATCGAGCTTTAGATTGTATTCCGCAATTCTGTCCCATAACCAGTCCACTGGTTCCTGTTAGCCTCCTCTTGTCACTCGAGACCATCTTAAAGACGCTGTCATTCATGAGGAGCGTTCGAAACTGTTAGCCAGTGTCCAACACTAATCGCGAGAGATAAAGAGAAATGCGGTCGGGATAGATAAGACTTAGTTCCGCCATTTCGTAAATAAATCACTGGCATCCGGTGTCAGTTGACAAAACAAATGGGTTCAATTTAAATTCTAATGCTGACACATCACCTGTTGTTTTCTATTTGCGGAATTTTGTTATTTTTCCAAATTTTTCATTTTCAAATCTTAATCGGTTTTTTTTTTTTTAAAGCCAAACGTCACAAAATAACAGGAAAATAATAATGATCTTGTCCTTTATTACGGTCTCTAAACTGTTACAATTTTGAAGTCCTTAATGGCGTCATAGCCACGATGTGCCAGCTTATAGCCAGCGACTTGATTGCCCACGTCGACGGCCTTCTCCAATGGCAGTGCCAACCGGTCCAAGGCGTAAATCACAGCGGCGCAAAAGGTGTCACCAGCACCCAGAGCATCGACGATCACATCTGGGGAGTACGGCTCAAGATGATGCAGGTCCCCAGCATCGCTTAGGCAATATGATCCCGCTGCACCCCACGTGCATATGAGGTTATTTTGCCTCCTGCTTGTGCATCTCTCTCGCAGACCGTGCAGGGCTTCCCTGCCGTTGTTCCAGCCCAAGAACAATGCCAGTTCCTTGCCTAAAAATACATAATCAGCACACTCGGCGAGCACGAGTAGCTCTTCTTTGATTTTCTCCAGTTCGACGGAGATTTTAATTCGCCCGCCCGCACGGTCACGATTGAATTGCTCGATGCGTTGCATCATTTGCAATGTCTCTTCTGGGTTCCTGCCCTCGAAATGAATCCAACTGTAGCTGGCCAAGTCCACGCGCTGGAATTGTTCAAACGTCAGAATTGGAAAATTCGCGTTCGAGTGAATGATGGTGCGCGAGTCGCTCTCCTGACTTAGAATCACCGATGAAAAGGGCGGCTCTTGACTGGCCTGTGGGCAATTGTCTATGTGAATACCCCGGCTATGGCAGTCGTCTTGAAGGAATTGAAAGGCTGCCGATTGGCTCAACATCCCAAGGAATTCACACGGGGCTCCCAAGCTTCGGAGCACTGTGCAATTGTTTGACGCATTTCCACCTCGCTGCCAGTAGCCACTCAAACATCGGCGATCGGTGTCCTCCTCGGGGAATCTAGCGCAGACGTGAACAATGTCAAGTACGCACATTCCAACGCAAAGAATGCGCCCTGAATCTATGTTCTCGTTACCAATCGAACCCATCACGGACAGTTGACGCGAAGGGCTTGAAATTAAAACATCAACGATCAAGGTTTAGATAAATTTGGACAACGGGATCTTAATTGAATTTTTGCTGCACTATGAAAGCAAACTCTGTCTCCACTAATGGCCAATCAAGGTCTGTCAGTGTCAGCTTCTGGTTACTGGTGCGTGTGTGTGTGTAGTGGTGGAAGGGGTTATCAGTTTGTTGATTTGTTTTGACCCTCATTCGTTGGTGGGGCTCCAGATGTTTTCATTTTTTTTGTTATTTTCTCCGCACAGGGTGTGCATGATTATTTTTTTTTGAAAGTGTTTTTTTTTTTTTTTGTAGAATATGAAGAACTTGCTTGGCACGAACTTAGGCTACGCGTCCCTACGGATAATGTGCAACATTTTGAACGACAGCAACTTCTATAATGATCCGAACCTACTGCGCGGTGCAGTGTTTCACATCAACATGGGAGTGTTTGGGCCCACGCCAGTAGTAGTCTTCTCGCCGAAGTTCTCCACAACGTCATCGGTATTGAGGAGTTTCTTGAATGTAAGTGCCTCAAACGTGTTCAATTAGTTCGGCTTAATTAGCCGCAATTTTTAGGCACTTAAAAGCAAGGAACTGATTGTAACCTATGAAGTGATCTTGAGCATCAAGAATGTCATCAGCAAGTGCGGGGAGGAGCTACCCGAACGGAACTGGGATATTATTTGTGAAATTCTATCCGCCATAGCTGACAACATCTCATACTACGGTAGGTTCACCAGTAGCCAACGACGAGGGCGGCTTAATAGCGGTTTTCTTTGAATTTCAGAGGAACAAGCTCTGCGTAAGGATTTCATTTTGCAGAAAAACTTTCACGAGGCCATAGACTTTATTGAGGAAAAAATGCACAACGACAAGTTGCTGGCGAATAAAGATCTCATCTATGACCTTATAGAACGTGTATCGGAGAGCAGACCAGAAGTGTCCGTACTCAATCTAATTGACTACCGATCGAAGAAGATCTCCGCAGCCAAACCGGAATGGTTGACGGTTCTGTACAATTTTGTGTACCGATTCTATCACATTCCCAACACGAATATACGAGTGAAGACAATTCATTCGCTCATGCAGATCATGGACGCTAACCGGGCGAGCTACGAGGAGGAAATCCTACACCGGCTGGTCATACCGCAGTTCGGGAACATAGCCAATGAGCCGGATCTCATGATTAGAGTGGTGGTGTGTAAGGCGTTGGTGGACTTCGCTCTGCACTGCGATTCGAAGCTGTGCGGCGAACTTATCGATATCATGGAAAAGGTATTGGTGCGACCCTTTGAACAGTACAAGGTGGATGAGAGCGTCTGCAAATCTGAGGGAGAGATTCAGGATGTCTCCACGGTGGTGGATGGACTCATAAGGATTTTCATTGAGAAACTGTATCGACTTCCCTCGAGCCACGCGATTCGCGTATTCAACATTTTAGTGACCCACTTGGAGAAGCACTATCAGATGCCGAGAGTGTTTGAACACGTGAACCTAGTTAGGAGCAAGGTAAGCTGGTGTTTCTCAAGCTCAAAGCATTTCTCTAGTACGGTGTACGGTTTCTGTGACAGATCTTCGCATGGATGTTGAAGGCCAGGGCCAATGCCACTTATCACATCGGGTATCCAGATCACGAGACGGGAACGATTCGATTCAGTCCGTATCTGGGTATCGACTCCAGCTTGCAGATGAACACGGTTGGTGGTCACTCGGCACCGGTTGGAATGGATCATCTGGCGTTGAATTTCACAACAATTTCCATTCGAAGGGCATGCAAAATCATCGTGAAGTGCATCGAGGAGGAGAAGGGTAAGCGATGAAATATCAAACTGAGACGTGAAATGACTCACAGTTTGTGTTTGCTTTGGACAGACTATCACATCTTCCAGCTGGTGGTGAAGGAACTGCCAGAAATTCTTCAGAACAAAGCTCTCATATTGGGCAACGACATAGAGGCACTCACGTCGGCGCTTTGCAACGAGCTCCCAGACCCGAAGTGCACACCTAGAAGTTTTCTCACTGCCAAGCCGTCCTCCGATGACTTCAACGCTTTACTTCTGCCAGCGATCGCCAGTCTGGTGATATACCATCAGCACCTGTCGCCAGACCTGAAGCTGCGCATGATCGAAGCCGTCAAGGTGGTGATTCGGTCAAATGCCAACGCCCACATATGCATAAACACACTGACAATAATGATCCTTGAAATGCCGGAAACGCTCTCGCGTCAGCTGGCCGAAGTTCTGCTGGAGATTAGTAAGATGTCACGAACATCCAGTGTGGCGATCCCCGTCTTGGAGTTTCTGTCAAGTTGAGTGCATGCGTTGAGCTTTGTTTTTTTGCATTCTTATGATTATGATTCCCCTTATATCCCTCCCCCCAGTTTTGAGCCGTTTACCGAACGATTTGTTCGCCAACTTCGTACCGAGGCACTACATGTACGTGTTTGCCGTATCGCTCAGTTACACCAATCCGCATCCCTACGACCACTATACCGTGTCCTTGGCTCACCACGTGATGACCGGCTGGCTGCTGAAGTGCAAGATGGGCATGAGGAAGAACTTCGTAATGTACATTACCTCGGTAAGTAGATCCACCGCCGCTGTGATGGGGGAAAGTATGAGTGTCTGTTTGATGTAGGGTCTGCAAACTGATACGAATATGGTGACGAAAGACATTCGAAATGAGGACTCGTCCAGTCGTCAACGAAGCACCAGTCTCACGGAACGGGTCAGTCGCAATCGGGATAGTGCCTTCGACATGAGTGACAACTTGAAGAGCATTCAGGCCGAGCTGGCAGAGACTTGCATCGATTTTCTCGCTAGGCACACATTTTCGCCGTGCTCCACGCTGCCGAAGAGGTAAGAGTGAACAAATGCGAAACATTCATTTACAACAACACTATTTTGTCGTCTAGACTGCCAGCTGTTGAGTGTATGCTTAAGGACGGACCATCGCAAACCTGGCTCGTGGGCCATAATCTCGTAACCATCACCACGAATGGATGTCCGTCGCCACCGAAGGCGAATGGACTTTGTGAGCGTTGCTCCATCTTGATGAGCAAGAGTAATTCACCGTACGCCAAAAGCGATGTCAGTGGAACACCCAACTCCTATGCGGGAGGGCCGATGTCGCCAGAGGTTGCCAACGCAAGTGCCCCAGTCGCAGCTGTTGACACATCGACTGATGTACAACCGACCAATCGACGTTACACCAAGGCCAGCTTGCAGTACAGCAGTGGAACCGAGTCTGGGACATCGACAGACCTGACGTCGACGTCGACTTCATCGTCATCGCAGCATCAGACCCATCGGCAAACGTCGAACAGTTCGTCTGTGTCGCTGGAGGCTTTATCTCGACGCGGGTCGAATCCGGAGCAAGAAAATCGTATCGAAACCTCATCTGCGCTCGGCAACTCGCTCAATCAGTTGAGCAACGCTAGCAGCGGCACAGCGGCCTCGCAACAGCCGACGTGTGCGCGATCATGCACAGGTTGGGCAGAAATCTACGTGCGCCGGCCCACTGGTAATATTTCCTGGATAATGCACATTCAGAACCCGATCGCCAATGATTGCCTCGGCACTGATCTGCCTCTAAGTGACTTGATAACCCTCTTCCTCCCCACGATGCACGGTGGAGTCTTTGGTCCGGATTTCGTTGAGGAATCCAAGTTACTTACGCCGTCAGCACCACTGTGGACACTGTCTAGCCGCGAGGCCACACAGCAAGAAAGGAAGGATCCACGCAGACTTGATGCGGCCAAAATTGCGGTGGCCAAGGTGCGAGCACTTCAGCGCCAGGAAGAGATAACGTCTGCGATCCCAACCACGGGACCCATTGACATCCCAAAAGCTGCAAAGCGAGGCAAGGAACCCTCCGGCAGCTTGAGCGATGGTGAAGCTGACGAAGATGGTACTGCTTTTGAAGACGGCCGGACTCGAGCCCGAAATCCTGTGAGGCGAGTCAACTCGAGCCCTGAGATGAGCTCGAGTTTTAGAAAGCAAATGGGTAAGGACCTCAACATCCCTGGTCCCTTTGCCTCCGCTCAAGGTGATCTAGATGAAGCAACTAAGAAGAAAGTTGCTGTGAGCAGTGGATACACAAAAGACATACGTGTTAGCTGCGAGGCGATTCCAGAAGAAATCGGTGGCTCTACGCCTCCGAGTCAAGCGGATTCACTGAAAGACGATGAGAAACGCCAGATCGCAGCTGACTCCAGCAAAAAGGGCCTGGAAGTGAGTGGATCTGCTAAGGAACCAAGTCTACCACCGAAGCAGCACTCTGCAGATGACGTTACCAACCAAATGTCAGGGAATCCCGTCACCTGTTCAGCGTCAGCAACGAGCTTAAAGATTCCCCTAGATCTGCAGAAGATCAACACAAGTTCGAAGGCTTCACAGTCGAATGCGCCGCTATCGCCGAGACTTTTAGCAAGAAACGCAGCCAGTAAAGTGGCTTCATTCTCGTCGAATGTTGGCGGCGGCATGAGCGAATACGGGGGCAACAACGGCGATATGATCCGTGGTCGTTCGAAAACAATTTCCGTTGTTCGAGAAGTCAACGGCAAGAGTCGACCACCGCTCGCGCTTCCGTCGTTCGGAGCGGCCAAGGCTCCCGTCAACTCAAAACTTGGCATAAGTCCAAATTTTGTTTTTCTTCAATTGTTCCACAACGGGCAGCTACAATCCACCGATCCCCCATTGAAGGTGGGCGCCGACAACATGGCCACCATAACCCTGCTGGACCTGATACCGCCGTTTGAGACGCACAAATTTGGCGTGCTCTACGTTGGTCCGGGCCAGTGCAACAATGAAGTGGACATCCTTAGAAATCGATATGGCAGCGTGAGATACGTGAATTTCCTCAGCAGCCTCGGCACCTTGGTCAGCCTCAAGGATGCCAAGGAGAATAATCTGTTCGTGAACATGGACACGAATGGTTCAGATGGCAACTTCACCTACGTGTGGAAAGACGACGTGGTTCAGGTAAGAAAGTGCAAATGCATTACCGTGTGAAGGACAGCATTAATGTCAAGCATTTAGATCACCTTTCATGTTGCCACCATGATGCCGAATCACGAGAACGATCCAAATTGCACGGAGAAGAAGAAGCACATCGGGAACGACTACGTTAGCATCGTATACAACGAGAGCGGAGAGGAGTACAATCTGAACACAATCAAGGTTTGCAATCAAAGTCTTATCTGAGCAGCTAATCTATTCGATTTTTGTGATTAGGGCCAATTTAACTACGCTTGCGTAGTGGTTCAGCCGCTGGATCTCAATATGAACCGCGTGTTTGTCAAGGCCCGCCATGAGATTGCGAAGTTTGTGTGCCATCCGGAGCCGAAAATAGTCTCCGATCGCAGCGCACCCCTACTGGCGCGACAGCTGGCCTTGCATGCTAACGTAAGCCATTGCTAATTTTATCTTTATGTGGAGTCTATCGTAAGTTTTCATTTGCTTTCACAGTTGGCTTCGCATGTCTACCAGAGCATGAAGTCGAAGAATCCGTACGCGTCCAATTGGCTAGAGAGGCTAAGGAAAATCAAAAACCTCCGCACAAAGGTGAGCCAACAAATAGCTCCGACATAATCCAGTGTACTTAACAGATTCGTTTCTAGCTCCTTAACGAAAGCAAGCAGAAAGGCAAGGACGAGCCATCGTCCTGGTGGTGAGCCCAGTAAACCACTGCCCGACTTTTTTTTTTTTTTTGAACTTAATTCGCTAGTATCGCTTGTTGTACGCGTATATTTAATACAATTAATCCTGCATGTGTTATTGGTATGAAATACATAAAATTGAGATTAGAGCTGAAAAAAGTATCGGTTTCTTATTTTTCTAATTGGGGCAACTGTACTCTGTGGTGCGTGGTGACATTGTTTCTGGTTTTCTGTTGTTGATCTTATTGCTGCTGCGCTTCTCTGGTAGGTCTTCGGTGGTGGTTTCTAGTTTCTCCGTGCTCCGCTGAAAATTGATAGGTCCTCCGAAGTTGTTGAATTTTCTATAGTTGTCGATTCCTCTGCTGTTATTGTTTCCTTTGTAGTTATGGTTCCTCTGTAGTTGTCGGTTCCTCTGTGGTTGTTGGTTCCTCTGTGGTTGTCGGTTCCTCCGTAGTTGTCGGTGCCTCTGTCGTTATCGGTTCCTCTGTGGTTGGTGGTTCCTCCGTAGTTGTCGGTTCCTCCGCAGTTGTCGGTTCCTCTGTGGTTGTTGGTTCCTCTGTGGTTGTCGGTTCCTCAGTGGTTGTCGGTTCCTCAGTGGTTGTCGGTTCCTCAGTGGTTGTTGGTTCCTCCGTAGTTGTCGGTTCCTCAGTGGTTGTCGGTTCCTCCGTAGTTGTCGGTTCCTCAGTGGTTGTCGGTTCCTCCGTAGTTGCCGGTTCCTCAGTGGTTGTTGGTTCCTCCGTAGTTATTGGTTCCTCTGTGGTTGTTGGATCCTCAGTGGTTGTTGGTTCCTCCGTAGTTGTCGGTTCCTCTGTGGTTGTAGGTGCCTCAATGGTTGTTGGTTCCTCAGTGGTTGTCGGTTCCTCAGTGGTTGTTGGTTCCTCTGTGGTTTTTGGTTCCTCAGTGGTTGTCGGTTCCTCAGTGGTTGTTGGTTCCTCAGTGGTTGTTGGTTCCTCAGTGGTTGTTCGTTCCTCAGTGGTTGTTGGTTCCTCCGTAGTTGTCGGTTCCTCTGTGGTTGTTGGTTCCTCTGTGGTTTTTGGTTCCTCAATGGTTGTTGGTTCCTCCGTAGTTGTCGGTTCCTCTGTGGTTGTCGGTTCCTCAGTGGTTGTTGGTTCCTCCGTAGTTGTCGGTTCCTCTGTGGTTGTTGGTTCCTCTGTGGTTGTTGGTTCCTCCGTGGTTTTTGGTTCCTCAGTGGTTGTTGGCTCCTCAGTGGTTATCGGTTCCTCAGTGGTTGTTGGTTCCTCAGTGGTAGTTGGTTCCTCTGTGGTTGTCGGTTCCTCTGTGGTTGTTGGATATTCTGTGGTTTTTGGTTCCTCAGTGGTTGTTGGCTCCTCAGTGGTTGTCGGTTCCTCTGTGGTTGTTGGATATTCTGTGGTTTTTGGTTCCTCTGTGGTTGTTGGTTCCTCTGTGGTTGTTGGTTCCTCTGTGGTTTTTGGTTCCTCAGTGGTTGTTGGTTCCTCAGTGGTTGTTCGTTCCTCAGTGGTAGTTGGTTCCTCTGTGGTTGTCGGTTCCTCAGTGGTTGTTGGTTCCTCCGTAGCTGTCGGTTCCTCAGTGGTTGTTGGTGCCTCAGTGGTTGTTGGTTCCTCAGTGCTTGTTGGTTCCTCAGTGGTTGTCGGTTCCTCAGTGGTTGTTGGTTCCTCTGTAGTTGTTGGTTCAACTGTGGTTGTAATTGGTTTCCAGCATTTTTCTTCAACATCCATTACACAAGTCAAAGATTCTTCGGAGAATAAAAATCCAATTTTACATTGTAACATTACGGGTTGACCATTAACACACAAATTGTATTTGTAGCATTCTCCCGGTATTCCAAGAACACTACCAGTTGGTTTATTTGAACAAGGCTCTACTGTACATTCTAAGCATTCACATTCTGTGTCTTTTCTACAGTAGCTAAGGTCTGGATCATAAAAATTGCCTTCTCGGCATATAAACTTCAGTCCGTTTCCATTTATGCACATATAGTATTCCGTACAATTAGGAGCCGGAAATGATGTACCAGTGGGATCTGTACATGGAACATTCTCACTACGGGCTCCATATCTATTTTCCTACAATAAAAACAATTCACACTTATTAATCCCCAACTGATATCGAGAACGGAGATTTTGAAACGTCGGTGACGGTGACAAAACCCAACAGGTGGCACAAAATATAGTAGGTATTTAAAGCCTCAGGCAAAGTCATCAAACTGACCGTTAATCCATTTATGGAGCAAATCCCCACAAATAAAAGAATGCGTGTGAACACACTTAGCGTAATCATTCCAATAGCCAACAATTCAAGTAAAAACTTAAACTTAAACGAATTGTTTCCTCTTTGTAGCGCGTAGACAAAAGTTGCGACAGTACTCCGCGGCCGATTCAATAAGTTTGTCAATTTATAGCTTTTGGTCATGTGATTTTTTTTTTCATTTTTTTCATTTCTTTAATCAGTTTTATCGGATCTAATAAACCTGATAAGTCGATTGGGATAGGACTTGATTTCAAGATCTCAGTACTTGCCTCAATCTTTATGAATCTCTAAATCGATTTCCGAATGATGAGTTTCAGGTCAACGATTTGATAATCGTACTTTGGCAATAAATATGACATTTGATATGGTTAATATGAATTTCTGAACTGCGTCATTAATGATATGCGATTGCATACATTAAGCTTTTGTTTTAGTTCTAGTAATTTATTTCATAATACCAGTGAGTTCATATGTGGGAAATTCATGTCTACTGATACTCGTGAGTGCTGTTGGAAAAATGAAGAGTTTAAAAAAAATTTAAGAAATATATAACGGCTACATTTGAATTATGTTCCCGTGTAAAAGAAGTCACAATATTTTCATTTCCACTGATGTGGATTTTCCTAAAACTTGGCAGCACTGCTAGGGTGTGCATTGCTGACAGTTCGCTGCTCATCGTTGACATTTCTCTTGGTACTTATTTAGGCCAGAGATGAAGTATTAAAGAGATAGGCAACTTCCTCGTCTCTTCCCCCTTGATTTCATTTGACAGCGTTTCTTGTAACATTTCACAGACAGGGGCTTGTCAATACGTGTGACATAAGGCCGCTTTCCCACACGCAACTTTTTACTCACGATTTTCTGCAATTCCCTTTTGTGATCGCAAGTCACTTTTGTACGTAGAAATCAATCCAGTTGCAATTCCTGCTTCCCACCCTTTCACACATGTGTCATCTCTTTCTTTCATATGCATAGAATGCTTCCAATACCCAACAATGAGAAGGGAAGGATGAAGCAATTCGAAAAAACGAATTACGAAGGATCAATCGCAATTCTAGAGCACACGAAACTCGTCCTACCCCTTGCACGTTCCACCACTCTTGCCAACAAGATTGGATAGTTGCAGACAAATTTAGCGCGTGTAAAAGCGACATACGCGAACAGCTGACTACTCCCACCTAAATTCATCGAGGTGAATTTGATTTGCTTGATATCGCTGATTTTGCTCTAAACGCACGCATATTACTTTATTTTCACGCAACTTCTTAAGCAACGCCATGTTGTTCTTAGATCATTCGTATTCACAAGCCCTGGCTGTGAAAATGAAAAATAACGCTGTCAGTTGTATGCGTGACGTTAGAGCAAGCTCTGCGATAGCCAAGATGGTTTTTTTTTTAGTAAAGACCCAAACCCGAGTTGGACATCTGGTTGTAGATGATTTCTGATGTAGATGACTGCTCTTTAATAACATTAGGTCTGTTCCAATTGATTTGTGCACAGAAATTCGTAGTTGAGTAAATTGTCAGTAGTGGGGGTAAAAATCTCTCTTTCAGAGAGCAACTGTGCACAAACTTGTGGAACGACATTTCGTAGAAATGCACAGAATTCACGAAACATCAAAAAAAAATATATGAAAATTGAATGTCGTTTTTTTTTAATTTGAATTTGACAGTCGTCAATTTTCTGCCCACAGAAATTTCTGTGGCAGAAATTCACAGGGTGGGGAAATTTTTTACTCTCTCATGAGCACGCTTTTTTGTGAAAAACTACGAAAAAATCACCAAATGGAACGGCTTTGGACAGTTTTTCGGGGAATTTCACAGCAATTGGAACAGACCTATTATTTCTGGAGATGATTCTACTACATTGCAGCATTCCTTTCCTCAATTTGTCCTTTTTTAGAAATTAATCAAAAACATGCACAACAACTTATGCATTTATCGCAAATGCCCTTATCATTTTGAGCATAAATTCTTATCGGATTCAAATTTGCTGTGTAAAATATTCACCACCAAATATGGTGGGAAATATTAGAGGAAAATGTATGTTCACGAGGTGCATAAATAGTGAGACTGGAAAATTCCATTGAAAAAGGACGTTAAGTTTGAAAATTATCAGATTCAATGAAAAGGAGATTATCACATTATCAATATGCGACAAGCAATAGGTATATATATATATATATATATATATATATATATATAAAGAACTAGAAAACTAATATACCGAATATGACAAGTGCACTTGTAGCAGCATGGAAGTTGTTAAATCCACACAATACAGTGGTTAAAAGTCATTCACTGCGTCGTGTTACGTTTTGACTTCTGTCAAAAAAAATTAGTGTGGTGAAAACAACGTAAGCGAAATGTTTGACATTTCCCTGCGTTTAGTCCATTTTTTCAGTGGGCGCGAAAAAGAAAAAAAACAGCTGATGTTGACACACTCATCCCTCAACTCATCCCAGCCAGCATGTAGTCGACGCAATTCTTAAAAGCAACATGGCACTGCTTTATAACTATAAGAAGTGTGCGTGAAAATAATGTAGTATGCGGCGTTTAGAGCAAAATCGAGGTGAAATGCGATTGGCAAGGGATTTTCCACTGGAAAGACGACTATCTCGGTGTACATGATTTCTGATCTCGGCGTACATGATTTCTTATTTAGGCATTCGTACGTTAGTCACCAATTGGAACGCATTTAAATATTTCTCATCTTGTACAAGTTTAATGTATTAAAAGTGTGAAATAATTGAACAGATTTCAATTTCCATTCAATTTCAATCATAATCAATTGATAAACCGTGTAAAAATGCAGGTGAGATAGGAGAAATTAAAGAAATTTCTTACCATGACCATATTTGGACATATAAATAAACAACTTCACGTTTTTTCTCCCTAGGATTCAAGCGAAGATACTGAATGGAATGATGTGCTCCGCGCAAAGGGAATCTTACCGCCGAAAGAAAAAGAAGTCGAAGTCACTGAGGCTGAGATTGCTCAGATGATTGAGCAAGCGGTCGAAACACGAAAGAAATTCGATGCAGCGAGATCTGCCGAATGGAGTGATTTGGAAGATTCAGAAGATGAAGCTGTACTCGAAGAGTATCGTCGTAAGCGAATGTCTGAATTGCGTATATTTTCGGAAAAGGCTAAATTTGGCTCGGTAAGAGAGATCTCCGGTCAGGATTATGTCGATGAAGTGACCAAGGCCGGCGAGGGTATCTCGGTTGTTTTGCATTTATATGCAAATGGCGTACCATTGTGTGCGTTGATACACCATCACATGCAACAATTGGCGGAAAAATATCCAGAGACTAAATTCCTGCGATCTGTAGCAACGACATGCATACCGGATTTCCCAGAAAAGAACCTTCCAACGGTATTTATTTATCATGAGGGAAAAATGAAGAAGCAATTTATTGGACCAATTGAGCTGCGTGGAGACAAATTGACCACAGATGAATTGGAATTCATGCTGGGCCAGTTTGGTGCTGTTCCGACAACAATCAAGGAGGATCCCAAACCACAAATTCGGGATAAAATGCTGAGTGACTTGGAATCTGTTGATTTTTACTGATGCTTCCGAGTTAAATGATTTTTAAAATGTTTTGTACTAATGTTCGAATGCAGTTCTTGTTCTCAAATAAATTTCAATAACGACTGTATGGATTAGTTTGTTTCTCTTTACATATCGCCGATGTCCAACCTGTTGGGCAGGCTTGGAAGCGGTTGCCAAGAGCATCTGTTTACTTGGTGTCAACAAATCCACTGTAGCTAGCCGCTTTCGACAGAGTTCACGTAGTTTTTCGATTCGATTCGAATGGCTGCCAAGACGTCCCCTGAGGACGCTTTCTATGAAAATCTAACACTCGGTCTTATGAAAACGCTTGGTAAGTACAATACTTACTGCGAAAATCTGTACTCGATTGAAGGATGAACACACGACATTTGTTTAGCGAACGTTCCACGTGTGTGCAATGTGAAGTGCGAAAAACGTCCCCCCTGCGAGAGGTCACAAGTTCTCAACTGGGAACAGCGGCATAGCGTTTTTCTTCCTGATGATATGAAAAAATTCTACCTCTCCACGGATGGGTTCGTTCTCTACTGGAGCTATCAGTACGCACGTGAGTTGCCCTTTGATCAGACTCCAGTCGTGTTTATTTTGTATTGTTTCGCAGCGAACGATATACGTCGCGTTGGATGCATTCATTTCCCTCATCTGCTTCAAATCACTTTATTGCGGGAGAACATCGAAGTCGTGAGCAATGACGAAGCCGAATCTATGTCCAAAGAGCAAATGGCAAACCTGGCACCAATTTTGACGTCAAAGAGTAAAATTTTCGAATTGAGCATGGTCAACGATGTGGCAAAGGTACGTAACGCGCACTTGGATCACACGCCCAGGGAGTGACATTTTGCAGTTTAGGTTTGCTTAATTTTCGAAACAATGGGACTGACAAATCCAAAAATCTATCTGCTTGAGCTCAGTACAATGAAGTGGCAGTTCCTTGCCGATTCATTCAGTGAATACCTGCGGATGTCTATTGCACATTTGGGACTTCCTTACTGGGAGTTGTGCTTCTCCAGTTTCGGGCTGCCCTCCTGGACAGAGGTATACCTTTTGAGTCTTATTATGTCAGTCAATGAATGGGTTCTGTTTTCGTTTTTAGCAATTGTTTCTGCTATTGGCTCCGCATCTGATTGAGGATCGCGAACCGCGGCGTTCCAGCTTCATCCAGCCAGTAAGTGAACAAACCTACAACATTTTGGACACAAATATATTCCGGGTCAAGCCCAAGACGGTTAAGTTAGCTCAGAGAGGAAAACACTGAAAAGCCCTACTTCTCATGAATAAATATTTGGAACTACTTGAAATTGAGAGACAAAAAAAAAATCCGTCTTTACTTGCAGGTACTTATAGTGTTTTATATATTTACACAGTTATACACAGGAAACCGATTAAATTAAAATACAGATAAACACATTCACTATACCCCCGAACGACTTTCGACTTCTTCGTTTTCCTCGTGTCAAGACACTTCCCAGACGGTTGACTCCATGGATCGTCGTGGTCTGGATGCGACTTCAACGTGTGCTTCAAGACCATCACTCATCCGACTGAGGCGTCTTGCCCAGCTGCCTCTGCCTGTCATTGTGCCTCCGGTTCGACTGCTTGCATCTCGAAAAAGGCTGAGTAAATCCTGATTGTCGCCTTGCTGTGCTTTCCGTAGGCCGTGTTGATACTTTGCTTCCTTTGCCAGCAACTGTTCGCGCTGCATTTGTGTCTTCACCTCGGCCGGGATATCGGGGATTATGAATTGCATGATGCCTGTGACAACGAATACTACGTGCTAAAATGGAAACGGGGTCGGGTACACTCAAGGAATAGCCAAGTGCTTGCAATAGACTCACCTCGAAGACCACGACGAACGCTAGACGGGCTGCGAAGACGTGCCAGTAATGCGGACTGAGGCCATACGGGTCATGATCGTTTGGGCCATTTCTAAGGGAGAATGCAATTAACTGAGGCCATCGACAGTGGTGATCGGATGAGCTTTACCTGTAGCCGCGGTAGTGACAGGTGTCAGGGTCATGTTCACTGCTTGTGGCGCCCCATTCCTCCTTGTAATCCGACGTATTGAATACCGACAGTGAGTGCTCTATGTACCCCGACAGAGTGTTCGTCTCCGAGTAAACGAATTTGTAGACCATCCGTGGAATGAAGTCACTTGTGTACGCGATGACGAATGCGTTCGAAACTACTGCAGTGTACGTGATAATCCGAAGGATTCCGTACCACGCCCCAATGTCCTCCACTCGCTCTGCCAGCGGCCTGCGCGCTTGGGTGACCATTTTGTAGGCGTCCAAACGGATTTCCGCCACGTTGTTGAGCAGGGCAAACAGTGGTGCCAGTGGAAATGCAGCCACAAACAGTGTAACGAAGCCGTACTGTAGAACTGCGTGCGTGAAGAGAAGGACATCCAATTATCAAGGAAAAAGTTGCAACGTTTTGATGTCATACCCATTTCCAGATACTCATCGAACAGCGCTAATCTGCCCGGATCTTGCATATGATAGTCCTGTTCCCAGGCCATGTGCAAATGAGATACGTCCTTCGTTGCCTGCTTATGCTTTCGCTGACGCCACCAATTGTAGAACTTCGGGAACAGGTATTCCATGAAATTATTCCAGCACTGCTTGCCAACCATAATGATGGCCAACTGGATGCACAATTCCGATAAGCATCCGGCCGGATCGCAGATATCGTTCTTCAGGCGAAAGAACTCACTGCGTCGGGCCACATCGTCCCCGGGGTAGTCAAAAAACCGACCCTTAAAGAACGCTATATATATAAGAGAACTGTAAAAGTTCATAAATTCGAAAAAGAAAATCTTAAACGTATAGGAGTCTTCGAATTCCGTGTGTGTTCTTGGATTCTCAAGATTTGTAAGTCTTAGCGCCATCTTGTGATAGATCTGCAATGGACACGGTAAACAGTTAAAAATGAAAGCCCCTGAGAGAGAGAGAGAGTGAGAGCAGATGTTACTTTTGTTAGAATCATAATGACAACCAGATTGATAAGAGCAGCGGTTATGGTAGTAAAAAGTTTGGCATGTCTGTTCACAAAGAAGCTCCCTTCACCGTAGATCACTGCCACCAGTGAGATCCGGTAGATGATGGTGCCCAACACAGCGCCCAGCACGATGCAAATCTTCAAGAAACATACAAAAAAATGAGAGCGCTTTTTGGGCGTCATTCCCACGAGGAGCTTACCATGAAGGCCACTGCACTTCCAGTGATGACGAAGCGTATGGCTCTGCTCGAACTCGACATGTACGCCTCCTTCTCCCTGGTGACCGGATTCATGCGGAACGTCGTAGCGTTTGTTTCGAACTCCGGCCGATTCTCTTCGTCCGATTCAACATTGTGCAAGTCCCACTCCCACACGATCACCGATTGCTTGCGCTTCCACAGCTCCAGGAATGTCGTTGCTAAAATCGAACCAACGTGCAGCCATGAGACCGAGGTGCAATGACAAAGGTAGATGCAATGGCAAGACTTACCCCAAAACGACATGAATATTGCAAAGAATACCGTCGAGGGATTGTCAAAAAGATAAGTGAGCCGTGCGAAGAGGCACGAATCGGACAGTCTTTGATAGCTGCACGCAGCATCGCACAGCGGACAGAGTGTGAGGTTCCCCGATCCGGATAGATCACAGATCTCTTTGCTGGGTATGTTGTCCTTCGAGTTGATCGATGCGAGTCCGTAGAGAAAGCACAGCGTTCCGACCACTGCCGGATACACCAACATTTCGGTGTAGAAACCCAGCCAGCAGAAGTACAAGGCGATCTTGTCGCCAAAATACTTCCTTACCAGGCACAACGGCTGCTTTTTGTACCACTGAGAGGGGTGTGCCCAGGTCTTGTACAGAATCCGGCGATCAAACGTCACCCCACTCGAATGCGGACGATCGTAGTGGCCTTCGTGGAGTGGAAAGCAAGCCAAGTAGGTGTTGTCATTGAGAAGACGACGGATCCCCACCCTGTCGCTGTCATCAAACCGAGTCCGGATGAGGACCTGCATCACCATCAAACTGCGTTGAGCACTAGTGAACGTCGTACAGCGGTCTTTGACAATGAATCTGCGAAAAAAAGAAAACGGATGAGACAACATGCACTCATTCGCCGTGCAGGACTCACTGCTCTTCTGGATTACCGCCTGAGGTTGACGTCTTGTAGGTCGTCTCACCCTCGAGCACGGAGCTCTCCAGTTGTATCACTCTGGTCATACGATTCCATATGTTCTTCCAAATCTGTATCCTTCGCGCCATCATGTTTTCCTCGCTCTGGGGGAGAAGAATGTGTTCATGCTTGCATGCGGACATCTGTCAAACTGGAATTGACTTACCCATGCCTTTACGCTGATCGTGATGAATCGCTTGACTGGCAGTTTAAGGTTCATCACCTCAGCTAATCGAATTTCCAGCCTCCAGGGCAGATGAATTTTCAGGAAAAAAGTCTTCTCATTGAAGGATTGCGTTTTATCTTCCAGCTCCACCTCGAGTCCCTCCTTAATCAGACTCTCCATGAATATCCGTCGATTGTCGCGACGTTTCGCCTCGGCCTCAGTCATGACGCCCTCATCCTCCTCTTCCCATGCCAGGACCATGTCAATTTTTCGACGACCATCTCGAAACAACAGCGATTCCGGATCAAGACCCTTAAATGCCAACGAGATGGAGATTTTCTGATCTTCAGCTTTTGCGCAACAAGCTTACCTCCTTGTCCTGTTTGCTTATCCGACGCTCTTCAGCGTCGTCGATGGTGCTGTTCCTTTTGCTCGTTTTTCTACTACTAAAGTAACTGTTGTTTGTACTGCTATCCAATGTCGACGAAGACTTATCCAACGACGATTGCTTGTGAAACAACTGATTGTCCGAAAGGATGTTCGATGAATTCGACTCAACCGGTTCCAGTTCCAGCTCAAGACCCATTTGCATTGCTGTTCCGGGTATATTTTCATTGTCGATTTTCGGACCAAATGCCTGAGTTGGACTGTGCAACAACGAGGCGATTAGTTGTGCAATGAATGACACACATGGCTACTCACCTACGTTCGCTGTCATCCTCCATGAATGGCGGCAATTTGATTAAATTTGTCTTGTGCTGGAACTCCGATTTGTCTCGGCCATCGGATGGGCTTTCGTCTGGTTTATGTGCCGTATACATTCGGATTGAGCTCGGTGCGATTTGCTTGGAATCGTTGATGAAATTGTAAATGTTATCACTGCTCTTGTGATGGCGTGTTATTGAATCGGAGTTCAGGATGTCCTTGAAAGGAGACAACAGAAATTCACGATATGAATACAATTTACGATCCACATTGAGGCAAGTCGTTGAAATGTTGTGTGGAACATGTGTGGAACATATGAGATCCTAACAAAAAATGCTTCAATCAGCACAAGCTAAGTGGCTACACCGTTAAAGTTTGACTAAAGACACGGAGTGACTTCAAAAGACTTCAGAAAAGTGCACAGTTTACGGAAACAAACAAATTTTGTGATTATCTCCCCGGGTGCCTATCTCCCCCCCCCGTTTTGCCACTTCAGTCCACACAAAGTCTGATTTGGTTTCAAACGATGACATGCCGATTTGGCCTTCATTGACGACCGCAATGTACAGGCGTTCACTTTTAATCGTCCCTAACTGACCCATTTTGACAGCCCACACATAAACCAATATTGACTGATATTGTAACTCTTTTTGGTTTCTCAAATGCCACACCCCCCTCTCCCTCATTCCATTCCACATCTATCATACTTAAAACAAAAATAAAACCAGAGCACTGCATAATTAAAAGTGAAAAGCCAATCCTTTGAATAGATTGTACATTCAATTGACAGAATTAATAATTGAATCAGTATTCAGTACTTACCCCGCAGAGAAAACCTCGCCCGGCGGTTCCGATTCCCGAGTCCTGACTCAATCGTCTGGCGCGAAATTTGCTACCAAGTGTCTGTAAGCCTGTCTTGGCTGGGCTCGATGAGATCTGTCGTCGCAGTACGGTCGAACGTGGACGGCACTTACGCAACGATGGCACCGACAAATAACCACCATCAGTCGAGTTTCGTTGGCGTTTGAATTTACTGTTGTTGATGTCCTCAGTTAGATCCTCATTGGAGTTAATTGCAATCGGTACATTGTCATCGCCATCGACATTCTGAACGGTAATATTCATGTGCGATGGTGCGTAGGTTGTTGAAAATATACCACCGTGGTGAGTTTCACTATCGTTGTAGTACATTCTAGCTTATTGTACGTGTGAGTGCTTTTGTTTTTGTACGTGATTGAACGGTTGGTATGGGAGTGTGTTCCCCACGAATGGAGTGTATAATTTCTTTGCTCAATGTCCTTTAAAAAAGACAAAATCCGATGCGGTTACTGTCTCCGCCTACGCACTCGTTGTTTGACCTATAAAAGCAAAAACAAAATTGGTAATTTTAAAACGTGCATTGAATGGATGTGAGGCACTGAGGCAGCAACCTAAAAAGGGCGACCGAAAGGAGAGAGCAGTAATGGAAGAAGTGGACATGGGTGTATGAGCACGCAACGCAATTAGACTGGGGCGCTCAGACGAACTTATGCCATGCCATGTCCATGTGCGGTGTGGTATTGATGAATAGGAAGAATCCACTAATACATTGATTGTGGCGGAGAAGCGAAGAGGTATTTTTCAGTTCTACATGGCGATGCTTAAATATAGACTGCAGACGTTGGGCGCCAGTTTTGTGAAAAAAATGTTTGGGTTCCACAAGGTATGCTTTGGAATCGGAATGTTTCCCTATCAGTTCATACTTCGCCGCACCTAGGAATATCACGGAAAGAGTCAAACACGAATTCAGGTGAAGATAAAAAAGGGCGGAAGATTGAAGAATTGAGGCTTTCTTTGAGACTGTCTTTCCAGCAGGCGCTTGAACAGTGCACCGGCAGTGGCGAATGTAGCTAAATACTTTCTCTAAGGAAGCACAAGGTAGCATTACATTGCAGACGATGGTACAGTGCACTGGTAGCCACAAATGTAGGCAGATGACTTCTCTAAAGACCTCAGGCACCTTTCTGAAAAAAAGGACCATGCGTCTACGCAAAGCGAACAACAAGTGGTTTCAGTACCTGATGAATGAGCTGATGGCAGTAAATGCATGCATTTCCCATCGCCGCCAGTTTACCACAATGACTGAACATTCGTTTTTCAATAATCTTCGTGTAAGATCTTTCATTGCAAGCACGAAGTGTCATAAAACAGGTGTCAGTGATGACAATTGAGTTCGCTCCTTGTGAGTTATTGAATTTTATAAGCGGCTGCACCAGTCCTCAATTACGACGGGGCCAACCCCCTATCGCAATTACCACTCGAATGCCAGCAAACAACACAATCCAGTTTATCCGCGATCAAGATGCATAAACGATTGATTAAAATTGCAGCAATACGCTTGCACAATATAAAGCTGCTTTTTTTTTTTTTTCAATTTAAAAAAAAATGTTTTCATTCGACTCAATGCCACAACAGCTGCTTCCGGACTCATCATATATTATTGAAATACCCCAGCATACATGAGCGAGTGTGAGTGATTCCATTCGGTTGCTACGGAAAGACGAACAAGTTTTGTCTGTTGCACACCACCACCAAGCCGGAGGACGAATTACTTCATCCGAATCCACTAGTCGTAAGCAGGATTCATGTCCAACCAACTAAACTAACCGACCAACTAGCCATGTATCCGTTTGAATGATTTATTGTGGATATTATTTCGAATTGCGCTCACCCATTCACATTCATCAGGTGTGGAGTAATTTAGCTAATGACATGCAATCCAAACACTCACCCATAGATACCGATTCATATTTGTTTCTCGACTATTTGCCCGAGTACTGTGTTCATTTTTTGTCGCTCGTTTTGATCCGTGGAATGCTGGGTTTTTTTTTGTTTTTTAAACAGAAACAGAAAAGAAAAATTACGAGCATTATATTTGTATAACTTTGACCTATAATCACAGCCACTTATGTGGAAGGAAATAGTTTTTGAATGATCGATCCACAGGAGGGGTGAATAAGTAAAGTTCTTGAGAACATCTGTCTCATTTCTGAAGTGCTTTGAAATCAATTTTGTTGGCTGAGGTTGCAAAAGTTCTCTGCTCCTCCATTGTTGGTTTGGTCGGTTGCACACGATTCCAGCCAACGGGGGTTACTCGAAGTGTTCCACTTACTTCAATCACGTAGGTACACTTTCGAATGACCACCAATCGAATTGAAAAGGAATCAATAGCAAACAAACCGTTGTTTGCTGACTAAATGAATAACCTAATTCTACGGAGTTCCCTCTGTTCTTTTTTTTTTTTTTTGCTAAAGCACACGCATTACGAGCTTCTATCGTGACTCGTTCGAGCATGTGCATTTGTATCTGCTGCATTATGGCTGCATTAATATTTCATGCAATAAACAGAGCCGTCTAATAGCAATTGTGGATCACAATTAATAACTAAGTCTATGGGAAGACACAACAACTGAACAGCCATCAGAGAGGCATGCACTAGCGCTAAAATCATTCATTTCGCATTCAACAAGTTCATGTGCTTGTGTACGAATGGATGTTCGATTGTTATTTTCAAATAATGCATCGCGTGGTTTCGTATTTATTTTTGCTTTGCGATTCTTGATAAAGGGAAATTTGTCTTACGGGTGAAATTGAATATTCTCTCGAAAGTTGTTTGGAAACTCCTGCAGGAATATGGGGAACTTCTGTCTCTTGTCAGATTTCACAATTTGTGTTTGTGCAACTGTTTCTGAGATGCAGCTGGAGTTGAAATTCGCTTGATTCTAACGTAGATACACACGTCATTGCTTGAACATTCTTGTGGAACCAATACTTCGACTCCCTTTATCTTTCTCGTATGTTTGCTGGCTTACTCTACTCATTGCGTCTGATTCCCAAGTAATTCAAAGAATTGAATTCGAATTATTCGATTAGGACGAATAGAAGTGTATGAGTATGAGGAGCCAACCACTTAGAAAACTATTCCAGAGAATGCAACCTTTTCCACACGCTACATCAATCGACGTAGACTTAGACGTAGAATCGCATTTGGCAACCGGTGCTCCTTCTTTTTGTCGAAACAACTGGACTCAAAACGCCCTCGGACTCGAAGGACCAAAGTCATGCTCTAAGAAATCTCTTATTTTGCCACTCCAGCTCTATGAAGCCGTTGAGCAAAACTGCAGAGCTGATTCTTGGTAGCTTCGAAAGAAAAGTTCTGCGTCGGATATATGGTCCCGTCTGCGTCTGCGAAGGAGACGACACAACCGCTAACTTTACGAGCTGTACCAGGATGTGAATGTAGTTCGGAAGGCAACAGATCGGTCGACTGCACTGGCTCGGCCACATCGAGCGCATGGACAACAATGCTCCAGCAAGGAGGGTCATCGAATCCGAGCCTCCTGGTTCGAGAAGGAGAGTAAGACCGGATCTCCGGTAAAAGGACCAGGTGCAAGACAGCTGGTCTTGATGACTGGAAGCAGTGTGCCCAAGACCGTCAGTGATGCAAGGCAGCAATTGCTCAGGCTCGGACCATCCATGGGTAGCCGGCCTGATATGTAAATAAGTAAGTAAGTAAGTACATCAATAGTTTGCCCATCAGCCAACATAGCCAGAAAAATGTACATAAATCTCTGGCGTTTAGGGAAAAGCTTCAAAAACATTGTGTATCACTTGTCGGCTGGTGTTCATGTTCATCTGATGACATTTTAGTCCCGGATGGACCTGGGCTTCCACTAATATGCCTGTCCCACTAACATAGCTCTTCAATAAACAAGCCTCTCGAACTAACAAGTCTTAACTGACGAGCCTCTTTTGGGCGGCTGGCCCTAATTACGCCTGCAAAATGAATGGAGGTCCTTCTCCACTTGTGCACACCCTGTACAGCGTTGCCCCAAGCGGCGCGGAGTCGAACGCTGAGTGCAATTAAAAAAGATTGATCAGAATCAAAGCACAACTCATAAGTTTTCTCTTGATCTGTGTCTCCTCACACACGATTTACTTTTCACTTCTCCAAATCAAATCGATTTCCAGCACTAAGGACATTCGAATACATCCTAGACGCACTGGGAACCACTGGAGCACACCCGTCTTATCACGAAACAGAAGAAATTCGACTAAAAATGCCTGTGGAACATAATTCCGACAAATGTTACGTATACGCCACCGACACAATTTCCCATTGAAATTCATTCCTTTTTGAGCAATCAGACAAAATGAAAGGAAATGCCGTAGTTCGTTCAATCTAGTGTGAATTTTAAATTGTGTTTTGTAATTAAGAAAAAAAGATTGGAATTGGAGCATAGCTGTCAAAATGATTTATTATAATTGTTCTTCTTCTTCTGATAATATTCGTGCCCAAAAGGAGTGCTCTGTCTCGTAACGAGGCACACTTCGATTCAAACAGAGTGTATTAATGTATTTTTAATTCAACACTGTTAGCTATGCATACCTGTACGTGTGCATGGACATTAGAAAACATATCGATTTTGGTTTGTTTTGCACCCTGGATACCCGAATTTCTATTTTCGATTTGTACTTCAGTTTTGGTGTGGTTTCTTTTTTCATATTTAACAGAAATTTGTTATCTTTTCATCGCAAATCGCTGAATGCCACTGAAGAGCCATCATTCGTGATGTCAAATGCATTTTTAAGCCCACACATTGATAAACACGTTAACCCGTGTAATTGTTCCGTTGACATTTTCGATCTCAAGGGATCAATTTGGCGGTCGTTGAGAGTTGACATTTGGCAAGTCGGATGAGATCTTGTTTATTATTTACGGGAATTATTTTGCAAACAAGGGAACAGCATTCGATTTCGGATTTCATCATTTTCACGCACGCACAGAATCTCAAAAAACAAAGAAAAAATAAAATAAGAAAAATCCTCACCAAAAAACGTCATTTCCGACCCCAAGTTGATAGCTGGTTAATTTTCCGTCGGTAGTTCCATTTTGCGTTCTTAATCATTCAGCAGTTCTAGCCTTTTGCACAATTCACTTTCACAATATTGTCGCTTTGTCAGTCACCGTTGGCACTTGACACGGATATTATGTGGATCAATAATCCTTCAGAAGTGATATCCTTTAAAATTGAAACGTCTCCTTCCGATAGAGTCCTCTTACTTTGCCAACGATTCCATTCCGAATAAATGCATTGTGAGCAATTGTGTGAGACCTTAAAATGCTAACGGTATGATTGTGACAAATGTCTATGTTCTCAGCACTCAGACAACAATGTGAGGACATGCGACTGTGTTTGGTTTCCCCTAAGCGATGTTTGAATGTGACGGTTAGATAAATTATATACTCTGGGTAGTGATTCCTTGACAGACAATTGCATATGAGGGTTAGTAACGTGTAATTGATTGATTGTGCCCAGGGGGGGGGGGGGGGAGGACACGAGCACAATTTGTGCTGACCACTGTGATAGATGACGTGTTTGTCGCTCGCCTTTGAACAAGCCTCACTATGACGTACGGATGTTCGAAAAGCATGGTTTCTCTTTTAAGGAGGTACCTCTTACTGCTATTCTATTCGATCAGCACACGCTTATGAAATGTCGGCGGAAGCGACTGCAAGCCTTCGCCTGACGTCAGGTCGATAAAAACGAAAATTATGACGTTTGCTGGAACATGGCTGGAATGTTGTCACGCTCTGTACTCATTAATGACTTCCCCAGTAGTGATCATTTAAAATGCATATCCATACGATGTGTCCGTGTGTTGACTCGCTCTCTCTCTCTCTCCCTTCCAGTCGCAGTCAATGGCAACACGTTTATGACAACAAAACAACTTTGCTCGCTTGTGCCGATGAGCTGTTGTCAGTTAAAGCGGTCTTGGTGGGTATCTAGCGCTTCCTTCGTGTGTCAGTTAGGTTCCATCACAAGTTCAGTGACGTTTTGCCGGACTACGAGTGAGTACCGATTTAAGACATCACGAAACGGATAAAATCACATGTATCGGATATAGACACACGACCCGTTGGCTATTTATGGAACACGCACGAAGGCGGCAATATTTATAGATTCTCTCACGTTACTTTTCAGGCACTATAATTGGCTTGTTATTTGTGATGTGCGGGATTCCTTGTGGGTCATCGAAAATGCTTCAAAATAGCTTGTTATCACAAAATGTCACCCGATGGGTGTGGCTGTGTGGAATCTATTTTCTATTTAAGTTTGATTGCATTTTCTTCCAGTTCACCTTCCGCCAGTGTCTTACTTTAACTCCCCTTTGGATCCGCCGATGGCATGTGCATTAAGCTGAAACAGGGTCAATTGTCTCTTTGTACACCTCATACTTGAAGATTTTCTGATCCAAAAACGACCAAAAACACCTTCTAATCAACACTCCCCTTTGACACATTTGTCAAATACTTGCCCCCAACTGCAAAACCGTGTCATTTTAAAGTAAATTTTATTTCTAGTTTTTATCACAATTTCCATAAGATATCTTGAACGTTTCTGTTCGCCCCAAAACCCTTCACCGTTGCTAGCAATAATTTCCCATCACCTATTTCCAAGTGTACAGTGCAAACGAGTTAAATTTGAGGGACCATTGTGCAGTTGACATTTGCAGCGCCATCGCATTTGTCCAGATTCGTGTTGAACTTGAGTCCATTGTCGCATCGGAAGCTGCTCAATTTGCCGTCGGTGCAAACAAAATACGAATCACAGTTGTCCACTGTACTGCCATAGCGTGTACCGTTCTTCGCATTCACACACAGCTGCAGGGGGTGACAGGAGATTAGATTTTAGTTGCAAAACAAAAAAATATGGACTTTCGTACCTCGTCGCTGTGATGATGATCTGTCATGTCAATGCATTTGACATAGTCCTTCCAGTCACATGTGCCGGAAACACCGTTGAATAGCAAGTCGTCCGGACACTTGTGTATCTTCGGGGTTCCTTTGACACATTGGTAGAATGTCTGGCAGCCATCGATAACATTCGGATAGAACACCAGTTCGGTTAGGCCACTACAACTCTGCGAAAGGGAATCGAATCCATGGATGGACTGACAGTTCGATAATCTGCTGTACTTACCAGCTGTGTCTGGTTGACCGGTTCATTTTCGGGCCATTTGCAGGTGTTGTTGAGGTCTTTTCGGCAAGTTTTTGTTGCCTTGTCAAAGAACTCACCGATTTCACATTCTTCGGCGATCTTCTGGCCGTTGATGCACGTGAAGTAGCGTTGGCAATTTTCTGCGTCCACCGCAAGCTTTCCGTGCTTGCCGGCGCAGGCACCTACACGCTGTCCATTCTCCAGCAGGCAGGTGCCATCGTTTTGCCTGCAAAAGCCGAGCAGTGTGTCGAAACTCTCTCCAGTTCGGCATTTTTTCGACTGCAGCTCGCCACTGTTGCACTGGAAGTACTTGCGACAGTCGCTCTGGTCGGCGAAATTTGTGTCATCCTCGCTGGTGGCACACAGCGCTGACAGCAACCCTGCCACTGGGGCACATGTTTGATTGGTCGCGATCGGCATGCATCTGCGTGTGCCGGCGTCGAAGTACTCGCCGTCAATGCATCTGTCTTGCTGGAGGGCCCCGTTGATGCACACGTAGAACCCATTGCAGTGCTCCAGATCGGGCATCAGGAACCCATTCTTCCCTGTGCATGACATGATTTCGGCTGAGAGGCTGGCCTTGAGACAGGAGCCGTTGTTGGGTGCACATGCCAGGGTGCTTGCGTTGAAAAACTGTCCCTTGGGGCATTGCAATCGCTGCGCAGTTCCCTGCGAGCACACGATGTAGGCGGAGCAATCCTCAGTATTCTCCATCGGTTGGCTGTCGTTCCCGCTCAGGCAAATTGCATCCCCAACCAAAATGCCGTCCACGCATCTGTTGTCAGCGTCAGTTGTACACTTCTTGGTGAACGGATCGAAAAGCTGCCCGGCATCGCACGCAACGGGGATGGCTAAGCCGCGTACGCAGGAGTAGTAGATGTTGCAGAAGACCTCGTGCGGCACTGAGTCGCCATTGCTGCTGTCGCAGAGTTCAACTTTGTTGCACATCCCGGTGTCGGTTTGACACGCCCCAGCTGCAGCATTGAAGTACTCACCCACGGGACAGGACGACAGGACTGCTACGGCGTCCGTGCATGTGTAGTATGACGTGCAATTGGAGGGGTTTTGCACTTGACTGCCATTTGCCCTCTCCTTGCAGACATCATCGCTCGGTGCAGGCGCTTGCAGGCAAGAGCCATTGTTCAAGCGGCACCGCTTGGCTTTTTCGTCGTAGAATTGACCAAGGGCGCATTCTGCCTCCACTGCTAGGCCATGCACGCACAGATAGTACATGGTGCAGTTGCTGGCGTGCGCCTCCGAGGTGACAGCTTCAGCATCGGTGCACTTATCCTGCGGCCGCTTGGTTTGTGCCCTCACAGGACACGTCGCGTTGGTTTGAATGCACTTGTCGATAGTGGCGTTGTATTGGAACCCCTTCAGGCAGCTCTCAACATACCATTTGCCTTTGGTACAAAAGTAGAACTCCGTGCAGTTTTGCTGACTCGGGCGCGAGGTGCCTTCGATGCAGTCCCGTCGCATGGCACCGTCCGTCGAGCAATCGCCGCGATTTGCGATGCACCGTCTGAGGGAAATGTCAAAGAAGAAGCCCTGTGGGCATGGCACTGAATACCACTTGCCGAAGGAGCATAAATCGAATGAGGCGCAGTTTGATGTCTGATGGCGGCGATCACCGTCCACACATGGGGCGCTTGGATTCCTAACGCCCGATCGACACGACCCTTCATCGTCGTCGTCCTGCATGCATGCCTTGCGCGACTCTCTGAAGTGATGCCCCGCCGGGCAGTACTGAACCGTCCAATTGCCATCCACACAAAGGTGGTACGCGCTGCAAGGGTTGAAGTCGGTAGACGGCTTTGCTGTTCCGTTCTTGCAGGAGCCCTTCTCAGACGTCAGCCGGCATGTGCCGTCGTTGGGTGTGCAGCCATCCTGTGTCTTGTTGAAATAGGTTCCTTCTGCGCATTGTCGGTACCACCACTCGCCCTCGTAGCAGATGTGAAACAGGCCGCAGTTGGTCTCACTGGGCATGGTCTCGTTCGTCACGCAACGGCTGTCCTTTGTGGGCAGTGTGACGTGAATGCGAGCGCACGCACTTACGTCTCTTGAGCATGTCGCGGCGAGCGGATTGAAAAACTCCCCCACGGGACATCTTTTCAGTTCCCACTGGCTGTCGGCACAGCGATAGTAGTCCGTGCATGCTTCGTCGGATGGCCTGAGTGGCTGTTCGGGTGAGCACTCTACCAGCACGGCGGAGCGTGCATGTGGGCACACCTTGTCAGCATCGCCCGGAAGGCAGGCCTTAGAGTTCGCGTCGAAGACTTGCCCCCTGGGGCACGACTTCTGCAGCCACATGCCAAACGTACAGATCTCGTAGCGACCACAGTCGTCTGGATGGACGCGCACTTGATCCTCGCCGCAGACCTGTCAAAAGTGCAAAGTTGTGACTTGGTATCCTCTTCTCTTCTTCCAGGCGAAATTCAATATTTTCATCATCTTTTGTGTGACAAGCTTTTGTGTTATTCTGTCCTAAGCGAGAGCAGACAATTTGCGTTTTCAAATGAAATAAAATAAACAAAAATACTGAATTTCACTTCTGGAAATCTATATGTACTTCATTTATTGCAGTGTAAATGTTATACAAATTATAACAGAATTCACAATTAGTACACTAAACTACTTCATATTCGCTGTCTAAATTTACCGATTTTAAGAAGAAACTTCGTCTGAGGGTGTCGCTCCGCTGCCAGCACTTACGTTCCACATCCGGTTGACAGCTGCCGGTCTTGACGTCAAAGTACTGATCGACAGCGCACTGCTGCAAGATGGCGACTTTTTTGCGACAAATGTAGAACTTGCGACAGTCCAAGGCTGGCGCCATCGTATTGTCGACGTTGTCTTCACAAAGCTGGCGAAGAGAAAGAAGAAAAAACCGACTTACTGAATGCATTCCACAAATGATTTTCATTCTCATTCACCTCCTCCAGTTCGTCCTCGGACATTGTCATCTCCCGTGGGACACAATAGCCGATGTCGTGGCTGTAGATCAAATGTTTCTGACACTTCTCGGACTTGGCAACGCCATTGTTACACTTGATAAATGACGTCTGACGTCGGGCATCGGGGAATTTCTCAATGTCACTTGCCTTGGCGCAAATCTGATCGAATTGGATGGAAAATGATCAAAAACTTGAAAACAATTGCGAATAGAAATTCAAATAAGTCTCACGTCGTTCCTGTCAAAGCACGACAGGTTGAACACGCAGTAGCCGAGTTTGACACTGAACGCAGAATAGGCGCCACAATTTTGATACACAACCTCGCCGTCCAAGCAGAGATGGTACGTGTTGCAGGCGTCTCCTGGCAGGACGCCACCATCAGGTTCGCTTGAGCAAATCTGCAAAATCGACCATAAACTTAGTTGAAACATGGAACGCTTGAGAGCTTAATCAAATGACGCACATTTCTGACCAAACGCCTGCGCTGAGCCTGCACACAGACGCCCTTCTTCTCATCGAAGATCGCATACGAGGGGCATTGTTCGAAAATGGCCATGTTACTCTTGCAGACGTAATACGCGTTCGGATTGTTTGGCGAAGCGACTGTGAATCCGTTCTTTCGGCCGACGCAGCGCTGAAAGGAGGGGAATTTTAAAATTAAGTCAAGTGTGTCCGCCGGTGTACTGTGCTTTAAGAAAATACATACGCCCGTGTCAGGAATGCAGATGGAAAGCAGCGCGTCGAACGCAGTGCCTTCGGGACAGGCCAGCTTGAGCGCGATCTGATTGTAGCACGAGTAGAAGCTGTTCACGTCGTTCTCCACTGGGTAGACCACACCGTTTGCCGAATTGGAACATAAGTTTGCCTCGCATACCGCTGTACTGAGGCAAATGTGTGTAAGGGCGTCGAAGTTCGTTCCCGTCGGACAGGTGCCAACGCCCGTAGTTAATCCGCCCGAGCAGGTGTAGAATTCATTGCAATTTGAATGCGGCAACGAGACATTGCCCCGTATACCTTGGCAGACATTCACGCACACGCCGTTCAAATCAGGCTCGCAAACAGCCAGCGCTGAATTGAAGTAGTTCCCGTTGCCGCACTGCTGGAGGACAGCTCGGTTTGAATAGCAAACGTAGAACTCCTGGCAGTTGTCCGGGTTTGGTACGAAGCTTCCAATTGGGTAGTTCGCACATACGTTGGGTACCTTCTTCCAGCACGTGCCCAATGTGTCGCGGACGCACGATAGGGTGGCGGTATTGAAGACATTGCCCACGCCGCATTCCTGTGAGATCTTCGTATTGTTGTAGCACATGAAGAACTTGTTGCAGGCAGCATCGTTGGGTAGAAACACGCCATCAGCCAGACCGATGCATGTGTCGCTTGAAATCTGTGCGCTCCAACATGACCCACTCACATCCCGTGTGCAGTATTTGTTGTCAACGTCGTAGTAGTATCCAACTCCGCAGCTTTGCTCAATTAAGGAACCCCCATAGCATATCCAAAATTTGTCACATTCTCCCGGAATGGGGACGAACTGGCCGTTCTGCACCCCAGCGGGGCAGGCGTTGGGGTTTATTGGGTTACAGATGCCCAACACGTCCGTCTCACAGATCAGGGTGTTCTTGTTGAAGAGCTTTCCAGCGCCACAATCGCCGCTCAAGAGCTGGCCGTTATAGCAGATCTGGTATTTATGGCAGGACGAAGGGTTCGCCATAAACTGTCCACTCAGCATTCCATTGGGACAAGAGGCAGAATTAGCTGGGAGGGCATTTGCTGGATCGCAAATACCCATCAAATCGGGTTCACAGATCAGCGTGTTCCGGTTGAAGAACTTGCCAGCGCCACAGTCGCCGTTCAGCAGTTGTCCGTTGTTGCAGATCTGATACTGCTGGCAGGACGAAGGATTCGCAATGAACTGTCCATTCAGCACTCCAATGGGGCACGGTTTGGATACGGGTGTTGGAACCGCATTTGCTGGATCGCAAATACCCATCACATCCGGTTCGCAGATCAGCGTGTTCCGGTTGAAGAACTTGCCAGCGCCACAGTCGCCGTTCAGCAGTTGTCCGTTGCTGCAGATCTGGTACTGCTGGCAGGACGAAGGATTCGCAATGAACTGTCCATTCAGCACTCCAATGGGGCACGGTTTGGAAACGGGTGTTGGAACCGCATTTGCTGGATCGCAAATACCCATCACATCCGGTTCGCAGATCAGCGTGTTCCGGTTGAAGAACTTGCCAGCGCCACAGTCGCCGTTCAGCAGTTGTCCGTTGTTGCAGATCTGGTACTGCTGGCAGGACGAAGGATTCGCAATGAACTGTCCATTCAGCACTCCAATGGGGCACGGTTTGGAAACGGGTGTTGGAACCGCGTTGGCTGGATCGCAAATACCCATCACATCCGGTTCGCAGATCAGCGTGTCCCGGTTGAAGAACTTGCCAGCGCCACAGTCGCCGTTCAGCAGTTGTCCGTTGTTGCAGATCTGGTACTGCTGGCAGGACGAAGGATTCGCAATGAACTGTCCATTCAGCACTCCAATGGGGCACGGTTTGGAAACGGGTGTTGGAACCGCGTTGGCTGGATCGCAAATACCCATCACATCCGGTTCGCAGATCAGCGTGTTCCGGTTGAAGAACTTGCCAGCGCCACAGTCGCCATTCAGCAGCTGTCCGTTGTTGCAGATCTGGTACTGCTGGCAGGACGAAGGATTCGCAATGAACTGTCCATTCAGCACTCCAATGGGGCACGGTTTGGAAACGGGTGTTGGAACCGCATTTGCTGGATCGCAAATACCCATCACATCCGGTTCGCAGATCAGCGTGTTCCGGTTGAAGAACTTGCCAGCGCCACAGTCGCCATTCAGCAGCTGTCCGTTGTTGCAGATCTGGTACTGCTGGCAGGACGAAGGATTCGCAATGAACTGTCCATTCAGCACTCCAATGTGGCACGGTTTGGAAACGGGTGTTGGAACCGCATTTGCTGGATCGCAAATACCCATCACATCCGGTTCGCAGATCAGCGTGTTCCGGTTGAAGAACTTGCCAGCGCCACAGTCGCCGTTCAGCAGTTGTCCGTTGTTGCAGATCTGGTACTGCTGGCAGGACGAAGGATTCGCAATGAACTGTCCATTCAGCACTCCAACAGGACATGGTTTCGACATCGATGGCCAACAGACTCCAAGCTTATCGGGCTCACAGATCAGAGTACTTCTGTTGAAGATGTTTCCAGATCCGCAATCGCTGTCCAAAAGTCGCCCATTGTTGCAGATGTAATACAAGTGGCAAGATGACGGATCTGGCAAGAACTGGCCATTAACTGTTCCACTTGGGCAGGCTTTTGCAGTTGGGTTTGCCGGTGGAGTTGGCCTTGGCGGTGTGGGCGGTGTGGGTGGTGTGGGTTTCAGTGGCCAACACTGCCCTGTAGTATCGCGCTCGCAGATGTTTTCATTTTTATTGAAATAGTTTCCCAAGCCGCAGTTACCTTCCACCAATTCGCCTCCACTGCAGATGTAGTAACGCGAACAGGAAGTTGAGTGGCTCGTGAATTGACCTTCCAACAGTCCGTAGGGGCACACAGCGGCTTCAGTCGATGTTTCCGGAGCACACGGCCAGCAAATTCCATTTGTATCGGGCTCACATATATTGTTGTTGCTATTGAAGTAATTTCCTACACCGCAATTGCCTTCCACGAGTTCACCAGCGGTACAGATCATATATGCGGAACATGAAGAGCCGTGGGCACTAAGCTGACCGTTCAGTTGGCCATTTGAGCAGATGGTTGGTGTGGATTCCGTTGGAATTGGTTTGGCTGATGTTGTAGTTGGAGTTGGCCTGCAGATTCCATTGGTGTCCGGTTCACAAAGGTTTGTATTTGTATTGAAGTAATTCGATGTTCCACAATTGCCTTCCACAAGCTCCCCGTTGGTACAGATCTGGTATAGGAAACAAGACGATGGACTGGCAGTGAACTGGCCATCCTTAAGGCCGTTTGGACACTCAACTGTTTTCGTTTCGGCTTGGGCTGTGGGCTGAATTGGCCAGCAGACGCCACTGAGGTCCCGTTCACAATTGTTGCTGAGTGGGTTGAAGTAGTTAAATGTTCCACAATTGCCTTCCACAAGCTCCCCGTTGGTACAGATCTGGTATAGGAAACAAGACGATGGACTGGCAGTGAACTGGCCATCCTTAAGGCCGTTTGGACACTCAACTGTTTTCGTTTCGGCTTGGGCTGTGGGCTGAATTGGCCAGCAGACGCCACTGAGGTCCCGTTCACAATTGTTGCTGAGTGGGTTGAAGTAGTTAAATGTTCCACAATTGCCTTCCACAAGCTCGCCGTTGGTACAGATCTGGTATAGGAAACAAGACGATGGACTGGCAGTGAACTGGCCATCCTTAAGGCCGTTTGGACACTCAACTGTTTTCGTTTCGGCTTGGGCTGTGGGCTGAATTGGCCAGCAGACGCCACTGAGGTCCCGTTCACAATTGTTGCTGAGTGGGTTGAAGTAGTTAAATGTTCCACAATTGCCTTCCACAAGCTCGCCGTTGGTACAGATTTGGTATAGGAAACAAGACGATGGACTGGCAGTGAACTGGCCATCCTTAAGGCCGTTTGGACACTCAACTGTTTTCGTTTCGGCTTGGGCTGTGGGCTGAATTGGAAAGCAGACGCCACTGAGGTCCCGTTCACAATTGTTGCTGAGTGGGTTGAAGTAGTTAAATGTTCCACAATTGCCTTCCACAAGCTCGCCGTTGGTACAGATCTGGTATAGGAAACAAGACGATGGACTGGCAGTGAACTGGCCATCCTTAAGGCCGTTTGGACACTCAACTGTTTTCGTTTCGGCTTGGGCTGTGGGCTGAATTGGCCAGCAGACGCCACTGAGGTCCCGTTCACAATTGTTGCTGAGTGGGTTGAAGTAGTTAAATGTTCCACAATTGCCTTCCACAAGCTCGCCGTTGGTACAGATCTGGTATAGGAAACAAGACGATGGACTGGCAGTGAACTGGCCATCCTTAAGGCCGTTTGGACACTCAACTGTTTTCGTTTCGGCTTGGGCTGTGGGCTGAATTGGCCAGCAGACGCCACTGATGTCCCGTTCACAATTGTTGCTGAGTGGGTTGAAGTAGTTAAATGTTCCACAATTGCCTTCCACAAGCTCGCCGTTGGTACAGATCTGGTATAGGAAACAAGACGATGGACTGGCAGTGAACTGGCCATCCTTAAGGCCGTTTGGACACTCAACTGTTTTCGTTTCGGCTTGGGCTGTGGGCTGAATTGGCCAGCAGACGCCACTGATGTCCCGTTCACAATTGTTGCTGAGTGGGTTGAAGTAGTTAAATGTTCCACAATTGCCTTCCACAAGCTCGCCGTTGGTACAGATCTGGTATAGGAAACAAGACGATGGACTGGCAGTGAACTGGCCATCCTTAAGGCCGTTTGGACACTCAACTGTTTTCGTTTCGGCTTGGGCTGTGGGCTGAATTGGCCAGCAGACGCCACTGAGGTCCCGTTCACAATTGTTGCTGAGTGGGTTGAAGTAGTTAAATGTTCCACAATTGCCTTCCACAAGCTCGCCGTTGGTACAGATCTGGTAAAGGAGACAAGACGATGGACTGGCAGTGAACTGGCCATCCGTCAGGCCGTTTGGACACTCAACTTTTTTCGTTTCGGCTTGGGCTGTGGGCTGAGTTGGCCAGCATTTTCCCTCGGAATCTTTCTCACATTCACTTGTGCTTGGATTGAAATAATTAAACAATCCGCAACTGCGTTCCACAAGCTGGCCGTGGTCGCAGATATGATATGCATGACAGGATTCCTGATGTGAGGCAATTTGCCCATCACGCATGCCATTGGAGCATAGTTCTGGCGCAGTAGCCGCTGCAGTCGGCGTATCAGTTACAGTTTCCTTCCAGCATTCTCTTCGTGTGTCGGGAGCACAACTCTTGCTGCTCCTATCGAAGTAGTTTCCCTCTCCACAGGATAGTGTAATCAGTTCGCCCTTATAGCAGACAAAGAATAAGTAACACATCTCAGGTACTGGTACCAGTTCGCCGTCTAAATGCCCTCCGATGCAGCCACGAGTGGAGTCAGTTGTGAACGTTGCGACAGAAGATGTTGTGGGGCTGGTGGATTTTGGCCAACAAATGCCCATTTTGTCGGGCACACAGCTTTTGGTCGTCTCGTCGTAGTAGTTGTCCAATCCACAGGACATTTCAATCGCCACTCCCCGGTAACAAACAAGGAATTGGTAACAGTTACTTGGATGTGGTATGAATTCGCCGTCGGCATTGCCATCAGAACAGCCACCGCTTACGCTCTCAGAGAGGTCATTTGTTGGTTGCTTGACCACGAACTGAGCGGTAATAGGCGACGTGGCAGTTGAAGTTGCTGCTTTTGAAGTTGTTTCAGTTGAAGTTGCGGCAGTTGAAGGTGTTGCAATTGAAGTTGCTGCAGTTGTAGTTGCTGCCGTTGAAGTTGTACCAGTTGAAGGTGTGGCAGTTGAAGGTGTCGCAGTTGCAGTTGCTGCAGTTGTTGTTGCTGCCGTTGAAGTTGTTTCAGTTGAAGGTGCCTCAGTTAAACATGGCACAGTTGAAGGTGTGGCAGTTGAAGTTGTCGCAATTGAAGTAGCTGCAGTTGTAGTTGCTGCAGTTGAAGTTGTTACAGTTGACTGTGCGGCAGTTGAAGATGTCACCGTTGACGGAATGTCCTTTTTCGCGGAAGAAATCTTTGTCTGCGAGCACACATGGGTTGGGTCGAAAACACATCTTTTAGCAGGACGATCAAAATAGTTGTTGTAGCCACAGGATTCCACGATCAGCATTCCCTTATAGCAGATGTAGAACATTGAGCAGTTGTTGGGATATGCGAACAGTTCTCCTTCATTGTGTCCGTTAAGACATGAGTAAGGATTCTCGTCGAAGAGCGTGGATGTGGCGATTGTAGTCGATGCCCTAGTAGTCGACCATCTGATTGACTCTCTGCGCAAAGAAGAAGGTGCAGCTGCCGTTGTCGACGATGCACGCCTCCTTGTGGTGGTGGATGGTGTTGTTGATGGTTGTTGATGTTGTGTGCCCGCTGTAGCAGGGGGCATCGGTGCCTGCCAACACACGCCGAGTGTGTCCAAGACGCAACTCTTTGAGGATTTGTCAAAGTAGTTGCCATATCCACACGATTCTTCCGTCAATTTGCCATTGTAGCAAATGAAGAACATGGAACAGTTGTTGGGATATGGCACAAACTCACCATATTCAAAACCACCAGCGCATGAGTATGTTGTGTAGGTCGATGGTGTTGAATTTGTGGCACCAAGAATTGACTGCTTGGTTGCGGGCGGCGCTCTGGTGGTCACGGCTGTGGCAATAGTCGAAGGTGCTGTGGATGATAAACGTTTGGTTGTCGTCGATGGGTTTGTTACTGGTGAAGCTGATGGCTTCCAGCAGACGCCGAGTACGTCCAAAATGCAGCTCTTTGAGAAGTTATCGAAGTAGTTGCCATACCCGCAAGATTCCTTGAATGATTTGCCCTTGTAGCAAACATAGAACATAGAACAGTTGTTTGGATACGGTACAAAGTCTCCATCTTGTTCGCCTCCATCGCATGGCCGACGTCCAGCGCGGGTAGATGTGGAAACTGATTTCTTGCCCGAGGATTCCTTTGTCAAGAGAATAGCTGATCGTGCCATCGGCCGTTGCACTGGCCAACACACTCCAAGTGTGTCTAGAACACAACTCTTTGAAGAATTATCAAAGTAGTTGCCATATCCGCAGGTCTCCTCGATCAGTTCCCCATTGAAGCAGAAATAGAACATGAAACAATTCTTTGGATACGCTATAAACTCTCCATTGTGGAATCCTTTCGGGCAGGGGAGCGCTACAGCGTCGGTAGAGATCGATGTTTGCGTAACTGGAGTTGTTTCTGCGGTTGTGGACGGCACTGATGGACTGGATGGCTGCCAGCAAATTCCGAACGTGTCCAAAATGCAATTCTTTGAAACGCTATCGAAGTAGTTCCCATATCCGCAAGCCTTCTCCATCAATTGTCCACTATCGCAAATGTAGAACATAGAACAATTACTTGAATACGCTGCAAAGTCGCCGTCGGCATAGCCCTCAGGGCATGCATACACTGCACTGAGCGGTGATCCTGTGGAACTAATTTGTTGGGTTGTGGATTGTGGTGTCGATGCTGTTGTCGTTGGATATCTTGTTGAAATAGGTATGATGGAGGTTAACATTGTTGTCGTTGTCCAAGCAGGCTGACTTTGGTCTGTCACAGACCGTAGTGTCTGCCAGCACTGTCCGAGTGTGTCCAAAATGCAACTCTTTGACGAGCTGTCGAAGTAATTGCCATATCCACAGGATTCCGCCATCAATTTTCCATTGTAGCAAAAGTAGAACATGAAGCAGTTATTTGGATAAGGCGCAAGATCACCGTCTTCGTATCCATCGGGGCACGAGTTGGGCTCACCGAATGTGGAAGTCGTCGTTTGTGCGGTAGAAGTTGGTGTGTCGACAGCGGATTGCCAACAAATGCCTAAAGTGTCCAATATACAATTCTCTGTAGCGGCGTCAAAGTAACTCCCAAATCCACAGGACTGCTCGATCAGTTTGGCGTCGACGCAAATATAGAACATAGAGCAATTGCTGGAGTAGGTTGCAAAGTCTCCATCCTTGTAACCGTCGGGACATGGGATGATTGCATCAACAGCCGACACCGGTCCGGCAGAAGTCGCCTCCTTAACTGTGGCCTGTGCTGCCGAAGAAGGAGTTGTTATTGGAGTTGAGGGAGATGTCCTCCAGCACACACCGAAGGCGTCAACCACACAACTTTTTAAGCCGTTGTCGAAGTAGTTTCCATAGCCGCAGCTGACCTCGATCAATGTCCTATCCAAGCAAGCGTAGAACATTGAACAGTTGCCCGGGTAGGGCAAAAGGTCGCCATCCACATATCCAGCCGGGCACGAGTAACGATTTTCAAAACTAGACGCTAAGACCGACGGCAGTGTTGGCATGATGTCTGAGGAGGTTGATTGTATTTCAGAAGACGATAGCATCGTTTTAGAGGAAGTTGTAGTTGAGCTTATCCAACAAGAGCCTTCATTATCTCGAACACATGCTTTGTGGGTTCGATCAAAATAGTTTCCGTTTCCACAGCTCTCCGCTGTCAGTTCTCCGTTAAAGCAGATGAAATAGGCACTGCAACTGTCCTCATTCTCTATTAAATCTCCATCCACGAGTCCCCCAGGACAGGAGCAGCTTGCTGGGGCTTCAGTTGTCGCAGTTTCCTGCGGCCAGCAGACGTTACTCACGTCCTTCTCGCAAGTCTTCGTGTTGGCATCGAAGTAGTTTCCAGCGCCGCAGTTCTGCTCCAGCAGCTGTCCCTCGCTGCAAATCGAATACAGATAGCAGCTGTCCGGTTTGGCGACGAATTCGCCTTCTGCGTATCCTCCGGGGCAGGAGCAGCTTGCTGGGGCTTCAGTTGTCGTAGTTTCCTGCGGCCAGCAGACGTTACTCACGTCCTTCTCGCAAGTCTTCGTGTTGGCATCGAAGTAGTTTCCAGCGCCGCAGTTCTGCTCCAGCAGCTGTCCCTCGCTGCAAACCGAGTACAGATAGCAGCTGTCCGGATTGGCCACGAATTCGCCTTCTGCGTATCCCCCGGGGCAAGCGCAGCTTGCAGAGGCTTCAGTCGTCGTAGTTTCCTGTGGCCAACAGACGTTACTCAAGTCCTTCTCGCAAGTCTTCGTGTTGGCATCGAAGTAGTTTCCAGCGCCGCAGTTCTGCTCCAGCAGCTGTCCCTCGCTGCAAACCGAGTACAGATAGCAGCTGTCCGGATTGGCCACGAATTCGCCTTCTGCGTATCCCCCGGGGCAAGCGCAGCTTGCAGGGGCTTCAGTCGTCGTAGTTTCCTGTGGCCAACAGACGTTACTCACGTCCTTCTCGCAAGTCTTCGTGTTGGCATCGAAGTAGTTTCCAGCGCCGCAGTTCTGCTCCAGCAGCTGTCCCTCGCTGCAAACCGAGTACAGATAGCAGCTGTCCGGATTGGCCACGAATTCGCCTTCTGCGTATCCTCCGGGGCAGGAGCAGCTTGCTGGGGCTTCAGTTGTCGTAGTTTCCTGCGGCCAGCAGACGTTACTCACGTCCCTCTCGCAAGTCTTCGTGTTGGCATCGAAGTAGTTTCCAGCGCCGCAGTTCTGCTCCAGCAGCTGTCCCTCGCTGCAAACCGAGTACAGATAGCAGCTGTCCGGATTGACCACGAATTCGCCTTCTGCGTATCCCCCGGGGCAGGCGCAGCTTGCAGGGGCTTCAGTCGTCGTAGTTTCCTGTGGCCAACAGACGTTACTCACGTCCTTCTCGCAAGTCTTCGTGTTGGCATCGAAGTAGTTTCCAGCGCCGCAGTTCTGCTCCAGCAGTTGTCCCTCGCTGCAAACCGAATACAGATAGCAGCTGTCCGGATTGGCCACGAATTCGCCTTCCGCATAGCCCCCGGGACATGGACACGGCGCTGGGCTGGTTGCTTCTACCGCCCAGCAAACGTTATCCACGTCGGGTAGGCAATATAAGTTGACGGAGTCAAAATAACTACCAGTTCCACAACTTTGTTCCACAAGCTTACCATCGTAGCATACGTAGAACATTGAACAGTTCTCTGGGTTCTCAGAGAACGCCCCGTTTTCGGTACATTCCACCGGCCAGCAAGTGTTGCCCGCGTCTGGGGCACAGTTTGAGTTCACTGCATCGAAATAGCTCCCCGAGCCGCAGTTTTGCTCCACAAGTCTGCCCTCGTAGCAGACGTAGAAACTGGAACAGCTCGACACGTTTTCAGTGAATGCTCCCTCCTCGGTGCACTCCACGGCATTTTGCGGACATATGTCAGCCGTATCTGGTAAGCAAGTCTCTTCGGTTGCATCGAAATAGCTTCCTAGAGCACAATTTTGTGATATACCCTCGCCACCGTAGCACACAACAAAACTGGCACATGTATCGTAGACAAATGTACCGTCCGCCACGTAAGTACAGTCAATCTGTGAAATCGTTAAAATCACCAAATCTCCTTTTCCCAAGCTCACTCAAGCTGAAAATATTCATCACTCACCGCTTTAGGTTCGGCCGTTCGGCCATCTGCAATGTTCCAGCACACAGTAGCCAGTGCTACCGCTAAGGTGACAACTGGAAAGAGAAATGCAATATTCGTCAGTTGTCTTGCTCAGTTCACACTCGATGCACATGCACACACACACACACACACAAACACACACACACACAGGGATCACAGCCGACACACTTTGCCATCACTACCTCTCATTGTCCGGCCGTAAAAATGAATCCTTTTCCGTTTCGATTTTCCCTTCGATTCTATTCCTTATGTGAATTGTATTCCAAAAAAAAGACTGTCCGTCAGCGGGAATTTTTTTAAATTAACTTAGGCAATAATTGCGTGATATTGACCTTTTATAGAAATTTTGGCCCTCCCAGTGGTAGGGGTGTGGTCTTATCTCGTACACACAATTCTGTGTATTGTTTCCCCATTGAACAAGGAAGGCGGCCCATTTGTGGCTGGCATTTTAAGAGCTAAATTGAAATCATAGAAACCTATTTGTTACACTTTCCGCTTCGATCGCTATCAGTAAATTAGTGTTTTACCGCAATTTTGTGTGTCGATCAAAATTGTTAAAACAAATAAAAACAAAAAAAAAAACGTTTACCCTGTTTTACACAGAGAAATGCAACGGACAACGGTTTCTGATAGACATCGCAATGTCTACGCACTCTCGATTGTGTTTTGGCAGTTTCCTGTGTTGTGTTCATCTGTGTCATCATTTTCGGGCGCGAAGATGTTCTAATCTCATCTGCAAGCTTTGTAAACACTCAAAGACGCACATCCTGTGAATGACGCACAATGTGAATCACCATTAACAGACTGGTGGCACTTTGTCTAAAATGTCGGACACTTGACGTGCAGCCACTTGATGCGCTCTCAGGCGGCAATTAGAGCTACATTGCAATTTCAATGCAATTACCTTGTTCTCGCCCTTTATCGGCTGCACATTACGAAGTAATTGCAATAGCTGAATGTAGCCTATGATCGGTTTGTCAAATCAGACTACATGGAGTGCTTGCAAATATTGATACGCCTCTACGTGAGGCCTCGATGTGATTTCCTATAAATTCACCCGATCGTCAGTTGTTTCGAGTTCATTTTGTGGACACACTCAGCAGTGATTGACTCTAAATGAAAGGTTTGTTGTTGTGTTGATCGTTTTGGCAGTAAGATCGTGAAATCCTATTTATTCCCCCAGGTTGGACTTGGATTCTTGTTGCGATCAGTGCCTATGGCGTGGTGGTTGGCGGTCCTCACTTGCGACCGGAGTGCCCGCCATCGGCAGACAGTGGTTTCATTCCACATCCGTTCGATTGTGGGCAAGCGTACTATTGCCTGGGTGGTGTTGCGCATGCTGTGGTATGCCCGCTTGGTGCACACTGGAATCAGTCGTTGGGTAGGTGTGACGACGACAATGTGGTGGCGTGTCAGCGAAGTCGAACATCATTCGAACGCCATTCACTTTGTCCCTTCGACGACGTCTCAGTGGGTCCCATCTACTTCATACCGAATGAAAACGAGTATCAAAGGATTATCAGGTGTTTGAACGGGTATGCGTTCATGTTGAGTTGCTCGCCCGGAGAGTATTGGAATGTGGAACGTAATCGTTGTGACAATATCACGGCTCCACAGGCGATTGCTATGAGAAGTGTCATCAGCCCCAATTGCTCACCATCGACTGACCTCGGCAGTCTGCAGGCTGTTCCATTTTTGCAAAACCTTGGAGTATTCTTTCGATGTCAATTGGACAAATCGTACGTTCTTATGATTTACATACATCTAGCGGATGCGTCTTCAAGTGCATCGCCTGCGGACACATCATCTCCGACAGCATCAACTGTGGTGACATCATCCCCATCGACGCGGCTCACCACCAAGCAGACTACTACTACAATCAATCCAAATCTTCCGGTTCCAATGCCCCAATGCTCGGATCCTAATAGTGTTGTGCGTTTTGGTATTCCCGGCGACTGCAGGGCTTATTTGCAGTGCCACCAAGGCAAAGCGTATAAGATTTACTGTCGAACTGGCCGGGAATGGAGTGAGGCTGCACAGAAATGCATTGAAACCGCTTCAGCAGGATGTTCTGGCGTTTCTACAGTCATTGATACTGCCCCAACTACTTCAAGGACTGCATTAGCCGCTGCGCGCCTATTATATCAAACACCAACTACCTACTCCTCAACTAGCACAACCACTATCCCTGCAAGGACGACATTAGTGACAGCACGGCCAACAACAGGCCCAATTACATGCTCCGCAGAAACTCAGTTCATTGCCCATCCAACGGAGTGTCGGAAGTTCATTCAGTGTGACAATGGACAAGCTCTAATCAGGGAGTGCCCGCATCCGCTTTTCTGGAATACACGTATAGCGACATGCGATTGGACGTGTGAATCATAAATATTACACAAATATCATAATAAATAAATGAAATAAATGCAAAACAGGGCATTTTGTGGAATCTATTCAGTGAATGATGTCGATAGGCTGTTTTTCTCTAGCGACATGAAAAAGACTTGGGTGCTATAATGGGATGATTGTTGTTGAAAGTCATTGCAAATTTCTCATACAAACCCCCCCACCCCCCAACACGGGATTGTTTCACCACCCTCTCATTCGCCTGCCATTTTTCGGCAGCTAGTTGAAGCAGAATGACAGCTGTCAACACTAGGGGCGATCTTGACGCACGAAGAGGATTAAAATAAAACCTCTCCTTGTTCAAGATTGCCATGTGTGTGCGATCGACAATATTCTACAGCACATGTGTGTATTGCGACTGATTTCTAAGGTTCCGTCTTCCAAAGAGAACGTTTACAATTTCAGTCTGTCCGTGATGTGTGTCAAGCCATTACAGCTCCCACATGTTTAAAGTGATTTAGGCGAGCTTTTGTAATAAGAGCACATTTCAAAAATGGAAACTAACGTTCTGAACTGAATTTGATCGATGGCGTTGGTTAATATTCAGAATTCGATTTTTTTTTTTAAATACTTTTACGGTACGGCGCCCTCAAAACGCGAGTACTACTAGCACTTGATCAGCTTCATAGTGATTATATTTGCCACCAAAACACATGTACAAATAACAGAGTTTTTGATAAGTTGAGTGCAATTATTTGCTCAGAGAGTACTTGGCTTTAATTAGAAACTGTATACCATTCGGAAATTGTTGTTAGAGCGCAATTGCCTTCAAGAGCTCAGTTCGCATTACATACAAGGAATTGAAGAATTCCCCGAAGAATGACGTTCATTGTCGTTGGTTAGAATGTCAGTGTTTCCTGGTTTATCGTGGGCACACAAGGTGCCTACACATGCGCAAGCAAAGTACTTCTTATCGGTTTTACTGCACGCTTCCTACTAAGCGAGGAGTTTCTATAAAAGCACGAGTGCCATGGCGAAGACAAATTCAAAATCTTCTTCGGTATGAGAGGTAAGACTGGCTGCAATATACTGCAAATAGCTCAAGGGATTTAAGTGCATTTATCTATTTCAGTATTGATGTCGCTCCTATGTACCGCTGCGTGTCTGTTGCCGCAGTATGTTGAAGCCGTAAGAGATTATTAATTTTTACATCCAAACATGTATTAACCATTATCCTGTACAGGCTGAGTTTCCAACGCAGAGTCCAGGCGTGACTTGCCCCCCAGCAGGAGATGCAAACAATCTGGTCCAGCTACCGTATCCCGGGGATTGTGGGAAGTTCTACAAGTGCGTGGCTGGAGTGGCCTATACGGTCAATTGCCTCCCAGGGCTTCACTGGAACGCCGCCCTGGGTCGCTGCGACTGGCCAAGCGTCGCCAAATGCACAAGTGAGGGTGCGCCACAGACACCTCCGACACCTACGCCACCGACGAATCCACCAACGAATCCACCAACGAGTCCACCAAAGGCAACCCCAACGCAGAGTCCAGGTGTGACTTGCCCCCCAGCAGGAGATGCGAACAATCTGGTCCAGCTACCGTATCCCGGGGATTGTGGGAAGTTCTACAAGTGCGTGGCTGGAGTGGCCTATACGGTCAATTGCCTCCCAGGGCTTCACTGGAACGCCGCCCTGGGTCGCTGTGAATGGCCAAGCGTCGCCAAATGCACAAGTGAGGGTGCGCCACAGACACCTCCGACACCTACGCCACCGACGAATCCACCAACGAATCCACCAACGAATCCACCAACGAGTCCACCAACGAGTCCACCAAAGGCAATCCCAACGCAGAGTCCAGGCGTGACTTGCCCCCCTGCAGGAGATGTGAACAATCTGGTCCAGCTACCGTATCCCGGGGATTGTGGGAAGTTCTACAAGTGCGTGGCTGGAGTGGCCTATACGGTCAATTGCCTCCCAGGGCTTCACTGGAACGCCGCCCTGGGTCGCTGCGACTGGCCAAGCGTCGCCAAATGCACAAGTGAGGGTGCGCCACAGACACCTCCGACACCTACGCCACCGACGAATCCACCAACGAATCCACCAACGAGTCCACCAAAGGCAACCCCAACGCAGAGTCCAGGTGTGACTTGCCCCCCAGCAGGAGATGCGAACAATCTGGTCCAGCTACCGTATCCCGGGGATTGTGGGAAGTTCTACAAGTGCGTGGCTGGAGTGGCCTATACGGTCAATTGCCTCCCAGGGCTTCACTGGAACGCCGCCCTGGGTCGCTGCGACTGGCCAAGCGTCGCCAAATGCACAAGTGAGGGTGCGCCACAGACACCTCCGACACCTACGCCACCGACGAATCCACCAACGAATCCACCAACGAGTCCACCAAAGGCAACCCCAACGCAGAGTCCAGGTGTGACTTGCCCCCCAGCAGGAGATGCGAACAATCTGGTCCAGCTACCGTATCCCGGGGATTGTGGGAAGTTCTACAAGTGCGTGGCTGGAGTAGCCTATACGGTCAATTGCCTCCCAGGGCTTCACTGGAACGCCGCCCTGGGTCGCTGCGACTGGCCAAGCGTCGCCAAATGCACAAGTGAGGGTGCGCCACAGACACCTCCGACACCTACGCCACCGACGAATCCACCAACGAATCCACCAACGAATCCACCAACGAGTCCACCAACGAGTCCACCAAAGGCAATCCCAACGCAGAGTCCAGGCGTGACTTGCCCCCCTGCAGGAGATGTGAACAATCTGGTCCAGCTACCGTATCCCGGGGATTGTGGGAAGTTCTACAAGTGCGTGGCTGGAGTGGCCTATACGGTCAATTGCCTCCCTGGGCTTCACTGGAACGCCGCCCTGGGTCGCTGCGACTGGCCAAGCGTCGCCAAATGCACAAGTGAGGGTGCGCCACAGACACCTCCGACACCTACGCCACCGACGAATCCACCAACGAATCCACCAACGAGTCCACCAAAGGCAACCCCAACGCAGAGTCCAGGTGTGACTTGCCCCCCAGCAGGAGATGCGAACAATCTGGTCCAGCTACCGTATCCCGGGGATTGTGGGAAGTTCTACAAGTGCGTGGCTGGAGTGGCCTATACGGTCAATTGCCTCCCAGGGCTTCACTGGAACGCCGCCCTGGGTCGCTGCGAATGGCCAAGCGTCGCCAAATGCACAAGTGAGGGTGCGCCACAGACACCTCCGACACCTACGCCACCGACGAATCCACCAACGAATCCACCAACGAATCCACCAACGAGTCCACCAACGAGTCCACCAAAGGCAATCCCAACGCAGAGTCCAGGCGTGACTTGCCCCCCAGCAGGAGATGCGAACAATCTGGTCCAGCTACCGTATCCCGGGGATTGTGGGAAGTTCTACAAGTGCGTGGCTGGAGTAGCCTATACGGTCAATTGCCTCCCAGGGCTTCACTGGAACGCCGCCCTGGGTCGCTGCGACTGGCCAAGCGTCGCCAAATGCACAAGTGAGGGTGCGCCACAGACACCTCCGACACCTACGCCACCGACGAATCCACCAACGAATCCACCAACGAATCCACCAACGAGTCCACCAACGAGTCCACCAAAGGCAATCCCAACGCAGAGTCCAGGCGTGACTTGCCCCCCTGCAGGAGATGTGAACAATCTGGTCCAGCTACCGTATCCCGGGGATTGTGGGAAGTTCTACAAGTGCGTGGCTGGAGTAGCCTATACGGTCAATTGCCTCCCAGGGCTTCACTGGAACGCGGCCCTGGGTCGCTGCGACTGGCCAAGCGTCGCCAAATGCATAAGTGAGGATGCGCCACAGACACCTCCGACACCTTCGCCACCGACGAATCCACCAACGAATCCACCAACGAATCCACCAAAGGCAACCCCAACGCAGAGTCCAGGTGTGACTTGCCCCCCTGCAGGAGATGCGAACAAGCTGGTCCAGCTACCGTATCCCGGGGATTGTGGGAAGTTCTACAAGTGCGTGGCTGGAGTGGCCTATACGGTCAATTGCCTCCCTGGGCTTCACTGGAACGCCGCCCTGGGTCGCTGCGACTGGCCAAGCGTCGCCAAATGCACAAGTGAGGGTGCGCCACAGACACCTCCGACACCTTCGCCACCGACGAATCCACCAACGAATCCACCAACGAATCCACCAACGAATCCACCAACGAGTCCACCAAAGGCAATCCCAACGCAGAGTCTAGGCGTGACTTGCCCCCCAGCAGGAGATGCGAACAATCTGATCCAGCTACCGTATCCCGGGGATTGTGGGAAGTTCTACAAGTGCGTGGCTGGAGTGGCCTATACGGTCAATTGCCTCCCAGGGCTTCACTGGAACGCCGCCCTGGGTCGCTGCGACTGGCCTAGTTTCGCAAATTGCGTATTGAGTGTGTGACACCATCTACTCCGACACCTACACTACCATGCAATCCACTGTTCTCAACCAAACAGCAACATACAGTTGATAAAAAAACAAATCGGGCACATACACCTATTAGACCCAAAACCACAAAATACAACAAAAAATAACTCAATCAGTTAATGTGAATACTATTGTGAATAGCTTGTATTACGATCTCTTAATAAACAAGTAAACAAAAATGATTTCATTTAAATTTTAATAATTTAACAAACAGAAGAAAAAAATTCGTTAATCAAGCGCAGACGCAATCCGCATTTAGTTTCTGGACAGCAGCCAGTGTGAAAAATTCGATGTCGTCGGATGCACTCCAGTCTTTGGGTTCCGATAATACACATCGAAACACATAATCACAGGTGTACACAGATCGTAGGTAGCCTAGTTTGGCCGCTGTGCCAGTTGGAAGGTGAGCTAGGATAAGGCTGAAAATGCCTTACTAACCACTATCTACTTTTTCAGGTGAAAATCTCGATGTCGTCGGATTCACTCCAAATGCATTTGATTCGATTAATAGACACTAGACAACATACCCACAGGTGTACAAGAGTCGTAGGTAGCCTAGTTTGGCCGCTGTGCCAGTTGGAAGGTGAGCTAGGATAAGGCTGAAAATGCCTTACTATACACTGTCTACTTTTTCAGGTGAAAATCTCGATGTCGTCGGATTCACTCCAAATGCATTTGATTCGATTAATAGACACTAGACAACATACCCACAGGTGTACAAGAGTCGTAGGTAGCCTAGTTTGGCCGCTGTGCCAGTTGGAAGGTGAGCTAGGATAAGGCTGAAAATGCCTTACTAACCACTGTCTACTTTTTCTGGTGAAAATCTCGATGTCGTCGGATTCACTCCAAATGCATTTGATTCGATTAATAGATACTAGACAACATACCCACAGGTGTACAAGAGTCGTAGGTAGCCTAGTTTGGCCGCTGTGCCAGTTTCAAGGTGAGCTAGGATAAGGCTGAAAATGCCTTACTATACACTGTCTACTTTTTCAGGTGAAAATCTCGATGTCGTCGGATTCACTCCAAATGCATTTGATTCGATTAATAGACACTAGACAACATACCCATCGGTGTACAAGAGTCGTAGGTAGCCTAGTTTGGCCGCTGTGCCAGTTTCAAGGTGAGCTAGGATAAGGCTGAAAATGCCTTACTATACACTGTCTACTTTTTCAGGTGAAAATCTCGATGTCGTCGGATTCACTCCAAATGCATTTGATTCGATTAATAGACACTAGACAACATACCCATCGGTGTACAAGAGTCGTAGGTAGCCTAGTTTGGCCGCTGTGCCAGTTGGAAGGTGAGCTAGGATAAGGCTGAAAATGCCTTACTATACACTGTCTACTTTTTCAGGTGAAAATCTCGATGTCGTCGGATTCACTCCAAATGCATTTGATTCGATTAATAGACACTAGACAACGTACCCATCGGTGTACAAGAGTCGTAGGTAGCCTAGTTTGGCCGCTGTGCCAGTTGGAAGGTGAGCTAGGATAAGGCTGAAAATGCCTTACTATACACTGTCTACTTTTTCAGGTGAAAATCTCGATGTCGTCGGATTCACTCCAAATGCATTTGATTCGATTAATAGACACTAGACAACATACCCACAGGTGTACAAGAGTCGTAGGTAGCCTAGTTTGGCCGCTGTGCCAGTTTCAAGGTGAGCTAGGATAAGGCTGAAAATGCCTTACTAACCACTGTCTACTTTTTCTGGTGAAAATCTCGATGTCGTCGGATTCACTCCAAATGCATTTGATTCGATTAATAGACACTAGACAACATACCCACAGGTGTACAAGAGTCGTAGGTAGCCTAGTTTGGCCGCTGTGCCAGTTGGAAGGTGAGCTAGGATAAGGCTGAAAATGCACTGTCTACTTTTTCAGGTGAAAATCTCGATGTCGTCGGATTCACTCCAAATGCATTTGATTCGATTAATAGACACTAGACAACATACCCACAGGTGTACAAGAGTCGTAGGTAGCCTAGTTTGGCCGCTGTGCCAGTTGGAAGGTGAGCTAGGATAAGGCTGAAAATGCCTTACTATACACTGTCTACTTTTTCAGGTGAAAATCTCGATGTCGTCGGATTCACTCCAAATGCATTTGATTCGATTAATAGACACTAGACAACATACCCACAGGTGTACAAGAGTCGTAGGTAGCCTAGTTTGGCCGCTGTGCCAGTTGGAAGGTGAGCTAGGATAAGGCTGAAAATGCCTTACTATACACTGTCTACTTTTTCAGGTGAAAATCTCGATGTCGTCGGATTCACTCCAAATGCATTTGATTCGATTAATAGACACTAGACAACATACCCACAGGTGTACAAGAGTCGTAGGTAGCCTAGTTTGGCCGCTGTGCCAGTTGGAAGGTGAGCTAGGATAAGGCTGAAAATGCCTTACTAACCACTGTCTACTTTTTCTGGTGAAAATCTCGATGTCGTCGGATTCACTCCAAATGCATTTGATTCGATTAATAGATACTAGACAACATACCCACAGGTGTACAAGAGTCGTAGGTAGCCTAGTTTGGCCGCTGTGCCAGTTTCAAGGTGAGCTAGGATAAGGCTGAAAATGCCTTACTATACACTGTCTACTTTTTCAGGTGAAAATCTCGATGTCGTCGGATTCACTCCAAATGCATTTGATTCGATTAATAGACACTAGACAACATACCCACAGGTGTACAAGAGTCGTAGGTAGCCTAGTTTGGCCGCTGTGCCAGTTGGAAGGTGAGCTAGGATAAGGCTGAAAATGCCTTACTATACACTGTCTACTTTTTCAGGTGAAAATCTCGATGTCGTCGGATTCACTCCAAATGCATTTGATTCGATTAATAGACACTAGACAACATACCCACAGGTGTACAAGAGTCGTAGGTAGCCTAGTTTGGCCGCTGTGCCAGTTTCAAGGTGAGCTAGGATAAGGCTGAAAATGCCTTACTAACCACTGTCTACTTTTTCTGGTGAAAATCTCGATGTCGTCGGATTCACTCCAAATGCATTTGATTCGATTAATAGACACTAGACAACATACCCACAGGTGTACAAGAGTCGTAGGTAGCCTAGTTTGGCCGCTGTGCCAGTTGGAAGGTGAGCTAGGATAAGGCTGAAAATGCCTTACTATACACTGTCTACTTTTTCAGGTGAAAATCTCGATGTCGTCGGATTCACTCCAAATGCATTTGATTCGATTAATAGACACTAGACAACATACCCACAGGTGTACAAGAGTCGTAGGTAGCCTAGTTTGGCCGCTGTGCCAGTTGGAAGGTGAGCTAGGATAAGGCTGAAAATGCCTTACTATACACTGTCTACTTTTTCAGGTGAAAATCTCGATGTCGTCGGATTCACTCCAAATGCATTTGATTCGATTAATAGACACTAGACAACATACCCACAGGTGTACAAGAGTCGTAGGTAGCCTAGTTTGGCCGCTGTGCCAGTTGGAAGGTGAGCTAGGATAAGGCTGAAAATGCCTTACTATACACTGTCTACTTTTTCAGGTGAAAATCTCGATGTCGTCGGATTCACTCCAAATGCATTTGATTCGATTAATAGACACTAGACAACATACCCACAGGTGTACAAGAGTCGTAGGTAGCCTAGTTTGGCCGCTGTGCCAGTTGGAAGGTGAGCTAGGATAAGGCTGAAAATGCCTTACTATACACTGTCTACTTTTTCAGGTGAAAATCTCGATGTCGTCGGATTCACTCCAAATGCATTTGATTCGATTAATAGACACTAGACAACATACCCACAGGTGTACAAGAGTCGTAGGTAGCCTAGTTTGGCCGCTGTGCCAGTTGGAAGGTGAGCTAGGATAAGGCTGAAAATGCCTTACTATACACTGTCTACTTTTTCAGGTGAAAATCTCGATGTCGTCGGATTCACTCCAAATGCATTTGATTCGATTAATAGACACTAGACAACATACCCACAGGTGTACAAGAGTCGTAGGTAGCCTAGTTTGGCCGCTGTGCCAGTTGGAAGGTGAGCTAGGATAAGGCTGAAAATGCCTTACTATACACTATCTACTTTTTCAGGTGAAAATCTCGATGTCGTCGGATTCACTCCAAATGCATTTGATTCGATTAATAGACACTAGACAACATACCCACAGGTGTACAAGAGTCGTAGGTAGCCTAGTTTGGCCGCTGTGCCAGTTGGAAGGTGAGCTAGGATAAGGCTGAAAATGCCTTACTATACACTGTCTACTTTTTCAGGTGAAAATCTCGATGTCGTCGGATTCACTCCAAATGCATTTGATTCGATTAATAGACACTAGACAACATACCCACAGGTGTACAAGAGTCGTAGGTAGCCTAGTTTGGCCGCTGTGCCAGTTGGAAGGTGAGCTAGGATAAGGCTGAAAATGCCTTACTATACACTGTCTACTTTTTCAGGTGAAAATCTCGATGTCGTCGGATTCACTCCAAATGCATTTGATTCGATTAATAGACACTAGACAACATACCCACAGGTGTACAAGAGTCGTAGGTAGCCTAGTTTGGCCGCTGTGCCAGTTGGAAGGTGAGCTAGGATAAGGCTGAAAATGCCTTACTATACACTGTCTACTTTTTCAGGTGAAAATCTCGATGTCGTCGGATTCACTCCAAATGCATTTGATTCGATTAATAGACACTAGACAACATACCCACAGGTGTACAAGAGTCGTAGGTAGCCTAGTTTGGCCGCTGTGCCAGTTGGAAGGTGAGCTAGGATAAGGCTGAAAATGCCTTACTATACACTGTCTACTTTTTCAGGTGAAAATCTCGATGTCGTCGGATTCACTCCAAATGCATTTGATTCGATTAATAGACACTAGACAACATACCCACAAGTGTACAAGAGTCGTAGGTAGCCTAGTTTGGCCGCTGTGCCAGTTGGAAGGTGAGCTAGGATAAGGCTGAAAATGCCTTACTAACCACTGTCTACTTTTTCTGGTGAAAATCTCGATGTCGTCGGATTCACTCCAAATGCATTTGATTCGATTAATAGACACTAGACAACATACCCACAGGTGTACAAGAGTCGTAGGTAGCCTAGTTTGGCCGCTGTGCCAGTTGGAAGGTGAGCTAGGATAAGGCTGAAAATGCCTTACTATAACACTGTCTACTTTTTCAGGTGAAAATCTCGATGTCGTCGGATTCACTCCAAATGCATTTGATTCGATTAATAGACACTAGACAACATACCCACAGGTGTACAAGAGTCGTAGGTAGCCTAGTTTGGCCGCTGTGCCAGTTGGAAGGTGAGCTAGGATAAGGCTGAAAATGCCTTACTATACACTGTCTACTTTTTCAGGTGAAAATCTCGATGTCGTCGGATTCACTTCAAATGCATTTGATTCGATTAATAGACACTAGACAACATACCCACAGGTGTACAAGAGTCGTAGGTAGCCTAGTTTGGCCGCTGTGCCAGTTGGAAGGTGAGCTAGGATAAGGCTGAAAATGCCTTACTATACACTGTATACTTTTTCAGGTGAAAATCTCGATGTCGTCGGATTCACTCCAAATGCATTTGATTCGATTAATAGACACTAGACAACATACCCACAGGTGTACAAGAGTCGTAGGTAGCCTAGTTTGGCCGCTGTGCCAGTTGGAAGGTGAGCTAGGATAAGGCTGAAAATGCCTTACTATACACTGTCTACTTTTTCAGGTGAAAATCTCGATGTCGTCGGATTCACTCCAAATGCATTTGATTCGATTAATAGACACTAGACAACATACCCACAGGTGTACAAGAGTCGTAGGTAGCCTAGTTTGGCCGCTGTGCCAGTTGGAAGGTGAGCTAGGATAAGGCTGAAAATGCCTTACTATACACTGTTTACTTTTTCAGGTGAAAATCTCGATGTCGTCGGATTCACTCCAAATGCATTTGATTCGATTAATAGACACTAGACAACATACCCACAGGTGTACAAGAGTCGTAGGTAGCCTAGTTTGGCCGCTGTGCCAGTTGGAAGGTGAGCTAGGATAAGGCTGAAAATGCCTTACTATACACTGTCTACTTTTTCAGGTGAAAATCTCGATGTCGTCGGATTCACTCCAAATGCATTTGATTCGATTAATAGACACTAGACAACATACCCACAGGTGTACAAGAGTCGTAGGTAGCCTAGTTTGGCCGCTGTGCCAGTTGGAAGGTGAGCTAGGATAAGGCTGAAAATGCCTTACTATACACTGTCTACTTTTTCAGGTGAAAATCTCGATGTCGTCGGATTCACTCCAAATGCATTTGATTCGATTAATAGACACTAGACAACATACCCACAGGTGTACAAGAGTCGTAGGTAGCCTAGTTTGGCCGCTGTGCCAGTTGGAAGGTGAGCTAGGATAAGGCTGAAAATGCCTTACTATACACTGTCTACTTTTTCAGGTGAAAATCTCGATGTCGTCGGATTCACTCCAAATGCATTTGATTCGATTAATAGACACTAGACAACATACCCACAGGTGTACAAGAGTCGTAGGTAGCCTAGTTTGGCCGCTGTGCCAGTTGGAAGGTGAGCTAGGATAAGGCTGAAAATGCCTTACTATACACTGTCTACTTTTTCAGGTGAAAATCTCGATGTCGTCGGATTCACTCCAAATGCATTTGATTCGATTAATAGACACTAGACAACATACCCACAGGTGTACAAGAGTCGTAGGTAGCCTAGTTTGGCCGCTGTGCCAGTTGGAAGGTGAGCTAGGATAAGGCTGAAAATGCCTTACTATACACTGTCTACTTTTTCAGGTGAAAATCTCGATGTCGTCGGATTCACTCCAAATGCATTTGATTCGATTAATAGACACTAGACAACATACCCACAGGTGTACAAGAGTCGTAGGTAGCCTAGTTTGGCCGCTGTGCCAGTTGGAAGGTGAGCTAGGATAAGGCTGAAAATGCCTTACTATACACTGTCTACTTTTTCAGGTGAAAATCTCGATGTCGTCGGATTCACTCCAAATGCATTTGATTCGATTAATAGACACTAGACAACATACCCACAGGTGTACAAGAGTCGTAGGTAGCCTAGTTTGGCCGCTGTGCCAGTTGGAAGATGAGCTAGGATAAGGCTGAAAATGCCTTACTAACCACTGTCTACTTTTTCTGGTGAAAATCTCGATGTCGTCGGATTCACTCCAAATGCATTTGATTCGATTAATAGATACTAGACAACATACCCACAGGTGTACAAGAGTCGTAGGTAGCCTAGTTTGGCCGCTGTGCCAGTTTCAAGGTGAGCTAGGATAAGGCTGAAAATGCCTTACTATACACTGTCTACTTTTTCAGGTGAAAATCTCGATGTCGTCGGATTCACTCCAAATGCATTTGATTCGATTAATAGACACTAGACAACATACCCACAGGTGTACAAGAGTCGTAGGTAGCCTAGTTTGGCCGCTGTGCCAGTTGGAAGGTGAGCTAGGATAAGGCTGAAAATGCCTTACTATACACTGTTTACTTTTTCAGGTGAAAATCTCGATGTCGTCGGATTCACTCCAAATGCATTTGATTCGATTAATAGACACTAGACAACATACCCACAGGTGTACAAGAGTCGTAGGTAGCCTAGTTTGGCCGCTGTGCCAGTTGGAAGGTGAGCTAGGATAAGGCTGAAAATGCCTTACTATACACTGTCTACTTTTTCAGGTGAAAATCTCGATGTCGTCGGATTCACTCCAAATGCATTTGATTCGATTAATAGACACTAGACAACATACCCACAGGTGTACAAGAGTCGTAGGTAGCCTAGTTTGGCCGCTGTGCCAGTTGGAAGGTGAGCTAGGATAAGGCTGAAAATGCCTTACTATACACTGTCTACTTTTTCAGGTGAAAATCTCGATGTCGTCGGATTCACTCCAAATGCATTTGATTCGATTAATAGACACTAGACAACATACCCACAGGTGTACAAGAGTCGTAGGTAGCCTAGTTTGGCCGCTGTGCCAGTTGGAAGGTGAGCTAGGATAAGGCTGAAAATGCCTTACTATACACTGTCTACTTTTTCAGGTGAAAATCTCGATGTCGTCGGATTCACTCCAAATGCATTTGATTCGATTAATAGACACTAGACAACATACCCACAGGTGTACAAGAGTCGTAGGTAGCCTAGTTTGGCCGCTGTGCCAGTTGGAAGGTGAGCTAGGATAAGGCTGAAAATGCCTTACTATACACTGTCTACTTTTTCAGGTGAAAATCTCGATGTCGTCGGATTCACTCCAAATGCATTTGATTCGATTAATAGACACTAGACAACATACCCACAGGTGTACAAGAGTCGTAGGTAGCCTAGTTTGGCCGCTGTGCCAGTTGGAAGGTGAGCTAGGATAAGGCTGAAAATGCCTTACTATACACTGTCTACTTTTTCAGGTGAAAATCTCGATGTCGTCGGATTCACTCCAAATGCATTTGATTCGATTAATAGACACTAGACAACATACCCACAGGTGTACAAGAGTCGTAGGTAGCCTAGTTTGGCCGCTGTGCCAGTTGGAAGGTGAGCTAGGATAAGGCTGAAAATGCCTTACTGTACACTGTTTACTTTTTCAGGTGAAAATCTCGATGTCGTCGGATTCACTCCAAATGCATTTGATTCGATTAATAGACACTAGACAACATACCCACAGGTGTACAAGAGTCGTAGGTAGCCTAGTTTGGCCGCTGTGCCAGTTGGAAGGTGAGCTAGGATAAGGCTGAAAATGCCTTACTATACACTGTCTACTTTTTCAGGTGAAAATCTCGATGTCGTCGGATTCACTCCAAATGCATTTGATTCGATTAATAGACACTAGACAACATACCCACAGGTGTACAAGAGTCGTAGGTAGCCTAGTTTGGCCGCTGTGCCAGTTGGAAGGTGAGCTAGGATAAGGCTGAAAATGCCTTACTATACACTGTCTACTTTTTCAGGTGAAAATCTCGATGTCGTCGGATTCACTCCAAATGCATTTGATTCGATTAATAGACACTAGACAACATACCCACAGGTGTACAAGAGTCGTAGGTAGCCTAGTTTGGCCGCTGTGCCAGTTGGAAGGTGAGCTAGGATAAGGCTGAAAATGCCTTACTATACACTGTTTACTTTTTCAGGTGAAAATCTCGATGTCGTCGGATTCACTCCAAATGCATTTGATTCGATTAATAGACACTAGACAACATACCCACAGGTGTACAAGAGTCGTAGGTAGCCTAGTTTGGCCGCTGTGCCAGTTGGAAGGTGAGCTAGGATAAGGCTGAAAATGCCTTACTATACACTGTTTACTTTTTCAGGTGAAAATCTCGATGTCGTCGGATTCACTCCAAATGCATTTGATTCGATTAATAGACACTAGACAACATACCCACAGGTGTACAAGAGTCGTAGGTAGCCTAGTTTGGCCGCTGTGCCAGTTGGAAGGTGAGCTAGGATAAGGCTGAAAATGCCTTACTATACACTGTCTACTTTTTCAGGTGAAAATCTCGATGTCGTCGGATTCACTCCAAATGCATTTGATTCGATTAATAGACACTAGACAACATACCCACAGGTGTACAAGAGTCGTAGGTAGCCTAGTTTGGCCGCTGTGCCAGTTGGAAGGTGAGCTAGGATAAGGCTGAAAATGCCTTACTATACACTGTCTACTTTTTCAGGTGAAAATCTCGATGTCGTCGGATTCACTCCAAATGCATTTGATTCGATTAATAGACACTAGACAACATACCCACAGGTGTACAAGAGTCGTAGGTAGCCTAGTTTGGCCGCTGTGCCAGTTGGAAGGTGAGCTAGGATAAGGCTGAAAATGCCTTACTATACACTGTCTACTTTTTCAGGTGAAAATCTCGATGTCGTCGGATTCACTCCAAATGCATTTGATTCGATTAATAGACACTAGACAACATACCCACAGGTGTACAAGAGTCGTAGGTAGCCTAGTTTGGCCGCTGTGCCAGTTGGAAGGTGAGCTAGGATAAGGCTGAAAATGCCTTACTATACACTGTCTACTTTTTCAGGTGAAAATCTCGATGTCGTCGGATTCACTCCAAATGCATTTGATTCGATTAATAGACACTAGACAACATACCCACAGGTGTACAAGAGTCGTAGGTAGCCTAGTTTGGCCGCTGTGCCAGTTGGAAGGTGAGCTAGGATAAGGCTGAAAATGCCTTACTATACACTGTCTACTTTTTCAGGTGAAAATCTCGATGTCGTCGGATTCACTCCAAATGCATTTGATTCGATTAATAGACACTAGACAACATACCCACAGGTGTACAAGAGTCGTAGGTAGCCTAGTTTGGCCGCTGTGCCAGTTGGAAGGTGAGCTAGGATAAGGCTGAAAATGCCTTACTATACACTGTCTACTTTTTCAGGTGAAAATCTCGATGTCGTCGGATTCACTCCAAATGCATTTGATTCGATTAATAGACACTAGACAACATACCCACAGGTGTACAAGAGTCGTAGGTAGCCTAGTTTGGCCGCTGTGCCAGTTGGAAGGTGAGCTAGGATAAGGCTGAAAATGCCTTACTATACACTGTCTACTTTTTCAGGTGAAAATCTCGATGTCGTCGGATTCACTCCAAATGCATTTGATTCGATTAATAGACACTAGACAACATACCCACAGGTGTACAAGAGTCGTAGGTAGCCTAGTTTGGCCGCTGTGCCAGTTGGAAGGTGAGCTAGGATAAGGCTGAAAATGCCTTACTATACACTGTCTACTTTTTCAGGTGAAAATCTCGATGTCGTCGGATTCACTCCAAATGCATTTGATTCGATTAATAGACACTAGACAACATACCCACAGGTGTACAAGAGTCGTAGGTAGCCTAGTTTGGCCGCTGTGCCAGTTGGAAGGTGAGCTAGGATAAGGCTGAAAATGCCTTACTATACACTGTCTACTTTTTCAGGTGAAAATCTCGATGTCTTCGGATTCACTCCAAATGCATTTGATTCGATTAATAGACACTAGACAACATACCCACAGGTGTACAAGAGTCGTAGGTAGCCTAGTTTGGCCGCTGTGCCAGCTGGAAGGTGAGCTAGGATAAGGCTGAAAATGCCTTACTATACACTGTCTACTTTTTCAGGTGAAAATCTCGATGTCTTCGGATTCACTCCAAATGCATTTGATTCGATTAATAGACACTAGACAACATACCCACAGGTGTACAAGAGTCGTAGGTAGCCTAGTTTGGCCGCTGTGCCAGCTGGAAGGTGAGCTAGGATAAGGCTGAAAATGCCTTACTATACACTGTCTACTTTTTCAGGTGAAAATCTCGATGTCTTCGGATTCACTCCAAATGCATTTGATTCGATTAATAGACACTAGACAACATACCCACAGGTGTACAAGAGTCGTAGGTAGCCTAGTTTGGCCGCTGTGCCAGTTGGAAGGTGAGCTAGGATAAGGCTGAAAATGCCTTACTATACACTGTCTACTTTTTCAGGTGAAAATCTCGATGTCGTCGGATTCACTCCAAATGCATTTGATTCGATTAATAGACACTAGACAACATACCCACAGGTGTACAAGAGTCGTAGGTAGCCTAGTTTGGCCGCTGTGCCAGTTGGAAGGTGAGCTAGGATAAGGCTGAAAATGCCTTACTATACACTGTCTACTTTTTCAGGTGAAAATCTCGATGTCGTCGGATTCACTCCAAATGCATTTGATTCGATTAATAGACACTAGACAACATACCCACAGGTGTACAAGAGTCGTAGGTAGCCTAGTTTGGCCGCTGTGCCAGCTGGAAGGTGAGCTAGGATAAGGCTGAAAATGCCTTACTATACACTGTCTACTTTTTCAGGTGAAAATCTCGATGTCGTCGGATTCACTCCAAATGCATTTGATTCGATTAATAGACACTAGACAACATACCCACAGGTGTACAAGAGTCGTAGGTAGCCTAGTTTGGCCGCTGTGCCAGTTGGAAGGTGAGCTAGGATAAGGCTGAAAATGCCTTACTATACACTGTCTACTTTTTCAGGTGAAAATCTCGATGTCGTCGGATTCACTCCAAATGCATTTGATTCGATTAATAGACACTAGACAACATACCCACAGGTGTACAAGAGTCGTAGGTAGCCTAGTTTGGCCGCTGTGCCAGTTGGAAGGTGAGCTAGGATAAGGCTGAAAATGCCTTACTATACACTGTCTACTTTTTCAGGTGAAAATCTCGATGTCGTCGGATTCACTCCAAATGCATTTGATTCGATTAATAGACACTAGACAACATACCCACAGGTGTACAAGAGTCGTAGGTAGCCTAGTTTGGCCGCTGTGCCAGTTGGAAGGTGAGCTAGGATAAGGCTGAAAATGCCTTACTATACACTGTCTACTTTTTCAGGTGAAAATCTCGATGTCGTCGGATTCACTCCAAATGCATTTGATTCGATTAATAGACACTAGACAACATACCCACAGGTGTACAAGAGTCGTAGGTAGCCTAGTTTGGCCGCTGTGCCAGTTGGAAGGTGAGCTAGGATAAGGCTGAAAATGCCTTACTATACACTGTCTACTTTTTCAGGTGAAAATCTCGATGTCGTCGGATTCACTCCAAATGCATTTGATTCGATTAATAGACACTAGACAACATACCCACAGGTGTACAAGAGTCGTAGGTAGCCTAGTTTGGCCGCTGTGCCAGTTGGAAGGTGAGCTAGGATAAGGCTGAAAATGCCTTACTATACACTGTCTACTTTTTCAGGTGAAAATCTCGATGTCGTCGGATTCACTCCAAATGCATTTGATTCGATTAATAGACACTAGACAACATACCCACAGGTGTACAAGAGTCGTAGGTAGCCTAGTTTGGCCGCTGTGCCAGTTGGAAGGTGAGCTAGGATAAGGCTGAAAATGCCTTACTATACACTGTCTACTTTTTCAGGTGAAAATCTCGATGTCGTCGGATTCACTCCAAATGCATTTGATTCGATTAATAGACACTAGACAACATACCCACAGGTGTACAAGAGTCGTAGGTAGCCTAGTTTGGCCGCTGTGCCAGTTGGAAGGTGAGCTAGGATAAGGCTGAAAATGCCTTACTATACACTGTCTACTTTTTCAGGTGAAAATCTCGATGTCGTCGGATTCACTCCAAATGCATTTGATTCGATTAATAGACACTAGACAACATACCCACAGGTGTACAAGAGTCGTAGGTAGCCTAGTTTGGCCGCTGTGCCAGTTGGAAGGTGAGCTAGGATAAGGCTGAAAATGCCTTACTATACACTGTTTACTTTTTCAGGTGAAAATCTCGATGTCGTCGGATTCACTCCAAATGCATTTGATTCGATTAATAGACACTAGACAACATACCCACAAGTGTACAAGAGTCGTAGGTAGCCTAGTTTGGCCGCTGTGCCAGTTGGAAGGTGAGCTAGGATAAGGCTGAAAATGCCTTACTATACACTGTCTACTTTTTCAGGTGAAAATCTCGATGTCGTCGGATTCACTCCAAATGCATTTGATTCGATTAATAGACACTAGACAACATACCCACAGGTGTACAAGAGTCGTAGGTAGCCTAGTTTGGCCGCTGTGCCAGTTGGAAGGTGAGCTAGGATAAGGCTGAAAATGCCTTACTATACACTGTCTACTTTTTCAGGTGAAAATCTCGATGTCGTCGGATTCACTCCAAATGCATTTGATTCGATTAATAGACACTAGACAACATACCCACAGGTGTACAAGAGTCGTAGGTAGCCTAGTTTGGCCGCTGTGCCAGTTGGAAGGTGAGCTAGGATAAGGCTGAAAATGCCTTACTATACACTGTCTACTTTTTCAGGTGAAAATCTCGATGTCGTCGGATTCACTCCAAATGCATTTGATTCGATTAATAGACACTAGACAACATACCCACAGGTGTACAAGAGTCGTAGGTAGCCTAGTTTGGCCGCTGTGCCAGTTGGAAGGTGAGCTAGGATAAGGCTGAAAATGCCTTACTATACACTGTTTACTTTTTCAGGTGAAAATCTCGATGTCGTCGGATTCACTCCAAATGCATTTGATTCGATTAATAGACACTAGACAACATACCCACAGGTGTACAAGAGTCGTAGGTAGCCTAGTTTGGCCGCTGTGCCAGTTGGAAGGTGAGCTAGGATAAGGCTGAAAATGCCTTACTATACACTGTCTACTTTTTCAGGTGAAAATCTCGATGTCGTCGGATTCACTCCAAATGCATTTGATTCGATTAATAGACACTAGACAACATACCCACAGGTGTACAAGAGTCGTAGGTAGCCTAGTTTGGCCGCTGTGCCAGTTGGAAAGTGAGCTAGGATAAGGCTGAAAATGCCTTGCTATACACTGTCTACTTTTTCAGGTGAAAATCTCGATGTCGTCGGATTCACTCCAAATGCATTTGATTCGATTAATAGACACTAGACAACATACCCACAGGTGTACAAGAGTCGTAGGTAGCCTAGTTTGGCCGCTGTGCCAGTTGGAAGGTGAGCTAGGATAAGGCTGAAAATGCCTTACTATACACTGTCTACTTTTTCAGGTGAAAATCTCGATGTCGTCGGATTCACTCCAAATGCATTTGATTCGATTAATAGACACTAGACAACATACCCACAGGTGTACAAGAGTCGTAGGTAGCCTAGTTTGGCCGCTGTGCCAGTTGGAAGGTGAGCTAGGATAAGGCTGAAAATGCCTTACTATACACTGTCTACTTTTTCAGGTGAAAATCTCGATGTCGTCGGATTCACTCCAAATGCATTTGATTCGATTAATAGACACTAGACAACATACCCACAGGTGTACAAGAGTCGTAGGTAGCCTAGTTTGGCCGATGTGCCAGTTGGAAGGTGAGCTAGGATAAGGCTGAAAATGCCTTACTATACACTGTCTACTTTTTCAGGTGAAAATCTCGATGTCGTCGGATTCACTCCAAATGCATTTGATTCGATTAATAGACACTAGACAACATACCCACAGGTGTACAAGAGTCGTAGGTAGAATAGTTTGGCCGCTGTGCCAGTTGGAAGGTGAGCTAGGATAAGGCTGAAAATGCCTGTCTATTTTTTCAGGTGAAAATCTCGATGTCGTCGGATTCACTCCAAATGCATTTGATTCGATTAATAGACACTAGACAACATACCCACAGGTGTACAAGAGTCGTAGGTAGCCTAGTTTGGCCGCTGTGCCAGTTGGAAGGTGAGCTAGAATAAGGCTGAAAATGCCTTACTATACACTGCCTACTTTTTCAGGTGAAAATCTCGATGTCGTCGGATTCACTCCAAATGCATTTGATTCGATTAATAGACACTAGACAACATACCCACAGGTGTACAAGAGTCGTAGGTAGCCTAGTTTGGCCGCTGTGCCAGTTGGAAGGTGAGCTAGAATAAGGCTGAAAATGCCTTACTATACACTGCTTACTTTTTCAGGTGAAAATCTCGATGTCGTCGGATTCACTCCAAATGCATTTGATTCGATTAATAGACGCTAGACAACATACCCACAGGTGTACAAGAGTCGTAGGTAGCCTAGTTTGGCCGCTGTGCCAGTTGGAAGGTGAGCTAGGATAAGGCTGAAAATGCCTTACTATACACTGTCTACTTTTTCAGGTGAAAATCTCGATGTCGTCGGATTCACTCCAAATGCATTTGATTCGATTAATAGACACTAGACAACATACCCACAGGTGTACAAGAGTCGTAGGTAGCCTAGTTTGGCCGCTGTGCCAGTTGGAAGGTGAGCTAGGATAAGGCTGAAAATGCCTTACTATACACTGTTTACTTTTTCAGGTGAAAATCTCGATGTCGTCGGATTCACTCCAAATGCATTTGATTCGATTAATAGACACTAGACAACATACCCACAGGTGTACAAGAGTCGTAGGTAGCCTAGTTTGGCCGCTGTGCCAGTTGGAAGGTGAGCTAGGATAAGGCTGAAAATGCCTTACTATACACTGTCTACTTTTTCAGGTGAAAATCTCGATGTCGTCGGATTCACTCCAAATGCATTTGATTCGCTTAATAGACACTAGACAACATACCCACAGGTGTACAAGAGTCGTAGGTAGCCTAGTTTGGCCGCTGTGCCAGTTGGAAGGTGAGCTAGGATAAGGCTGAAAATGCCTTACTATACACTGTCTACTTTTTCAGGTGAAAATCTCGATGTCGTCGGATTCACTCCAAATGCATTTGATTCGATTAATAGACACTAGACAACATACCCACAGGTGTACAAGAGTCGTAGGTAGCCTAGTTTGGCCGCTGTGCCAGTTGGAAGGTGAGCTAGGATAAGGCTGAAAATGCCTTACTATACACTGTCTACTTTTTCAGGTGAAAATCTCGATGTCGTCGGATTCACTCCAAATGCATTTGATTCGATTAATAGACACTAGACAACATACCCACAGGTGTACAAGAGTCGTAGGTAGCCTAGTTTGGCCGCTGTGCCAGTTGGAAGGTGAGCTAGAATAAGGCTGAAAATGCCTTACTATACACTGTCTACTTTTTCAGGTGAAAATCTCGATGTCGTCGGATTCACTCCAAATGCATTTGATTCGATTAATAGACACTAGACAACATACCCACAGGTGTACAAGAGTCGTAGGTAGCCTAGTTTGGCCGATGTGCCAGTTGGAAGGTGAGCTAGGATAAGGCTGAAAATGCCTTACTATACACTGTCTACTTTTTCAGGTGAAAATCTCGATGTCGTCGGATTCACTCCAAATGCATTTGATTCGATTAATAGACACTAGACAACATACCCACAGGTGTACAAGAGTCGTAGGTAGCCTAGTTTGGCCGCTGTGCCAGTTGGAAAGTGAGCTAGGATAAGGCTGAAAATGCCTTGCTATACACTGTCTACTTTTTCAGGTGAAAATCTCGATGTCGTCGGATTCACTCCAAATGCATTTGATTCGATTAATAGACACTAGACAACATACCCACAGGTGTACAAGAGTCGTAGGTAGCCTAGTTTGGCCGCTGTGCCAGTTGGAAGGTGAGCTAGGATAAGGCTGAAAATGCCTTACTATACACTGTCTACTTTTTCAGGTGAAAATCTCGATGTCGTCGGATTCACTCCAAATGCATTTGATTCGATTAATAGACACTAGACAACATACCCACAGGTGTACAAGAGTCGTAGGTAGCCTAGTTTGGCCGCTGTGCCAGTTGGAAGGTGAGCTAGGATAAGGCTGAAAATGCCTTACTATACACTGTCTACTTTTTCAGGTGAAAATCTCGATGTCGTCGGATTCACTCCAAATGCATTTGATTCGATTAATAGACACTAGACAACATACCCACAGGTGTACAAGAGTCGTAGGTAGCCTAGTTTGGCCGCTGTGCCAGTTGGAAGGTGAGCTAGAATAAGGCTGAAAATGCCTTACTATACACTGCCTACTTTTTCAGGTGAAAATCTCGATGTCGTCGGATTCACTCCAAATGCATTTGATTCGATTAATAGACACTAGACAACATACCCACAGGTGTACAAGAGTCGTAGGTAGCCTAGTTTGGCCGCTGTGCCAGTTGGAAGGTGAGCTAGAATAAGGCTGAAAATGCCTTACTATACACTGCTTACTTTTTCAGGTGAAAATCTCGATGTCGTCGGATTCACTCCAAATGCATTTGATTCGATTAATAGACGCTAGACAACATACCCACAGGTGTACAAGAGTCGTAGGTAGCCTAGTTTGGCCGCTGTGCCAGTTGGAAGGTGAGCTAGGATAAGGCTGAAAATGCTGTCTACTTTTTCATGTGAAAATCTCGACGTCGTCGGATTCACTCCAAATGCATTTGATTCGATTAATAGACACTAGACAACATACCCACAGGTGTACAAGAGTCGTAGGTAGCCTAGTTTGGCCGCTGTGCCAGTTGGAAGGTGAGCTAGGATAAGGCTGAAAATGCCTTACTATACACTGTCTACTTTTTCAGGTGAAAATCTCGATGTCGTCGGATTCACTCCAAATGCATTTGATTCGATTAATAGACACTAGACAACATACCCACAGATGTACAAGAGTCGTAGGTAGCCTAGTTTGGCCGCTGTGCCAGTTGGAAGGTGAGCTAGGATAAGGCTGAAAATGCTGTCTACTTTTTCATGTGAAAATCTCGACGTCGTCGGATTCACTCCAAATGCATTTGATTCGATTAATAGACACTAGACAACATACCCACAGGTGTACAAGAGTCGTAGGTAGCCTAGTTTGGCCGCTGTGCCAGTTGGAAGGTGAGCTAGGATAAGGCTGAAAATGCCTTACTATACACTGTCTACTTTTTCAGGTGAAAATCTCGATGTCGTCGGATTCACTCCAAATGCATTTGATTCGATTAATAGACACTAGACAACATACCCACAGGTGTACAAGAGTCGTAGGTAGCCTAGTTTGGCCGCTGTGCCAGTTGGAAGGTGAGCTAGGATAAGGCTGAAAATGCCTTACTATACACTGTCTACTTTTTCAGGTGAAAATCTCGATGTCGTCGGATTCACTCCAAATGCATTTGATTCGATTAATAGACACTAGACAACATACCCACAGGTGTACAAGAGTCGTAGGTAGCCTAGTTTGGCCGCTGTGCCAGTTGGAAGGTGAGCTAGGATAAGGCTGAAAATGCCTTACTATACACTGTCCACTTTTTCTGGTGAAAATCTCGATGTCGTCGGATTCACTCCAAATGCATTTGATTCGATTAATAGACACTAGACAACATACCCACAGGTGTACAAGAGTCGTAGGTAGCCTAGTTTGGCCGCTGTGCCAGTTGGAAGGTGAGCTAGGATAAGGCTGAAAATGCCTTACTATACACTGTCTACTTTTTCTGGTGACAATCTCGATGTCGTCGGATTCACTCCAAATGCATTTGATTCGATTAATAGACACTAGACAACATACCCACAGGTGTACAAGAGTCGTAGGTAGCCTAGTTTGGCCGCTGTGCCAGTTGGAAGGTGAGCTAGGATAAGGCTGAAAATGCCTTACTAACCACTGTCTACTTTTTCTGGTGAAAATCTCGATGTCGTCGGATTCACTCCAAATGCATTTGATTCGATTAATAGACACTAGACAACATACCCACAGGTGTACAAGAGTCGTAGGTAGCCTAGTTTGGCCGCTGTGCCAGTTGGAAGGTGAGCTAGGATAAGGCTGAAAATGCCTTACTATACACTGTCTACTTTTTCAGGTGAAAATCTCGATGTCGTCGGATTCACTCCAAATGCATTTGATTCGATTAATAGACACTAGACAACATACCCACAGGTGTACAAGAGTCGTAGGTAGCCTAGTTTGGCCGCTGTGCCAGTTGGAAGGTGAGCTAGGATAAGGCTGAAAATGCCTTACTATACACTGTCTACTTTTTCAGGTGAAAATCTCGATGTCGTCGGATTCACTCCAAATGCATTTGATTCGATTAATAGACACTAGACAACATACCCACAGGTGTACAAGAGTCGTAGGTAGCCTAGTTTGGCCGCTGTGCCAGTTGGAAGGTGAGCTAGGATAAGGCTGAAAATGCCTTACTATACACTGTCTACTTTTTCAGGTGAAAATCTCGATGTCGTCGGATTCACTCCAAATGCATTTGATTCGATTAATAGACACTAGACAACATACCCACAGGTGTACAAGAGTCGTAGGTAGCCTAGTTTGGCCGCTGTGCCAGTTGGAAGGTGAGCTAGGATAAGGCTGAAAATGCATTACTATACACTGTCTACTTTTTCAGGTGAAAATCTCGATGTCGTCGGATTCACTCCAAATGCATTTGATTCGATTAATAGACACTAGACAACATACCCACAGGTGTACAAGAGTCGTAGGTAGCCTAGTTTGGCCGCTGTGCCAGTTGGAAGGTGAGCTAGGATAAGGCTGAAAATGCATTACTATACACTGTCTACTTTTTCAGGTGAAAATCTCGATGTCGTCGGATTCACTCCAAATGCATTTGATTCGATTAATAGACACTAGACAACATACCCACAGGTGTACAAGAGTCGTAGGTAGCCTAGTTTGGCCGCTGTGCCAGTTGGAAGGTGAGCTAGGATAAGGCTGAAAATGCCTTACTATACACTGTCTACTTTTTCAGGTGAAAATCTCGATGTCGTCGGATTCACTCCAAATGCATTTGATTCGATTAATAGACACTAGACAACATACCCACAGGTGTACAAGAGTCGTAGGTAGCCTAGTTTGGCCGCTGTGCCAGTTGGAAGGTGAGCTAGCTGTCTACTTTTTCAGGTGAAAATCTCGATGTCGTCGGATTCACTCCAAATGCATTTGATTCGATTAATAGACACTAGACAACATACCCACAGGTGTACAAGAGTCGTAGGTAGCCTAGTTTGGCCGCTGTGCCAGTTGGAAGGTGAGCTAGGATAAGGCTGAAAATGCCTTACTATACACTGTATACTTTTTCAGGTGAAAATCTCGATGTCGTCGGATTCACTCCAAATGCATTTGATTCGATTAATAGACACTAGACAACATACCCACAGGTGTACAAGAGTCGTAGGTAGCCTAGTTTGGCCGCTGTGCCAGTTGGAAGGTGATCTAGGATAAGGCTGAAAATGCCTTACTATACACTGTGTACTTTTTCAGGTGAAAATCTCGATGTCGTCGGATTCACTCCAAATGCATTTGATTCGATTAATAGACACTAGACAACATACCCACAGGTGTACAAGAGTCGTAGGTAGCCTAGTTTGGCCGCTGTGCCAGTTGGAAGGTGAGCTAGGATAAGGCTGAAAATGCCTTACTATACACTGTCTACTTTTTCAGGTGAAAATCTCGATGTCGTCGGATTCACTCCAAATGCATTTGATTCGATTAATAGACACTAGACAACATACCCACAGGTGTACAAGAGTCGTAGGTAGCCTAGTTTGGCCGCTGTGCCAGTTGGAAAGTGAGCTAGGATAAGGCTGAAAATGCCTTGCTATACACTGTCTACTTTTTCAGGTGAAAATCTCGATGTCGTCGGATTCACTCCAAATGCATTTGATTCGATTAATAGACACTAGACAACATACCCACAGGTGTACAAGAGTCGTAGGTAGCCTAGTTTGGCCGCTGTGCCAGTTGGAAGGTGAGCTAGGATAAGGCTGAAAATGCCTTACTATACACTGTCTACTTTTTCAGGTGAAAATCTCGATGTCGTCGGATTCACTCCAAATGCATTTGATTCGATTAATAGACGCTAGACAACATACCCACAGGTGTACAAGAGTCGTAGGTAGCCTAGTTTGGCCGCTGTGCCAGTTGGAAGGTGAGCTAGGATAAGGCTGAAAATGCATTACTATACACTGTCTACTTTTTCAGGTGAAAATCTCGATGTCGTCGGATTCACTCCAAATGCATTTGATTCGATTAATAGACACTAGACAACATACCCACAGGTGTACAAGAGTCGTAGGTAGCCTAGTTTGGCCGCTGTGCCAGTTGGAAGGTGAGAGGATAAGGCTGAAAATGCCTTACTATACACTGTCTACTTTTTCAGGTGAAAATCTCGATGTCGTCGGATTCACTCCAAATGCATTTGATTCGATTAATAGACACTAGACAACATACCCACAGGTGTACAAGAGTCGTAGGTAGCCTAGTTTGGCCGCTGTGCCAGTTGGAAGGTGAGCTAGGATAAGGCTGAAAATGCCTTACTATACACAGTCTACTTTTTCAGGTGAAAATCTCGATGTCGTCGGATTCACTCCAAATGCATTTGATTCGATTAATAGACACTAGACAACATACCCACAGGTGTACAAGAGTCGTAGGTAGCCTAGTTTGGCCGCTGTGCCAGTTGGAAGGTGAGCTAGGATAAGGCTGAAAATGCCTTACTATACACTGTCTACTTTTTCAGGTGAAAATCTCGATGTCGTCGGATTCACTCCAAATGCATTTGATTCGATTAATAGACACTAGACAACATACCCACAGGTGTACAAGAGTCGTAGGTAGCCTAGTTTGGCCGCTGTGCCAGTTGGAAGGTGAGCTAGGATAAGGCTGAAAATGCCTTACTATACACTGTCTACTTTTTCAGGTGAAAATCTTGATGTCGTCGGATTCACTCCAAATGCATTTGATTCGATTAATAGACACTAGACAACATACCCACAGGTGTACAAGAGTCGTAGGTAGCCTAGTTTGGCCGCTGTGCCAGTTGGAAGGTGAGCTAGGATAAGGCTGAAAATGCCTTACTATAACACTGTCTACTTTTTCAGGTGAAAATCTCGATGTCGTCGGATTCACTCCAAATGCATTTGATTCGATTAATAGACACTAGACAACATACCCACAGGTGTACAAGAGTCGTAGGTAGCCTAGTTTGGCCGCTGTGCCAGTTGGAAGGTGAGCTAGGATAAGGCTGAAAATGCCTTACTATAACACTGTCTACTTTTTCAGGTGAAAATCTCGATGTCGTCGGATTCACTCCATATGCATTTGATTCGATTAATAGACACTAGACAACATACCCACAGGTGTACAAGAGTCGTAGGTAGCCTAGTTTGGCCGCTGTGCCAGTTGGAAGGTGAGCTAGGATAAGGCTAAAAATGCCTTACTATACACTGTCTACTTTTTCAGGTGAAAATCTCGATGTCGTCGGATTCACTCCAAATGCATTTGATTCGATTAATAGATACTAGACAACATACCCACAGGTGTACAAGAGTCGTAGGTAGCCTAGTTTGGCCGCTGTGCCAGTTGGAAGGTGAGCTAGGATAAGGCTGAAAATGCCTTACTAACCACTGTCTACTTTTTCTGGTGAAAATCTCGATGTCGTCGGATTCACTCCAAATGCATTTGATTCGATTAATAGATACAAGACAACATACCCACAGGTGTACAAGAGTCGTAGGTAGCCTAGTTTGGCCGCTGTGCCAGTTGGAAGGTGAGCTAGGATAAGGCTGAAAATGCCTTACTATACACTGTCTACTTTTTCTGGTGAAAATCTCGATGTCGTCGGATTCACTCCAAATGCATTTGATTCGGTTAATAGACACTAGACAACATACCCACAGGTGTACAAGAGTCGTAGGTAGCCTAGTTTGGCCGCTGTGCCAGTTGGAAGGTGAGCTAGGATAAGGCTGAAAATGCCTTACTATACACTGTCTACTTTTTCAGGTGAAAATCTCGATGTCGTCGGATTCACTCCAAATGCATTTGATTCGATTAATAGACACTAGACAACATACCCACAGGTGTACAAGAGTCGTAGGTAGCCTAGTTTGGCCGCTGTGCCAGTTGGAAGGTGAGCTAGGATAAGGCTGAAAATGCCTTACTATACACTGTCTACTTTTTCAGGTGAAAATCTCGATGTCGTCGGATTCACTCCAAATGCATTTGATTCGATTAATAGACACTAGACAACATACCCACAGGTGTACAAGAGTCGTAGGTAGCCTAGTTTGGCCGCTGTGCCAGTTGGAAGGTGAGCTAGGATAAGGCTGAAAATGCCTTACTATACACTGTCTACTTTTTCTGGTGAAAATCTCGATGTCGTCGGATTCACTCCAAATGCATTTGATTCGATTAATAGACACTAGACAACATACCCACAGGTGTACAAGAGTCGTAGGTAGCCTAGTTTGGCCGCTGTGCCAGTTGGAAGGTGAGCTAGGATAAGGCTGAAAATGCCTTACTATACACTGTCTACTTTTTCAGGTGAAAATCTCGATGTCGTCGGATTCACTCCAAATGCATTTGATTCGATTAATAGACACTAGACAACATACCCACAGGTGTACAAGAGTCGTAGGTAGCCTAGTTTGGCCGCTGTGCCAGTTGGAAGGTGAGCTAGGATAAGGCTGAAAATGCCTTACTATACACTGTCTACTTTTTCAGGTGAAAATCTCGATGTCGTCGGAATCACTCCAAATGCATTTGATTCGATTAATAGACACTAGACAACATACAGGTGTACAAGAGTCGTAGGTAGCCTAGTTTGGCCGCTGTGCCAGTTGGAAGGTGAGCTAGGATAAGGCTGAAAATGCCTTACTATACACTGTCTACTTTTTCAGGTGAAAATCTCGATGTCGTCGGATTCACTCCAAAAGCATTTGATTCGATTAATAGACACTAGACAACATACCCACAGGTGTACAAGAGTCGTAGGTAGCCTAGTTTGGCCGCTGTGCCAGTTGGAAGGTGAGCTAGGATAAGGCTGAAAATGCCTTACTATACACTGCTTACTTTTTCAGGTGAAAATCTCGATGTCGTCGGATTCACTCCAAATGCATTTGATTCGATTAATAGACACTAGACAACATACCCACAGGTGTACAAGAGTCGTAGGTAGCCTAGTTTGGCCGCTGTGCCAGTTGGAAGGTGAGCTAGGATAAGGCTGAAAATGCCTTACTATACACTGCTTACTTTTTCAGGTGAAAATCTCGATGTCGTCGGATTCACTCCAAATGCATTTGATTCGATTAATAGACACTAGACAACATACCCACAGGTGTACAAGAGTCGTAGGTAGCCTAGTTTGGCCGCTGTGCCAGTTGGAAGGTGAGCTAGGATAAGGCTGAAAATGCCTTACTATACACTGTCTACTTTTTCAGGTGAAAATCTCGAGGTCGTCGGATTCACTCCAAATGCATTTGATTCGATTAATAGACACTAGACAACATACCCACAGGTGTACAAGAGTCGTAGGTAGCCTAGTTTGGCCGCTGTGCCAGTTGGAAGGTGAGCTAGGATAAGGCTGAAAATGCCTTACTAACCACTGTCTACTTTTTCTGGTGAAAATCTCGATGTCGTCGGATTCACTCCAAATGCATTTGATTCGATTAATAGATACTAGACAACATACCCACAGGTGTACAAGAGTCGTAGGTAGCCTAGTTTGGCCGCTGTGCCAGTTGGAAGGTGAGCTAGGATAAGGCTGAAAATGCCTTACTATACACTGTCTACTTTTTCAGGTGAAAATCTCGAGGTCGTCGGATTCACTCCAAATGCATTTGATTCGATTAATAGACACTAGACAACATACCCACAGGTGTACAAGAGTCGTAGGTAGCCTAGTTTGGCCGCTGTGCCAGTTGGAAGGTGAGCTAGGATAAGGCTGAAAATGCCTTACTATACACTGTCTACTTTTTCAGGTGAAAATCTCGATGTCGTCGGATACACTCCAAATGCATTTGATTCCATTAATAGACACTAGACAACATACCCACAGGTGTACAAGAGTCGTAGGTAGCCTAGTTTGGCCGCTGTGCCAGTTGGAAGGTGAGCTAGGATAAGGCTGAAAATGCCTTACTATACACTGTCTACTTTTTCAAGTGAAAATCTCGATGTCGTCGGATTCACTCCAAATGCATTTGATTCGATTAATAGACACTAGACAACATACCCACAGGTGTACAAGAGTCGTAGGTAGCCTAGTTTGGCCGCTGTGCCAGTTGGAAGGTGAGCTAGGATAAGGCTGAAAATGCCTTACTATACACTGTTTACTTTTTCAGGTGAAAATCTCGATGTCGTCGGATTCACTCCAAATGCATTTGATTCGATTAATAGACACTAGACAACATACCCACAGGTGTACAAGAGTCGTAGGTAGCCTAGTTTGGCCGCTGTGCCAGTTGGAAGGTGAGCTAGGATAAGGCTGAAAATGCCTTACTATACACTGTATACTTTTTCAGGTGAAAATCTCGATGTCGTCGGATTCACTCCAAATGCATTTGATTCGATTAATAGACACTAGACAACATACCCACAGGTGTACAAGAGTCGTAGGTAGCCTAGTTTGGCCGCTGTGCCAGTTGGAAGGTGAGCTAGGATAAGGCTGAAAATGCCTTACTAACCACTGTCTACTTTTTCTGGTGAAAATCTCGATGTCGTCGGATTCACTCCAAATGCATTTGATTCGATTAATAGACACTAGACAACATACCCACAGGTGTACAAGAGTCGTAGGTAGCCTAGTTTGGCCGCTGTGCCAGTTGGAAGGTGAGCTAGGATAAGGCTGAAAATGCCTTACTATAACACTGTCTACTTTTTCAGGTGAAAATCTCGATGTCGTCGGATTCACTCCAAATGCATTTGATTCGATTAATAGACACTAGACAACATACCCACAGGTGTACAAGAGTCGTAGGTAGCCTAGTTTGGCCGCTGTGCCAGTTGGAAGGTGAGCTAGGATAAGGCTGAAAATGCCTTACTATACACTGTCTACTTTTTCAGGTGAAAATCTCGATGTCGTCGGATTCACTCCAAATGCATTTGATTCGATTAATAGACACTAGACAACATACCCACAGGTGTACAAGAGTCGTAGGTAGCCTAGTTTGGCCGCTGTGCCAGTTGGAAGGTGAGCTAGGATAAGGCTGAAAATGCCTTACTATACACAGTCTACTTTTTCAGGTGAAAATCTCGATGTCGTCGGATTCACTCCAAATGCATTTGATTCGATTAATAGACACTAGACAACATACCCACAGGTGTACAAGAGTCGTAGGTAGCCTAGTTTGGCCGCTGTGCCAGTTGGAAGGTGAGCTAGGATAAGGCTGAAAATGCCTTACTATACACTGTCTACTTTTTCAGGTGAAAATCTCGATGTCGTCGGATTCACTCCAAATGCATTTGATTCGATTAATAGACACTAGACAACATACCCACAGGTGTACAAGAGTCGTAGGTAGCCTAGTTTGGCCGCTGTGCCAGTTGGAAGGTGAGCTAGGATAAGGCTGAAAATGCCTTACTATACACTGTCTACTTTTTCAGGTGAAAATCTCGATGTCGTCGGATTCACTCCAAATGCATTTGATTCGATTAATAGACACTAGACAACATACCCACAGGTGTACAAGAGTCGTAGGTAGCCTAGTTTGGCCGCTGTGCCAGTTGGAAGGTGAGCTAGGATAAGGCTGAAAATGCCTTACTATACACTGTCTACTTTTTCAGGTGAAAATCTCGATGTCGTCGGATTCACTCCAAATGCATTTGATTCGATTAATAGACACTAGACAACATACCCACAGGTGTACAAGAGTCGTAGGTAGCCTAGTTTGGCCGCTGTGCCAGTTGGAAGGTGAGCTAGGATAAGGCTGAAAATGCCTTACTATACACTGTCTACTTTTTCTGGTGAAAATCTCGATGTCGTCGGATTCACTCCAAATGCATTTGATTCGATTAATAGACACTAGACAACATACCCACAGGTGTACAAGAGTCGTAGGTAGCCTAGTTTGGCCGCTGTGCCAGTTGGAAGGTGAGCTAGGATAAGGCTGAAAATGCCTTACTATACACTGTCTACTTTTTCAGGTGAAAATCTCGATGTCGTCGGATTCACTCCAAATGCATTTGATTCGATTAATAGACACTAGACAACATACCCACAGGTGTACAAGAGTCGTAGGTAGCCTAGTTTGGCCGCTGTGCCAGTTGGAAGGTGAGCTAGGATAAGGCTGAAAATGCCTTACTATACACTGTCTACTTTTTCAGGTGAAAATCTCGATGTCGTCGGATTCACTCCAAATGCATTTGATTCGATTAATAGACACTAGACAACATACCCACAGGTGTACAAGAGTCGTAGGTAGCCTAGTTTGGCCGCTGTGCCAGTTGGAAGGTGAGCTAGGATAAGGCTGAAAATGCCTACTTTTTCAGGTGAAAATCCCGATGTCGTCGGATTCACTCCAAATGCATTTGATTCGATTAATAGACACTAGACAACATACCCACAGGTGTACAAGAGTCGTAGGTAGCCTAGTTTGGCCGCTGTGCCAGTTAGAAGGTGAGCTAGGAAGGGAAGCTGTCTACTGTCTACTTTTTCAGGTGAAAATCTCGATGTCGTCGGATTCACTCCAAATGCATTTGATTCGATTAATAGACACTAGACAACATACCCACAGGTGTACAAGAGTCGTAGGTAGCCTAGTTTGGCTGCTGTGCCAGTTGGAAGGTGAGCTAGGATAAGGCTGAAAATGCCTACTTTTTCAGGTGAAAATCCCGATGTCGTCGGATTCACTCCAAATGCATTTGATTCGATTAATAGACACTAGACAACATACCCACAGGTGTACAAGAGTCGTAGGTAGCCTAGTTTGGCCGCTGTGCCAGTTAGAAGGTGAGCTAGGAAGGGAAGCTGTCTACTGTCTACTTTTTCAGGTGAAAATCTCGATGTCGTCGGATTCACTCCAAATGCATTTGATTCGATTAATAGACACTAGACAACATACCCACAGGTGTACAAGAGTCGTAGGTAGCCTAGTTTGGCCGATGTGCCAGTTGGAAGGTGAGCTAGGATAAGGCAGAAAATGCCTTACTAACCACTGTCTACTTTTTCAGGTGAAAATCTCGATGTCGTCGGATTCACTCCAAATGCATTTGATTCGATTAATAGACACTAGACAACATACCCACAGGTGTACAAGAGTCGTAGGTAGCCTAGTTTGGCCGCTGTGCCAGTTGGAAGGTGAGCTAGGATAAGGCTGAAAATGCCTTACTATACACTGCTTACTTTTTCAGGTGAAAATCTCGATGTCGTCGGATTCACTCCAAATGCATTTGATTCGATTAATAGACACTAGACAACATACCCACAGGTGTACAAGAGTCGTAGGTAGCCTAGTTTGGCCGCTGTGCCAGTTGGAAGGTGAGCTAGGATAAGGCTGAAAATGCCTTACTATACACTGCTTACTTTTTCAGGTGAAAATCTCGATGTCGTCGGATTCACTCCAAATGCATTTGATTCGATTAATAGACACTAGACAACATACCCACAGGTGTACAAGAGTCGTAGGTAGCCTAGTTTGGCCGCTGTGCCAGTTGGAAGGTGAGCTAGGATAAGGCTGAAAATGCCTTACTATACACTGTCTACTTTTTCAGGTGAAAATCTCGATGTCGTCGGATTCACTCCAAATGCATTTGATTCCATTAATAGACACTAGACAACATACCCACAGGTGTACAAGAGTCGTAGGTAGCCTAGTTTGGCCGCTGTGCCAGTTGGAAGGTGAGCTAGGATAAGGCTGAAAATGCCTTACTATACACTGTCTACTTTTTCAAGTGAAAATCTCGATGTCGTCGGATTCACTCCAAATGCATTTGATTCGATTAATAGACACTAGACAACATACCCACAGGTGTACAAGAGTCGTAGGTAGCCTAGTTTGGCCGCTGTGCCAGTTGGAAGGTGAGCTAGGATAAGGCTGAAAATGCCTTACTATACACTGTCTACTTTTTCAGGTGAAAATCTCGATGTCGTCGGATTCACTCCAAATGCATTTGATTCGATTAATAGACACTAGACAACATACCCACAGGTGTACAAGAGTCGTAGGTAGAATAGTTTGGCCGCTGTGCCAGTTGGAAGGTGAGCTAGAATAAGGCTGAAAATGCCTTACTATACACTGCCTACTTTTTCAGGTGAACATCTCGATGTCGCCGGATTCACTCCAAATGCATTTGATTCGATTAATAGACACTAGACAACATACCCACAGGTGTACAAGAGTCGTAGGTAGAATAGTTTGGCCGCTGTGCCAGTTGGAAGGTGAGCTAGAATAAGGCTGAAAATGCCGTACTATACACTGCCTACTTTTTCAGGTGAAAATCTCGAGGTCGTCGGATTTACTCCAAATGCATTTGATTCGATTAATAGACACTAGACAACATACCCACAGGTGTACAAGAGTCGTAGGTAGCCTAGTTTGGCCGCTGTGCCAGTTGGAAGGTGAGCTAGGATAAGGCTGAAAATGCCTTACTATACACTGTCTACTTTTTCAGGTGAAAATCTCGATGTCGTCGGATTCACTCCAAATGCATTTGATTCGATTAATAGACACTAGACAACATACCCACAGGTGTACAAGAGTCGTAGGTAGCCTAGTTTGGCCGCTGTGCCAGTTGGAAGGTGAGCTAGGATAAGGCTGAAAATGCCTTACTATACACTGTCTACTTTTTCAGGTGAAAATCTCGATGTCGTCGGATTCACTCCAAATGCATTTGATTCGATTAATAGACACTAGACAACATACCCACAGGTGTACAAGAGTCGTAGGTAGCCTAGTTTGGCCGCTGTGCCAGTTGGAAGGTGAGCTAGGATAAGGCTGAAAATGCCTTACTATACACTGTCTACTTTTTCAGGTGAAAATCTCGATGTCGTCGGATTCACTCCAAATGCATTTGATTCGATTAATAGACACTAGACAACATACCCACAGGTGTACAAGAGTCGTAGGTAGCCTAGTTTGGCCGCTGTGCCAGTTGGAAAGTGAGCTAGGATAAGGCTGAAAATGCCTTGCTATACACTGTCTACTTTTTCAGGTGAAAATCTCGATGTCGTCGGATTCACTCCAAATGCATTTGATTCGATTAATAGACACTAGACAACATACCCACAGGTGTACAAGAGTCGTAGGTAGCCTAGTTTGGCCGCTGTGCCAGTTGGAAGGTGAGCTAGGATAAGGCTGAAAATGCCTTACTATACACTGTCTACTTTTTCAGGTGAAAATCTCGATGTCGTCGGATTCACTCCAAATGCATTTGATTCGATTAATAGACACTAGACAACATACCCACAGGTGTACAAGAGTCGTAGGTAGCCTAGTTTGGCCGCTGTGCCAGTTGGAAGGTGAGCTAGGATAAGGCTGAAAATGCCTTACTATACACTGTCTACTTTTTCAGGTGAAAATCTCGATGTCGTCGGATTCACTCCAAATGCATTTGATTCGATTAATAGACACTAGACAACATACCCACAGGTGTACAAGAGTCGTAGGTAGCCTAGTTTGGCCGCTGTGCCAGTTGGAAGGTGAGCTAGGATAAGGCTGAAAATGCCTTACTATACACTGTCTACTTTTTCAGGTGAAAATCTCGATGTCGTCGGATTCACTCCAAATGCATTTGATTCGATTAATAGACACTAGACAACATACCCACAGGTGTACAAGAGTCGTAGGTAGCCTAGTTTGGCCGATGTGCCAGTTGGAAGGTGAGCTAGGATAAGGCTGAAAATGCCTTACTATACACTGTCTACTTTTTCAGGTGAAAATCTCGATGTCGTCGGATTCACTCCAAATGCATTTGATTCGATTAATAGACACTAGACAACATACCCACAGGTGTACAAGAGTCGTAGGTAGAATAGTTTGGCCGCTGTGCCAGTTGGAAGGTGAGCTAGGATAAGGCTGAAAATGCCTGTCTATTTTTTCAGGTGAAAATCTCGATGTCGTCGGATTCACTCCAAATGCATTTGATTCGATTAATAGACACTAGACAACATACCCACAGGTGTACAAGAGTCGTAGGTAGCCTAGTTTGGCCGCTGTGCCAGTTGGAAGGTGAGCTAGAATAAGGCTGAAAATGCCTTACTATACACTGCCTACTTTTTCAGGTGAAAATCTCGATGTCGTCGGATTCACTCCAAATGCATTTGATTCGATTAATAGACACTTGACAACATACCCACAGGTGTACAAGAGTCGTAGGTAGCCTAGTTTGGCCGCTGTGCCAGTTGGAAGGTGAGCTAGAATAAGGCTGAAAATGCCTTACTATACACTGCCTACTTTTTCAGGTGAAAATCTCGATGTCGTCGGATTCACTCCAAATGCATTTGATTCGATTAATAGACACTTGACAACATACCCACAGGTGTACAAGAGTCGTAGGTAGCCTAGTTTGGCCGCTGTGCCAGTTGGAAGGTGAGCTAGGATAAGGCTGAAAATGCCTTACTATACACTGTCTACTTTTTCAGGTGAAAATCTCGATGTCGTCGGATTCACTCCAAATGTATTTGATTCGATTAATAGACACTAGACAACATACCCACAGGTGTACAAGAGTCGTAAGTAGCCTAGTTTGGCCGCTGTGCCAGTTGGAAGGTGAGCTAGGATAAGGCTGAAAATGCCTTACTATACACTGTCTACTTTTTCAGGTGAAAATCTCGATGTCGTCGGATTCACTCCAAATGCATTTGATTCGATTAATAGACACTAGACAACATACCCACAAGTGTACAAGAGTCGTAGGTAGCCTAGTTTGGCCGCTGTGCCAGTTGGAAGGTGAGCTAGAATAAGGCTGAAAATGCCTTACTATACACTGCCTACTTTTTCAGGTGAAAATCTCGATGTCGTCGGATTCACTCCAAATGCATTTGATTCGATTAATAGACACTAGACAACATACCCACAGGTGTACAAGAGTCGTAGGTAGCCTAGTTTGGCCGCTGTGCCAGTTGGAAGGTGAGCTAGGATAAGGCTGAAAATGCCTTACTATACACTGTCTACTTTTTCAGGTGAAAATCTCGATGTCGTCGGATTCACTCCAAATGCATTTGATTCGATTAATAGACACTAGACAACATACCCACAGGTGTACAAGAGTCGTAGGTAGCCTAGTTTGGCCGCTGTGCCAGTTGGAAGGTGAGCTAGGATAAGGCTGAAAATGCCTTACTATACAATGTCTACTTTTTCAGGTGAAAATCTCGATGTCGTCGGATTCACTCCAAATGCATTTGATTCGATTAATAGACACTAGACAACATACCCACAGGTGTACAAGAGTCGTAGGTAGCCTAGTTTGGCCGCTGTGCCAGTTGGAAGGTGAGCTAGGATAAGGCTGAAAATGCCTTACTATACACTGTCTACTTTTTCAGGTGAAAATCTCGATGTCGTCGGATTCACTCCAAATGCATTTGATTCGATTAATAGACACTAGACAACATACCCACAGGTGTACAAGAGTCGTAGGTAGCCTAGTTTGGCCGCTGTGCCAGTTGGAAGGTGAGCTAGGATAAGGCTGAAAATGCCTTACTATACACTGTCTACTTTTTCAGGTGAAAATCTCGATGTCGTCGGATTCACTCCAAATGCATTTGATTCGATTAATAGACACTAGACAACATACCCACAGGTGTACAAGAGTCGTAGGTAGCCTAGTTTGGCCGCTGTGCCAGTTGGAAGGTGAGCTAGGATAAGGCTGAAAATGCCTTACTATACACTGTCTACTTTTTCAGGTGAAAATCTCGATGTCGTCGGATTCACTCCAAATGCATTTGATTCGATTAATAGACACTAGACAACATACCCACAGGTGTACAAGAGTCGTAGGTAGCCTAGTTTGGCCGCTGTGCCAGTTGGAAGGTGAGCTAGGATAAGGCTGAAAATGCCTTACTATACACTGTCTACTTTTTCAGGTGAAAATCTCGATGTCGTCGGATTCACTCCAAATGCATTTGATTCGATTAATAGACACTAGACAACATACCCACAGGTGTACAAGAGTCGTAGGTAGCCTAGTTTGGCCGCTGTGCCAGTTGGAAGGTGAGCTAGGATAAGGCTGAAAATGCCTTACTATACACTGTCTACTTTTTCAGGTGAAAATCTCGATGTCGTCGGATTCACTCCAAATGCATTTGATTCGATTAATAGACACTAGACAACATACCCACAGGTGTACAAGAGTCGTAGGTAGCCTAGTTTGGCCGCTGTGCCAGTTGGAAGGTGAGCTAGGATAAGGCTGAAAATGCCTTACTATACACTGTCTACTTTTTCAGGTGAAAATCTCGATGTCGTCGGATTCACTCCAAATGCATTTGATTCGATTAATAGACACTAGACAACATACCCACAGGTGTACAAGAGTCGTAGGTAGCCTAGTTTGGCCGCTGTGCCAGTTGGAAGGTGAGCTAGGATAAGGCTGAAAATGCCTTACTATACACTGTCTACTTTTTCAGGTGAAAATCTCGATGTCGTCGGATTCACTCCAAATGCATTTGATTCGATTAATAGACACTAGACAACATACCCACAGGTGTACAAGAGTCGTAGGTAGCCTAGTTTGGCCGCTGTGCCAGTTGGAAGGTGAGCTAGGATAAGGCTGAAAATGCCTTACTATACACTGTCTACTTTTTCAGGTGAAAATCTCGATGTCGTCGGATTCACTCCAAATGCATTTGATTCGATTAATAGACACTAGACAACATACCCACAGGTGTACAAGAGTCGTAGGTAGCCTAGTTTGGCCGCTGTGCCAGTTGGAAGGTGAGCTAGGATAAGGCTGAAAATGCCTTACTATACACTGTTTACTTTTTCAGGTGAAAATCTCGATGTCGTCGGATTCACTCCAAATGCATTTGATTCGATTAATAGACACTAGACAACATACCCACAGGTGTACAAGAGTCGTAGGTAGCCTAGTTTGGCCGCTGTGCCAGTTGGAAGGTGAGCTAGGATAAGGCTGAAAATGCCTTACTATACACTGTCTACTTTTTCAGGTGAAAATCTCGATGTCGTCGGATTCACTCCAAATGCATTTGATTCGATTAATAGACACTAGACAACATACCCACAGGTGTACAAGAGTCGTAGGTAGCCTAGTTTGGCCGCTGTGCCAGTTGGAAGGTGAGCTAGGATAAGGCTGAAAATGCCTTACTAACCACTGTCTACTTTTTCTGGTGAAAATCTCGATGTCGTCGGATTCACTCCAAATGCATTTGATTCGATTAATAGATACTAGACAACATACCCACAGGTGTACAAGAGTCGTAGGTAGCCTAGTTTGGCCGCTGTGCCAGTTGGAAGGTGAGCTAGGATAAGGCTGAAAATGCCTTACTATACACTGTCTACTTTTTCAGGTGAAAATCTCGATGTCGTCGGATTCACTCCAAATGCATTTGATTCGATTAATAGACACTAGACAACATACCCACAGGTGTACAAGAGTCGTAGGTAGCCTAGTTTGGCCGCTGTGCCAGTTGGAAGGTGAGCTAGGATAAGGCTGAAAATGCCTTACTAACCACTGTCTACTTTTTCTGGTGAAAATCTCGATGTCGTCGGATTCACTCCAAATGCATTTGATTCGATTAATAGATACTAGACAACATACCCACAGGTGTACAAGAGTCGTAGGTAGCCTAGTTTGGCCGCTGTGCCAGTTGGAAGGTGAGCTAGGATAAGGCTGAAAATGCCTTACTATACACTGTCTACTTTTTCAGGTGAAAATCTCGATGTCGTCGGATTCACTCCAAATGCATTTGATTCGATTAATAGACACTAGACAACATACCCACAGGTGTACAAGAGTCGCAGGTAGCCTAGTTTGGCCGCTGTGCCGGTTGGAAGGTGAGCTAGGATAAGGCTGCAAATGCTGTCTACTTTTTCATATGAAAATCTCGATGTCGTCGGATTCACTCCAAATGCATTTGATTCGATTAATAGACACTAGACAACATACCCACAGGTGTACAAGAGTCGTAGGTAGCCTAGTTTGGCCGCTGTGCCAGTTGGAAGGTGAGCTAGGATAAGGCTGAAAATGCCTTACTATACACTGTCTACTTTTTCAGGTGAAAATCTCGATGTCGTCGGATTCACTCCAAATGCATTTGATTCGATTAATAGACACTAGACAACATACCCACAGGTGTACAAGAGTCGTAGGTAGCCTAGTTTGGCCGCTGTGCCAGTTGGAAGGTGAGCTAGGATAAGGCTGAAAATGCCTTACTATACACTGTCTACTTTTTCAGGTGAAAATCTCGATGTCGTCGGATTCACTCCAAATGCATTTGATTCGATTAATAGACACTAGACAACATACCCACAGGTGTACAAGAGTCGTAGGTAGCCTAGTTTGGCCGCTGTGCCAGTTGGAAGGTGAGCTAGGATAAGGCTGAAAATGCCTTACTATACACTGTCTACTTTTTCAGGTGAAAATCTCGATGTCGTCGGATTCACTCCAAAAGCATTTGATTCGATTAATAGACACTAGACAACATACCCACAGGTGTACAAGAGTCGTAGGTAGCCTAGTTTGGCCGCTGTGCCAGTTGGAAGGTGAGCTAGGATAAGGCTGAAAATGCCTTACTATACACTGTCTACTTTTTCAGGTGAAAATCTCGATGTCGTCGGATTCACTCCAAATGCATTTGATTCGATTAATAGACACTAGACAACATACCCACAGGTGTACAAGAGTCGTAGGTAGCCTAGTTTGGCCGCTGTGCCAGTTGGAAGGTGAGCTAGGATAAGGCTGAAAATGCCTTACTAACCACTGTCTACTTTTTCTGGTGAAAATCTCGATGTCGTCGGATTCACTCCAAATGCATTTGATTCGATTAATAGATACTAGACAACATACCCACAGGTGTACAAGAGTCGTAGGTAGCCTAGTTTGGCCGCTGTGCCAGTTGGAAGGTGAGCTAGGATAAGGCTGAAAATGCCTTACTATACACTGTCTACTTTTTCAGGTGAAAATCTCGATGTCGTCGGATTCACTCCAAATGCATTTGATTCGATTAATAGACACTAGACAACATACCCACAGGTGTACAAGAGTCGTAGGTAGCCTAGTTTGGCCGCTGTGCCAGTTGGAAGGTGAGCTAGGATAAGGCTGAAAATGCATTACTATACACTGTCTACTTTTTCAGGTGAAAATCTCGATGTCGTCGGATTCACTCCAAATGCATTTGATTCGATTAATAGACACTAGACAACATACCCACAGGTGTACAAGAGTCGTAGGTAGCCTAGTTTGGCCGCTGTGCCAGTTGGAAGGTGAGCTAGGATAAGGCTGAAAATGCCTTACTATACACTGCTTACTTTTTCAGGTGAAAATCTCGATGTCGTCGGATTCACTCCAAATGCATTTGATTCGATTAATAGACACTAGACAACATACCCACAGGTGTACAAGAGTCGTAGGTAGCCTAGTTTGGCCGCTGTGCCAGTTGGAAGGTGAGCTAGGATAAGGCTGAAAATGCCTTGCTATACACTGTCTACTTTTTCAGGTGAAAATCTCGATGTCGTCGGATTCACTCCAAATGCATTTGATTCGATTAATAGACACTAGACAACATACCCACAGGTGTACAAGAGTCGTAGGTAGCCTAGTTTGGCCGCTGTGCCAGTTGGAAGGTGAGCTAGGATAAGGCTGAAAATGCATTACTATACACTGTCTACTTTTTCAGGTGAAAATCTCGATGTCGTCGGATTCACTCCAAATGCATTTGATTCGATTAATAGACACTAGACAACATACCCACAGGTGTACAAGAGTCGTAGGTAGCCTAGTTTGGCCGCTGTGCCAGTTGGAAGGTGAGCTAGGATAAGGCTGAAAATGCCTTACTATACACTGCTTACTTTTTCAGGTGAAAATCTCGATGTCGTCGGATTCACTCCAAATGCATTTGATTCGATTAATAGACACTAGACAACATACCCACAGGTGTACAAGAGTCGTAGGTAGCCTAGTTTGGCCGCTGTGCCAGTTGGAAGGTGAGCTAGGATAAGGCTGAAAATGCCTTGCTATACACTGTCTACTTTTTCAGGTGAAAATCTCGATGTCGTCGGATTCACTCCAAATGCATTTGATTCGATTAATAGACACTAGACAACATACCCACAGGTGTACAAGAGTCGTAGGTAGCCTAGTTTGGCCGCTGTGCCAGTTGGAAGGTGAGCTAGGATAAGGCTGAAAATGCCTTACTATACACTGCTTACTTTTTCAGGTGAAAATCTCGATGTCGTCGGATTCACTCCAAATGCATTTGATTCGATTAATAGACACTAGACAACATACCCACAGGTGTACAAGAGTCGTAGGTAGCCTAGTTTGGCCGCTGTGCCAGTTGGAAGGTGAGCTAGGATAAGGCTGAAAATGCCTTACTATACACTGTCTACTTTTTCAGGTGAAAATCTCGATGTCGTCGGATTCACTCCAAATGCATTTGATTCGATTAATAGACACTAGACAACATACCCACAGGTGTACAAGAGTCGTAGGTAGCCTAGTTTGGCCGATGTGCCAGTTGGAAGGTGAGCTAGGATAAGGCTGAAAATGCCTTACTATACACTGTCTACTTTTTCAGGTGAAAATCTCGATGTCGTCGGATTCACTCCAAATGCATTTGATTCGATTAATAGACACTAGACAACATACCCACAGGTGTACAAGAGTCGTAGGTAGAATAGTTTGGCCGCTGTGCCAGTTGGAAGGTGAGCTAGGATAAGGCTGAAAATGCCTGTCTATTTTTTCAGGTGAAAATCTCGATGTCGTCGGATTCACTCCAAATGCATTTGATTCGATTAATAGACACTAGACAACATACCCACAGGTGTACAAGAGTCGTAGGTAGCCTAGTTTGGCCGCTGTGCCAGTTGGAAGGTGAGCTAGAATAAGGCTGAAAATGCCTTACTATACACTGCCTACTTTTTCAGGTGAAAATCTCGATGTCGTCGGATTCACTCCAAATGCATTTGATTCGATTAATAGACACTAGACAACATACCCACAGGTGTACAAGAGTCGTAGGTAGCCTAGTTTGGCCGCTGTGCCAGTTGGAAGGTGAGCTAGAATAAGGCTGAAAATGCCTTACTATACACTGCTTACTTTTTCAGGTGAAAATCTCGATGTCGTCGGATTCACTCCAAATGCATTTGATTCGATTAATAGACGCTAGACAACATACCCACAGGTGTACAAGAGTCGTAGGTAGCCTAGTTTGGCCGCTGTGCCAGTTGGAAGGTGAGCTAGGATAAGGCTGAAAATGCCTTACTATACACTGTCTACTTTTTCAGGTGAAAATCTCGATGTCGTCGGATTCACTCCAAATGCATTTGATTCGATTAATAGACACTAGACAACATACCCACAGGTGTACAAGAGTCGTAGGTAGAATAGTTTGGCCGCTGTGCCAGTTGGAAGGTGAGCTAGGATAAGGCTGAAAATGCCTTACTATACACTGTCTACTTTTTCAGGTGAAAATCTCGATGTCGTCGGATTCACTCCAAATGCATTTGATTCGATTAATAGACACTAGACAACATACCCACAGGTGTACAAGAGTCGTAGGTAGCCTAGTTTGGCCGCTGTGCCAGTTGGAAGGTGAGCTAGGATAAGGCTGAAAATGCCTTACTATACACTGTCTACTTTTTCAGGTGAAAATCTCGATGTCGTCGGATTCACTCCAAATGCATTTGATTCGATTAATAGACACTAGACAACATACCCACAGGTGTACAAGAGTCGTAGGTAGCCTAGTTTGGCCGCTGTGCCAGTTGGAAGGTGAGCTAGGATAAGGCTGAAAATGCCTTACTATACACTGTCTACTTTTTCAGGTGAAAATCTCGATGTCGTCGGATTCACTCCAAATGCATTTGATTCGATTAATAGACACTAGACAACATACCCACAGGTGTACAAGAGTCGTAGGTAGCCTAGTTTGGCCGCTGTGCCAGTTGGAAGGTGAGCTAGGATAAGGCTGAAAATGCCTTACTATACACTGTCTACTTTTTCAGGTGAAAATCTCGATGTCGTCGGATTCACTCCAAATGCATTTGATTCGATTAATAGACACTAGACAACATACCCACAGGTGTACAAGAGTCGTAGGTAGCCTAGTTTGGCCGCTGTGCCAGTTGGAAGGTGAGCTAGGATAAGGCTGAAAATGCCTTACTATACACTGTTTACTTTTTCAGGTGAAAATCTCGATGTCGTCGGATTCACTCCAAATGCATTTGATTCGATTAATAGACACTAGACAACATACCCACAGGTGTACAAGAGTCGTAGGTAGCCTAGTTTGGCCGCTGTGCCAGTTGGAAGGTGAGCTAGGATAAGGCTGAAAATGCCTTACTATACACTGTTTACTTTTTCAGGTGAAAATCTCGATGTCGTCGGATTCACTCCAAATGCATTTGATTCGATTAATAGACACTAGACAACATACCCACAGGTGTACAAGAGTCGTAGGTAGCCTAGTTTGGCCGCTGTGCCAGTTGGAAGGTGAGCTAGGATAAGGCTGAAAATGCCTTACTATACACTGTCTACTTTTTCAGGTGAAAATCTCGATGTCGTCGGATTCACTCCAAATGCATTTGATTCGATTAATAGACACTAGACAACATACCCACAGGTGTACAAGAGTCGTAGGTAGCCTAGTTTGGCCGCTGTGCCAGTTGGAAGGTGAGCTAGGATAAGGCTGAAAATGCCTTACTATACACTGTCTACTTTTTCAGGTGAAAATCTCGATGTCGTCGGATTCACTCCAAATGCATTTGATTCGATTAATAGACACTAGACAACATACCCACAGGTGTACAAGAGTCGTAGGTAGCCTAGTTTGGCCGCTGTGCCAGTTGGAAGGTGAGCTAGGATAAGGCTGAAAATGCCTTACTATACACTGTCTACTTTTTCAGGTGAAAATCTCGATGTCGTCGGATTCACTCCAAATGCATTTGATTCGATTAATAGACACTAGACAACATACCCACAGGTGTACAAGAGTCGTAGGTAGCCTAGTTTGGCCGCTGTGCCAGTTGGAAGGTGAGCTAGGATAAGGCTGAAAATGCCTTACTATACACTGTCTACTTTTTCAGGTGAAAAACTCGATGTCGTCGGATTCACTCCAAATGCATTTGATTCGATTAATAGACACTAGACAACATACCCACAGGTGTACAAGAGTCGTAGGTAGCCTAGTTTGGCCGCTGTGCCAGTTGGAAGGTGAGCTAGGATAAGGCTGAAAATGCCTTACTATACACTGTCTACTTTTTCAGGTGAAAATCTCGATGTCGTCGGATTCACTCCAAATGCATTTGATTCGATTAATAGACACTAGACAACATACCCACAGGTGTACAAGAGTCGTAGGTAGCCTAGTTTGGCCGCTGTGCCAGTTGGAAGGTGAGCTAGGATAAGGCTGAAAATGCCTTACTATACACTGTCTACTTTTTCAGGTGAAAATCTCGATGTCGTCGGATTCACTCCAAATGCATTTGATTCGATTAATAGACACTAGACAACATACCCACAGGTGTACAAGAGTCGTAGGTAGCCTAGTTTGGCCGCTGTGCCAGTTGGAAGGTGAGCTAGGATAAGGCTGAAAATGCCTTACTATACACTGTCTACTTTTTCAGGTGAAAATCTCGATGTCGTCGGATTCACTCCAAATGCATTTGATTCGATTAATAGACACTAGACAACATACCCACAGGTGTACAAGAGTCGTAGGTAGCCTAGTTTGGCCGCTGTGCCAGTTGGAAGGTGAGCTAGGATAAGGCTGAAAATGCCTTACTAACCACTGTCTACTTTTTCTGGTGAAAATCTCGATGTCGTCGGATTCACTCCAAATGCATTTGATTCGATTAATAGACACTAGACAACATACCCACAGGTGTACAAGAGTCGTAGGTAGCCTAGTTTGGCCGCTGTGCCAGTTGGAAGGTGAGCTAGGATAAGGCTGAAAATGCCTTACTATACACTGTCTACTTTTTCTGGTGAAAATCTCGATGTCGTCGGATTCACTCCAAATGCATTTGATTCGATTAATAGACACTAGACAACATACCCATCGGTGTACAAGAGTCGTAGGTAGCCTAGTTTGGCCGCTGTGCCAGTTGGAAGGTGAGCTAGGATAAGGCTGAAAATGCCTTACTATACACTGTCTACTTTTTCAGGTGAAAATCTCGATGTCGTCGGATTCACTCCAAATGCATTTGATTCGATTAATAGACACTAGACAACATACCCACAGGTGTACAAGAGTCGTAGGTAGCCTAGTTTGGCCGCTGTGCCAGTTGGAAGGTGAGCTAGGATAAGGCTGAAAATGCCTTACTATACACTGTCTACTTTTTCAGGTGAAAATCTCGATGTCGTCGGATTCACTCCAAATGCATTTGATTCGATTAATAGACACTAGACAACATACCCACAGGTGTACAAGAGTCGTAGGTAGCCTAGTTTGGCCGCTGTGCCAGTTGGAAGGTGAGCTAGGATAAGGCTGAAAATGCCTTACTATACACTGCTTACTTTTTCAGGTGAAAATCTCGATGTCGTCGGATTCACTCCAAATGCATTTGATTCGATTAATAGACACTAGACAACATACCCACAGGTGTACAAGAGTCGTAGGTAGCCTAGTTTGGCCGCTGTGCCAGTTGGAAGGTGAGCTAGGATAAGGCTGAAAATGCCTTGCTATACACTGTCTACTTTTTCAGGTGAAAATCTCGATGTCGTCGGATTCACTCCAAATGCATTTGATTCGATTAATAGACACTAGACAACATACCCACAGGTGTACAAGAGTCGTAGGTAGCCTAGTTTGGCCGCTGTGCCAGTTGGAAGGTGAGCTAGGATAAGGCTGAAAATGCCTTACTATACACTGCTTACTTTTTCAGGTGAAAATCTCGATGTCGTCGGATTCACTCCAAATGCATTTGATTCGATTAATAGACACTAGACAACATACCCACAGGTGTACAAGAGTCGTAGGTAGCCTAGTTTGGCCGCTGTGCCAGTTGGAAGGTGAGCTAGGATAAGGCTGAAAATGCCTTGCTATACACTGTCTACTTTTTCAGGTGAAAATCTCGATGTCGTCGGATTCACTCCAAATGCATTTGATTCGATTAATATACACTAGACAACATACCCACAGGTGTACAAGAGTCGTAGGTAGCCTAGTTTGGCCGCTGTGCCAGTTGGAAGGTGAGCTAGGATAAGGCTGAAAATGCCTTACTATACACTGCCTACTTTTTCAGGTGAAAATCTCGATGTCGTCGGATTCACTCCAAATGCATTTGATTCGATTAATAGACACTAGACAACATACCCACAGGTGTACAAGAGTCGTAGGTAGCCTAGTTTGGCCGCTGTGCCAGTTGGAAGGTGAGCTAGGATAAGGCTGAAAATGCCTTACTATACACTGTCTACTTTTTCAGGTGAAAATCTCGATGTCGTCGGATTCACTCCAAATGCATTTGATTCGATTAATAGACACTAGACAACATACCCACAGGTGTACAAGAGTCGTAGGTAGCCTAGTTTGGCCGCTGTGCCAGTTGGAAGGTGAGCTAGGATAAGGCTGAAAATGCCTTACTATACACTGTCTACTTTTTCAGGTGAAAATCTCGATGTCGTCGGATTCACTCCAAAAGCATTTGATTCGATTAATAGACACTAGACAACATACCCACAGGTGTACAAGAGTCGTAGGTAGCCTAGTTTGGCCGCTGTGCCAGTTGGAAGGTGAGCTAGGATAAGGCTGAAAATGCCTTACTATACACTGTCTACTTTTTCAGGTGAAAATCTCGATGTCGTCGGATTCACTCCAAAAGCATTTGATTCGATTAATAGACACTAGACAACATACCCACAGGTGTACAAGAGTCGTAGGTAGCCTAGTTTGGCCGCTGTGCCAGTTGGAAGGTGAGCTAGGATAAGGCTGAAAATGCCTTACTATGCACTGTCTACTTTTTCAGGTGAAAATCTCGATGTCGTCGGATTCACTCCAAAAGCATTTGATTCGATTAATAGACACTAGACAACATACCCACAGGTGTACAAGAGTCGTAGGTAGCCTAGTTTGGCCGCTGTGCCAGTTGGAAGGTGAGCTAGGATAAGGCTGAAAATGCCTTACTATACACTGTCTACTTTTTCAGGTGAAAATCTCGATGTCGTCGGATTCACTCCAAATGCATTTGATTCGATTAATAGACACTAGATAACATACCCACAGGTATACAAGAGTCGTAGGTAGCCTAGTTTGGCCGCTGTGCCAGTTGGAAGGTGAGCTAGGATAAGGCTGAAAATGCCTTACTATACACTGTCTACTTTTTCAGGTGAAAATCTCGATGTCGTCGGATTCACTCCAAATGCATTTGATTCGATTAATAGACACTAGACAACATACCCACAGGTGTACAAGAGTCGTAGGTAGCCTAGTTTGGCCGCTGTGCCAGTTGGAAGGTGAGCTAGGATAAGGCTGAAAATGCCTTACTATACACTGTCTACTTTTTCAGGTGAAAATCTCGATGTCTTCGGATTCACTCCAAATGCATTTGATTCGATTAATAGACACTAGACAACATACCCACAGGTGTACAAGAGTCGTAGGTAGCCTAGTTTGGCCGCTGTGCCAGTTGGAAAATGCCTTACTATACACTGTCTACTTTTTCAGGTGAAAATCTCGATGTCGTCGGATTCACTCCAAATGCATTTGATTCGATTAATAGACACTAGACAACATACCCACAGGTGTACAAGAGTCGTAGGTAGCCTAGTTTGGCCGCTGTGCCAGTTGGAAGGTGAGCTAGGATAAGGCTGAAAATGCCTTACTATACACTGCTTACTTTTTCAGGTGAAAATCTCGATGTCGTCGGATTCACTCCAAATGCATTTGATTCGATTAATAGACACTAGACAACATACCCACAGGTGTACAAGAGTCGTAGGTAGCCTAGTTTGGCCGCTGTGCCAGTTGGAAGGTGAGCTAGGATAAGGCTGAAAATGCCTTACTATATACACTGTCTACTTTTTCAGGTGAAAATCTCGATGTAGTCGGATTCACTCCAAATGCATTTGATTCGATTAATAGACACTAGACAACATACCCACAAGTGTACAAGAGTCGTAGGTAGCCTAGTTTGGCCGCTGTGCCAGTTGGAAGGTGAGCTAGGATAAGGCTGAAAATGCCTTACTATACACTGTCTACTTTTTCAGGTGAAAATCTCGATGCCGTCGGATTCACTCCAAATGCATTTGATTCGATTAATAGACACTAGACAACATACCCACAGGTGTACAAGAGTCGTAGGTAGCCTAGTTTGGCCGCTGTGCCAGTTGGAAGGTGAGCTAGGATAAGGCTGAAAATGCCTTACTATACACTGTCTACTTTTTCAGGTGAAAATCTCGATGCCGTCGGATTCACTCCAAATGCATTTGATTCGATTAATAGACACTAGACAACATACCCACAGGTGTACAAGAGTCGTAGGTAGCCTAGTTTGGCCGCTGTGCCTGTTGGAAGGTGAGCTAGGATAAGGCTGAAAATGCCTTACTATAACACTGTCTACTTTTTCAGGTGAAAATCTCGATGTCGTCGGATTCACTCCAAATGCATTTGATTCGATTAATAGACACTAGACAACATACCCACAGGTGTACAAGAGTCGTAGGTAGCCTAGTTTGGCCGCTGTGCCAGTTGGAAGGTGAGCTAGGATAAGGCTGAAAATGCCTTACTATGCACTGTCTACTTTTTCAGGTGAAAATCTCGATGTCGTCGGATTCACTCCAAAAGCATTTGATTCGATTAATAGACACTAGACAACATACCCACAGGTGTACAAGAGTCGTAGGTAGCCTAGTTTGGCCGCTGTGCCAGTTGGAAGGTGAGCTAGGATAAGGCTGAAAATGCCTTAATATACACTGTCTACTTTTTCAGGTGAAAATCTCGATGTCGTCGGATTCACTCCAAATGCATTTGATTCGATTAATAGACACTAGACAACATACCCACAGGTATACAAGAGTCGTAGGTAGCCTAGTTTGGCCGCTGTGCCAGTTGGAAGGTGAGCTAGGATAAGGCTGAAAATGCCTTACTATACACTGTCTACTTTTTCAGGTGAAAATCTCGATGTCGTCGGATTCACTCCAAATGCATTTGATTCGATTAATAGACACTAGACAACATACCCACAGGTGTACAAGAGTCGTAGGTAGCCTAGTTTGGCCGCTGTGCCAGTTGGAAGGTGAGCTAGGATAAGGCTGAAAATGCCTTACTATACACTGTCTACTTTTTCAGGTGAAAATCTCGATGTCGTCGGATTCACTCCAAAAGCATTTGATTCGATTAATAGACACTAGACAACATACCCACAGGTGTACAAGAGTCGTAGGTAGCCTAGTTTGGCCGCTGTGCCAGTTGGAAGGTGAGCTAGGATAAGGCTGAAAATGCCTTACTATGCACTGTCTACTTTTTCAGGTGAAAATCTCGATGTCGTCGGATTCACTCCAAATGCATTTGATTCGATTAATAGACACTAGACAACATACCCACAGATGTACAAGAGTCGTAGGTAGCCTAGTTTGGCCGCTGTGCCAGTTGGAAGGTGAGCTAGGATAAGGCTGAAAATGCCTTACTATGCACTGTCTACTTTTTCAGGTGAAAATCTCGATGTCGTCGGATTCACTCCAAATGCATTTGATTCGATTAATAGACACTAGACAACATACCCACAGGTGTACAAGAGTCGTAGGTAGCCTAGTTTGGCCGCTGTGCCAGTTGGAAGGTGAGCTAGGATAAGGCTGAAAATGCCTTACTATACACTGTCTACTTTTTCAGGTGAAAATCTCGATGTCGTCGGATTCACTCCAAATGCATTTGATTCGATTAATAGACACTAGACAACATACCCACAGGTGTACAAGAGTCGTAGGTAGCCTAGTTTGGCCGCTGTGCCAGTTGGAAGGTGAGCTAGGATAAGGCTGAAAATGCCTTGCTATACACTGTCTACTTTTTCAGGTGAAAATCTCGATGTCGTCGGATTCACTCCAAATGCATTTGATTCGATTAATAGACACTAGACAACATACCCACAGGTGTACAAGAGTCGTAGGTAGCCTAGTTTGGCCGCTGTGCCAGTTGGAAGGTGAGCTAGGATAAGGCTGAAAATGCCTTACTAACCACTGTCTACTTTTTCTGGTGAAAATCTCGATGTCGTCGGATTCACTCCAAATGCATTTGATTCGATTAATAGACACTAGACAACATACCCACAGGTGTACAAGAGTCGTAGGTAGCCTAGTTTGGCCGCTGTGCCAGTTGGAAGGTGAGCTAGGATAAGGCTGAAAATGCCTTACTATACACTGTCTACTTTTTCAGGTGAAAATCTCGATGTCGTCGGATTCACTCCAAATGCATTTGATTCGATTAATAGACACTAGACAACATACCCACAGGTGTACAAGAGTCGTAGGTAGCCTAGTTTGGCCGCTGTGCCAGTTGGAAGGTGAGCTAGGATAAGGCTGAAAATGCCTTACTATACACTGCCTACTTTTTCAGGTGAAAATCTCGATTTCGCCGGATTCACTCCAAATGCATTTGATTCGATTAATAGACACTAGACAACATACCCACAGGTGTACAAGAGTCGTAGGTAGCCTAGTTTGGCCGCTGTGCCAGTTGGAAGGTGAGCTAGGATAAGGCTGAAAATGCCTTACTATACACTGTCTACTTTTTCAGGTGAAAATCTCGATGTCGTCGGATTCACTCCAAAAGCATTTGATTCGATTAATAGACACTAGACAACATACCCACAGGTGTACAAGAGTCGTAGGTAGCCTAGTTTGGCCGCTGTGCCAGTTGGAAGGTGAGCTAGGATAAGGCTGAAAATGCCTTACTATGCACTGTCTACTTTTTCAGGTGAAAATCTCGATGTCGTCGGATTCACTCCAAATGCATTTGATTCGATTAATAGACACTAGACAACATACCCACAGATGTACAAGAGTCGTAGGTAGCCTAGTTTGGCCGCTGTGCCAGTTGGAAGGTGAGCTAGGATAAGGCTGAAAATGCCTTACTATGCACTGTCTACTTTTTCAGGTGAAAATCTCGATGTCGTCGGATTCACTCCAAATGCATTTGATTCGATTAATAGACACTAGACAACATACCCACAGGTGTACAAGAGTCGTAGGTAGCCTAGTTTGGCCGCTGTGCCAGTTGGAAGGTGAGCTAGGATAAGGCTGAAAATGCCTTACTATACACTGTCTACTTTTTCAGGTGAAAATCTCGATGTCGTCGGATTCACTCCAAATGCATTTGATTCGATTAATAGACACTAGACAACATACCCACAGGTGTACAAGAGTCGTAGGTAGCCTAGTTTGGCCGCTGTGCCAGTTGGAAGGTGAGCTAGGATAAGGCTGAAAATGCCTTGCTATACACTGTCTACTTTTTCAGGTGAAAATCTCGATGTCGTCGGATTCACTCCAAATGCATTTGATTCGATTAATAGACACTAGACAACATACCCACAGGTGTACAAGAGTCGTAGGTAGCCTAGTTTGGCCGCTGTGCCAGTTGGAAGGTGAGCTAGGATAAGGCTGAAAATGCCTTACTATACACTGTCTACTTTTTCAGGTGAAAATCTCGATGTCGTCGGATTCACTCCAAATGCATTTGATTCGATTAATAGACACTAGACAACATACCCACAGGTGTACAAGAGTCGTAGGTAGCCTAGTTTGGCCGCTGTGCCAGTTGGAAGGTGAGCTAGGATAAGGCTGAAAATGCCTTACTATACACTGCCTACTTTTTCAGGTGAAAATCTCGATTTCGCCGGATTCACTCCAAATGCATTTGATTCGATTAATAGACACTAGACAACATACCCACAGGTGTACAAGAGTCGTAGGTAGCCTAGTTTGGCCGCTGTGCCAGTTGGAAGGTGAGCTAGGATAAGGCTGAAAATGCCTTACTATACACTGTCTACTTTTTCAGGTGAAAATCTCGATGTCGTCGGATTCACTCCAAAAGCATTTGATTCGATTAATAGACACTAGACAACATACCCACAGGTGTACAAGAGTCGTAGGTAGCCTAGTTTGGCCGCTGTGCCAGTTGGAAGGTGAGCTAGGATAAGGCTGAAAATGCCTTACTATACACTGCCTACTTTTTCAGGTGAAAATCTCGATGTCGTCGGATTCACTCCAAATGCATTTGATTCGATTAATAGACACTAGACAACATACCCACAGGTGTACAAGAGTCGTAGGTAGCCTAGTTTGGCCGCTGTGCCAGTTGGAAGGTGAGCTAGGATAAGGCTGAAAATGCCTTACTATACACTGTATACTTTTTCAGGTGAAAATCTCGATGTCGTCGGATTCACTCCAAATGCATTTGATTCGATTAATAGACACTAGACAACATACCCACAGGTGTACAAGAGTCGTAGGTAGCCTAGTTTGGCCGCTGTGCCAGTTGGAAGGTGAGCTAGGATAAGGCTGAAAATGCCTTACTATACACTGTCTACTTTTTCAGGTGAAAATCTCGATGTCGTCGGATTCACTCCAAATGCATTTGATTCGATTAATAGACACTAGACAACATACCCACAGGTGTACAAGAGTCGTAGGTAGCCTAGTTTGGCCGCTGTGCCAGTTGGAAGGTGAGCTAGGATAAGGCTGAAAATGCCTTACTATACACTGTATACTTTTTCAGGTGAAAATCTCGATGTCGTCGGATTCACTCCAAATGCATTTGATTCGATTAATAGACACTAGACAACATACCCACAGGTGTACAAGAGTCGTATGTAGCCTAGTTTGGCCGCTGTGCCAGTTGGAAGGTGAGCTAGGATAAGGCTGAAAATGCCTTACTATACACTGTCTACTTTTTCAGGTGAAAATCTCGATGTCGTCGGATTCACTCCAAATGCATTTGATTCGATTAATAGACACTAGACAACATACCCACAGGTGTACAAGAGTCGTAGGTAGCCTAGTTTGGCCGCTGTGCCAGTTGGAAGGTGAGCTAGGATAAGGCTGAAAATGCCTTACTATACACTGTCTACTTTTTCAGGTGAAAATCTCGATGTCGTCGGATTCACTCCAAATGCATTTGATTCGATTAATAGACACTAGATAACATACCCACAGGTATACAAGAGTCGTAGGTAGCCTAGTTTGGCCGCTGTGCCAGTTGGAAAGTGAGCTAGGATAAGGCTGAAAATGCCTTGCTATACACTGTCTACTTTTTCAGGTGAAAATCTCGATGTCGTCGGATTCACTCCAAATGCATTTGATTCGATTAATAGACACTAGACAACATACCCACAGGTGTACAAGAGTCGTAGGTAGCCTAGTTTGGCCGCTGTGCCAGTTGGAAGGTGAGCTAGGATAAGGCTGAAAATGCCTTACTATACACAGTCTACTTTTTCAGGTGAAAATCTCGATGTCGTCGGATTCACTCCAAATGCATTTGATTCGATTAATAGACACTAGACAACATACCCACAGGTGTACAAGAGTCGTAGGTAGCCTAGTTTGGCCGCTGTGCCAGTTGGAAGGTGAGCTAGGATAAGGCTGAAAATGCCTTACTATACACTGTCTACTTTTTCAGGTGAAAATCTCGATGTCGTCGGATTCACTCCAAATGCACAGCGGCCAAACTAGGCTACCTACGACTCTTGTACACCTGTGGGTATGTTGTCTAGTGTCTATTAATCGAATCAAATGCTTTTGGAGTGAATCCGACGACATCGAGATTTTCACCTGAAAAAGTAGACAGTGTATAGTAAGGCATTTTCAGCCTTATCCTAGCTCACCTTCCATCTGGCACAGCGGCCAAACTAGGCTACCTACGACTCTTGTACACCTGTGGGTATGTTGTCTAGTGTCTATTAATCGAATCAAATGCATTTGGAGTGAATCCGACGACATCGAGATTTTCACCTGAAAAAGTAGACAGTGTATAGTAAGGCATTTTCAGCCTTATCCTAGCTCACCTTCCAACTGGCACAGCGGCCAAACTAGGCTACCTACGACTCTTGTACACCTGTGGGTATGTTGTCTAGTGTCTATTAATCGAATCAAATGCATTTGGAGTGAATCCGACGACATCGAGATTTTCACCTGAAAAAGTAGACAGTGTATAGTAAGGCATTTTCAGCCTTATCCTAGCTCACCTTCCAACTGGCACAGCGGCCAAACTAGGCTACCTACGACTCTTGTACACCGATGGGTATGTTGTCTAGTGTCTATTAATCGAATCAAATGCATTTGGAGTGAATCCGACGACATCGAGATTTTCATATGAAAAAGTAGACAGCATTTGCAGCCTTATCCTAGCTCACCTTCCAACCGGCACAGCGGCCAAACTAGGCTACCTGCGACTCTTGTACACCTGTGGGTATGTTTTCTAGTGTCTATTAATCGAATCAAATGCATTTGGAGTGAATCCGACGACATCGAGATTTTCACCTGAAAAAGTAGACAGTGTATAGTAAGGTATTTTCAGCCTTATCCTAGCTCACCTTCCAACTGGCACAGCGGCCAAACTAGGCTACCTACGACTCTTGTACACCTGTGGGTATGTTGTCTAGTGTCTATTAATCGAATCAAATGCATTTGGAGTGAATCCGGCGACATCGAGATGTTCACCTGAAAAAGTAGGCAGTGTATAGTAAGGCATTTTCAGCCTTATTCTAGCTCACCTTCCAACTGGCACAGCGGCCAAACTAGGCTACCTACGACTCTTGTACACCTGTGGGTATGTTGTCTAGTGTCTATTAATCGAATCAAATGCATTTGGAGTGAATCCAACGACATCGAGATTTTCACCTGAAAAAATAGACAGGCATTTTCAGCCTTATCCTATCTCACCTTCCAACTGGCACAGCGGCCAAACTAGGCTACCTACGACTCTTGTACACCTGTGGGTATGTTGTCTAGTGTCTATTAATCGAATCAAATGCATTTGGAGTGAATCCGGCGAAATCGAGATTTTCACCTGAAAAAGTAGGCAGTGTATAGTAAGGCATTTTCAGCCTTATCCTAGCTCACCTTCCAACTGGCACAGCGGCCAAACTAGGCTACCTACGACTCTTGTACACCTGTGGGTATGTTGTCTAGTGTCTATTAATCGAATCAAATGCATTTGGAGTGAATCCGACGACATCGAGATTTTCACCTGAAAAAGTAGACAGTGTATAGTAAGGCATTTTCAGCCTTATCCTAGCTCACCTTCCAACTGGCACAGCGGCCAAACTAGGCTACCTACGACTCTTGTACACCTGTGGGTATGTTGTCTAGTGTCTATTAATCGAATCAAATGCATTTGGAGTGAATCCGACGACATCGAGATTTTCACCTGAAAAAGTAGACAGTAGACAGCTTCCCTTCCTAGCTCACCTTCTAACTGGCACAGCGGCCAAACTAGGCTACCTACGACTCTTGTACACCTGTGGGTATGTTGTCTAGTGTCTATTAATCGAATCAAATGCATTTGGAGTGAATCCGACGACATCGGGATTTTCACCTGAAAAAGTAGGCATTTTCAGCCTTATCCTAGCTCACCTTCCAACTGGCACAGCAGCCAAACTAGGCTACCTACGACTCTTGTACACCTGTGGGTATGTTGTCTAGTGTCTATTAATCGAATCAAATGCATTTGGAGTGAATCCGACGACATCGAGATTTTCACCAGAAAAAGTAGACAGTGGTTAGTAAGGCATTTTCAGCCTTATCCTAGCTCACCTTCCAACTGGCACAGCGGCCAAACTAGGCTACCTACGACTCTTGTACACCTGTGGGTATGTTGTCTAGTGTCTATTAATCGAATCAAATGCATTTGGAGTGAATCCGACGACATCGAGATTTTCACCTGAAAAAGTAGACAGTGTATAGTAAGGCATTTTCAGCCTTATCCTAGCTCACCTTCCAACTGGCACAGCGGCCAAACTAGGCTACCTACGACTCTTGTACACCTGTGGGTATGTTGTCTAGTGTCTATTAATCGAATCAAATGCATTTGGAGTGAATCCGACGACATCGAGATTTTCACCTGAAAAAGTAGACAGTGTATAGTAAGGCATTTTCAGCCTTATCCTAGCTCACCTTCCAACTGGCACAGCGGCCAAACTAGGCTACCTACGACTCTTGTACACCTGTGGGTATGTTGTCTAGTGTCTATTAATCGAATCAAATGCATTTGGAGTGAATCCGACGACATCGAGATTTTCACCTGAAAAAGTAGATAGTGTATAGTAAGGCATTTTCAGCCTTATCCTAGCTCACCTTCCAACTGGCACAGCGGCCAAACTAGGCTACCTACGACTCTTGTACACCTGTGGGTATGTTGTCTAGTGTCTATTAATCGAATCAAATGCATTTGGAGTGAATCCGACGACATCGAGATTTTCACCTGAAAAAGTAGACAGTGTATAGTAAGGCATTTTCAGCCTTATCCTAGCTCACCTTCCAACTGGCACAGCGGCCAAACTAGGCTACCTACGACTCTTGTACACCTGTGGGTATGTTGTCTAGTGTCTATTAATCGAATCAAATGCATTTGGAGTGAATCCGACGACATCGAGATTTTCACCTGAAAAAGTAGACAGTGCATTTTCAGCCTTATCCTAGCTCACCTTCCAACTGGCACAGCGGCCAAACTAGGCTACCTACGACTCTTGTACACCTGTGGGTATGTTGTCTAGTGTCTATTAATCGAATCAAATGCATTTGGAGTGAATCCGACGACATCGAGATTTTCACCAGAAAAAGTAGACAGTGGTTAGTAAGGCATTTTCAGCCTTATCCTAGCTCACCTTGAAACTGGCACAGCGGCCAAACTAGGCTACCTACGACTCTTGTACACCTGTGGGTATGTTGTCTAGTGTCTATTAATCGAATCAAATGCATTTGGAGTGAATCCGACGACATCGAGATTTTCACCTGAAAAAGTAGACAGTGTATAGTAAGGCATTTTCAGCCTTATCCTAGCTCACCTTCCAACTGGCACAGCGGCCAAACTAGGCTACCTACGACTCTTGTACACCTGTGGGTATGTTGTCTAGTGTCTATTAATCGAATCAAATGCATTTGGAGTGAATCCGACGACATCGAGATTTTCACCTGAAAAAGTAAACAGTGTATAGTAAGGCATTTTCAGCCTTATCCTAGCTCACCTTCCAACTGGCACAGCGGCCAAACTAGGCTACCTACGACTCTTGTACACCTGTGGGTATGTTGTCTAGTGTCTATTAATCGAATCGACATCGAGATTTTCACCTGAAAAAGTAAACAGTGTATAGTAAGGCATTTTCAGCCTTATCCTAGCTCACCTTCCAACTGGCACAGCGGCCAAACTAGGCTACCTACGACTCTTGTACACCTGTGGGTATGTTGTCTAGTGTCTATTAATCGAATCAAATGCATTTGGAGTGAATCCGACGACATCGAGATTTTCACCTGAAAAAGTAGACAGTGTATAGTAAGGCATTTTCAGCCTTATCCTAGCTCACCTTCCAACTGGCACAGCGGCCAAACTAGGCTACCTACGACTCTTGTACACCTGTGGGTATGTTGTCTAGTGTCTATTAATCGAATCAAATGCATTTGGAGTGAATCCGACGACATCGAGATTTTCACCTGAAAAAGTAGACAGTGTATAGTAAGGCATTTTCAGCCTTATCCTAGCTCACCTTCCAACTGGCACAGCGGCCAAACTAGGCTACCTACGACTCTTGTACACCTGTGGGTATGTTGTCTAGTGTCTATTAATCGAATCAAATGCATTTGGAGTGAATCCGACGACATCGAGATTTTCACCTGAAAAAGTAGACAGTGTATAGTAAGGCATTTTCAGCCTTATCCTAGCTCACCTTCCAACTGGCACATCGGCCAAACTAGGCTACCTACGACTCTTGTACACCTGTGGGTATGTTGTCTAGTGTCTATTAATCGAATCAAATGCATTTGGAGTGAATCAGACGACATCGAGATTTTCACCTGAAAAAGTAGACAGTGTATAGTAAGGCATTTTCAGCCTTATCCTAGCTCACCTTCCAACTGGCACAGCGGCCAAACTAGGCTACCTACGACTCTTGTACACCTGTGGGTATGTTGTCTAGTGTCTATTAATCGAATCAAATGCATTTGGAGTGAATCCGACGACATCGAGATTTTCACCTGAAAAAGTAAGCAGTGTATAGTAAGGCATTTTCAGCCTTATCCTAGCTCACCTTCCAACTGGCACAGCGGCCAAACTAGGCTACCTACGACTCTTGTACACCTGTGGGTATGTTGTCTAGTGTCTATTAATCGAATCAAATGCATTTGGAGTGAATCCGACGACATCGAGATTTTCATCTGAAAAAGTAAGCAGTGTATAGTAAGGCATTTTCAGCCTTATCCTAGCTCACCTTCCAACTGGCACAGCGGCCAAACTAGGCTACCTACGACTCTTGTACACCTGTGGGTATGTTGTCTAGTGTCTATTAATCGAATCAAATGCATTTGGAGTGAATCCGACGACATCGAGATTTTCACCTGAAAAAGTAGACAGTGTATAGTAAGGCATTTTCAGCCTTATCCTAGCTCACCTTCCAACTGGCACAGCGGCCAAACTAGGCTACCTACGACTCTTGTACACCTGTGGGTATGTTGTCTAGTGTCTATTAATCGAATCAAATGCATTTGGAGTGAATCCGACGACATCGAGATTTTCACCAGAAAAAGTAGACAGTGGTTAGTAAGGCATTTTCAGCCTTATCCTAGCTCACCTTGAAACTGGCACAGCGGCCAAACTAGGCTACCTACGACTCTTGTACACCTGTGGGTATGTTGTCTAGTGTCTATTAATCGAATCAAATGCATTTGGAGTGAATCCGACGACATCGAGATTTTCACCTGAAAAAGTAGACAGTGTATAGTAAGGCATTTTCAGCCTTATCCTAGCTCACCTTCCAACTGGCACAGCGGCCAAACTAGGCTACCTACGACTCTTGTACACCTGTGGGTATGTTGTCTAGTGTCTATTAATCGAATCAAATGCATTTGGAGTGAATCCGACGACATCGAGATTTTCACCTGAAAAAGTAGACAGTGTATAGTAAGGCATTTTCAGCCTTATCCTAGCTCACCTTCCAACTGGCACAGCGGCCAAACTAGGCTACCTACGACTCTTGTACACCTGTGGGTATGTTGTCTAGTGTCTATTAATCGAATCAAATGCATTTGGAGTGAATCCGACGACATCGAGATTTTCACCTGAAAAAGTAGACAGTGTATAGTAAGGCATTTTCAGCCTTATCCTAGCTCACCTTCCAACTGGCACAGCGGCCAAACTAGGCTACCTACGACTCTTGTACACCTGTGGGTATGTTGTCTAGTGTCTATTAATCGAATCAAATGCATTTGGAGTGAATCCGACGACATCGAGATTTTCACCAGAAAAAGTAGACAGTGTATAGTAAGGCATTTTCAGCCTTATCCTAGCTCACCTTCCAACTGGCACAGCGGCCAAACTAGGCTACCTACGACTCTTGTACACCTGTGGGTATGTTGTCTAGTGTCTATTAATCGAATCAAATGCATTTGGAGTGAATCCGACGACATCGAGATTTTCACCTGAAAAAGTAGACAGTGTATAGCAAGGCATTTTCAGCCTTATCCTAGCTCACTTTCCAACTGGCACAGCGGCCAAACTAGGCTACCTACGACTCTTGTACACCTGTGGGTATGTTGTCTAGTGTCTATTAATCGAATCAAATGCATTTGGAGTGAATCCGACGACATCGAGATTTTCACCTGAAAAAGTAGACAGTGTATAGTAAGGCATTTTCAGCCTTATCCTAGCTCACCTTCCAACTGGCACAGCGGCCAAACTAGGCTACCTACGACTCTTGCACACCTGTGGGTATGTTGTCTAGTGTCTATTAATCGAATCAAATGCATTTGGAGTGAATCCGACGACATCGAGATTTTCACCTGAAAAAGTAGACAGTGTATAGTAAGGCATTTTCAGCCTTATCCTAGCTCACCTTCCAACTGGCACAGCGGCCAAACTAGGCTACCTACGACTCTTGTACACCTGTGGGTATGTTGTCTAGTGTCTATTAATCGAATCAAATGCATTTGGAGTGAATCCGACGACATCGAGATTTTCACCTGAAAAAGTAGACAGTGTTATAGTAAGGCATTTTCAGCCTTATCCTAGCTCACCTTCCAACTGGCACAGCGGCCAAACTAGGCTACCTACGACTCTTGTACACCTGTGGGTATGTTGTCTAGTGTCTATTAATCGAATCAAATGCATTTGGAGTGAATCCGACGACATCGAGATTTTCACCAGAAAAAGTAGACAGTGGTTAGTAAGGCATTTTCAGCCTTATCCTAGCTCACCTTCCAACTGGCACAGCGGCCAAACTAGGCTACCTACGACTCTTGTACACTTGTGGGTATGTTGTCTAGTGTCTATTAATCGAATCAAATGCATTTGGAGTGAATCCGACGACATCGAGATTTTCACCTGAAAAAGTAGATAGTGTATAGTAAGGCATTTTCAGCCTTATCCTAGCTCACCTTCCAACTGGCACAGCGGCCAAACTAGGCTACCTACGACTCTTGTACACCTGTGGGTATGTTGTCTAGTGTCTATTAATCGAATCAAATGCATTTGGAGTGAATCCGACGACATCGAGATTTTCACCTGAAAAAGTAGACAGTGTATAGTAAGGCATTTTCAGCCTTATCCTAGCTCACCTTCCAACTGGCACAGCGGCCAAACTAGGCTACCTACGACTCTTGTACACCTGTGGGTATGTTGTCTAGTGTCTATTAATCGAATCAAATGCATTTGGAGTGAATCCGACGACATCGAGATTTTCACCTGAAAAAGTAGACAGTGTATAGTAAGGCATTTTCAGCCTTATCCTAGCTCACCTTCCAACTGGCACAGCGGCCAAACTAGGCTACCTACGACTCTTGTACACCTGTGGGTATGTTGTCTAGTGTCTATTAATCGAATCAAATGCATTTGGAGTGAATCCGACGACATCGAGATTTTCACCTGAAAAAGTAGACAGTGTATAGTAAGGCATTTTCAGCCTTATCCTAGCTCACCTTCCAACTGGCACAGCGGCCAAACTAGGCTACCTACGACTCTTGTACACCTGTGGGTATGTTGTCTAGTGTCTATTAATCGAATCAAATGCATTTGGAGTGAATCCGACGACATCGAGATTTTCACCTGAAAAAGTAGACAGTGTATAGTAAGGCATTTTCAGCCTTATCCTAGCTCACCTTCCAACTGGCACAGCGGCCAAACTAGGCTACCTACGACTCTTGTACACCTGTGGGTATGTTGTCTAGTGTCTATTAATCGAATCAAATGCATTTGGAGTGAATCCGACGACATCGAGATTTTCACCTGAAAAAGTAAACAGTGTACAGTAAGGCATTTTCAGCCTTATCCTAGCTCACCTTCCAACTGGCACAGCGGCCAAACTAGGCTACCTACGACTCTTGTACACCTGTGGGTATGTTGTCTAGTGTCTATTAATCGAATCAAATGCATTTGGAGTGAATCCGACGACATCGAGATTTTCACCTGAAAAAGTAGACAGTGTATAGTAAGGCATTTTCAGCCTTATCCTAGCTCACCTTCCAACTGGCACAGCGGCCAAACTAGGCTACCTACGACTCTTGTACACCTGTGGGTATGTTGTCTAGTGTCTATTAATCGAATCAAATGCATTTGGAGTGAATCCGACGACATCGAGATTTTCACCTGAAAAAGTAGACAGTGTATAGTAAGGCATTTTCAGCCTTATCCTAGCTCACCTTCCAACTGGCACAGCGGCCAAACTAGGCTACCTACGACTCTTGTACACCTGTGGGTATGTTGTCTAGTGTCTATTAATCGAATCAAATGCATTTGGAGTGAATCCGACGACATCGAGATTTTCACCTGAAAAAGTAGACAGTGTATAGTAAGGCATTTTCAGCCTTATCCTAGCTCACCTTCCAACTGGCACAGCGGCCAAACTAGGCTACCTACGACTCTTGTACACCTGTGGGTATGTTGTCTAGTGTCTATTAATCGAATCAAATGCATTTGGAGTGAATCCGACGACATCGAGATTTTCACCTGAAAAAGTAGACAGTGTATAGTAAGGCATTTTCAGCCTTATCCTAGCTCATCTTCCAACTGGCACAGCGGCCAAACTAGGCTACCTACGACTCTTGTACACCTGTGGGTATGTTGTCTAGTGTCTATTAATCGAATCAAATGCATTTGGAGTGAATCCGGCGACATCGAGATTTTCACCTGAAAAAGTAGACAGTGTATAGTAAGGCATTTTCAGCCTTATCCTAGCTCACCTTCCAACTGGCACAGCGGCCAAACTAGGCTACCTACGACTCTTGTACACCTGTGGGTATGTTGTCTAGTGTCTATTAATCGAATCAAATGCATTTGGAGTGAATCCGACGACATCGAGATTTTCACCTGAAAAAGTAGACAGTGTATAGTAAGGCATTTTCAGCCTTATCCTAGCTCACCTTCCAACTGGCACAGCGGCCAAACTAGGCTACCTACGACTCTTGTACACCTGTGGGTATGTTGTCTAGTGTCTATTAATCGAATCAAATGCATTTGGAGTGAATCCGACGACATCGAGATTTTCACCTGAAAAAGTAGACAGTGTATAGTAAGGCATTTTCAGCCTTATCCTAGCTCACCTTCCAACTGGCACAGCGGCCAAACTAGGCTACCTACGACTCTTGTACACCTGTGGGTATGTTGTCTAGTGTCTATTAATCGAATCAAATGCATTTGGAGTGAATCCGACGACATCGAGATTTTCACCTGAAAAAGTAGACAGTGTATAGTAAGGCATTTTCAGCCTTATCCTAGCTCACCTTCCAACTGGCACAGCGGCCAAACTAGGCTACCTACGACTCTTGTACACCTGTGGGTATGTTGTCTAGTGTCTATTAATCGAATCAAATGCATTTGGAGTGAATCCGACGACATCGAGATTTTCACCTGAAAAAGTAGACAGTGTATAGTAAGGCATTTTCAGCCTTATCCTAGCTCACCTTCCAACTGGCACAGCGGCCAAACTAGGCTACCTACGACTCTTGTACACCTGTGGGTATGTTGTCTAGTGTCTATTAATCGAATCAAATGCATTTGGAGTGAATCCGACGACATCGAGATTTTCACCTGAAAAAGTAGACAGTGTATAGTAAGGCATTTTCAGCCTTATCCTAGCTCACCTTCCAACTGGCACAGCGGCCAAACTAGGCTACCTACGACTCTTGTACACCTGTGGGTATGTTGTCTAGTGTCTATTAATCGAATCAAATGCATTTGGAGTGAATCCGACGGCATCGAGATTTTCACCTGAAAAAGTAGACAGTGTATAGTAAGGCATTTTCAGCCTTATCCTAGCTCACCTTCCAACTGGCACAGCGGCCAAACTAGGCTACCTACGACTCTTGTACACCTGTGGGTATGTTGTCTAGTGTCTATTAATCGAATCAAATGCATTTGGAGTGAATCCGACGACATCGAGATTTTCACCTGAAAAAGTAGACAGTGTATAGTAAGGCATTTTCAGCCTTATCCTAGCTCACCTTCCAACTGGCACAGCGGCCAAACTAGGCTACATACGACTCTTGTACACCTGTGGGTATGTTGTCTAGTGTCTATTAATCGAATCGAATGCATTTGGAGTGAATCCGAAGACATCGAGATTTTCACCTGAAAAAGTAGACAGTGTATAGTAAGGCATTTTCAGCCTTATCCTAGCTCACCTTCCAACTGGCACAGCGGCCAAACTAGGCTACCTACGACTCTTGTACACCTGTGGGTATGTTGTCTAGTGTCTATTAATCGAATCAAATGCATTTGGAGTGAATCCGACGACATCGAGATTTTCACCTGAAAAAGTAGACAGTGTATAGTAAGGCATTTTCAGCCTTATCCTAGCTCACCTTCCAACTGGCACAGCGGCCAAACTAGGCTACATACGACTCTTGTACACCTGTGGGTATGTTGTCTAGTGTCTATTAATCGAATCAAATGCATTTGGAGTGAATCCGAAGACATCGAGATTTTCACCTGAAAAAGTAGACAGTGTATAGTAAGGCATTTTCAGCCTTATCCTAGCTCACCTTCCAGCTGGCACAGCGGCCAAACTAGGCTACCTACGACTCTTGTACACCTGTGGGTATGTTGTCTAGTGTCTATTAATCGAATCAAATGCATTTGGAGTGAATCCGACGACATCGAGATTTTCACCTGAAAAAGTAGACAGTGTATAGTAAGGCATTTTCAGCCTTATCCTAGCTCACCTTCCAACTGGCACAGCGGCCAAACTAGGCTACCTACGACTCTTGTACACCTGTGGGTATGTTGTCTAGTGTCTATTAATCGAATCAAATGCATTTGGAGTGAATCCGACGACATCGAGATTTTCACCTGAAAAAGTAGACAGTGTATAGTAAGGCATTTTCAGCCTTATCCTAGCTCACCTTCCAACTGGCACAGCGGCCAAACTAGGCTACCTACGACTCTTGTACACCTGTGGGTATGTTGTCTAGTGTCTATTAATCGAATCAAATGCATTTGGAGTGAATCCGACGACATCGAGATTTTCACCTGAAAAAGTAGACAGTGTATAGTAAGGCATTTTCAGCCTTATCCTAGCTCACCTTCCAACTGGCACAGCGGCCAAACTAGGCTACCTACGACTCTTGTACACCTGTGGGTATGTTGTCTAGTGTCTATTAATCGAATCAAATGCATTTGGAGTGAATCCGACGACATCGAGATTTTCACCTGAAAAAGTAGACAGTGTATAGTAAGGCATTTTCAGCCTTATCCTAGCTCACCTTCCAACTGGCACAGCGGCCAAACTAGGCTACCTACGACTCTTGTACACCTGTGGGTATGTTGTCTAGTGTCTATTAATCGAATCAAATGCATTTGGAGTGAATCCGACGACATCGAGATTTTCACCTGAAAAAGTAGACAGTGTATAGTAAGGCATTTTCAGCCTTATCCTAGCTCACCTTCCAACTGGCACAGCGGCCAAACTAGGCTACCTACGACTCTTGTACACCTGTGGGTATGTTGTCTAGTGTCTATTAATCGAATCAAATGCATTTGGAGTGAATCCGACGACATCGAGATTTTCACCTGAAAAAGTAAACAGTGTATAGTAAGGCATTTTCAGCCTTATCCTAGCTCACCTTCCAACTGGCACAGCGGCCAAACTAGGCTGCCTACGACTCTTGTACACCTGTGGGTATGTTGTCTAGTGTCTATTAATCGAATCAAATGCATTTGGAGTGAATCCGACGACATCGAGATTTTCACCTGAAAAAGTAGACAGTGTATAGTAAGGCATTTTCAGCCTTATCCTAGCTCACCTTCCAACTGGCACAGCGGCCAAACTAGGCTACCTACGACTCTTGTACACCTGTGGGTATGTTGTCTAGTGTCTATTAATCGAATCAAATGCATTTGGAGTGAATCCGACGACATCGAGATTTTCACCTGAAAAAGTAGACAGTGTATAGTAAGGCATTTTCAGCCTTATCCTAGCTCACCTTCCAACTGGCACAGCGGCCAAACTAGGCTACCTACGACTCTTGTACACCTGTGGGTATGTTGTCTAGTGTCTATTAATCGAATCAAATGCATTTGGAGTGAATCCGACGACATCGAGATTTTCACCTGAAAAAGTAGACAGTAGACAGCTTCCCTTCCTAGCTCACCTTCTAACTGGCACAGCGGCCAAACTAGGCTACCTACGACTCTTGTACACCTGTGGGTATGTTGTCTAGTGTCTATTAATCGAATCAAATGCATTTGGAGTGAATCCGACGACATCGGGATTTTCACCTGAAAAAGTAGGCATTTTCAGCCTTATCCTAGCTCACCTTCCAACTGGCACAGCGGCCAAACTAGGCTACCTACGACTCTTGTACACCTGTGGGTATGTTGTCTAGTGTCTATTAATCGAATCAAATGCATTTGGAGTGAATCCGACGACATCGAGATTTTCACCTGAAAAAGTAGACAGTGTATAGTAAGGCATTTTCAGCCTTATCCTAGCTCACCTTCCAACTGGCACAGCGGCCAAACTAGGCTACCTACGACTCTTGTACACCTGTGGGTATGTTGTCTAGTGTCTATTAATCGAATCAAATGCATTTGGAGTGAATCCGACGACATCGAGATTTTCACCTGAAAAAGTAGACAGTGTATAGTAAGGCATTTTCAGCCTTATCCTAGCTCACCTTCCAACTGGCACAGCGGCCAAACTAGGCTACCTACGACTCTTGTACACCTGTGGGTATGTTGTCTAGTGTCTATTAATCGAATCAAATGCATTTGGAGTGAATCCGACGACATCGAGATTTTCACCTGAAAAAGTAGACAGTGTATAGTAAGGCATTTTCAGCCTTATCCTAGCTCACCTTCCAACTGGCACAGCGGCCAAACTAGGCTACCTACGACTCTTGTACACCTGTGGGTATGTTGTCTAGTGTCTATTAATCGAATCAAATGCATTTGGAGTGAATCCGACGACATCGAGATTTTCACCTGAAAAAGTAGACTGTGTATAGTAAGGCATTTTCAGCCTTATCCTAGCTCACCTTCCAACTGGCACAGCGGCCAAACTAGGCTACCTACGACTCTTGTACACCTGTGGGTATGTTGTCTAGTGTCTATTAATCGAATCAAATGCATTTGGAGTGAATCCGACGACATCGAGATTTTCACCTGAAAAAGTAGACTGTGTATAGTAAGGCATTTTCAGCCTTATCCTAGCTCACCTTCCAACTGGCACAGCGGCCAAACTAGGCTACCTACGCCTCTTGTACACCTGTGGGTATGTTGTCTAGTGTCTATTAATCGAATCAAATGCATTTGGAGTGAATCCGACGACATCGAGATTTTCACCAGAAAAAGTAGACAGTGGTTAGTAAGGCATTTTCAGCCTTATCCTAGCTCACCTTCCAACTGGCACAGCGGCCAAACTAGGCTACCTACGACTCTTGTACACCTGTGGGTATGTTGTCTAGTGTCTATTAATCGAATCAAATGCATTTGGAGTGAATCCGACGACATCGAGATTTTCACCTGAAAAAGTAGACAGTGTATAGTAAGGCATTTTCAGCCTTATCCTAGCTCACCTTCCAACTGGCACAGCGGCCAAACTAGGCTACCTACGACTCTTGTACACCTGTGGGTATGTTGTCTAGTGTCTATTAATCGAATCAAATGCATTTGGAGTGAATCCGACGACATCGAGATTTTCACCTGAAAAAGTAGACAGTAGACAGCTTCCCTTCCTAGCTCACCTTCTAACTGGCACAGCGGCCAAACTAGGCTACCTACGACTCTTGTACACCTGTGGGTATGTTGTCTAGTGTCTATTAATTGAATCAAATGCATTTGGAGTGAATCCGACGACATCGAGATTTTCACCTGAAAAAGTAGACAGTGTTATAGTAAGGCATTTTCAGCCTTATCCTAGCTCACCTTCCAACTGGCACAGCGGCCAAACTAGGCTACCTACGACTCTTGTACACCTGTGGGTATGTTGTCTAGTGTCTATTAATCGAATCAAATGCATTTGGAGTGAATCCGACGACATCGAGATTTTCACCAGAAAAAGTAGACAGTGGTTAGTAAGGCATTTTCAGCCTTATCCTAGCTCACCTTCCAACTGGCACAGCGGCCAAACTAGGCTACCTACGACTCTTGTACACCTGTGGGTATGTTGTCTAGTGTCTATTAATCGAATCAAATGCATTTGGAGTGAATCCGACGACATCGAGATTTTCACCAGAAAAAGTAGACAGTGGTTAGTAAGGCATTTTCAGCCTTATCCTAGCTCACCTTCCAACTGGCACAGCGGCCAAACTAGGCTACCTACGACTCTTGTACACCTGTGGGTATGTTGTCTAGTGTCTATTAATCGAATCAAATGCATTTGGAGTGAATCCGACGACATCGAGATTTTCACCTGAAAAAGTAGACAGTGTATAGTAAGGCATTTTCAGCCTTATCCTAGCTCACCTTCCAACTGGCACAGCGGCCAAACTAGGCTACCTACGACTCTTGTACACCTGTGGGTATGTTGTCTAGTGTCTATTAATCGAATCAAATGCATTTGGAGTGAATCCGACGACATCGAGATTTTCACCTGAAAAAGTAGACAGTAGACAGCTTCCCTTCCTAGCTCACCTTCTAACTGGCACAGCGGCCAAACTAGGCTACCTACGACTCTTGTACACCTGTGGGTATGTTGTCTAGTGTCTATTAATTGAATCAAATGCATTTGGAGTGAATCCGACGACATCGAGATTTTCACCTGAAAAAGTAGACAGTGTTATAGTAAGGCATTTTCAGCCTTATCCTAGCTCACCTTCCAACTGGCACAGCGGCCAAACTAGGCTACCTACGACTCTTGTACACCTGTGGGTATGTTGTCTAGTGTCTATTAATCGAATCAAATGCATTTGGAGTGAATCCGACGACATCGAGATTTTCACCAGAAAAAGTAGACAGTGGTTAGTAAGGCATTTTCAGCCTTATCCTAGCTCACCTTCCAACTGGCACAGCGGCCAAACTAGGCTACCTACGACTCTTGTACACCTGTGGGTATGTTGTCTAGTGTCTATTAATCGAATCAAATGCATTTGGAGTGAATCCGACGACATCGAGATTTTCACCTGAAAAAGTAGACAGTGTATAGCAAGGCATTTTCAGCCTTATCCTAGCTCACCTTCCAACTGGCACAGCGGCCAAACTAGGCTACCTACGACTCTTGTACACCTGTGGGTATGTTGTCTAGTGTCTATTAATTGAATCAAATGCATTTGGAGTGAATCCGACGACATCGAGATTTTCACCTGAAAAAGTAGACAGTGTTATAGTAAGGCATTTTCAGCCTTATCCTAGCTCACCTTCCAACTGGCACAGCGGCCAAACTAGGCTACCTACGACTCTTGTACACCTGTGGGTATGTTGTCTAGTGTCTATTAATCGAATCAAATGCATTTGGAGTGAATCCGACGACATCGAGATTTTCACCAGAAAAAGTAGACAGTGGTTAGTAAGGCATTTTCAGCCTTATCCTAGCTCACCTTCCAACTGGCACAGCGGCCAAACTAGGCTACCTACGACTCTTGTACACCTGTGGGTATGTTGTCTAGTGTCTATTAATCGAATCAAATGCATTTGGAGTGAATCCGACGACATCGAGATTTTCACCTGAAAAAGTAGACAGTGTATAGCAAGGCATTTTCAGCCTTATCCTAGCTCACCTTCCAACTGGCACAGCGGCCAAACTAGGCTACCTACGACTCTTGTACACCTGTGGGTATGTTGTCTAGTGTCTATTAATCGAATCAAATGCATTTGGAGTGAATCCGACGACATCGAGATTTTCACCAGAAAAAGTAGACAGTGGTTAGTAAGGCATTTTCAGCCTTATCCTAGCTCACCTTCCAACTGGCACAGCGGCCAAACTAGGCTACCTACGACTCTTGTACACCTGTGGGTATGTTGTCTAGTGTCTATTAATCGAATCAAATGCATTTGGAGTGAATCCGACGACATCGAGATTTTCACCTGAAAAAGTAGACAGTGTATAGCAAGGCATTTTCAGCCTTATCCTAGCTCACCTTCCAACTGGCACAGCGGCCAAACTAGGCTACCTACGACTCTTGTACACCTGTGGGTATGTTGTCTAGTGTCTATTAATCGAATCAAATGCATTTGGAGTGAATCCGACGACATCGAGATTTTCACCTGAAAAAGTAAGCAGTGTATAGTAAGGCATTTTCAGCCTTATCCTAGCTCACCTTCCAACTGGCACAGCGGCCAAACTAGGCTACCTACGACTCTTGTACACCTGTGGGTATGTTGTCTAGTGTCTATTAATCGAATCAAATGCATTTGGAGTGAATCCGACGACATCGAGATTTTCACCTGAAAAAGTAGACAGTGTATAGCAAGGCATTTTCAGCCTTATCCTAGCTCACCTTCCAACTGGCACAGCGGCCAAACTAGGCTACCTACGACTCTTGTACACCTGTGGGTATGTTGTCTAGTGTCTATTAATCGAATCAAATGCATTTGGAGTGAATCCGACGACATCGAGATTTTCACCTGAAAAGGTAAGCAGTGTATAGTAAGGCATTTTCAGCCTTATCCTAGCTCACCTTCCAACTGGCACAGCGGCCAAACTAGGCTACCTACGACTCTTGTACACCTGTGGGTATGTTGTCTAGTGTCTATTAATCGAATCAAATGCATTTGGAGTGAATCCGACGACATCGAGATTTTCACCTGAAAAAGTAGACAGTGTATAGTAAGGCATTTTCAGCCTTATCCTAGCTCACCTTCCAACTGGCACAGCGGCCAAACTAGGCTACCTACGACTCTTGTACACCTGTGGGTATGTTGTCTAGTGTCTATTAATCGAATCAAATGCATTTGGAGTGAATCCGACGACATCGAGATTTTCACCTGAAAAAGTAGACAGTGTATAGTAAGGCATTTTCAGCCTTATCCTAGCTCACCTTCCAACTGGCACAGCGGCCAAACTAGGCTACCTACGACTCTTGTACACCGATGGGTATGTTGTCTAGTGTCTATTAATCGAATCAAATGCATTTGGAGTGAATCCGACGACATCGAGATTTTCACCAGAAAAAGTAGACAGTGTATAGTAAGGCATTTTCAGCCTTATCCTAGCTCACCTTCCAACTGGCACAGCGGCCAAACTAGGCTACCTACGACTCTTGTACACCTGTGGGTATGTTGTCTAGTGTCTATTAATCGAATCAAATGCATTTGGAGTGAATCCGACGACATCGAGATTTTCACCAGAAAAAGTAGACAGTGGTTAGTAAGGCATTTTCAGCCTTATCCTAGCTCACCTTCCAACTGGCACAGCGGCCAAACTAGGCTACCTACGACTCTTGTACACCTGTGGGTATGTTGTCTAGTGTCTATTAATCGAATCAAATGCATTTGGAGTGAATCCGACGACATCGAGATTTTCACCTGAAAAAGTAGACAGTGTATAGTAAGGCATTTTCAGCCTTATCCTAGCTCACCTTCCAACTGGCACAGCGGCCAAACTAGGCTACCTACGACTCTTGTACACCTGTGGGTATGTTGTCTAGTGTCTATTAATCGAATCAAATGCATTTGGAGTGAATCCGACGACATCGAGATTTTCACCTGAAAAAGTAGACAGTGGTTAGTAAGGCATTTTCAGCCTTATCCTAGCTCACCTTCCAACTGGCACAGCGGCCAAACTAGGCTACCTACGACTCTTGTACACCTGTGGGTATGTTGTCTAGTGTCTATTAATCGAATCAAATGCATTTGGAGTGAATCCGACGACATCGAGATTTTCACCTGAAAAAGTAGACAGTGTATAGTAAGGCATTTTCAGCCTTATCCTAGCTCACCTTCCAACTGGCACAGCGGCCAAACTAGGCTACCTACGACTCTTGTACATCTGTGGGTATGTTGTCTAGTGTCTATTAATCGAATCAAATGCATTTGGAGTGAATCCGACGACATCGAGATTTTCACCTGAAAAAGTAGACAGTGTATAGTAAGGCATTTTCAGCCTTATCCTAGCTCACCTTCCAACTGGCACAGCGGCCAAACTAGGCTACCTACGACTCTTGTACACCTGTGGGTATGTTGTCTAGTGTCTATTAATCGAATCAAATGCATTTGGAGTGAATCCGACGACATCGAGATTTTCACCTGAAAAAGTAGACAGTGTATAGCAAGGCATTTTCAGCCTTATCCTAGCTCACTTTCCAACTGGCACAGCGGCCAAACTAGGCTACCTACGACTCTTGTACACCTGTGGGTATGTTGTCTAGTGTCTATTAATCGAATCAAATGCATTTGGAGTGAATCCGACGACATCGAGATTTTCACCTGAAAAAGTAGACAGTGTATAGTAAGGCATTTTCAGCCTTATCCTAGCTCACCTTCCAACTGGCACAGCGGCCAAACTAGGCTACCTACGACTCTTGTACACCGATGGGTATGTTGTCTAGTGTCTATTAATCGAATCAAATGCATTTGGAGTGAATCCGACGACATCGAGATTTTCATATGAAAAAGTAGACAGCATTTGCAGCCTTATCCTAGCTCACCTTCCAACCGGCACAGCGGCCAAACTAGGCTACCTGCGACTCTTGTACACCTGTGGGTATGTTTTCTAGTGTCTATTAATCGAATCAAATGCATTTGGAGTGAATCCGACGACATCGAGATTTTCACCTGAAAAAGTAGACAGTGTATAGTAAGGTATTTTCAGCCTTATCCTAGCTCACCTTCCAACTGGCACAGCGGCCAAACTAGGCTACCTACGACTCTTGTACACCTGTGGGTATGTTGTCTAGTGTCTATTAATCGAATCAAATGCATTTGGAGTGAATCCGACGACATCGAGATTTTCACCTGAAAAAGTAGACAGTGTATAGTAAGGCATTTTCAGCCTTATCCTAGCTCACCTTCCAACTGGCACAGCGGCCAAACTAGGCTACCTACGACTCTTGTACACCGATGGGTATGTTGTCTAGTGTCTATTAATCGAATCAAATGCATTTGGAGTGAATCCGACGACATCGAGATTTTCACCAGAAAAAGTGGACAGTGTATAGTAAGGCATTTTCAGCCTTATCCTAGCTCACCTTCCAACTGGCACAGCGGCCAAACTAGGCTACCTACGACTCTTGTACACCTGTGGGTATGTTGTCTAGTATCTATTAATCGAATCAAATGCATTTGGAGTGAATCCGACGACATCGAGATTTTCACCAGAAAAAGTAGACAGTGGTTAGTAAGGCATTTTCAGCCTTATCCTAGCTCACCTTCCAACTGGCACAGCGGCCAAACTAGGCTACCTACGACTCTTGTACACCTGTGGGTATGTTGTCTAGTGTCTATTAATCGAATCAAATGCATTTGGAGTGAATCCGACGACATCGAGATTTTCACCTGAAAAAGTAGACAGTGTATAGTAAGGCATTTTCAGCCTTATCCTAGCTCACTTTCCAACTGGCACAGCGGCCAAACTAGGCTACCTACGACTCTTGTACACCTGTGGGTATGTTGTCTAGTGTCTATTAATCGAATCAAATGCATTTGGAGTGAATCCGACGACATCGAGATTTTCACCTGAAAAAGTAAGCAGTGTATAGTAAGGCATTTTCAGCCTTATCCTAGCTCACCTTCCAACTGGCACAGCGGCCAAACTAGGCTACCTACGACTCTTGTACACCTGTGGGTATGTTGTCTAGTGTCTATTAATCGAATCAAATGCATTTGGAGTAAATCCGACGACCTCGAGATTTTCACCTGAAAAAGTAGGCAGTGTATAGTACGGCATTTTCAGCCTTATTCTAGCTCACCTTCCAACTGGCACAGCGGCCAAACTATTCTACCTACGACTCTTGTACACCTGTGGGTATGTTGTCTAGTGTCTATTAATCGAATCAAATGCATTTGGAGTGAATCCGGCGACATCGAGATGTTCACCTGAAAAAGTAGGCAGTGTATAGTAAGGCATTTTCAGCCTTATTCTAGCTCACCTTCCAACTGGCACAGCGGCCAAACTATTCTACCTACGACTCTTGTACACCTGTGGGTATGTTGTCTAGTGTCTATTAATCGAATCAAATGCATTTGGAGTGAATCCGACGACATCGAGATTTTCACCTGAAAAAGTAGACAGTGTATAGTAAGGCATTTTCAGCCTTATCCTAGCTCACCTTCCAACTGGCACAGCGGCCAAACTAGGCTACCTACGACTCTTGTACACCTGTGGGTATGTTGTCTAGTGTCTATTAATCGAATCAAATGCATTTGGAGTGAATCCGACGACATCGAGATTTTCACTTGAAAAAGTAGACAGTGTATAGTAAGGCATTTTCAGCCTTATCCTAGCTCACCTTCCAACTGGCACAGCGGCCAAACTAGGCTACCTACGACTCTTGTACACCTGTGGGTATGTTGTCTAGTGTCTATTAATGGAATCAAATGCATTTGGAGTGAATCCGACGACATCGAGATTTTCACCTGAAAAAGTAGACAGTGTATAGTAAGGCATTTTCAGCCTTATCCTAGCTCACCTTCCAACTGGCACAGCGGCCAAACTAGGCTACCTACGACTCTTGTACACCTGTGGGTATGTTGTCTAGTGTCTATTAATCGAATCAAATGCATTTGGAGTGAATCCGACGACATCGAGATTTTCACCTGAAAAAGTAGACAGTGTATAGTAAGGCATTTTCAGCCTTATCCTAGCTCACCTTCCAACTGGCACAGCGGCCAAACTAGGCTACCTACGACTCTTGTACACTTGTGGGTATGTTGTCTAGTGTCTATTAATCGAATCAAATGCATTTGGAGTGAATCCGACGACATCGAGATTTTCACCTGAAAAAGTAGACAGTGTATAGCAAGGCATTTTCAGCCTTATCCTAGCTCACTTTCCAACTGGCACAGCGGCCAAACTAGGCTACCTACGACTCTTGTACACCTGTGGGTATGTTGTCTAGTGTCTATTAATCGAATCAAATGCATTTGGAGTGAATCCGACGACATCGAGATTTTCACCTGAAAAAGTATACAGTGTATAGTAAGGCATTTTCAGCCTTATCCTAGCTCACCTTCCAACTGGCACAGCGGCCAAACTAGGCTACCTACGACTCTTGTACACCTGTGGGTATGTTGTCTAGTGTCTATTAATCGAATCAAATGCATTTGGAGTGAATCCGACGACATCGAGATTTTCACCTGAAAAAGTAGACAGTGTATAGTAAGGCATTTTCAGCCTTATCCTAGCTCACCTTCCAACTGGCACAGCGGCCAAACTAGGCTACCTACGACTCTTGTACACCTGTGGGTATGTTGTCTAGTGTCTATTAATCGAATCAAATGCATTTGGAGTGAATCCGACGACATCGAGATTTTCACCTGAAAAAGTATACAGTGTATAGTAAGGCATTTTCAGCCTTATCCTAGCTCACCTTCCAACTGGCACAGCGGCCAAACTAGGCTACCTACGACTCTTGTACACCTGTGGGTATGTTGTCTAGTGTCTATTAATCGAATCAAATGCATTTGGAGTGAATCCGACGACATCGAGATTTTCACCTGAAAAAGTAGACAGTGTATAGTAAGGCATTTTCAGCCTTATCCTAGCTCACCTTCCAACTGGCACAGCGGCCAAACTAGGCTACCTACGACTCTTGTACACCTGTGGGTATGTTGTCTAGTGTCTATTAATCGAATCAAATGCATTTGGAGTGAATCCGACGACATCGAGATTTTCACCTGAAAAAGTAGACAGTGTATAGTAAGGCATTTTCAGCCTTATCCTAGCTCACCTTCCAACTGGCACAGCGGCCAAACTAGGCTACCTACGACTCTTGTACACCTGTGGGTATGTTGTCTAGTATCTATTAATCGAATCAAATGCATTTGGAGTGAATCCGACGACATCGAGATTTTCACCAGAAAAAGTAGACAGTGGTTAGTAAGGCATTTTCAGCCTTATCCTAGCTCACCTTCCAACTGGCACAGCGGCCAAACTAGGCTACCTACGACTCTTGTACACCTGTGCGTATGTTGTCTAGTGTCTATTAATCGAATCAAATGCATTTGGAGTGAATCCGACGACATCGAGATTTTCACCTGAAAAAGTAAGCAGTGTATAGTAAGGCATTTTCAGCCTTATCCTAGCTCACCTTCCAACTGGCACAGCGGCCAAACTAGGCTACCTACGACTCTTGTACACCTGTGGGTATGTTGTCTAGTGTCTATTAATCGAATCAAATGCATTTGGAGTGAATCCGACGACATCGAGATTTTCACCTGAAAAAGTAAGCAGTGTATAGTAAGGCATTTTCAGCCTTATCCTAGCTAACCTTCCAACTGGCACAGCGGCCAAACTAGGCTACCTACGACTCTTGTACACCTGTGGGTATGTTGTCTAGTGTCTATTAATCGAATCAAATGCATTTGGAGTGAATCCGGCGACATCGAGATGTTCACCTGAAAAAGTAGGCAGTGTATAGTAAGGCATTTTCAGCCTTATTCTAGCTCACCTTCCAACTGGCACAGCGGCCAAACTAGGCTACCTACGACTCTTGTACACCTGTGGGTATGTTGTCTAGTGTCTATTAATCGAATCAAATGCATTTGGAGTGAATCCAACGACATCGAGATTTTCACCTGAAAAAATAGACAGGCATTTTCAGCCTTATCCTATCTCACCTTCCAACTGGCACAGCGGCCAAACTAGGCTACCTACGACTCTTGTACACCTGTGGGTATGTTGTCTAGTGTCTATTAATCGAATCAAATGCATTTGGAGTGAATCCGGCGAAATCGAGATTTTCACCTGAAAAAGTAGGCAGTGTATAGTAAGGCATTTTCAGCCTTATCCTAGCTCACCTTCCAACTGGCACAGCGGCCAAACTAGGCTACCTACGACTCTTGTACACCTGTGGGTATGTTGTCTAGTGTCTATTAATCGAATCAAATGCATTTGGAGTGAATCCGACGACATCGAGATTTTCACCTGAAAAAGTAGACAGTGTATAGTAAGGCATTTTCAGCCTTATCCTAGCTCACCTTCCAACTGGCACAGCGGCCAAACTAGGCTACCTACGACTCTTGTACACCTGTGGGTATGTTGTCTAGTGTCTATTAATCGAATCAAATGCATTTGGAGTGAATCCGACGACATCGAGATTTTCACCTGAAAAAGTAGACAGTGTATAGTAAGGCATTTTCAGCCTTATCCTAGCTCACCTTCCAACTGGCACAGCGGCCAAACTAGGCTACCTACGACTCTTGTACACCTGTGGGTATGTTGTCTAGTGTCTATTAATCGAATCAAATGCATTTGGAGTGAATCCGACGACATCGAGATTTTCACCAGAAAAAGTAGACAGTGTATAGTAAGGCATTTTCAGCCTTATCCTAGCTCACCTTCCAACTGGCACAGCGGCCAAACTAGGCTACCTACGACTCTTGTACACCTGTGGGTATGTTGTCTAGTGTCTATTAATCGAATCAAATGCATTTGGAGTGAATCCGACGACATCGAGATTTTCACCTGAAAAAGTAGACAGTGTATAGTAAGGCATTTTCAGCCTTATCCTAGCTCACCTTCCAACTGGCACAGCGGCCAAACTAGGCTACCTACGACTCTTGTACACCTGTGGGTATGTTGTCTAGTGTCTATTAATCGAATCAAATGCATTTGGAGTGAATCCGACGACATCGAGATTTTCACCAGAAAAAGTAGACAGTGTATAGTAAGGCATTTTCAGCCTTATCCTAGCTCACCTTCCAACTGGCACAGCGGCCAAACTAGGCTACCTACGACTCTTGTACACCTGTGGGTATGTTGTCTAGTGTCTATTAATCGAATCAAATGCATTTGGAGTGAATCCGACGACATCGAGATTTTCACCTGAAAAAGTAGACAGTGTATAGTAAGGCATTTTCAGCCTTATCCTAGCTCACCTTCCAACTGGCACAGCGGCCAAACTAGGCTACCTACGACTCTTGTACACCTGTGGGTATGTTGTCTAGTATCTATTAATCGAATCAAATGCATTTGGAGTGAATCCGACGACATCGAGATTTTCACCAGAAAAAGTAGACAGTGGTTAGTAAGGCATTTTCAGCCTTATCCTAGCTCACCTTCCAACTGGCACAGCGGCCAAACTAGGCTACCTACGACTCTTGTACACCTGTGGGTATGTTGTCTAGTGTCTATTAATCGAATCAAATGCATTTGGAGTGAATCCGACGACATCGAGATTTTCACCTGAAAAAGTAGACAGTGTATAGTAAGGCATTTTCAGCCTTATCCTAGCTCACCTTCCAACTGGCACAGCGGCCAAACTAGGCTACCTACGACTCTTGTACACCTGTGGGTATGTTGTCTAGTATCTATTAATCGAATCAAATGCATTTGGAGTGAATCCGACGACATCGAGATTTTCACCAGAAAAAGTAGACAGTGGTTAGTAAGGCATTTTCAGCCTTATCCTAGCTCACCTTCCAACTGGCACAGCGGCCAAACTAGGCTACCTACGACTCTTGTACACCTGTGGGTATGTTGTCTAGTGTCTATTAATCGAATCAAATGCATTTGGAGTGAATCCGACGACATCGAGATTTTCACCTGAAAAAGTAAACAGTGTATAGTAAGGCATTTTCAGCCTTATCCTAGCTCACCTTCCAACTGGCACAGCGGCCAAACTAGGCTACCTACGACTCTTGTACACCTGTGGGTATGTTGTCTAGTGTCTATTAATCGAATCAAATGCATTTGGAGTGAATCCGACGACATCGAGATTTTCACCTGAAAAAGTAAGCAGTGTATAGTAAGGCATTTTCAGCCTTATCCTAGCTCACCTTCCAACTGGCACAGCGGCCAAACTAGGCTACCTACGACTCTTGTACACCTGTGGGTATGTTGTCTAGTGTCTATTAATCGAATCAAATGCATTTGGAGTGAATCCGGCGACATCGAGATGTTCACCTGAAAAAGTAGGCAGTGTATAGTAAGGCATTTTCAGCCTTATTCTAGCTCACCTTCCAACTGGCACAGCGGCCAAACTAGGCTACCTACGACTCTTGTACACCTGTGGGTATGTTGTCTAGTGTCTATTAATCGAATCAAATGCATTTGGAGTGAATCCGACGACATCGAGATTTTCACCTGAAAAAGTAGACAGTGTATAGTAAGGCATTTTCAGCCTTATCCTAGCTCACCTTCCAACTGGCACAGCGGCCAAACTAGGCTACCTACGACTCTTGTACACCTGTGGGTATGTTGTCTAGTGTCTATTAATCGAATCAAATGCATTTGGAGTGAATCCGACGACATCGAGATTTTCACCTGAAAAAGTAGACAGTGTATAGTAAGGCATTTTCAGCCTTATCCTAGCTCACCTTCCAACTGGCACAGCGGCCAAACTAGGCTACCTACGACTCTTGTACACCTGTGGGTATGTTGTCTAGTGTCTATTAATCGAATCAAATGCATTTGGAGTGAATCCGACGACATCGAGATTTTCATATGAAAAAGTAGACAGCATTTGCAGCCTTATCCTAGCTCACCTTCCAACCGGCACAGCGGCCAAACTAGGCTACCTGCGACTCTTGTACACCTGTGGGTATGTTGTCTAGTGTCTATTAATCGAATCAAATGCATTTGGAGTGAATCCGACGACATCGAGATTTTCACCTGAAAAAGTAGACAGTGTATAGTAAGGTATTTTCAGCCTTATCCTAGCTCACCTTCCAACTGGTACAGCGGCCAAACTAGGCTACCTACGACTCTTGTACACCTGTGGGTATGTTGTCTAGTGTCTATTAATCGAATCAAATGCATTTGGAGTGAATCCGACGACATCGAGATTTTCACCTGAAAAAGTATATAAGGCATTTTCAGCCTTATCCTAGATCACCTTCCAACTGGCACAGCGGCCAAACTAGGCTACCTACGACTCTTGTACACCTGTGGGTATGTTGTCTAGTGTCTATTAATCGAATCAAATGCATTTGGAGTGAATCCGACGACATCGAGATTTTCACCTGAAAAAGTAGACAGTGTATAGCAAGGCATTTTCAGCCTTATCCTAGCTCACCTTCCAACTGGCACAGCGGCCAAACTAGGCTACCTACGACTCTTGTACACCTGTGGGTATGTTGTCTAGTGTCTATTAATCGAATCAAATGCATTTGGAGTGAATCCGACGACATCGAGATTTTCACCTGAAAAAGTAGACAGTGTATACCAACCGGTCCACCAAAGACAATTCCAACGCAGAATCGAGGCGTGACCTGTCCCTGCAGGAGATTTGAACAATCTAGGCCAGCTGCCAGCTCTGCCAGCTGTCGCCTACTGCAAATCCGAACTCATCCATGTCCGATCCGGACGCTTATTGCAGTCACAACTTGTCTACTAGCGAAGGAAATTCAGTCACAGTCTGTTAAAAATGGACGCATCACCAAATCTTCTAGGCGGTTCCCAGTTCCCAGTTGCATCACATGCCAAGGGTGTTACAGCTTTTCCAAGGCACAGACAGTTCAACGATGGACTGAGGATTGCGACTTGTTGAATAAAAAAATCCATTCGCCGTGCTCTCAATTTATTTAATCACATCTCTTTATTACGAGGCTTTGCAAAGACCATTTGTGTCCTGAATGCAGTACTTGAGGGCATTGTTGTAGTACTGTCCACATTCGCACTGCATCTCAAGGGCGGTACAGTTGAAGCACATGTAGAACCAGTTGCATTTTGGATGCGGATAGAATATTCCATTATTGTTGGTATTACAGTTGGGTACGCTTCCGTAAGCTACTGTCGTTGTTGTTCCCGATGTGGTTGTTGTTGTCGTCAGTGGCTCCTCTGGAATGCAATCAGATACGTCTGGCAGGGTGCATTCCCCAAGGGCCATACTATAGTAGAGGCCCTCGCTACAATTTGTTAGCACTGGCACTTGATTTTTATTGCAAATGTAATAGTCGTTACATTGTAGGGAGGCAAACTTATAGCCGGGATCTTCACTAAGGCACATCGTTTCGAGTACCTTGCAGCCCGCCTTAAGCGGACTCATACAGGCAGAGTAGGCGCGTGAATATTGCTGTCCAGCGGGACAGGTCAGCTGTACTGCTATTTGTCCCTCACACACGTAGTATTGATTACAGGTCAGAGCTGGTAATGATGTTCCAACGGGTTCAGTTAGACAATATTCAGAAATGTAGTCGGGTATAACAGGTTTCTCGACAGCGCAAGTTTGTGCTTCAGTACTTGAACGGCATGCACCAGCGTCGCAGTCGAATAAATCTCCAGTATTGCAAGTCATAACCGTGAACGTGCCATCTTGACACCACACAAATTTCGAGCTATCAGTTGGGAACGGCGCCATATACGAAGTTTTATCAGGATTTGTGCAGTACTAAGGGTGAACAACGATAAACTGTGAACAACTGAACTGAGAACACGCCTCTACCATCGTCACTTACCTTGTCGAACAAAGTTGACTGGGCGGCTCCCAGATAAATTACACACGATATAACCAAAAGAAGTCCTGCGATGTGATGTCCCATGGTGAGGTCGGAGTTTTCTGAGTGAAATTGTCGAAGTGCTATTTAGAACTAAGATCTTTACTGGATGAGTATAGCTTTTTATACACACTGGCAAGGGAGGCCTTCGTGTACCTTACCTTATCGGCGACAAAGGTCTGCAATTTAAAAACGTACCAATGGCAGCCGACCACTGTTCGGAGGCATTTAATTAACAATTTCACTGAAGATGAATTCTCCATTAGTCGCAGATTGTGAGAGCAGAACGTTGTTGTTATTTCTGTTTTGTACGATATCGATATGTTTTGGTCTTGGGCACCACCATAGGGTAGAGGAAAAAGGAAGTTGGCCATGTTTGATTTGTAATCGTTTGTGTGATTTCAGTTCAGTCACTGGTGCGGCATAGATTGCGCTGCCGCAAAAAGGAAGATTGTACAAAACAAATCAATCGGAAGCGGCAATCATCTGATGGTTTTGGTTAACTTCAAGTTCATTTGATAGACTCTAAGACGTCATGCGTGAATGCTGCATATTTCGGATGAGCCGAGGTGGATTGTGATGGCAAACAAATCTTGCGGAACAATGGAATGACATCATGCATCTCAAGCATTGATATATTGCCTGGGAGGTGGATAGTGAGGGATGCCGCGACGTCTTTTCACAAGAATCTACGTGATCTTACGGCTGAATCTTTTCGAGTTTGGTTCTTGTGGGACTATTAAAAGCTACCCCGTGCCGTTCGACACACAGGGCGCAACCTAATACTCTTGGACTTGGCTTAGGTGCTTGAATCGAATTTGCCAATTGACGCACGTCCCGGTCTCGCGACTACAGATTTGACTGATGACGTTTCGAGTTCGTTTTCGGTGAAGCACAACCGCCTCTCCAAATAACGTCATCATTTGGCAACTGTTTTCCGCCCCAGACTCAAAGTGGATTGAAGTGTCTTGCCACTTGTACCTGCAACTGTATCTGTAAGCGTTAGGTTAGGTTAGATGATGTGGTTGCCATCATATGCGATGGACCCCAGAGTTGCCACTCAGCCGGTTACCAACCGTTACTCCTCGAATCATTTTGTTTTTTTTTTTTTCGACGAATGCCCAGATTGATCTGACATCCTTTTCGGATATCCTTCGGATATGACCGTAAGTTCGTTTAGATAGTATTGGCGCAGAGTCTGTTTCCTAATGGGGGTCAGTGCAGAGCAGATGTGAGGGTTTTTCCTCTTCTTCTTTATCCATGCCTTTGCTACAGAAGTCGTTCTATGGTAGTCCTAGTCTTGCTGCGTGTCTACCCACTGCGCAGTGTCCTGTAAGGATTCAGGCCGTGGCCGTGGTTCTCTGTTTGATTTTGTGGAATCTGTGCAGCCGATCGAATGTGAACATCAAGCCTCGAGGTTTCCTCGGCAAACTCTACGATCCCTTAGACCGTGGCTCAGTTAGACCAAGTTGTTGGGTCCAGTGTGCCCTGGTTTTGAGGTGGCTTACCGCCGTGAGACATACTTCAGTTCTAAACCCACTCGGATTCACAAATGAATATTAGGAGGTTCTTCAGTTCAACACCGCTTATGTCATCCAGCTCTACGAAGAACTCTCTAGCCAGGAAATCTCTCCTTTGCTTTGCTAGGGCTGGGCAATCGCAGAGCGGATTTCTTTTTCATCTCTGCGGCTTCCACAAGAGTCGTAGGTTCAGACTCATAGCGTGTCTTCCTATGGCACAGTGCCCGGTAAGGACTCCTATTAGCATGCGTACATCCTTGCAGTTGTGGCCGATCAGAAGTGCTGATCTCTTTTTTGCTCCCGTACTCAGGATAACCCATCGAGCTCTGGTTCTATCAAGGACTTCTAGTCCTCCAATTTCATCCTTCGTTACATTGGATACCAGTACTCAACAGAGGGTCACCGAGGTCACCAAGGACATCACACTGAAGCTCTGCCTGCACAGTCTAACCAGCTTAGACGTCAGGATGTCTGATGCTATGGCTTTTATTGCCGCTTGGCCGGTTACGTTGTGAATACGGTAGAAGATGCCTTTTACCGATGCCACAGTTGTTCTCCAACACGTCTTCTGTCAAGGAGCTCCCGCTCTCACCTCCAAGTAAGCCGAGCAGCTTCCTCTGAGTCCCCAACCCCCGTGAGTTTCCGTCAAAAATGCTTGACAGTCTCGCATCGTAGAAAATAGAACGAATGGATTCCAAGTGATCCCATTTTCTCGAGTGGCTTCTGGTGTCGCTCTTAACTTGCAGCCAGAATGCCATCTACATGCTGGAAGTTGTTGCAATAATTACTCACTTTGTTTGAAACTTTACAATTAAAGCCACTTTCAGTGGTGAGCAGATGTCGTGGCGATGGCAAATCAAGGGGAAATCAGGCAAAAAACAGCCACGATGACTTGGTTTTTTTTTACTGGCGATTCGGTCATCCTTCCGTCCTCGACTAAGGAGGCTCAGATTCGCATTTCCTCATTTACTGCAGCATTGGTTTCCATGCCTTTTTTGGGTTTGTTTGTTGACAATTTGCTTCTTCACCGATCAGTAGAGTTGATCTCTTTTGCCAAGCGTCGGCTGAACCTCGTCCGAGAAGGTGACGCTTTGACGGATCGCCGACCAATATCCATCCGGCGGTCAATTAGCGAACGCATGACGTTGTCTATGGTCGTCCGGTTTCAATTCTTGTGACAGCACAATCTTATACGAATGTAGGCCCAATTCCAACCGCAAAATAAGCCAGATTGAATGTCTAGCGATGCCCAATTCAGCGAATCGACATATCTGATCTCCAATCTCTGCCTGGTCGAAAGGAGTGCATTCACGGTAACATTTTTCCACGGTGCGACGAATTGCCTGCACACTGAAGCCATGATGATGAGCGACCTCACAACGAAACTCACGTTGAGTACTTACCAACAGACGTTCGCCAAGCATGAAATGCAAATGTTAAACCTTACTGAATACTTTGACTGCTCGGTGTCATTGGTAGGATTGACGGCTGCTGAAATATAGCAATTGGAAAAACTATCATTGCCATCTGGTCATCCGTTAGAATGGTGTTTCGAACTGCCTTATCGACTCGTCTGGTTTTCTTGCAGAGTTGCGTTTACTTAGATTTGTTTACATCTTTCGCCGACTGTTTCAAAGGATGTGATTTTTTTCCTTAAGACCCAGGTCCAGCTACTGCTGCAGTGGCCCCTAAGATGCAGAAGAGCATGGCAAGACGGAGTGCACATTATGGGAAGACTGTGAAAGCAACCATTTCGAAGACAAATTCGAAAGCTATGCGGTTACCTCGGGTGTGTGGGCTCTTCATTGGCGCTCTTCTCAACGTCTTTGGAGAATGTCGGATTGTGTTCGAAGATCGAAGGTACAAGGTCCAAGTGAGTCAGGATGGACACCATGTTCCGAGTGTGAGTTAAATTACTCGCAATAACCAAAGAAATATATCAGACTTCTTCAGCAGACTGAAAACGCACACTCCGTCATAATTAATAGATAACATCAATTTCACACGCTACTAGTGCGAATCAACCATCAATGTGTACACACACATCGGCTCTCAGCCAGTTACAGTCTGTGGAATGCGCACATGTGCTCGATAAGATCTCTGAACGGTTGTGTTCTACGTTCTTCTGATGCAATTCGATACCGGTTCATGCTATCATGTCAATGTTAAGTGTTTTCAATCGATTCAATCGATAGCCCAGCGTCTACGTGATGTATTCCATCATGAGATCGAATCGACAGCTCGAGTGTTGGCATTGACATTTCTCCACTGTCACCGCGAACATAGTGCTTCAATACTTTCCCCTTGACATCTGTCATTTATCGTCAGCATCACGAGTTGACAGAGCAGCTCGGCCGCTCCGCCAGTACCGGAAGGAAAAGAACAAATGATAAGACAGGCACAAGCAATTGGCTTCGCCACGATAAGGCGGTAACCGTTTATTTTAATCAAATACAGGCCACAATTCCAAGCCATCCGTGACGAGATAAGATAACGCCTACGGCGGGCAAATGTGAAATGACGATGGTCTCTCGCTTGAAGCGGCATTACGCTGGACACACAGTCCCCGACACGCATTGGCTGGCATCTGGACTGAAAATGGTGTTGTTCGGGCATGGCATTGCGAGAGAATTACCATTTTGGCACATGTAGTACTTCTTGCAGTTTCCTTCGATCGGGAGGAGCGTTCCGTTGGGCGCCGTTGCGCAGGTAAGTGGAGCTTCAGTCGTCGTCGTTGTCGTTGCTTCTGTTGGGCTGTGCCACGCGCACGCGGCGCTCTCTATGGACTCGCACCGCTTGGAAGTGGCGTTGAAGTGCAGCCCATCGCAGCAAGGGAGGGCCTTGGGGATGGGGTAATCGCATTCGATGTACTGAGTGCAGTCGTTTGGATAAGGCAGCAGTGTTCCGAGGGGTTGACCGCAGCACACGTTGCCGGTGTCGCTGGCCTCGCAACCCGCTGCGGAGGGTTCATCGCAAACCTGCAGCTCCGCATTGAAATGCAGACCATTCGCGCAGGCTATGGCGATCGGGACGGGGACGTCGCAAACGATGTACTTGCTGCAGTTCTTGGGGTAGGGAATCTTGTCGCCCATTTCTTGGTCGCTGCATAGGCCTGTCATTGCCGGTGGCTTGGGGGATGTTGTTGGACTGGCGGTTGTTGTCGGACCGGGGGTGGTGGAGCCGGATGGGCTCTCGGTGGTGGAACTGCCGGGGCAGCCTGCGCTCTCCGTCGTGTCACAGATGCCCAAGGCCTCGTTGAAGTGCAGCCCCGCCTGGCACGTCTGCGCGATTGGTACGGGGTTCTCGCATCGGATGTACTTGTTGCATTTGTTTGGATAGGGAATCAGATCGCCCTCTTGGTAGCCCCTGCAGATGCCCATCATGCCTGGTGTGCCGGGTGACGGAATTGTCGTGGGTGTGGCCTCGGTCGTGGAGTTGTTTCCGGTCGAGCATCCCTCTGCGTCGGGATCGTCGCAAATGCCGAGATCTGCGTTGAAATCTTGGCCGGCGCCGCACTTTTGGGCTATCGGAATGGGGTTCTGGCAGATGATGTACTTGTTGCAGTCCCCGGGGTAGGGAATGAGGTCTCCTTCCTGTTGGCCTCTGCAGATGCCCGTTAATCCGGGCTGTGGAGTCGGTGCAGGGGTGGTTTCGGGAGCAATGGTGGTGGTCACGTTGACTACGGAACAGCCTGCGTCTTCGGCCGTCTCACAAATTTGCAGATCCTCGTTGAACTCAAAGTCGTCCGGGCATTCTTGCGCTATGGGAATTGGCAGTTGGCACCGGATGTACTCCGAACAGATGCCCGGATAAGGAATTAGGTCCCCAATCGACATACCTTCGCAAATTCCCGTAGGCACCCCCGTGGCAGGAGTAGTGGTCGCCTCTGTGGTTGTGGATGTGGTTGTTGTGATGGAACAGCCGGCTATCTCGGGCTCCTGGCAAACCTTCAATTCGGCATTGAACTCCAGACCTGCGCCGCAATTGTATGCAACCGGGGCAGTCTCCTCGCAGACGATGTAGAGGGAGCACCTGCTCGGGTAGGGAAGTCGAGTGCCCAGTTCTTGGTTGGCACATATTCCAGTTCCAACGTAAGGCGGTCTGGTTGAGGGTAGCTCTGTGCTGAGGCCGGTTGTTGTCGAGCTCCAGTCGAGAGTTGTATTCGTATTCAAAGACGGCGTGGAAGCTGTTGTCGGGTACGGTGTGGTGACACACTCAACGTTCGCCGGAAAGTCACAGATCCGCAGGATGGAGTTGTATACCAAGCCATCGTCACATGGCAAAACTTCGGGTGCCTGGTTCTCACATCGAACGTACCAGGCGCAGTCCCACGGATAAGGCAGAACGGCTCCATTGACTTCGTTGAGGCAGATGCCATCATCGGAGCTGGGAAGTGTTGGAATGGCTGTCACGACTGTTGTTGGCTCCGACGGTGAATACGTTGGCGGAGTTGGTAGTTCACTTGGAGTTGTGACGGGATCGACTGTTGGTGGCGTTGGTAACGTGGTCGGGGCGGTTATGGGAACAGTGGTTGGGGAAGGATACGGACTAGCCGTGCAGTCCACATTTTCGGGATAATCACAAATTCGGAGAATGGCATTAAACAACCATCCGTCCTCGCAGGGCAACACCAGCGGCTCATCGTTTTCGCAGCGGATGTACCAGGCACAGTCGTACGGATAAGGCGAAAGGGTCCCATCGGCCTCGCCCCTGCAGACCTCGTCATCGGCTCCTAGTGTCGGTGTTGGTTGCTCATTTGTTGATGCATCGGTGGAAACTGTTGACGGAATTGTTGAAGGAGTCGCTGGTGTAGTGTCGGGAGTAGTGGACGTGGTTATATTGGACGCGGAACATCCGGCGTCTTCGGCCGTCTCGCAAACTTGCAGATCCGCATTGAACTCGAGGTCGTGCGCGCATTCTTTCGCGATAGGAATTGGCAGTTGGCACAGGATGTACTCCGAACAGATGCCCGGATAAGGAATTAGGTCCCCAATCGACATACCTTCGCAAATTCCCGTGGGTACCCCCGTGGCAGGAGTAGTGGTCGCCTCTGTGGTTGTGGATATGGTTGTTGTGATGGAACAGCCGGCTATCTCGGGCTCCTGGCAAACCTTCAATTCGGCATTGAACTCCAGACCTGCGCCGCAATTGTATGCAACCGGGGCAGTCTCCTCGCAGACGATGTAGAGGGAGCACCTGCTCGGGTAGGGAAGTCGAGTGCCCAGTTCTTGGTTGGCACATATTCCAGTTCCAACGTAAGGCGGTCTGGTTGAGGGTAGCTCTGTGCTGAGGCCGGTTGTTGTCGAGCTCCAGTCGAGAGTTGTATTCGTATTCAAAGACGGCGTGGAAGCTGTTGTCGGGTACGGTGTGGTGACACACACAACGTTCGCCGGAAAGTCACAGATCCGCAGAATGGAGTTGTATACTAATCCATCGTCACATGGCAAGAGCTCGGGTGCGTGGTTCTCACATCGAACGTACCAGGCGCAGTTCCACGGATAAGGCAGAACGGCTCCATTGACCTCGTTGAGGCAGATGCCATCATCGGAGCTGGGAAGTGTTGGAATGGCTGTCACGACTGTTGTTGACTCTGACGGTGAATACGTGGGCGGAGTTGGTAGTTCACTTGGAGTTGTGACAGGATCGACAGTTGGGGGAGTTGGTGGCGTTGGTAACGTGGTCGGGGCGGTGATGGGAACAGTGGTTGGGGAAGGATACGGACTGGCCGTGCAATCCACATTTTCCGGATAATCACAAATCAGCAGAATCGCGTTAAACAACCATCCGTCCTCGCAGGGCAACACCAGCGGCTCATTGTTTTCGCAGCGGATGTACCAGGCGCAGTCGTACGGATAAGGCGAGAGGGTTCCATTGGCCAAGCCCATACAGACCTCGTCGTCAGCTCCCAGCGTTGGTGTTGGTGAATCTGTGGACGCCGTTGAAGTAACCTCTGGCGTTGGTAACGTGGACGGAGTGGTTATGGGGACTGTGGTTGGAGATGGTGTCGTCGTGCTGGTGGCTGGTGAGGGATACGGACTAGCCGTGCAATCCACATTTTCCGGATAATCACAAATCAGCAGAATCGCGTTAAACAACCATCCGTCCTCGCAGGGCAACACCAGCGGCTCATTGTTTTCGCAGCGGATGTACCAGGCGCAGTCGTACGGATAAGGCGAGAGGGTTCCATTGGCCAAGCCCATACAGACCTCGTCGTCAGCTCCCAGCGTTGGTGTTGGTGAATCTGTGGACGCCGTTGAAGTAACCTCTGGCGTTGGTAACGTGGACGGAGTGGTTATGGGGACTGTGGTTGGAGATGTTGTCGTCGTGGTGGTGGCTGGTGAGGGATACGGACTAGCCGTGCAATCCACATTTTCCGGATAATCACAAATCAGCAGAATCGCGTTAAACAACCATCCGTCCTCGCAGGGCAACACCAGCGGCTCATTGTTTTCGCAGCGGATGTACCAGGCGCAGTCGTACGGATAAGGCGAGAGGGTTCCATTGGCCAAGCCCATACAGACCTCGTCGTCAGCTCCCAGCGTTGGTGTTGGTGAATCTGTGGACGCCGTTGAAGTAACCTCTGGCGTTGGTAACGTGGACGGAGTGGTTATGGGGACTGTGGTTGGAGATGTTGTCGTCGTGGTGGTGGCTGGTGAGGGATACGGACTAGCCGTGCAATCCACATTTTCCGGATAATCACAAATCAGCAGAATCGCGTTAAACAACCATCCGTCCTCGCAGGGCAACAACAGAGGCTTATCGTTTTCGCAGCGGATGTACCAGGAGCAGTCGTACGGATAAGGTGAGAGGGTTCCATTGGCCACGCCCATACAGACCTCGTCGTCAGCTCCCAGCGTTGGTGTTGGTAACTCACTTGATGTATCGGAGGGAGGCGTTGTAGGAGTTGTTGTGATAGGCGATGGTGTTGTTGTCGCTGGAGGTGTAGTGGTGGCGCCTTCAGTGCAACCGGCAGCCGTGGGCCAATCGCATATACTTATAGTTGGATTGAAATGCAGTCCACTTGGGCAATTCATTTCAGTCCCACCATTCCACTCACAAACTAAATACTTAGTACAGTCTCCAGGATAAGGAATAAGAGCTCCATGCGGTTGGCCTGTGCATTCATTTCCGGTCAAACCTCTATCCGACCAGCTCTGTGCAAGTCGTGATAACACACTCGAACCGTGACAGCTCACTGCCACTCCAACAACAAGCAGAAGTTTTATAAAAGCTGCGAAAAACCAAATACATATAATTATCAATCGATAATATTCAACCAGTCGCCAGTAACTCACCCTTCATGACTTTACGCGTTCAATTCTGTAGTTGGACTGGCCAATAACGATTGCGAAACTTTCTTTTAAGTTCTGTGGTCAATATTTGTGGGCAGCCTTCATAATCTCATTTCGATAAGCATGCAAACGTGGATGGTTCCTTCTAAGACCCAAAACAGTGGGAGTTTAAACTGTTTTCGTTGAACTCGATAAGATAATAGCGAATTATTTGACGATAAACAATTGGAGAAATTGCTTAGATAACTGACCATTTGAACATCATCAATCATGCCTCATTGACCGCACAGCGGAAGTGAGACTTTAACTTGTCTAGCATCTGCTGGTCAGCAGGAACTTCATAAAATGGGAAATGCCTTGTGCGGCTGTAGTTGGTTCAGTTCATCCTATAAGTATGCCATAGAACTGGTCTTAATGCGATACGTAAATTTTTGCGAGCTTTCGCTAACTGCCTGAGTTACAGCTTTTTGTGAATTCCTATAGATATTGTATATAATACACCTTATACATAATCCCGGGAAACATTGAGATTCGACATTCACAAGCGAAGTCACTTGGCACAATTGTGCAGACGAAACTGCGTCTGTTAGTTGTTACGCACATTTCATGTTAGTTCTCGAACGATGTCATCGATAAAACAGCAAAACTTCTTTCAACGAGTTCACCTTTCGTTTTTGTTAGACGATACAAATCTCGACTTGTGACCCTCAGTCGTTTTTAATCAGTCTAAGTTCGATTCTGTGTATTTTAATCGGCCATCAGCCGATGCTAAAAATCCGATAGATATCGTTGACGATACGAAGACTCCTTGATGGAGCGATAATCAGTCTGGTCGTCTATATATGGGTGGGCTTGGTGCAAGTGCGAGTTAGTTGGTTAAGTGAACAGCCCCCATAATGAAACGCAACACAGGACCTAGTCGTGAGTCGAACACTTGATGGGTTAATTGAAATGATTGCATTTATTTTCACAATTGCAGGACTTGAAGTTCTTACCAGTTTATGCATGGTGATTGGTGTAGTAGCCGGCGTCGAAATCAAGGTAGGCCGAAGTGCCGTCTAATCCACAGTGCACAGCTAATAAATTCAAACAGATTCCAGGTACATACATGCAAGAGAACCAGTGTATCGGGAGGCATGGTGTCATTCTGCCCAACGTCCGCAACTGCAACGAGTATTTTGTTTGCGTGAATGGCCTGAAGGAGGTGGGCTCATGCGGCAATGATCATTTCGACGTCCGCCGGGGTGTATGCGACAAGCCAAGTAGGGCTGGTTGCGTAGACCTTCAGCTGGAACCACTGCCATTCACTCAAAGTATTTGCTTCGATAAGAAGGATGGCACTAAACTGCCAGTGGATGGCAGTTCTTCGAAGTATTTCCTCTGTATGCAGGGCAATGTACAGCTGGAGGACTGTGGACAGCTGACGTTCGATAGGGATGCACGAGCGTGTGTTAGTGTCCAACCGAAACCTTGCTCGGGAATGCCAAATGGAGCAAGAGTCCCAGTGGAGCATGATCCCAGGAAGTACTACCTCTGCATGAAGAACAGACCATTCCTGAAGAGTTGTGGTGACTTGATATTCAATGCGAACGCTTCGTCGTGCGTCATCACACCTGACACTGAGAAGAAGACCGTCGTGTCAAGTAAAAAACCAGAGGAGACTTCAGTGCAGTTCGGTGAGAATCAGGTAGCTATTCCGATTCAGGACGCAGTCGAGAAGAATCCAACTCAGATGGACATTGTACATCCCCCAATTGAAAAGGATCGCCTAGCACTTAGAATATGCCAAGGACAGAAACTTGGAGCTCGCATCGCCATCCCTGGAACCTGCTCGCAGTACTACGTGTGCATGGGCAATTCGGGAATCCTGAAGAGCTGTGGCCGCATGCAGTTCAACACCGAAAGAGCAGTGTGCGATCTTGCCGCCAATGTCCAGTGTAGTGTCCAGCAGGGTGTCGCAGTGTACGAACCAAAAGACACTCCCGCCGATCAGCATCCAGTCGCATCGAGTGATCTAACCATCTGCCAGGGACAGAATGACGCCAACTTATTTGCAGTTTCCGGCAACTGCTCGCAGTACTATTTTTGCTACAAGAACACCGCCATCTTAAAGAGTTGCGGTAAACGTCACTTTAGCCCCGTCCGCATGTCCTGCGTTGACTTGGCCGATTCGGTGTGCGTTGATAAAATCGCCGTTCTACAAGTACTCATACCCGTGAAGGCAAAAAAAGTAGACTGTCTTAGCAGCCTCAATGGTGCCCTGCTCAAGCATCCAAGCGACTGTGGAAAGTTCCTGATGTGCGACAATCACAAGGCCATCGAGATGATCTGCCCAGCGGGCTTACACTTCAATGTGAAACTGAATTATTGCGATTGGCCACAGTTCGCCAAATGTTCTTAAATTACATCTTTTTCTGAACCAACTTTCAAACAATATAAGCAATAACTCACTAGGACCAAATGAATCTTGTTTTTCTTTCGCTCACCTCGACTCTTCAGTCATTCGCCTTCGTTGAAATCCTTTTGAAGTTCTTCAAGTCGACCAAGTCAAAATTGCCGCATCCTGACAAAAGAAAAAGTTTACTTGCTGATTTTCCAGCTGATCTGGCAATACCCCATCAGATATTTTTGACATATTTTTTGACAGTTTGGAGTGAAAGTGTTGCCAGCAGGAGAAATCGATGATGCAAAATAAAGTAGTTTTTTTTTTTTAATAAAACGACTTGAATTGGGTTGAATTTGATGATTTTGGTCTGAATGCGTGTGTGCATATAAATGCTAAGGTGAGTGTGAGAGTGGTGGATGCAATATCAATTCAGAAACCTAAACAGACAGAGGCGCTAAGTCGATTACGGATGCAAAGGCACACATGTTTGAAACTAATGAATGCGTTCCACGTGACGAATAATTTCGAATGTTCCAGCCAGTCTTCGCAGACGAAACGAAAGGGCAGCTGAGAGGCTGTTACTTGCCAGCAACTCCTGCACTCTGCCAGCCGTCATTAGGTCACACATTCTCCTCGGCTAATTTCGTCAAATTAGCCTCACACTTGACTACGAATGTGGCTTGCTATCAGCAGTCATTCGCATCGGAGTCAGCGTCACGTCCGAGCTTAGAAAAAAAAGCCGCATCTTATGGGAAAACTTGTTTATTTTGTCATAGGGCACAGGGGGGGCGCTGATCTTAAGTCTGGCAGCCTGCATTCTCGGGCCAGTCGCAGACTTTCAAAACTTTATTGAAGTGCAAGCCAGAAGGGCAATCTAATACAAACGCTTTGGATTGTGCGCACTGAATGACACGTGTACAATCTCCAGGATACGGCAGTAAGTCGCCATGTTTCGCTGAGCGATTCGTGCACTCTTTTCCAGTAAAGTGGGCAGGTGTCGTTGTTTCTGTTGCTGGGGGGAAAGTACTTGCCGCCAGTGTGGAAGCTGCACTTGACTCTTCGGTGAATGGGTCATTTTGGTCTGATGAGGCATCTTCATTGGACATTGTTGTGGGAACAACACTTGGGGCTGGTGATAAATCTGCCATCGACTCCGTTGGGCGGACTTCATCTGCTTCTGATGCGCTGTCGTCACTTGGCTCTGTTATGTGATCTTCACTGGAATCATGTTCGTGATCTTCACTCGAATCATGTTCGTGATCTTCACTCGAATCATGTGCGTGATCTTCACTTGGCATTGCGGTGATGTCTGGAATAGGCTCTGTTGTGCCGTCTTCACTGGACTCATATGAGGCATGTTCGTATGGCGCTGTTGTGAGATCTACACTCGACGCTTGCGTTGGATCAGCACTTGGTTGTGTTGCAAGAGTTGGACAAAGCCTGGACGTTGGGTCTTCACTTGGCGCTGTTGTAGCTCCTGGGTTCTTTATAGTAATTTCACTTGTTATCAGCTTGGGCTTTATCGCTGTTGGAGACGTACTCGTCGGTGGATTGGAAACTATTTCACAATTGCACACTATCCTTACACTTGTGGGATCTTGACATGATGCTGGTTTGGAATCTACGCTTGGCTCTGTGCTGGTTCCTTCGCACGGCGCCAGAGTGGAATCTGCGTTTGCCTCTGCAGTCGTATGTTCACCTGGCGTTCTTGTGGGAGCTGCAATCGATGTTGAGTCCAGAGCTGCATGTGACCCCGTTGTACGTTCTGCACTGGGCTCTGTTTCACGTGGCCCTGCCATGGGATCGGCGCTCGGTGACGATGATGGCAGATCTGCACTTGGCTCTGTCGCGGGTGGTGTTCTGGGTTGTGCTGTGGTGGGAACTGTACCTGATCTCCCCTCTGTTGAGGGAGCTGGACGTTTTGGTGGTTTGTGATGTGCATGGCATCCGCATTTCTTTCGAGGAACACTTCGACAAGCAGCGTGAGAAATACTGGCTAGCAGAATGGCCATCGAAAATATCGTACAAATGCCTGCAAGAAATCCGGACACACTTAGGCGAGTTAAGTATCAATCACAAGATGGACATACCCTTCATTCTGCGGCTAGCACTCCCTGGATGAACAGTGTTGGGGCGACTTAAGCAAACTGACCAGTTCCCTGCATCTTCTTTCGATGTATATCATAATTACACCGGCGACGGAACAAATTCGATTGCAGTGGAACCAATGAGTTGACAAATCGAATGCGACATGCTTCTCATGTGTGTTCAATCGGAGCAAAAGAAAAACACCTTTCGAATCGAAAGAGGCGACAGAGAGTGAGAGAGAGTCTGAGCTCAAGGACGCGAGGGGATCTAGGCTGCAGAAACGATCAAAGCAAGCGATTTGAAGATCTGCCGACCTGACAGAGGAGAGGGCAGCCCAACCAGTTGTCAAGCTATAAAAAATTTACGAAATAATTGCAACAAAGTACACGGTTCAATGGATGAGCGTTAAGACCCATCAAAATCTGGTGCAAATCCTGTTTATTTGGGCAAACAGCCGGCATCTTGAGGCCAGTCGCAGACTTTTAGAACTTTATTAAAGTGCAGACTTGAGGGGCAACTCATTACGACCGCCTTGGAGTGGGCGCATTGAATGAAACGATTGCAATCTCCGGGGTACGGCAATAAGTCGCCATGGGCGGATGGATTGCTGCATTCGTTTCCAGTAGGTCCTCCAGAAGGCGTTGGTGACGGTGTAGGAGCTGCACTTGGTGACGGTGTGGGCGCAGCAGTTGGCGACGGTGTGGGAGCAGCCGTTGACGATGGTGTGGGAGCAGCCGTTGGCGACGGTGTGGGAGCAGCCGTTGGCGACGGTGTGGGAGCAGCCGTTGGCGAAGGTGTGGGAGCAGCCGTTATAGTTGGCGTGACAGATGCAGTTGTAGAACCTCCAGCACAGGTCACCTCCGAACTCGGTCGACAATACGCCCAAATCGGATCAAAGTAGTCGCCATCAATGCATTTCCTCAGCACGGCATTCCCATTGCCATCACAAAAATAAAACGACGCACAATCGCTATCATGTGGAACATGCGTGCCTATTTCTTGGCCGACACACGTGTAAGCTGCTGCGTACAGCGGTGAGGCGACCAAAACTATCCCAGCAACTAAAATCAAATCTAACAGAACGAAAATCAATGACCACTGACAACTATCACACAAGTATACTGCATCCTAACTTCTCATGTCCACGGACGTCGGGGAAATTCGACACGAAAATACTGCAAAGCCATGTCCAACTGATCCTTATATAGGCTTCAGTTTCGGGGAAAAAATTCAGCAGTTTTTTTTTTTGTATCTTAATTGTACGCAATAAACTGAAATTATTGCATTGAGATACGAAGTCGGAAGCTTTGTACCTTCGATATCATCGCGTGAAGCAGCGAAACACGAAACAGTGGAATTATTTCGACTTATGCGTGAGATCATAAAATGGAGATACGCCCCCCAAATCAACAATAGCCAGCAACGCTACACACAATTCGTATCAAACATCCGGTAATAGCCGCCACCGAGTTAACCCACCCGATTCAAGCGGACATTGTGCTACATTTAGTCTTAGATAAACCTATTCAAGGGCAATCGCAATCGGTTTCAAACGCAGACTTCGGCCCATCGAACGTTCTGAAGAGCATCGATGACTTGTCGCAACTTCGAACCGAACCGCAATTGGGTGGGCAATCCAACAAGTCATCATACATTTTCCACAGACATTAGTGTACGCTGTGCCCTGTTAGGCCCGAACAAGCACGAAGTGTGGCCAGTTCTAATGGGATTTTTATCAGTCTTCTGACTTTACATGAGTTCTCTCGTGTTTCGCTAATTAATTTATTAAGTCAAAAATTGTACCGCAGATGCAATCGGCGACAGTTAAAACCTTTTCCAGATACTAACTGGTAACGGACTCTAAACATCTGTGATAAGAGAAACCGATCAGAAATGGTAAACCGGGCGCGTTCTGCAGTATAAAAGCGAATGACTGGCGAAACTTTCAACATTGCAACAGAGCAAAAAAGAGTTCCCAATATGAGAGGTGAGTTAGTTTTGAGAGAAGATCCTTGTTCGTTCTTAGACAGATATATTTGTTCATCGCCTTCTAGGCTTTATTGTTGTGCTGGTACTTTGTGGAATCTATGCCGCGCATTCGGCATCTGTCGGCTTCTCTGCGTCATCGCCGTGCACCAAAAGTGCGGACGGATCATTTCTGCCCGTAATTGATGACTGCTCGGGATTCTTGATGTGCTTGAAAGGTGAAACAATTAGAAGCAGCTGCGGAAGCAGCCTTCACTTTGATCCTATTGGCATGCAGTGCGTCGAAATTGCTCGTTCCCTATGCGTTTCGGGCAAGCAGTTGATTAGTTTAGAGTCAAAGAAAGACCAGGCTGTGGTGGTAGTGGAGACAAAGCCACAACAAGTTGAGCTGAAGCCGCAGGTGACTGAAACCAAGGCACAACCAGAAGAAGTCAAGCTGCAACAGGTTCCACAAAAGCCAGTAGTTCAGCCACAGCCAGAGGAAGTCAAGCTGCAACAGGTTCTACAAAAGCCAGTCGTTCAACCACAGCCAGAGGAAGTCAAGTTGCAACAGGTTCCACAAAAGCCAGTAGTTCAGCCACAGCCGGAGGAAGTCAAGCTGCAACAGGTTCTACTAACGCCAGGAATTCAGATAAAGCCTGAGGAAGTCAAGCTGCAACAGGTTCCACAAAAGCCAGTAGTTCAGCCACAGCCAGAGGAAGTCAAGCTGCAACAGGTTCTACTAACGCCAGGAATTCAGATAAAGCCTGAGGAAGTCAAGCTGCAACAGGTTCCACAAAAGCCAGTAGTTCAGCCACAGCCAGAGGAAGTCAAGCTGCAACAGGTTCCACAAAAGCCAGTAGTTCAGCCACAGCCGGAGGAAGTCAAGCTGCAACAGGTTCCACAAAAGCCAGTAGCTCAGCCACAGCCAGAGGAAGTCAAGCTGCAACAGGTTCCATTAACGCCAGTCGTTCAACCACAGCCAGAGGAAGTCAAGTTGCAACAGGTTCCACAAAAGCCAGTGGTTCAGCCACAGCCGGAGGAAGTCAAGCTGCAACAGGTTCCACTAACGCCAGTAGTTCAGCCACAGCCGGAGGAAGTCAAGTTGCAACAGGTTCCACTAACGCCAGTAGCTCAGCCACAGCCAGAGGAAGTCAAGCTGCAACAGGTTCCACAAAAGCCAGTAGCTCTGCCACAGCCAGAGGAAGTCAAGCTGCAACAGGTTCCATTAACGCCAGTCGTTCAACCACAGCCAGAGGAAGTCAAGTTGCAACAGGTTCCACTAACGCCAGTAGTTCAGCCACAGCCAGAGGAAGTCAAGCTGCAACAGGTTCCACTTTCGCCAGTAGCTCAGCCACAGCCAGAGGAAGTCAAGCTGCAACAGGTTCCACTATCGCCAGTAGCTCAGCCACAGCCGGAAGAAGCCAAGCCACAGCAGGCAGTTGCATTGACGGACGCTTGCATCGGCAAAGCTGTCGGATCCTTTGTCGCCTCCAGAACAAGCTGCCACGAGTACTACGTGTGCCTAGGCAACAGAATGATCTTAAAGATGTGCCCAACTGAACTTTATTTCAATCCTGACGCACGGTCGTGCACAATACCCTCTTTGGCTAATTGCGTTGTCGAGTCGGTGAGCGACGCCGAAGTGAAGGAAATCCCAGCTGAAGAGAAACCACTGGGTCTGGAGAAACCCGAAGAAAAACAAGAGACATCGGAAATTGTCCCAGTTGCCGCTGAAGCAATGTGCTCAGGTAAGGCCAATGGTGCTATGTTGCCAATTCCTGGAAGCTGCACAAAGTTCTTGGCATGCTTGCAACATGATACATATGAGCTGTCGTGTGGCGTGCGTCACTTTGATGCATTGTCCAATTCGTGTGTTCTAGCCGAGGAGTCGGGCTGCGTCGAGGGCGTGGTTGCCAGCACTCTTGATGTCGTTGTCGAAGCCGGAGAACCGTTGGTTGGAGATATCGGCGATACCACCCTGGGCAGCGGAAATGATGGTGTTCTCGTTGGCAATGCCGATGTACTGATCACCAACACCGGAACGGTCAGCAATGCGAACTTAGTCAGCGCGAGCAACAATGTCGCCGCTGGCAACACAGACCTTGGCTACAATAACCTGTACCAAGTGTCGGGCAACAGTTCCTCGGGACAAAACAAGTCGATGGAGGCCCAAGTCATTCAAGCACCCTTGACCCAAGCACTCATCAAGGAACCATCTGTTGGCAACACAAACCTCGGCGATAATAACTCAGGCCTCACTGTTGCGAACGCAAACGTAAACATAAACAACACCGGAGTTGTGTCCAATGCCAACATCGTGCTGGCCAGCCAGAACGTCGAGGTTGGCAACACAGACTTGGGATCATCGAACACCTACACAGTCAGCGGAGGCAACCTCCTCGTCAACGGCAAGGTCGTTCCCATCAAAGAGAGTGGACTGCCAGTGAACAAGAAGCAAATCGACCAGCTTGACATCGACGTCAGCAACTCGGGCGTCGTTGTGAACGTAGACGGTTTCACTGAATCGAATGATGCAGGACAAGCCAACAAGGGAATATCCATTGGTAATGCCAACGTCAAGATTGACAACTCTGGAGTGTTGTCGGATGTGAACCTAGTTACTGGCACTCAAAATTCTGTGGTCGGCAACACAAATCTCGGCTCCGATAATATCGTTGCTGTAGATGGGCTCTCAATCTCAGACGGCATTGAGAAGGAGACCAAGGCAGTTGTTGTGGCCGTTGTCGATGACGAGAGCACCCGCATGTGCGTTGGCGTTCCATCGGGAACACTCTTCCCCAGAATTGGTAACTGCGAGGAGTTCCTGTCTTGCGAAAATGGTATAGCCTACGTTGCTGCATGCCCAGATGGTCTACACTACAATGCACTGCTGAAGGCCTGCGATTGGCCCGAAAACGCTGGATGCGTATAGGAAGTGATATGCTGTGACAAAATATTATACTGGGGCATTCAATTATTACTTTTAAATAAATTATTCCTCTAGAAGCAACTAGAATTTGTGTTTGTTATTCACTGGTGTCATTGAAGACTTTAAGAAATGTGTTCCACTACAAGTCTTTTGGCCTTGTGTCATTCTTTGAATCATTCCCATTCACCAGTTGAAAGTGACCGTGCTTTGATCGCTGCCTGGCTGACAGAACGGATGACGATGCATGTGCTTGATGATTGCATTGTTTCGCCATAGTTTCTGTCGAAAAGACGAAGAATAGTCAGCTGCGCCCATGCCTTCGCCCATCTCCGATCCATCTGTGAAAGAGGACTCTCCAGCGTCCAGACGTGTGGGGGTGCATTCATTGTGTTAAGTAAGTTAGTAGAGGAAGCAGCATTTCTTTAAACGAGAGAATTTCAAATCGATAGCTTCTCAACTCATAAGCCGAGCTTGCTCTCCAGAGCCACGCAGCTATGCAAGCTGACTGGACACATCAGTCCTGCTGTACGGCACAGAGGCAGGGACACTACCAAAAGCTGCTGGTGAAGTCATTGGCCTCTTCGGACAGCGGCGCCAGCAGAAGAAGATGATGAAGAGTGGACACGGGAATACCACCGCTGAGATGATGCAGATAAGTGGGAACGGATCTCAATCTACTTGAATTGTGTCAAACTGGAGACATGAACGAATGCGCTGCCTGAAGAGGCTTGATGCTTGAGACCGAAACTCATTCACCTACGACTAGAGAAGAAGAAGAAGAAGAAGGATAATGAAACAGTGGATATGGCGATCCTGAGCAGAAAAGGTTAACCACTCACTTACTTAAGGTGGCAGTGCAGTCCGGGGTTGTACCTGTGTTTCACGTGGCCCTGCCATGGGATCGGCGCTCGGTGACGATGATGGCAGATCTGCACTTGGCTCTGTCGCGGGTGGTGTTCTGGATTGTGCTGTGGTGGGAACTGTACCTGATCTCCCCTCCGTTGAGGGAGCTGGACGTTTTGGTGGTTTGTGATGTGCATGGCATCCGCATTTCTTTCGAGGAACACTTCGACAAGCAGCGTGAGAAATACTGGCTAGCAGAATGGCCATCGAAAATATCGTACAAATGCCTGCAAGAAATCAGGACACACTTAGGCGAGTTAAGTATCAATCACAAGATGGACATACCCTTCATTCTGCGGCTAGCACTCCCTGGATGAACAGTGTTGGGGCGACTTAAGCAAACTGACCAGTTCCCTGCATATTCTTTCGATGTATATCATAATTACACCGGCGACGGAACAAATTCGACTGCAGTGGAACCAATGAGTTGACAAATCGAATGCGACATGCTTCTCATGTGTGTTCAATCGGAGCAAAAGAAAAACACCTTACGAATCGAAAGAGGCGACAGAGAGTGAGAGAGAGTCTGATCTCAAGGACGCGAGGGGATCTAGGCTGCAGAAACGATCAAAGCAAGCGATTTGAAGATCTGCCGATCTGACAGAGGAGAGGGCAGCCCAACCAGTTGTCAAGCTATAAAAAATTTACGAAATAATTGCAACAAAGTACACGGTTCAATGGATGAGCGTTAAGACCCATCAAAATCTGGTGCAAATCCTGTTTATTTGGGCAAACAGCCGGCATCTTGAGGCCAGTCGCAGACTTTTAGAACTTTATTAAAGTGCAGACTTGAGGGGCAACTCATTACGACCGCCTTGGAGTGGGCGCATTGAATGAAACGATTGCAATCTCCAGGGTACGGCAATAAGTCGCCATGGGCGGATGGATTGCTGCATTCGTTTCCAGTAGGTCCTCCAGAAGGCGTTGGTGACGGTGTAGGAGCTGCACTTGGTGACGGTGTGGGCGCAGCAGTTGGCGACGGTGTGGGAGCAGCCGTTGACGATGGTGTGGGAGCAGCCGTTGGCGACGGTGTGGGAGCAGCCGTTGGCGACGGTGTGGGAGCAGCCGTTGGCGAAGGTGTGGGAGCAGCCGTTATCGTTGGCGTGACAGATGCAGTTGTAGAACCTCCAGCACAGGTCACCTCCGAACTCGGTCGACAATACGCCCAAATCGGATCAAAGTAGTCGCCATCAATGCATTTCCTCAGCACGGCATTCCCATTGCCATCACAAAAATAAAACGACGCACAATCGCTATCATGTGGAACATGCGTGCCTATTTCTTGGCCGACACACGTGTAAGCTGCTGCGTACAGCGGTGAGGCGACCAAAACTATCCCAGCAACTAAAATCAAATCTAACAGAACGAAAATCAATGACCACTGACAACTATCACACAAGTATACTGCATCCTAACTTCTCATGTCCACGGACGTCGGGGAAATTCGACACGAAAATACTGCAAAGCCATGTCCAACTGATCCTTATATAGGCTTCAGTTTCGGGGAAAAAATTCAGCAGTTTTTTTTTTGTATCTTAATTGTACGCAATAAACTGAAATTATTGCATTGAGATACGCAGTCGGAAGCTTTGTACCTTCGATATCATCGCGTGAAGCAGCGAAACACGAAACAGTGGAATTATTTCGACTTATGCGTGAGATCATAAAACGGAGATACGCCCCCCAAATCAACAATAGCCAGCAACGCTACACACAATTCGTATCAAACATCCGGTAATAGCCGCCACCGAGTTAACCCACCCGATTCAAGCGGACATTGTGCTACATTTAGTCATAGATAAACCTATTCAAGGGCAATCGCAATCGGTTTCAAACGCAGACTTCGGCCCATCGAACGTTCTGAAGAGCATCGATGACTTGTCGCAACTTCGAACCGAACCGCAATTGGGTGGGCAATCCAACAAATCATCATACATTTTCCACAGACATTAGTGTACGCTGTGCCCTGTTAGGCCCGAACAAGCACGAAGTGTGGCCAGTTCTAATGGGATTTTTATCAGTCTTCTGACTTTACATGAGTTCTCTCGTGTTTCGCTAATTAATTTATTAAGTCAAAAATTGTACCGCAGATGCAATCGGCGACAGTTAAAACCTTTTCCAGATACTAACTGGTAACGGACTCTAAACATCTGTGATAAGAGAAACCGATCAGAAATGGTAAACCGGGCGCGTTCTGCAGTATAAAAGCGAATGACTGGCGAAACTTTCAACATTGCAACAGAGCAAAAAAGAGTTCCCAATATGAGAGGTGAGTTAGTTTTGAGAGAAGATCCTTGTTCGTTCTTAGACAGATATATTTGTTCATCGCCTTCTAGGTTTTATTGTTGTGCTGGTACTTTGTGGAATCTATGCCGCGCATTCGGCATCTGTCGGCTTCTCCGCGTCATCGCCGTGCACCAAAAGTGCGGACGGATCATTTCTGCCCGTAATTGATGACTGCTCGGGATTCTTGATGTGCTTGAAAGGTGAAACAATTAGAAGCAGCTGCGGAAGCAGCCTTCACTTTGATCCTATTGGCATGCAGTGCGTCGAAATTGCTCGTTCCCTATGCGTTTCGGGCAAGCAGTTGATTAGTTTAGAGTCAAAGAAAGACCAGGCTGTGGTGGTAGTGGAGACAAAGCCACAAAAAGTTGAGCTGAAGCCGCAGGTGACTGAAACAAAGGCACAACCAGAAGAAGTCAAGCTGCAACAGGTTCCACAAAAGCCAGTAGTTCAGCCACAGCCAGAGGAAGTCAAGCTGCAACAGGTTCTACTAACGCCAGGAATTCAGATAAAGCCTGAGGAAGTCAAGCTGCAACAGGTTTCACAAAAGCCAGTAGTTCAGCCACAGCCAGAGGAAGTCAAGCTGCAACAGGTTCCACAAAAGCCAGTAGCTCTGCCACAGCCAGAGGAAGTCAAGCTGCAACAGGTTCCACAAAAGCCAGTAGCTCTGCCACAGCCAGAGGAAGTCAAGCTGCAACAGGTTCCATTAACGCCAGTCGTTCAACCACAGCCAGAGGAAGTCAAGCTGCAACAGGTTCCATTAACGCCAGTCGTTCAACCACAGCCAGAGGAAGTCAAGTTGCAACAGGTTCCACAAAAGCCAGTGGTTCAGCCACAGCCGGAGGAAGTCAAGCTGCAACAGGTTCCACTTTCGCCAGTAGCTCAGCCACAGCCAGAGGAAGTCAAGCTGCAACAGGTTCCACTAACGCCAGTAGTTCAGCCACAGCCAGAGGAAGTCAAGCTGCAACAGGTTCCATTAACGCCAGTTGTTCAGCCACAGCCAGAGGAAGTCAAGCTGCAACAGGTTCCACTTTCGCCAGTAGCTCAGCCACAGCCAGAGGAAGTCAAGCTGCAACAGGTTCCACTATCGCCAGTAGCTCAGCCACAGCCGGAAGAAGCCAAGCCACAGCAGGCAGTTGCATTGACGGACGCTTGCATCGGCAAAGCTGTCGGATCCTTTGTCGCCTCCAGAACAAGCTGCCACGAGTACTACGTGTGCCTAGGCAACAGAATGATCTTAAAGATGTGCCCAACTGAACTTTATTTCAATCCTGACGCACGGTCGTGCACAATACCCTCTTTGGCTAATTGCGTTGTCGAGTCGGTGAGCGACGCCGAAGTGAAGGAAATCCCAGCTGAAGAGAAACCACTGGGTCTGGAGAAACCCGAAGAAAAACAAGAGACATCGGAAATTGTCCCAGTTGCCGCTGAAGCAATGTGCTCAGGTAAGGCCAATGGTGCTATGTTGCCAATTCCTGGAAGCTGCACAAAGTTCTTGGCATGCTTGCAACATGATACATATGAGCTGTCGTGTGGCGTGCGTCACTTTGATGCATTGTCCAATTCGTGTGTTCTAGCCGAGGAGTCGGGCTGCGTCGAGGGCGTGGTTGCCAGCACTCTTGATGTCGTTGTCGAAGCCGGAGAACCGTTGGTTGGAGATATCGGCGATACCACCCTGGGCAGCGGAAATGATGGTGTTCTCGTTGGCAATGCCGATGTACTGATCACCAACACCGGAACGGTCAGCAATGCGAACTTAGTCAGCGCGAGCAACAATGTCGCCGCTGGCAACACAGACCTTGGCTACAAAAACCTGTACCAAGTGTCGGGCAATAGTTCCTCGGGACAAAACAAGTCAATGGAGGCCCAAGTCATTCAAGCACCCTTGAACCAAGCACTCATCAAGGAACCATCTGTTGGCAACACAAACCTCGGCGATAATAACTCAGGCCTCACTGTTGCGAACGCAAACGTAAACATAAACAACACCGGAGTTGTGTCCAATGCCAACATCGTGCTGGCCAGCCAGAACGTCGAGGTTGGCAATACAGACTTGGGATCATCGAACACCTACACAGTCAGCGGAGGCAACCTCCTCGTCAACGGCAAGGTCGTTCCCATCAAGGAGAGTGGACTGCCAGTGAACAAGAAGCAAATCGACCAGCTTGACATCGACGTCAGCAACTCGGGCGTCGTTGTGAACGTAGACGGTTTCACTGAATCGAATGATGCAGGACAAGCCAACAAGGGAATATCCATTGGTAATGCCAACGTCAAGATTGACAACTCTGGAGTGTTGTCGGATGTGAACCTAGTTACTGGCACTCAAAATTCTGTGGTCGGCAACACAAATCTCGGCTCCGATAATATCGTTGCTGTAGATGGGCTCTCAATCTCAGACGGCATTGAGAAGGAGACCAAGGCAGTTGTTGTGGCCGTTGTCGATGACGAGAGCACCCGCATGTGCGTTGGCGTTCCATCGGGAACACTCTTCCCCAGAATTGGTAACTGCGAGGAGTTCCTGTCTTGCGAAAATGGTATAGCCTACGTTGCTGCATGCCCAGATGGTCTACACTACAATGCACTGCTGAAGGCCTGCGATTGGCCCGAAAACGCTGGATGCGTATAGGAAGTGATATGCTGTGACAAAATATTATACTGGGGCATTCAATTATTACTTTTAAATAAATTATTCCTCTAGAAGCAACTAGAATTTGTGTTTGTTATTCACTGGTGTCATTGAAGACTTTAAGAAATGTGTTCCACTACAAGTCTTTTGGCCTTGTGTCATTCTTTGAATCATTCCCATTCACCAGTTGAAAGTGGCCGTGCTTTGATCGCTGCCTGGCTGACAGAACGGATGACGATGCATGTGCTTGATGATTGCATTGTTTCGCCATAGTTTCTGTCGAAAAGACGAAGAATAGTCAGCTGCGCCCATGCCTTCGCCCATCTCCGATCCATCTGTGAAAGAGGACTCTCCAGCGTCCAGACGTGTGGGGGTGCATTCATTGTGTTAAGTAAGTTAGTAGAGGAAGCAGCATTTCTTTAAACGAGAGAATTTCAAATCGATAGCTTCTCAACTCATAAGCCGAGCTTGCTCTCCAGAGCCACGCAGCTATGCAAGCTGACTGGACACATCAGTCCTGCTGTACGGCACAGAGGCAGGGACACTACCAAAAGCTGCTGGTGAAGTCATTGGCCTCTTCGGACAGCGGCGCCAGCAGAAGAAGATGATGAAGAGTGGACACGGGAATACCACCGCTGAGATGATGCAGATAAGTGGGAACGGATCTCAATCTACTTGAATTGTGTCAAACCGGAGACATGAACGAATGCGCTGCCTGAAGAGGCTTGATGCTTGAGACCGAAACTCATTCACCTACGACTAGAGAAGAAGAAGAAGAAGAAGATGGATAATGAATCAGTGGATATGGCGATCCTGAGAAGAAAAGGTTAACCACTCACTTACTTAAGGTGGCAGTGCAGTCCGGGGTTGTACCTGTGCCTCAACCAACAGCTCGATCTCCAGTTTCGCACGAATAGTTGTTTGAGGTCCCTTTCAACTTGCGTGCGTCACCTGAGTCGTGGTCTTCCTCTACTGCGCCGTCCTTCGAAGACTTTCTGGCCCCGAGCATTGGTTTCCATCCGCTCTACATGACTCAGTCACTGCATCTTCGTTCTTCTGGCTAAGTCGATGTCGCTGAAAAGTGCCATTGACATTACACAGCGTTCTTCCGTTAACGTCAATATCATCGGCATATGCTAGTAGCTGGACGGCCTTCTGAAAAATTGTTACTCTGGTGTTGGCGTGCGAGTTTTGAACAATTCCTTCAAAGATGATATTGAAGAATTCGCATGACAGCGCGTCGCCTTGTCTGAATGCTTTTTTGACATCAAAGGTCTTGGCTAGGTCTTAACCGACCTTGAAGGAGCAGCGTGCATTCTCCACCGTTGTCCTACACAAACGGACGAATTTGGTAGGGATGCCAGAACTAGACATTGCTCGGTATAGTTCGTCTCTATAGATGCTGTCATACGCGGGCTTAAAATCGATGAAAAGGTGGTGGTTTCCTGGCCTAAAGCCACACTGGTATGGACCGACCAAGTTGTTGACAAAGGCTTTAGGCTCACACAGCTCACACACCATCACCATCTCACCATCATCGTGCTCACACAGCACGGCGGATAAGACCCTGCACGCGATGTTCAGAAGACTGATACCTCTATAATTGGCGCTGTTTAGAGGGTCTCCTTTTTTGTGGATCGGGCAAACACTGCTGAGGTTCCATTCATTGGGCATGCTTTCCTACGATCATATCTTACAGATGAGTTGGTGCATGCTGAATCACTAAATACACATATTTTGTAACATAAGCATAGTCAAGCGTCTATATGCAGAACTCCAGCCAATCTCATGCACTTCCCGCTTGACACAGACCACGCCAATCGATTTCACATCGCGTCCACTTCCACTTACGCATCTCCCAATCATTACAATCCAGAAAATCGTTTCGGGAGACCTTCAAACCAGGAAATCCAGAGCTACCCTTCCTTCAACGGCAAAGATCGCCTCGAATCATTTCGCAATTTACTGCATTTTTTCGTGCAAAATGTGTCAAAAAGTGAAAATCGCATTTCCCGATATAAATGCATACTCGTACACTTAAGCGAAGGCGGAATTGCGTCAACCACGGGGAATTGCGCTTGAATTTCACTCTAATTGTGTCTAATTTGCAAATCAAGGGACTTTTTCGATTTTGGCGAGCTCATTACTTTGCATTTGTTTGACTAAGCAAATGAGCATATCTGGCAACAACCTAGTGACATTTGCATGCACTTCCATGGAGAGCATTGCCAGGACTGCATGCCGAGGGAGTAGAGCAGTAATTTTAAGCGTTTTTGTGATGTTTTAATGCAGATGTACGTGTGTATGGATAAAATGGTGAATATTTTTGAAACATCTGAAGAGGTGTTTGCAACATTGTGCAGCATCAGAGGACAATTGAGCGTCGCTGATGCAGACTGAGTGACGATGGCGATTCGATTTGGCGAAGGTGTCTGCCTCGTCTTTCACAGTTCCTGTTGATGTTCCATCAGAGCGGCTCTTAGGATAAGTCGCACACCGTTCGCAATTATAATGTGAAGTCCAATCACGTGACGGAGCTCACCTTGAAACATTTTCTTTCCAACATCTTCGGGCATAAATAGCGTGTCCAGAAATAAATACAATATAGGCAAATAATGTCCTAATTGCATATGAAAATCGATTAAGTTCATTTGACAACGGAGGAATGTGTTATAGATGACGGATTACAATTACAAGTGTTTAGTTTTTTTTCGTCTACTTTGCCACACTTGACAATGATCTTGACAGAGGAGAGAACAGTTACCGCTGGCGTATCGCCACAGTATATAATTGAAGAGCAATCATTATTTTTTCTTCTTCCATTTTTCACTCGAAAGTTGTATATGACAACTGAAGTAGATATGCGATCTGTCTTCAATTATCTTAATTCACAACGTCAGCCACAATCATTGCCATCTCCATTGTCATTTGGGCAACGAAAACACGGATCGCAAGGAAGATAGCATGTACCCGCTACCTTGGTTCGCGCATCTGAATGCGGCATCTTCACTATACATCGCCTGGGTTATCAACATTGAGACCTATCAGCTATATCGCTCAATATACGTACATCTGATACGTGCAGACGAACATGAACCAGTGCGGCGTTGAATAGTTGAGAATGGAGATCATTAATGTAATGTAGTTGCTTTATAAAAAGGTGCAACTGTGCCTCAGTTGTCAGTGTCAAATTGACATTTGCATCAGTGATAGCAATTCGAGTTCTACTCTCAGTATTCCAATTGCATTTGGGTGAATCATGTCCAGGATGTCAGGAATACTTATCACAGTCCTTTTTGGATTGGTTAGTGTGCAGGGGTTTGTTATCCAGGTACGAATGTTTTTCAATCACTCTCCGGGTAATCAGATTAATTCATCGGAATTGCTTAATTGTATTTTTCACAGCCAAGAGGTGGTATCAACAATGATCTCTATGCAAAGTTCGTTTGCAACAGCAAGGCGAATGGACGTAAGATTTTAGTACCAGGAACCTGTACTCAGTACTACGAATGTCAAAATGGACAAAGCCAGCTGAAGACGTGCGCTGATCCATCACGGTTCTTTGATTCGAACAGTGGTAACTGTGTGGCTCAATCGGATTGCATTGAAGATCAAGGAAGTATCGCTGATTGTGAAACGACCACACAGTGTACTCCAGCGACTACTTGTGTAGTAACGACACCATGTGTAACAACAACGACATGTAGCCCGGCTCCAACAACAGCATGCACTACAACAACATGTAGCACGGTTACAACAACACCTTGCACAACAACAACATGTACTACGCCTGCTACAACACCTTGCACTACTACAACAACAACAACATGTACTACACCTACTACAACAACATGTAGCACGACCACAACAACACCTTGCACTACAACAACAACAACATGCACTACGCCTACAACAACAACATGCACTACGCCTACTACAACAACAACATGTACTACACCTACTACAACAACATGTAGCACGACCACAACAACACCTTGCACTACAACAACAACAACATGCACTACGCCTACAACAACAACATGCACTACGCCTACTACAACAACAACATGTACTACGCCTACTACAACAACATGTAGCACGACTACAACAACACCTTGCACTACAACAACAACAACATGCACTACGCCTACTACAACAACAACATGTACTACACCTATTACAACAACATGTAGCACGACTACAACAACACCTTGCACTACAACAACAACATGCACTACGCCTACAACAACACCTTGCACTACAACAACAACAACATGCACTACGCCTACTACAACAACAACATGTACTACACCTACTACAACAACATGTAGCACGACTACAACAACACCTTGCACTACAACAACAACAACATGCACTACGCCTACAACAACACCTTGCACTACAACAACAACAACATGCACTACGCCTACAACAACACCTTGCACTACAACAACAACAACATGCACTACGCCTACAACAACAACATGCACTACGCCTACAACAACACCTTGCACTACAACAACAACATGCACTACGCCTACTACAACACCTTGCACTACAACAACATGTACTACACCCACTACAACAACATGCACAACAACAACATGCACTACGCCTGCTACAACACCTTGCACTACAACAACATGTACTACACCCACTACAACAACATGCACAACAACAACATGCACTACGCCTACTACAACACCTTGCACTACAACAACATGCACTACGCCTACTACAACACCTTGCACTACATCAACATGTACCACACCAACAACTTGCTCAACAACAACTTGCTCACCAACAACTTGCTCAACAACCACATGCCAGCCACCGCCATGCACAACCACATGCCAGCCACCGCCATGCTCAACAACATGCCAGCCCACACCATGCACAACGGTATCTGCTTGTCCAGAAGAAGAACCAACAGCATTGAAGTCATTCAAGCAACAGAAACAATTATCCTTTGGACTCTCAGGAATGCGTTGTGAGTCTTCTGGCGGATCCTGTATTGGCCGAGCCGACGGTGCACTTATCGCATACCGCGGTGACTGCAACAAGTTCATAGCCTGCTTCGACGAGTGCGGTGCCGATGTGTTCTGTCCAACTGGCATGCACTTTAACCGTCTCACCAAGGCCTGTGATTTGCCTGAAAGGGCCGGTTGCACCTTCTAAGCTCTGCTGCTAAATGGTAAACGTTATGTTCTCAATAACGGTATTATTATTATACAACAACAATGTATTGGTCCAAATTGTGAGTTATTAATAAATGGTTCATTTTATTCAGCGCAAACTGTTTGTGTCTCTTTTTAACTCATTCGAACAAATCGAGACCGATGGTCTTGAATATATGCCCAGGCGATGGTGGCAGTATTTCACCACAACGGCAGAGAAGAAAATTCACCACATATCGTTGCAAATTAACCGCTTTCGCGAAAGAGAACAAATCCCTTTCCACGGACATTTTCTCCTTTTTTCACTTTCACTTCACCAAATCGATCAAGAGGGACTGCAAGTTTATCTTGGAAAGGTGAATTTACCCCGGGCTGACAGCAGTGATGCCATGTTACCACAGAAGTGGCTAACGCGAGTGCCAGTTCAACGATCACTTTCTTCTTGTGACATCATTCAGTGGACTCTTCCATTCCGAATGCAATCGGCTTGCAAACATCCAAGCCATTAGCCTTGCTTCGTACGTCCAGGTGCCACTCGAGAGTTTTCAGAGCGGAAACGACTGTTTGGTGGCACTTGCGGACAAATTAACCTCAATTAACCTCGTTGACCACAGCGCACGGAGCAACTGTTTAAAATGACTGAGGCATGGATAATATCAAAAAGGGATGACAAACAGTCCACACATCTTTGCTCGCCAAGAAGTTAAATCCTGTATCCGAGACTGGATAAACAACGTTTTGAACAATTGACGAATTCAATCTCAGTTCGAAAACTACTGTGACACACCGTTGTTGACGATATACTCAAGAGATTAAGCTGGATTAAGCTCCATAACTTATGCTGATGACATCGCAACAGCCAGTTGTGGAGTTTAGGAATTTGATTATGTTCGATATACTTTGGTCAGCGGTCTCGGAGAGGTCTCTAAGGAGGGGTTTGTCGAACGCGATATATCTCTGTTTGGCTAGTGCCGGACAGTCACAGCAAAAGTGAGGCAGATTGTCCTCTGAGTGGGTGTCCAGGCAACTGCGACAGTGTGGGTTGAACGGTATTCCGAGTCCAGCAGTGTGGATGCCTATGGGCCAGTGGCCCGTGCTTACAGCCATTTCTATTGAGGAGGTCATCAGTCCTTCTTTTCGTGTAGGAGGGCCAGGTTTTTCTAGAGAATTTGGATAACCAAGTCCACCGTCTACTAGCTAAGGACAGGAAGTGTTGATAGATGGTTCATTTTGATTGGGGGGCCTACTAACTCAGTGGCTGAACACTCCTTGCTTGGCCAGTTCGTCGGCAATCTCATTTCCCTCGATGTTTCTGTGGCCTGGAGCCAAGAGAAGAGTGATATTGCCACTCCTACTGGCCTGTTTGAGTTCTTCCTTGTACTGTTGCACCAATTTAGAGGTAGTGTTTACTTGTGGCTGCTTGACTGTCGCAGCAGATCCCTGCGGCTCTACCATAAGCCCAGGCACTGAGGAGTTTACACGCTTCTCTGATCGCTAGTACTTCAGCTCGAGTGATCTGGGAGGCGGTACGAATTGGAGATATTGAAATCCGCCAAGAAGACCGTGATCTAGCATCTGTGTAGATCAGAAATTGGTATTCTGAGGCGAGTGGTTGGGTTTTCCAGTCCTCTCTGGATGGAAATCGGCATTGTGCCGAGTTATCGATTGCGGTGTACGCTGGCAAGAAAATAGTAGAGAAGTCAGGCCGAAAATAACGCACTGGACCTAGTCTGGTGGACGGCACCAAAGGCCAAACATAATCTTACCAAGATAAGCTGAATATCATCTGTATCACAGGAGCACTCAGATTAACGCCTATAGCCGCACTAGAAATGCTGCTGCATCTCTTCCTGGGGAAGATTACGGCTACGCAGGTGGCGGTAAGACTAAGAGTGTGCAATCGCTGGGTTAAAACTCACAGCAGAGGACTCCCTATAAACGTATGAAGGCGAATATACACCAGTTCGCCAGAGACATCAATCGCGATCCGGCTACCGAATCACTGCAGTGTCTTCCAGGCAGAAGTTACAGCTGTTCAAAAGGCAGCCCTCCGACTGTCAGTGAGTCCGATAGATGGGACATCTATTGTTTTAAAGAGAAATAGACAGGAGACACCTGCTTATGACGAAAGTCACAAACGACACCAACCATAGGTGGGCGGAAATGCAGATCAACGAGAACGATGTCGTCTGCACTAAATCAGAAGAAAACTGTAGCTCCCGTGGAGTTAAACGATGACTTCTGTAGAAGCTGCACGGGTGAGAAGGAAGAGGAACTGCACTACCTCGGAACATGCCCCGCATCGTGCACAAAAAAAACAAGAAGAAGACACGCTAGGCAGCTATTACTTTCACTGCCTCGAAGATTTGTCTAACAAACAGGTTTCAAGCCGGCACCAGATTACACCAGCCAGGCGTCTACGGATTCAACACGAAATGGGGGCACTTATCCGTCTTCGCCGCCACAACAGTGGGTGCAACGCAATAGAGGACGGCTCAAGCGAGGAAGGTCCTCAGCCACCCTGACGCGCCTTTGTTGGAGACACCTGGCTAAAGATCAGAAAAGCTGGAGAGACTTGTTGTCTGAGCCCCAGCTCCACCCGGGACTCTGGCGCAAGCAGGAAGAGATGAAAGGGTGATGCAGATAAGTGGGAATGGATCTCAATCTACTTGAATTGTGTCAAGCTGGAGACATGAACGAATGCGCTGCCTGAAGAGGCTTGATGCTTGAGACCGAAACTCATTCACCTACGACTAGAGAAGAAGAAGAAGAAGAAGGATATGGCGATCCTGAGAAGAAAAGGTTAACCACTCACTTACTTAAGGTGGCAGTGCAGTCCGGGGTTGTACCTGTGCCTCAACCAACAGCTCGATCTCCAGTTTCGCACGAATAGTTGTTTGAGGTCCCTTTCAACTTGCGTGCGTCACCTGAGTCGTGGTCTTCCTCTACTGCGCCGTCCTTCGAAGACTTTCTGGCCCCGAGCATTGGTTTCCATCCGCTCTACATGACTGCGTCGCTGCATCTTCGTTCTTCTGGCTAAGTCGATGTCGCTGAAAAGTGCCATTGACATTACACAGCGTTCTTCCGTTAACGTCAATATCATCGGCATATGCTAGTAGCTGGACGGCCTTCTGAAAAATTGTTACTCTGGTGTTGGCGTGCGAGTTTTGAACAATTCCTTCAAAGATGATATTGAAGAATTCGCATGACAGCGCGTCGCCTTGTCTGAATGCTTTTTTGACATCAAAGGTCTTGGCTAGGTCTTAACCGACCTTGAAGGAGCAGCGTGCATTCTCCACCGTTGTCCTACACAAACGGACGAATTTGGTAGGGATGCCAGAACTAGACATTGCTCGGTATAGTTCGTCTCTATAGATGGTGTCATACGCGGGCTTAAAAACGATGAAAAGGTGGTGGTTTCCTGGCCTAAAGCCACACTGGTATGGACCGACCAAGTTGTTGACGAAAGGCTTTAGGCTCACACAGCTCACACACCATCACCATCTCACCATCACCGTGCTCACACAGCACGGCGGATAAGACCTTGCACGCGATGTTCAGAAGACTGATACCTCTATAATTGGAGCAGTTTAGAGGGTCTCCTTTTTTGTGGATCGGGCAAACACTGCTGAGGTTCCATTCATTGGGCATGCTTTCCTACGATCATATCTTACAGATGAGTTGGTGCATGCTGAATCACTAAATACACATATTTTGTAACATAAGCATAGTCAAGCGTCTATATGCAGAACTCCAGCCAATCTCATGCACTTCCCGCTTGACACAGACCACGCCAATCGATTTCACATCGCGTCCACTTCCACTTACGCATCTCCCAATCATTACAATCCAGAAAATCGTTTCGGAAGACCTTCAAACCAGGAAATCCAGAGCGACCCTTCCTTGAACGGCAAAGATCGCCTCGAATCATTTCGCAATTTACTGCATTTTTTCGTGCAAAATGTGTCAAAAAGTGAAAATCGCATTTCCCGATATAAATGCATACTCGTACACTTAAGCGAAGGCGGAATTGCGTCAACCACGGGGAATTCCGCTTGAATTTCACTCTAATTGTGTCTAATTTGCAAATCAAGGGACTTTTTCGATTTTGGCGAGCTCATTACTTTGCATTTGTTTGACTAAGCAAATGAGCATATCTGGCAACAACCTAGTGACATTTGCATGCACTTCCATGGAGAGCATTGCCAGGACTGCATGCCGAGGGAGTAGAGCAGTAATTTTAAGCGTTTTACGTATGTATGGATAAAATGGTGAATATTTTTAAAACGTCTGAAAAGGTGTTTGCCGCATTGTGTGCCTTCAGATGAGACTCAAAGACGGTACTTTAGAGACGAGTGAATGGGATGATCTCGTTTCGCATCCCATGACAATTTGGTCATCAATCAGTTTGGTGTCTTTGGGACTTTTCAACTGAATTGTGGAATGCAACTTAAGAGAGCAGTATTTAAGGCTGCAGCTAAGATGAAAATTGACACAGATTAGTGCTTGGTGGTTTGTATGTTAAGATTATATATTTGAATAAATATTTATTGAGAAAAAAAAGTGAAAGGACAGCACAGATAGATTTATTTACATTCGATTTTCGTCAGTAGAATACGTGGTTTCCGTTTCGTTCCGATTTCGGTTTAACTGCTACGAGAACTTATCACAATTTGCGATGCTTAGTAAAATTTTGAAGTGGAATTGGATGCACAGCCAGCGTTCTGCGGCCAATCGCAGACTTGTAAGTCAGCATTGAAGTTCAGACCGGCAGGGCATTCCATGTCGCAGCCGCAGTCAAGGAAGCACACTACGTATTTGTTGCAGTTGCCTGAGTATGGAATTTTCTTGCCATCTATCACGCCAACGCAGGATCCACCGGCAGATTCGCAGACGGTTCCAGATGGGCCAGTAGCGGGACCACTTCCTGGAGTACCTCCGGTGCCTGGGGTGCCTCCGGTGCCTGGGGTACTTCCGGTGCCTGGGGTGCCTCCGGTGCCTGGGGTTCCTCCGGTGCCAGGGGTACTTCCATCACAGCCGGCATTCTCTGGCCAATCGCACACTTGAAGCTTGCTGTTGAAATGAAGTCCACTGGGACATGGCATATCACATCCACATTCGAGGAAGCAGACTATGTACTGGCTGCAGTTACCCTTGTAAGCGATGTTGGTACCGTCGGCAACACCAGCACATGATCCGCCGGCCGATTCACAAACAGTTCCCGATGGTCCTGTGGCAGGGTTCGATGGGGTTGTTGAATTACCCTTGGGTGTGGTAGACGAGCTACTAGATGAGGCAGTCGATGCAGTACTCTTTGTTGAACTAGATGAGGCAGTCGATAACGGAGTCGAAGCAGTCGATGCTGTACTCTTTGTTGAACTCGATGAGGCAGTCGATAACGGAGTTGAAGCAGTCGATGCTGTACTCTTTGTTGAACTAGATGAGGCAGTCGATAACGGAGTCGAAGCAGTCGATAACGGAGTCGATGCTGTACTCTTTGTTGAACTCGATGAGGCAGTCGATAACGGTGTTGAAGCAGTTACATTCTGGTTTGGCGTTGTATATGATGGATCGCAGCCAGCACTCTGTGGCCAATCGCAAACTTGTAAGTCAGCATTGAAGTTCAGACCGGCAGGGCAATCCATGTCGCAGCCGCAATCAAGGAAGCACACTACGTATTTGTTGCAGTTGCCTGAGTATGGAATTTTCTTGCCATCTACCACGCCAACGCAGGATCCACCGGCAGATTCGCAGACGGTTCCAGATGGGCCAGTAGCGGGACCACTTCCGTTGCCTGGAGTACCTCCGGTGCCTGGGGTGCCAGGGGTACTTCCGGTGCCTGGGGTGCCTCCGGTGCCTGGGGTTCCTCCGGTGCCAGGGGTACTTCCGGTACCTGGTGCTGGCGTTGGCGTGGGGTAAGATGCATCACAGCCGGCATTCTCTGGCCAATCGCACACTTGAAGCTTGCTGTTGAAATGAAGTCCACTGGGACATGGCATATCACATCCACATTCGAGGAAGCAGACTATGTACTGGCTGCAGTTACCCTTGTAAGCGATGTTGGTACCGTCGGCAACACCAGCACATGATCCGCCGGCCGATTCACAAACAGTTCCCGATGGTCCTGTGGCAGGGTTCGATGGGGTTGTTGAATTACCCTTGGGTGTGGTAGACGAGCTACTAGATGAGGCAGTCGATGCAGTACTCTTTGTTGAACTAGATGAGGCAGTCGATAACGGAGTCGAAGCAGTCGATGCTGTACTCTTTGTTGAACTCGATGAGGCAGTCGATAACGGAGTTGAAGCAGTCGATGCTGTACTCTTTGTTGAACTAGATGAGGCAGTCGATAACGGAGTCGAAGCAGTCGATAACGGAGTCGATGCTGTACTCTTTGTTGAACTCGATGAGGCAGTCGATAACGGTGTTGAAGCAGTTACATTCTGGTTTGGCGTTGTATATGATGGATCGCAGCCAGCACTCTGTGGCCAATCGCAAACTTGTAAGTCAGCATTGAAGTTCAGACCGGCAGGGCAATCCATGTCGCAGCCGCAATCAAGGAAGCACACTACGTATTTGTTGCAGTTGCCTGAGTATGGAATTTTCTTGCCATCTACCACGCCAACGCAGGATCCACCGGCAGATTCGCAGACGGTTCCAGATGGGCCAGTAGCGGGACCACTTCCTGGAGTACCTCCGGTGCCTGGGGTGCCTGGGGTACTTCCGGTGCCTGGGGTACCTCCGGTGCCTGGGGTGCTTCCGGTGCCTGGGGTGCTTCCGGTGCCTGGGGTGCCTCCGGTGCCTGGGGTTCCTCCGGTGCCTGGGGTACTTCCGGTACCTGGTGCTGGCGTTGGCGTGGGGTAAGATGCATCACAGCCGGCATTCTCTGGCCAATCGCACACTTGAAGCTTGCTGTTGAAATGAAGTCCACTGGGACATGGCATATCACATCCACATTCGAGGAAGCAGACTATGTACTGGCTGCAGTTACCCTTGTAAGCGATGTTGGTACCGTTGGCAACACCAGCACATGATCCTCCAGCTGATTCGCAAACAGTTCCCGATGGCCCAGTCGCTGGTTGTGCTACCTTGTAGCCGGTGGCGCCAGCTATTACCAAGAATCCACACAATATCGCAACGACTAAATGTAAAGAAAAGAAACAAACTTTGATTAGGACTCTCGACGATGGTACACCGTATGAAATGGATACGAACGTTTCATTTTGCGTAGCTTTCCTTCTCGCTATTGGAACACGATTGCGAAACGACTTCGCAATGAAATTGGCAGAAGAGTGAATTATGTTAGCTATTTATAAGAAACCGTTGCTGTTCGGGCACAATTCAGAAATCCAGGGCCGATAAGTTCAGACACGAGTAAGAGTTGTCACCACTTATTGGTTTCGTAATCTTATCTGGATGACTGCGAACTGCGAACGTGGTATACACAGGCGCGATTGATCTACAGAGGATCTACATTAGTTGTGATTTTTAATTTCATATCTGCTCTCTCGCCTAACGATTGCCTAAATTTTCATTTTTGCTTTTTCTTATCGTTTTTGCAAGCTCTCCTCCTTCCGTCAGTTATTTCGCAACAGCGACCGTCCAAGTATTCATCGCTATGCCCCTATTTTGTTTGCACCTTCCCTTCGCGAGGATGTTTCTATTTTTCGTCTTTATTATTCATGGACTTTAACTTTCGAGCCGGAAATTTCCGCCCACCTACCGACTGTTGGCGGGCATGTGTCAAAATTTTCAAAAAAAAAAAATGACGTTTATTGACTTAAGACCGCTGATCAAATTTGATCGCAGGTCGCGGACTTAAGTCAATATGTGCGCGCATATTATTTGCTTGATTGTATTATGAAACTCGACTACTTGACGTATGTCGTATGCACATGATTCCGTTAGAAACGCTAAGTCTACTAGGATTTTGTTGTTTTGATGTGGCACGTTCGGTGTCTATGTCATCCATTTGACGATGGGGAGCAGCATTTCGCGAAACTTGCAAAAAAAAAAACATCGCCAACGACGCTGTTAGCTTTGGCACAGTGAGTGTCGCTTCAGCTGGTTGCTGGAGGAGGCCGTAGCCTCTATCCATCTAAATTGTGTACTGACTTTGAGCTGCTGAGTGAAAGGTAGGAGACTTGAATTCACATTTATTCGCACTTTTAGCAATACGTAGCTTAACATAGAACGCATGAACGGGCCACAAATAGAGACGTTGCAACAAAAAGCTAACCAGGTCCCTGAGGCGTCTCAGACGACTTGACTCCGATTCGAAGAGTCCTCCACACTGAGCCTGCGAGACAGTGCAGCATTGTGATGGCGTCCAAAAGTGGCGAGGGACTGGCTAGGCTAGTTATTGTTTTAAGCCCTAGCCGCCACGCAAATGAGAAGAAGGACAGTGATGCTATGAACATAACAGTTTCAGGTAAGTCAATGGCCAGATGTTTTCAACGATCAGTGGTACTTTTCTTTGGCTGGCGCCACAAACCCTGGTGGATCAGGGCCTCAGCCAACATGTTTCTCCATTCCAGTACGGTCTTGCGCTAATTCCTTCGAACTTCGCACGCTCAGCTGATTGAGATCCCTTTCCAGCTGCATACCACATTGGAGGTGTGGTCTGTGGTTGGGAGCATTGGATTAGCGGTACGCCGATGGCAAATTGACTTCTTTCAATTCGAAAAACAAAAACACTCAACATTCCAGAGCACCAAATGACAAAGGAGTTCCTGTACAAATGTCAACTGTCAGGCTCTAGTTTGACGTAAGGATGAATACAGTCTCCTAGAACATTCCGTGCCATATTCATTCACCCAAATGCACACTCTGTTGAACACATAATCAACATGTCGTGCATCTCGTTATCAATGTCAAGTTCTTTTTGCTGGTTTCCATTTCGTGTTTGACAAGTGTCATTAAGTTCGGATCAGATAACACCCGACGACTGCAACAAAATGTTCGATAGCATTTCACAGTGCTGTCCTGTATTTCTTTGAATGTTTTCAAAAAATGTGTCAACCGTTAGGATCATGTGTATCATATCAACTGACATGTGTCAGTGAGTCTGTCGTCTTCTGGAACACACAGCCTTTGTTGGCGAATGGGGTCAAATGAGTAGACGTGGAAAAATGACGGAAGACTTCTGGGAATGTTTTGATCGTCATAAGTTGTTCGCGCTTAGTGTGACGTTCATTTGACGTCTCAAGTGGATGGGTCCTATCGGATTCGGCAAGGATTTGACTGAAACACCCTGCCTGCACATCTTTAAAGCCCGTATGACGCTACCTTTGTTTATTGGACTGAAAATGAAATTAGAGCTGTCCGAATAATTCACTTTTGAAATGTTCATTAAGTGTGAGTGGGTGTGCGCGTGCGTACGCATCAAAAATGTAACCCAACTACATGTTTCAGCCGCTGACAGCTTGTTTTTTTTTTGACATTTCTGCACTTTCCTCTGTTTGACAACCAAATGCTTACATACCACTGTATAGACAATGCACATATACATGTACATGTATGCTCGAGCTTCAGGGGTACTTTAGAAGTTCACTAAACGCTTCGCAGTTTTCACCACTTCCGTACTCCGGACTCAGGGAATGCAGCGGATGATAAATCGGCTAGAACGCCGCTGTGATTGTTGGAATCTGACTGTGAATCTTGGAAAGTCAAGAATGATGATCTTCAGTGATGGAGGTGGTAGATATTCAAGAAACGAAAGGTGGACTTACAAAGGTCAGAATTTGGAAATTACGCGAGAGAGTATAAGTTCCTCGGTGTCGTGATCTGTCTTAATCTTAAATTTAAAAAGCATTTTATGACGAAATTGGCTCAGTCTGGGGACTGGTTGCGTAGCGTACTCTCCGCTTATGGACCACAGCGCACAGATACAGATATTCCGCGTCACTGGCACGCGCTCAAGTGCGGGGTTACTGGCAGTTCGATGTTGTGGAGCAGTTTCTAAAATACCTCCTTAAGCGAATTTTTCGATTGCCGACCTGTTCTCCGCATTACATGGTTCGCGTGGAAACTTCTATGCCACCGTTATTCTTAGATTTCATTGAAGATGGACGATGGAAGACTCCCCAATATGATCCTCAATTCGATGATAACTTTAAGTGGCAACCTAGTGAAAAAGGGGGAAAAAGGTGGACACTCAAATGGCGGTTTGAGTGTGGAGAAAGAGCACAGATTCAAGAAACGTGTTTGAAAAGATATTGGATGGTATAAATCGTTCAGCTTACTGTGGCTATGTCACGAAAGCAAAATCTTCGCAGTATATGTTGATTTATAGCCAGCTCGACTGCAACTTGCAAGAAAGGTCTTACTTCTTTAATCGACTGCCGCTTGCAATGACAAGTGGGATTTTTTTAAAATAAGAGGCGAAATGATCCAGCTCTCTAGCATTCCACATCGCCCTGTCCTACCTATTGAATCCTCAATTCCAAACGAAGATCTCGAGTAAGGCAGCGATTTACCCTTCAGTTCACATTCACACGAATGTTGGTGGTGCCAAGTTTCCCTTGTTGCCAAAGAGAAATAAAAAGAAACTCTCATTTTCCCAGAACTCGATTTCGAATTGCGTTCCATTCAATATTTATTAACTCCCTCCCCAAGACAGGGGGACCAAAAATGCAAAAATGTGCACAAATTAAAATTGTTTGATTAACAAAAAAAAAAAAAGAAATGAAAACAAAAAGCTTCTAATTAGACCCCTTCTTGGCCTTTTTGGTCTTCTTGGTCGTTCGGCTAGACAGATCTGCGCTGGCCTTGCAGTTGACATTCTCGGCCCAGTCGCAGTACTTCGTCTTCGGATTGAAGTGCATGCCGTCGGGACAAGACAGCACCTCGGCGGTGCGCCTTTCGAACCAATCCCAGCGACAGCGGATGTATTTGACACATTCACCCGACAATGGGATCAGAGCACCAACCGGTTGATCAGCACATACGTTCGTCTGAGTTGCAGCAGCTGTATCCTTGCTGGGAAGTTCGTCCTTTTCGCTTGGTTTCGTGTAGGATGGTCTAGCCCCGGGTCGGATCGGTTCGGCCGGTTGATCCTCTTCTGGTTGCGCGATCTCTTCGAGCGTGTGCTCCTCATCGACGCTCTCCACGTTCTCAGCCTTGTCTCCTGCAATCGGGTTGGGTTTTTTGCCATCAAGACTTCCTTGGGGTTTCTTGTCGCCGCGTTTCGGTTTCTTTACACTCTGCGCCGCACTATTGGGCTTCTCTTCGTCTTCACTGTCTACTTCTGGTTTCGGTGGGAGCTTGCCGTCGACTGAGAGATCTTCATCGTCGTCCAATATAACTTCGTCCTCGTCGTCGTCAGGGCAGTACATGCGGCTCTTCAGATCACAGTACTGCTTGGCGGGATTGAATTGCATTTTTCCGCACGACTTGAGGTATCCCAAACCAGCGACGCATATGTAGAACTTGTTGCAACTGCCGGGGATGGGAACAGTGTAACCGTCGGGCTTGCTCTTGCACACACGGCGTGAGATCATGTACATGACTGGCCCGCTGTTGGTTGCTTCGTTGCCCTTCGACACCTCTTTGCTTTCCTCTTTCGGCACTTCCTTCTGTATTTGCGTACTGCATCTGGCACGCTCTGGAATGTCGCAGATCAGGTTGAGCGAATCGAATTGCAAGATATTGCCGCAGGTCCTGCGGTACGAATGGCCACTGATGCAAATGTAGAAGTTCGAGCAGCCATCTTCGGCCGGGTAGAGGCCATCCTCTCGCGTGCAGCACGGGCCTTCGCATACGATCTCCTGTTGTTCGGCTCTGCATTGTGATATTCTTGAGTCGAGACAAGCGAGGCCATGGTTGCTGAAATGGAAACCCTTTTCACACGTCCTCCGCACGGTCATACCCTGATTGCACTCGAAATAGTCGACGCAACTGCCAGCGATGGGCAGACGAAGCCCGTTCTGCTTGTTGCGGCAGGCGAACAGCGTGTAGAGGTAGTTATCCGCTAGAGGAGCTAACATGATGTCGGTTTTCTGCAAAATTTGATGTCTGTCAGCGGACCCAGAGGCATATTCTAGGCGACGGAATACTTACATTTGCCGGCTTGCCGGTCTTTGAGTTGCTTGCCTTCAGCGGCAGAATATCCTTGGCGCTGGCATTCTGGAAGGAAACGACAGCTAATCCAGCGATAAGCAGGAACACTGCCCGGGTCCAAATCATGTCTTTGTTGCGTACTTTCTAAAATTGACTACAGTAAAGCCCACTTAGATCACCTTTTATATCGGAGGCTAGCAAACGCGAAGTCAATTTATCTAATTGGTTTCTTTCATTCTGTTCATTGTCGCAGATACATTGTGTCAGTTTTCACTGGCATCCCGGGCAAACGTAATTTCTAAAAGTGGAAGTCTTCGCGGTGTTCGACATGAATTTCGGTCGTTATCTCGACCTGTCTCAGTGCCGTGCCGATGTCTATGGGTTTCTGTTAACAGCGCCAATAACAACCGCGACATATTTTGACGAGTGATCTGCTGCTTTTGCCGTTCCACAATCAGCAGAAATTGAAGCGTAAATCAATGTCAACTTGGCTCTCAACTCGACACAAGCCAAGGACACAGAGTGCCTCTTGCACGAGGGCGCTTGAAAATGTTTATCCAGGCCTTACACTCATCTCATGACGCCCACACCCATACACCTTCAACGATGAGCTGCCAAAAACCAGCCACCCATCAGCCTTGTTTACCTGAGCACCTCACTTCACAATTCTACAGCGAAGAGCGTGTTTTCCGTCAACCAAACGCTCGCAGCGGCCGCATGCTTGTCTGCCCAATAGACAACAAGTTCGTTGGCACATTCTACTCGGTACCAGCTGCAACCGTGTGCAAATTTTGAAAGTTCTAGTGAAAATCGAGGCCTTAAGTCGCACACGAAATTGACGTTCTGCCTTTGAAAGACGGTCCAAAACAACTGCGCAAACAAATTTCGATGAGCCAACAATAGACTGACAAATAGCAAAGCACCGAAAAACATTAACCATGCCTTCAGTGGCTCGGTATTGATTCAGCTTCGTAGGCGGATTCAGTCGGCTCCAATCCCTTTAAAAACGGTACGCATTCAAGCAGCTCGAATCATTTTAAGTTTCGAAGCTCACAAATATGAGACTCATGGTAGTGCCTATTTGTGCGCTGCTTCTTTGCGTTGGTCTGGTAGCACCAGCAAGTGTTAATATCCCAGACGAAAGGATTAACCAACTCTCGAGCAATGTGGAATCAATTGCCCCGAATTCGTTCACGTTAAAGCCAAGCTTGAAGCGCACGGCTGTGTCAAGTCTGCCTGTGTTCTTCAGTCCTGCACTCGAGCTGGTTGAAGGAAAGCGTGGTGCTAAGCTGAAGCAATGCCGTCTAAAGAAGAAGGCAGTCAACTCGCCAATCGTCGATCAGCAACTTCCAGAAGTGAAAGACATTTTACTTCCAAGTGATTTGCCACTTCCCAATTTGGAGTTGGATTTGCCAAAAACACTCATTGGCCTTCCCACACCGGAAATTGTATTGGAACCTGTAGAAGCTGAGCTGCCAATTCCAGAAGTTGTTCTTCCAACACCCATCGCTGAAGTGGAACCTGTCGACGTTGAGTTGCCAATTCCAGAAGTTGTCCTTCCAACTCCCATCGCTGAAGTGGAACCTGTAGAAGCTGAGCTGCCAATTCCAGAAGTTGTTCTTCCAACACCCATCGCTGAAGTGGAACCTGTAGAAGCTGAGCTGCCAATTCCAGAATTTGTGCTTCCAACACCCATCGCTGAAGTGGAACCTGTCGAAGTTGAGTTGCCAATTCCAGAAGTTGTCCTTCCAACACCCATCGCTGAAGTGGAACCTGTAGAAGCTGAGTTGCCAATTCCAGAAGTTGTTCTTCCAACACCCATCGCTGAAGTGGAACCTGTAGAAGCTGAGCTGCCAATTCCAGAAGTTGTTCTTCCTACACCCATTGCTGAAGTGGAACCTGTAGAAGCTGAGTTGCCAATTCCAGAAGTTGTTCTTCCAACACCCATCGCTGAAGTGGAACCTGTCGAAGTTGAGTTGCCAATTCCAGAAGTTGTCCTTCCAACACTCATCGCTGAAGTGGAACCTGTAGAAGCTGAGCTGCCAATTCCAGAAGTTGTTCTTCCAACACCCGTCGCTGAAGTGGAACCTGTCGACGTTGAGTTGCCAACTCCAGAAGTTGTTCTTCCAACAACCGATGTTGTAGTGGAACCTGTCGAAGTTGAGTTGCCAACTCCAGAAGTTGTTCTTCCAACACCCATCGCTGAAGTGGAACCTGTCGAAGTTGAGTTGCCAATTCCAGAAGTTGTTCTTCCAACAACCGATGTTGTAGTGGAACCTGTCGAAGTTGAGTTGCCAACTCCAGAAGTTGTTCTTCCAACACCCATCGCTGAAGTGGAACCTGTCGACATTGAGTTGCCAATTCCAGAAGTTGTTCTTCCAACAACCGATGTTGTAGTGGAACCTGTCGAAGTTGAGTTGCCAACTCCAGAAGTTGTTCTTCCAACACCCATCGCTGAAGTGGAACCTGTAGAAGCTGAGCTGCCAATTCCAGAAGTTGTTCTTCCAACAACCGATGTTGTAGTGGAACCTGTCGAAGTTGAGTTGCCAACTCCAGAAGTTGTTCTTCCAACACCCATCGCTGAAGTGGAACCTGTCGAAGTTGAGTTGCCAATTCCAGAAGTTGTTCTTCCAACACCCATCGCTGAAGTGGAACCTGTAGAAGCTGAGTTGCCAATTCCAGAAGTTGTTCTTCCAACACCCGTCGCTGATGTGGACCCTGTAGAAGCTGAGCTGCCAATTCCAGAAGTTGTTCTTCCAACACCCATTGCTGAAGTGGAACCTGTCGACATTGAGTTGCCAATTCCAGAAGTTGTTCTTCCAACAACCGATGTTGTAGTGGAACCTGTCGAAGTTGAGTTGCCAATTCCAGAAGTTGTTCTTCCAACACCCATCGCTGAAGTGGAACCTGTCGACGTTGAGTTGCCAATTCCAGAAGTTGTCCTTCCAACACCCATCGCTGAAGTGGAACCTGTCGAAGTTGAGTTGCCAATTCCAGAAGTTGTTCTTCCAACACCCATCGCTGAAGTGGAACCTGTAGAAGCTGAGTTGCCAACTCCAGAAGTTGTTCTTCCAACACCCATCGCTGAAGTGGAACCTGTAGAAGCTGAGCTGCCAATTCCAGAAGTTGTTCTTCCAACACCCGTCGCTGATGTGGAACCTGTAGAAGCTGAGCTGCCAATTCCAGAAGTTGTTCTTCCAACACCCATCGCTGAAGTGGAACCTGTCGAAGTTGAGTTGCCAATTCCAGAAGTTGTTCTTCCAACACCCATCGCTGAAGTGGAACCTGTAGAAGCTGAGCTGCCAAGTCCAAACGTTGTTCTTCCAACACCCATCGCTGAAGTGGAACCTGTAGAAGCTGAGCTGCCAATTCCAGAAGTTGTTCTTCCAACAACCGATGTTGTAGTGGCACCTTTCGAAGTTGAGTTGCCAATTCCAGAAGTTGTTCTTCCAACACCCATCGCTGAAGTGGAACCTGTCGACGTTGAGTTGCCAATTCCAGAAGTTGTCCTTCCAACACCCATCGCTGAAGTGGAACCTGTCGAGGTTGAGTTGCCAATTCCAGAAGTTGTTCTTCCAACACCCATCGCTGAAGTGGAACCTGTCAGTCAGAAGTCCGCCGATGTCTTAAGTGGCTCAGATGGAGAGGAATGGGAAGATGTGACCACGACCACCACCAACAGGGTCCGCAAGCAGAACGGACAACAGAAGTCTGTCGATGGTACAGATGAGGAGGAATGGGAAGATGTGACCACGACCACCACCAACAAGGTCCGCAAGAACAATGGCAAGCAACAAGTTGCTGCCAACGACATCTCCTCAGCCAGCGCCGAAGGCCAAACCACATCTACGATCACTAAGTCATCCAGTAGCAGCCAGACGTCCGCCGATGTCTTAAATGGCTCAGATGGAGAGGAATGGGAAGATGTGACCACGACCACCACCAACAGGGTCCGCAAGCAGAACGGACAACAGAAGTCTGCCGATGGCTCGGATGAGGAGGAATGGGAAGATGTGACCACGACCACAACCAACAAGGTCCGCAAGAACAATGGCAAGCAACAAGTTGCTGCCAACGACATCTCCTCAGCCAGCGCCGAAGGCCAAACCACATCTACGATCACTAAGTCATCCAGTAGCAGCCAGCAGTCCGCCGATGTCTTAAATGGCTCAGATGGAGAGGAATGGGAAGATGTGACCACGACCACCACCAACAAGGTCCGCAAGAACAATGGCAAGCAACAAGTTGCTGCCAACGACATCTCCTCAGCCAGCGCCGAAGGCCAAACCACATCTACGATCACTAAGTCATCCAGTAGCAGCCAGCAGTCCGCCGATGTCTTAAATGGCTCAGATGGAGAGGAATGGGAAGATGTGACCACGACCACCACCAACAGGGTCCGCAAGCAGAACGGACAACAGAAGTCTGCCGATGGCTCGGATGAGGAGGAATGGGAAGATGTGACCACGACCACAACCAACAAGGTCCGCAAGAACAATGGCAAGCAACAAGTTGCTGCCAACGACATCTCCTCAGCCAGCGCCGAAGGCCAAACCACATCTACGATCACTAAGTCATCCAGTAGCAGCCAGCAGTCCGCCGATGTCTTAAATGGCTCAGATGGAGAGGAATGGGAAGATGTGACCACGACCACCACCAACAGGGTCCGCAAGCAGAACGGACAACAGAAGTCTGCTGATGGCTCGGATGAGGAGGAATGGGAAGATGTGACCACGACCACAACCAACAAGGTCCGCAAGAACAATGGCAAGCAACAAGTTGCTGCCAACGACATCTCCTCAGCCAGCGCCGAAGGCCAAACCACATCTACGATCACTAAGTCATCCAGTAGCAGCCAGACGTCCGCCGATGTCTTAAATGGCTCAGATGGAGAGGAATGGGAAGATGTGACCACGACCACCACCAACAGGGTCCGCAAGCAGAACGGACAACAGAAGTCTGTCGATGGTACAGATGAGGAGGAATGGGAAGATGTGACCACGACCACAACCAACAAGGTCCGCAAGAACAATGGCAAGCAACAAGTTGCTGCCAACGACATCTCCTCAGCCAGCGCCGAAGGCCAAACCACATCTACGATCACTAAGTCATCCAGTAGCAGCCAGAAGTCCGCCGATGTCTTAAATGGCTCAGATGGAGAGGAATGGGAAGATGTGACCACGACCACCACCAACAAGGTCCGCAAGAACAATGGCAAGCAACAAGTTGCTGCCAACGACATCTCCTCAGCCAGCGCCGAAGGCCAAACCACATCTACGATCACTAAGTCATCCAGTAGCAGCCAGACGTCCGCCGATGTCTTAAATGGCTCAGATGGAGAGGAATGGGAAGATGTGACCACGACCACCACCAACAGGGTCCGCAAGCAGAACGGACAACAGAAGTCTGCCGATGGCTCGGATGAGGAGGAATGGGAAGATGTGACCACGACCACAACCAACAAGGTCCGCAAGAACAATGGCAAGCAACAAGTTGCTGCCAACGACATCTCCTCAGCCAGCGCCGAAGGCCAAACTACATCTACGATCACTAAGTCATCCAGTAGCAGCCAGAAGTCCGCCGATGTCTTAAATGGCTCAGATGGAGAGGAATGGGAAGATGTGACCACGACCACCACCAACAAGGTCCGCAAGAACAATGGCAAGCAACAAGTTGCTGCCAACGACATCTCCTCAGCCAGCGCCGAAGGCCAAACCACATCTACGATCACTAAGTCATCCAGTAGCAGCCAGCAGTCCGCCGATGTCTTAAATGGCTCAGATGGAGAGGAATGGGAAGATGTGACCACGACCACCACCAACAGGGTCCGCAAGCAGAACGGACAACAGAAGTCTGCCGATGGCTCGGATGAGGAGGAATGGGAAGATGTGACCACGACCACCACCAACAAGGTCCGCAAGAACAATGGCAAGCAACAAGTTGCTGCCAACGACATCTCCTCAGCCAGCGCCGAAGGCCAAACCACATCTACGATCACTAAGTCATCCAGTAGCAGCCAGCAGTCCGCCGATGTCTTAAATGGCTCAGATGGAGAGGAATGGGAAGATGTGACCACGACCACCACCAACAGGGTCCGCAAGCAGAACGGACAACAGAAGTCTGCTGATGGCTCGGATGAGGAGGAATGGGAAGATGTGACCACGACCACAACCACCAAGGTCCGCAAGAACAATGGCAAGCAACAGGTTGCTGCCAACGACATCTCCTCAGCCAGCGCCGAAGGCCAAACTACATCTACGATCACTAAGTCATCCAGTAGCAGCCAGAAGTCAGCTTCTGGTTCCAGCAACGAAGATGAGGACGAATGGGAAGATGTAACCACGACCACCACCAACAAGGTCCGCAGGCAGAACGGACAGCAGCAAGTAGACACAACTGTCGTGCAGGATTCCCCCACCTCAGATAAGAAGGAAAATGCCAATGAGTCAGCAACAACTGTCAGTGCTACAGAAACTGTTAAGAGTATCGTAGCCTCAATCGGCGACACATTGAAAGACGTGGCAGCGAATATTGGCGAAAAGATCGGACTGAGGCAGAGTAAGAGTGCCAGTCTGTCTTCCCAGGATTTGACTAACAGAATCCAGGAATCATCCTCTACAACCATTAAGAAATCCGGATCCAAGGGAAAGAAAGAGCTAGATGCCGCTGCAGTAGTGGCCGCTTCCGGTGATGTCTCGCTCGATGTGTCATCTACAACTGTATTGAAGCAGAAGAATAGGCAAGGCAAGGTCTTCGAAGCCGAAGATGCCAGCTTAGACGAATCATCTTCTACCACCGTTAAGAAATCCGGATCCAGGGGAAGGAAAGAGCTTGATGCCGCTGCAGTAGTAGCCGCTTCCGGTGATGTCTCGCTCGATGTGTCATCTACAACTGTATTGAAGCAGAAGAATAGGCAAGGCAAGGCCTTTGAAGCCGAAGATGCCAGCTTAGACGAATCATCTTCTACCACCGTTAAGAAATCCGGATCCAGGGGAAGGAAAGAGCTAGATGCCGCTGCAGTAGTGGCCGCTTCCGGTGATGTCTCGCTCGATGTATCATCGTCAACTGTATTGAAGCAGAAGAATAGGCAAGGCAAGGCCTTCGAAGCCGAAGATGCCAGCTTAGACGAATCATCTTCTACCACCGTTAAGAAATCCGGATCCAGGGGAAGGAAAGAGCTTGATGCCGCTGCAGTAGTAGCCGCTTCCGGTGATGTCTCGCTCGATGTGTCATCTACAACTGTATTGAAGCAGAAGAATAGGCAAGGCAAGGTCTTCGAAGCCGAAGATGCCAGCTTAGACGAATCATCTTCTACCACCGTTAAGAAATCCGGATCCAGGGGAAGGAAAGAGCTTGATGCCGCTGCAGTAGTAGCCGCTTCCGGTGATGTCTCGCTCGATGTGTCATCTACAACTGTATTGAAGCAGAAGAATAGGCAAGGCAAGGCCTTCGAAGCCGAAGATGCCAGCTTAGACGAATCATCTTCTACCACCGTTAAGAAATCCGGATCCAGGGGAAGGAAAGAGCTTGATGCCGCTGCAGTAGTAGCCGCTTCCGGTGATGTCTCGCTCGATGTGTCATCTACAACTGTATTGAAGCAGAAGAATAGGCAAGGCAAGGTCTTCGAAGCCGAAGATGCCAGCTTAGACGAATCATCTTCTACCACCGTTAAGAAATCCGGATCCAGGGGAAGGAAAGAGCTTGATGCCGCTGCAGTAGTAGCCGCTTCCGGTGATGTCTCGCTCGATGTGTCATCTACAACTGTATTGAAGCAGAAGAATAGGCAAGGCAAGGCCTTCGAAGCCGAAGATGCCAGCTTAGACGAATCATCTTCTACCACCGTTAAGAAATCCGGATCTAGGGGAAGGAAAGAGCTTGATGCCGCTGCAGTAGTAGCCGCTTCCGGTGATGTCTCGCTCGATGTGTCATCTACAACTGTATTGAAGCAGAAGAATAGGCAAGGCAAGGCCTTCGAAGCCGAAGATGCCAGCTTAGACGAATCATCTTCTACCACCGTTAAGAAATCCGGATCCAGGGGAAGGAAAGAGCTTGATGCAGCTGCAGTAGTAGCCGCTTCCGGTGATGTCTCGCTCGATGTGTCATCTACAACTGTATTGAAGCAGAAGAATAGGCAAGGCAAGGTCTTCGAATCCGAAGATGCCAGCTTAGACGAATCATCTTCTACCACCGTTAAGAAATCCGGATCCAGGGGAAGGAAAGAGCTTGATGCCGCTGCAGTAGTAGCCGCTTCCGGTGATGTCTCGCTCGATGTGTCATCTACAACTGTATTGAAGCAGAAGAATAGGCAAGGCAAGGCCTTCGAAGCCGAAAATGCCAGCTTAGACGAATCATCTTCTACCACCATTAAGAAATCCGGATCCAGGGGAAGGAAAGAGCTTGATGCCGCTGCAGTAGTAGCCGCTTCCGGTGATGTCTCGCTCGATGTGTCATCTACAACTGTATTGAAGCAGAAGAATAGGCAAGGCAAGGCCTTTGAAGCCGAAGATGCCAGCTTAGACGAATCATCTTCTACCACCGTTAAGAAATCCGGATCCAGGGGAAGGAAAGAGCTTGATGCCGCTGCAGTAGTAGCCGCTTCCGGTGATGTCTCGCTCGATGTGTCATCTACAACTGTATTGAAGCAGAAGAATAGGCAAGGCAAGGCCTTTGAAGCCGAAGATGCCAGCTTAGACGAATCATCTTCTACCACCGTTAAGAAATCCGGATCCAGGGGAAGGAAAGAGCTTGATGCCGCTGCAGTAGTAGCCGCTTCCGGTGATGTCTCGCTCGATGTGTCATCTACAACTGTATTGAAGCAGAAGAATAGGCAAGGCAAGGCCTTCGAAGCCGAAGATGCCAGCTTAGACGAATCATCTTCTACCACCGTTAAGAAATCCGGATCCAGGGGAAGGAAAGAGCTTGATGCCGCTGCAGTAGTAGCCGCTTCCGGTGATGTCTCGCTCGATGTGTCATCTACAACTGTATTGAAGCAGAAGAATAGGCAAGGCAAGGCCTTCGAAGCCGAAGATGCCAGCTTAGACGAATCATCTTCTACCACCGTTAAGAAATCCGGATCTAGGGGAAGGAAAGAGCTTGATGCCGCTGCAGTAGTAGCCGCTTCCGGTGATGTCTCGCTCGATGTGTCATCTACAACTGTATTGAAGCAGAAGAATAGGCAAGGCAAGGCCTTCGAAGCCGACGATGCCAGCTTAGACGAATCATCTTCTACCACCGTTAAGAAATCCGGATCCAGGGGAAGGAAAGAGCTTGATGCCGCTGCAGTAGTAGCCGCTTCCGGTGATGTCTCGCTCGATGTATCATCTACAACTGTATGGAAGCAGAAGAATAGGCAAGGTAAGGCCTTCGAAGCCGAAGATGCCAGCTTAGACGAATCATCTTCTACCACCATTAAGAAATCCGGATCCAGGGGAAGAAAAGAGCTTGATGCCGCTGCAGTAGTAGCCGCTTCCGGTGATGTCTCGCTCGATGTATCATCGTCAACTGTATTGAAACAAAAGAATAAGCAAGACAAGTCCGCTGGAAACCAAGGCGCCAGCTGGGAAGAATCATCTTCTACCACCGTTCAGAAATCCGGATCTAAGGGAAAGAAAGAGCTTGGTGCCGCTGCAGTAGTGTCCGCTTCCGGCGATCTCTCGCTCGATGTATCATCGTCAACGGTATTGAAACAAAAGAATAAGCAAGACAAGTCCGCTGGAGTGCAAGCCGCTGGCTGGGAAACGGCGTTTTCTACCACCGTGACCAAGACCGAAACGAAGGGAAAGAAAACTACCGATAAGAAAGCAATCAACAATGAGAGCAATCAAGCTGATGAAGCAGGAAGTGCTTGGCAAAAACTTGGTTTCTTTAAAGCAAGTGATTCTACAAATGTTGGTCAGTCCGAAAAGAGTTCCTCAAGCGTTTCCAGCTCAACGATAGCTCCAGTTGCGAGTGCCACCTCAGTTGCATCCGCAAAAAGCGTCAGCTCATCTTCAGCTGGCAGCTCCAATGCTCTTGCATCTAAAGCCACAACCGCATCGAGTTCCACCGTCTCATCAAGCACGGTCGGCTCAGGTTCCAGCTCAAGTTCTGTCAATACTGCAAGCACAGTGAAGACCGGCAGCTCCCTAAGTCTTGGCAGCATACTCAGCCTGGGCTCGATAATGGACGATGAAGAGGAGGAATGGGACAAGCCCGATTCATATGAAATCCAAACCATCAAAACAATGAAGAAGACCACAAACAAGGTCACAGGTGAGCCAATCGAGGAGGTCAAGCTTAAAATGACGAAAATCGAAAGGGACGACAAGGACGGCGATGAGATTCTCTTCTACGGAGTCGTTCCCAAGGACGACGTCAACACGGTTACTGAACAAGTAATGGCTGAGTTCCTGAGGGCGAGAGCTGCCGCAAAGGATGCCGCCCAGGCTGCTGCACAGGCTTCAAGAAAGTCTGCATAATTGTATCAACAGAGTGAAAGATCTGTCAATTAATATTGTGTCGAATAAATAAACAAACTTTTGTGTCAACTGCAATCAATTTTTTGTTTCTTTCGTTTTCTGAGAAATTGTGGATTTTTGCTAGCAGTTGGTGGAAAATGGTTAGGATGCGATGTGCTCGTCCACTCGGGGCAATGGGTGCCGCTGGACTTTAGGAGTACTCTTGTCGTTTCGCTCTTGTATGGAAGAAGTCCGCTCTGACGTTCGAGAATGAGAACGGCTTGTCTAATGAAATTCAAGCTAGACGGTTGTAAATATCTTGTCGGCTTGTGTTAGCGCCCGTCTGTACGGGGAATCTCTTGAAATTGGATTAATCCTGGTTGTGGATCTTGTTGACGAGGGAATGTTGGTTGGAGTTGGTTTGTTTGCAAATCAGGACACTGCACGCTGGGGCGCGGGTTACTTGAGGAATGTGCATTACGAGGTTTGCTTCCACTGTCGTGGATTTCTTTAAGTGCACCTACGTATGATTTTAAGACTTTTGTCAGAGGGTGCCGTGGGTGCACGATGTAGGCCGCACGAGATGGGCACCACGAGGTGGCTGGGCCAAGTCCAACAACTCGCCTGGTTGCGTTTGGGCATAACTCATGACGGGCGAGAGATGATTGAGTTGACTGGAGATCTCTCGTGAACGCGTTGGCCCCGGGACCTCTTTAGTGGAGCATGCGGGCCAAATTAAATGACACGACGAAGGGTGGTCCTCAAAGGGGGCTTCAATGTTCGACAAAAGTGAGCGTTATTCGCTGCAGGCATTCAGCGTCAATAACAAGCGCACGTCACGTCAAAGAAAAGTCACTTTTGAGAGTCCACTGATTCGGACTTCAGCGGCTGTGTCCGTCAAGTGGGGCGCGCTTTTTTTGTTTTGTCAAATTCAGTAATCTAGTACATTTTTCAAAGGATGGTAGCACGCAGGATTCAAGGAACGCTTTCCTGAGTGCTAACTGTGTTCACATAGAGGTTATCTTCGATTCTAGGCGAAAACGGTTCGAGCATTAGCTATAGTTGCTGTTGACAATTGAAGATTTCTGCCCGTCACCCGATGACAGAGATGTCAACCAACAGACTTTCTGTCCGCCCGACCTCGTCTCCCACAAAATTTCACGCACCACACAGCTCCCTCTGTCACTACCACACTCAACCGACGACTGACGTCGAATAACCATCAAGTGGCGGCTCAACTTTACAGGTACGAGGCACAGTACCGAAAAACAAAAAAAAAAAGGAAGCAAACAAAATTGATTGGTGGCACGCGCAAAATAACCTTGTTTACCAAACGTCTTATGTCAAATCAACTGGCGGCTGTGTCACCCGACCGCCCTCTCAAAACCTCAAAATTAAACTGTTTCAACAAACCACGCCAACACTTGTGTACACATGCGTCGCTGCAGGAGTTAGACGTAAAAAAAAGAACAGACTACGATGTGGGAGACGTCAATATTTGGGCAGTGTGCCAAATTGAGCTCTGTTAATGGCTCCGCACTAGCTGATCGTGGCCGGGCTTTAAAAGCAGATTGCTGCGGTGCCTCAGGCATTAGGTGAATTTCGCAAACACCTTCAGTAGGATGAGGTTGATAATAAGCGTAGCGCTCTACGCCATATTAGTGATCGGCCTCGTTAGTTCGGCGAGCTTGGAACGAAAACCAGTATTCGACAGTAGTGATATTCAAAGTGCTGACAATGCGGATTTGCGCGTCAATGAGCAGCCGAAGAGCGACACCGATCCAGGTAGTTATGCCCGAAAGGACGAACATTTCAGGGATTCTAATTTATTTTTGTTCGTTTTGCCAGAAGTGTCCGTGTCCGCAGAGGATGAGCTAGAATGTGATGACGAAGATGACGCGGTTGCCAGTGCGGCTGAGTTGCCGCCATCACTCGGAGAAGTAATAAATAGGACAGCCGAACCTATTGCGGAAGCTCCTTCGAGTGACGAAGTAGGGCCGCAAGTTCCGGAAACGAAACAAGAAGCAGACCCCATTTCTGTCGACGAGTGGGAATGCGACGACGATGAAGAGGAGTCCGAAGTCGTTAACAACAACCAAGAGTTGCCGTCAACGCTTGAGGACGTAACGGCCAGTTACACCGAACCTCTAGTAGAAGCTCCTTCGAGCGCCGATGAACCTAAAACCGGATCAGAAGCTATCCAAGAGCCAGCATCGACTTTCGTGGATCCCAATGGCAATGAATGGGAATGTGACGAGGACGAAGAAGAAGCGCCTGAGACATTAGTTGAAGAGGTAAGTGCTCCCATCGAAGCAGCACCCCCAGAGGGTTACGAGTGGGATTGCGACGAAGAAGACTCCACCGAGCAGACTCCACTTCCACTACCAAACAGTGCGCAAATCGATGAGGATGAGTGGGAGTGTGATGAGGACGAGGACGTCGAAAACGATGAGACAAAAACAACGACGACAGTAACGCAGTCTTCACCGAGTGGCGACGACGACGAATGGGAAGATGTGACTACTACAGCAACAACAAGAATACTGAAAAATAAGGGTGCGACTGCTGAGGAGGATGAGTGGGAATATGTAACCACAACGACAACGCAAAGGAAGCTAAAGCGAACGGGGCAGAAGCAGAGCACTGCCAGTGAAGTAGTGAAGGCATCTGGCAAGAGACCAGGTGGAGGCACAACAACGGTAAGGAAATCCAGCGATGGTACAGAAGAAGACGAATGGGAGGACATTACCACCACCACTACAACGCGACGCCCCAAGCCGAAGGTACCCAGAAAAGATGGATCAACGGAAACCGAAGAAGATGAGTGGGCAAGTGCAACAACTACCACCACCAAAAGAAAGCCCAATTCGGGGAAACCAAATGCCGATTTCAAACCTGTCAAGCCTGCACCAACGGTTGAAACAGTAACTCTAGTGCAACCTATGACCGAGGCGCTGGTGCCTGCGACATCGACTCCAATTGAACCTGTGACAGAGGACTTAGCGCCTGTAGATACAACTCCAGTGGAAACCGTGACCGATGATCTGGTGCCTGCAGATACAACTCCAGTGCAACCTGTGACAGAGGACTTAGTGCCTGTAGATCCAACTCCAGTGGAACCCGTGACCGATGATCTGGTGCCTGCAGATACAACGCCAGTGCAACCTGTGACAGAGGACTTAGTGCCTGTAGATACAACACCAGTGGAACCTGTGACAGAGGACTTAGTGCCTGTAGATACAACTCCAGTGGAACCTGTGACCGAGGATCTGGTGCCTGTAGATACAACTCCAGGGGAACCTGTGACCAAGGATCTGGTGCCTGTAGATACAACTCCAGTGGAACCTGTGACCGAGGATCTGGTGCCTGTAGATACAACTCCAGTGGAACCTGTGACAGAGGACTTAGTGCCTGTAGATACAACTCCAGTGGAACCTGTGACAGAGGACTTAGTGCCTGTAGATACAACTCCAGTGGAACCTGTGACAGAGGACTTAGTGCCTGTAGATACAACTCCAGTGGAACCTGTGACCGAGGATCTGGTGCCTGTAGATACAACTCCAGTGGAACCTGTGACCGAGGATCTAGTGCCTGTTGAATTGACTCCAGTGGAACCTGTTACAGAGGACTTAGTGCCTGTAGATACAACTCCAGTGGAACCTGTGACCGAGGATCTGGTGCCTGTAGATACAACTCCAGTGGAACCTGTGACCGAGGATCTGGTGCCCGTAGATACAACTCCAGTGGAACCCGTGACAGAGGACTTAGTGCCTGTAGATACAACTCCAGTGGAACCCGTGACCGAGGATTTGGTGCCTGCAGATACAACTCCAGTGGAACCTGTGACAGAGGACTTAGTGCCTGTAGATACAACTCCAGTGGAACCTGTGACAGATGACCTAGTGCCTGTAGATACAACTCCAGTGGAACCTGTGATAGAGGACTTAGTGCCTGTAGATACAACTCCAGTGGAACCTGTGACCGAGGATCTAGTGCCTGTTGAATTGACTCCAGTGGAACCTGTTACAGAGGACTTAGTGCCTGTAGATACAACTCCAGTGGAACCTGTGACCGAGGATCTGGTGCCTGTAGATACAACTCCAGTGGAACCTGTGACCGAGGATCTGGTGCCTGTAGATACAACTCCAGTGGAACCTGTGACCGAGGATCTGGTGCCTGTAGATACAACTCCTGTGGAACCTGTAACAGAGGACTTAGTGCCTGTAGATACAACTCCAGTGGAACCTGTGACCGAGGATCTGGTGCCTGTAGATACAACTCCAGTGGAACCTGTGACCGAGGATCTAGTGCCTGTAGATACAACTCCAGTGGAACCTGTGACCGAGGATCTGGTGCCTGTAGATACAACTCCAGTGGAACCTATGACCGAGGATCTAGTGCCTGTAGATACAACTCCAGTGGAACCTGTGACCGAGGATCTGGTGCCTGTAGATACAACTCCAGTGGAACCTGTGACCGAGGATCTGGTGCCTGTAGATACAACTCCAGTGGAACCTGTAACAGAGGACTTAGTGCCTGTAGATACAACTCCAGTGGAACCTGTGACCGAGGATCTGGTGCCTGTAGATACAACTCCAGTGGAACCTGTGACCGAGGATCTAGTGCCTGTAGATACAACTCCAGTGGAACCTGTGACCGAGGATCTGGTGCCTGTAGATACAACTCCAGTGGAACCTGTGACCGAGGATCTAGTGCCTGTAGATACAACTCCAGTGGAACCTGTGACCGAGGATCTGGTGCCTGTAGATACAACTCCAGTGGAACCTGTGACCGAGGATCTAGTGCCTGTAGATACAACTCCAGTGGAACCTGTGACCGAGGATCTGGTGCCTGTAGATACAACTCCAGTGGAACCTATGACCGAGGATCTAGTGCCTGTAGATACAACTCCAGTGGAACCTGTGACCGAGGATCTGGTGCCTGTAGATACAACTCCAGTGGAACCTGTGACCGAGGATCTGGTGCCTGTAGATACAACTCCAGTGGAACCTGTGACCGAGGATCTAGTGCCTGTAGATACAACTCCAGTGGAACCTGTGACCGAGGATCTGGTGCCTGTAGATACAACTCCAGTGGAACCTGTGACCGAGGATCTAGTGCCTGTAGATACAACTCCAGTGGAACCTGTGACCGAGGATCTGGTGCCTGTAGATACAACTCCAGTGGAACCTGTGACCGAGGATCTGGTGCCTGTAGATACAACTCCAGTGGAACCTGTAACAGAGGACTTAGTGCCTGTAGATACAACTCCAGTGGAACCTGTGACCGAGGATCTGGTGCCTGTAGATACAACTCCAGTGGAACCTGTGACCGAGGATCTAGTGCCTGTAGATACAACTCCAGTGGAACCTGTGACCGAGGATCTGGTGCCTGTAGATACAACTCCAGTGGAACCTGTGACCGAGGATCTGGTGCCTGTAGATACAACTCCAGTGGAACCTGTGACCGAGGATCTAGTGCCTGTAGATACAACTCCAGTGGAACCTGTGACCGAGGATCTAGTGCCTGTAGATACAACTCCAGTGGAACCTGTGACCGAGGATCTGGTGCCTGTAGATACAACTCCAGTGGAACCTGTGACCGAGGATCTGGTGCCTGTAGATACAACTCCAGTGGAACCTGTAACAGAGGACTTAGTGCCTTTAGATACAACTCCAGTGGAACCTGTGACCGAGGATCTAGTGCCTGTACATACAACTCCAGTGGAACCTGTGACCGAGGATCTGGTGCCTGTAGATACAACTCCAGTGGAACCTGTGACCGAGGATCTGGTGCCTGTAGATACAACTCCAGTGGAACCCGTGACCGAGGACTTAGTGCCTGTAGATACAACTCCAGTGGAACCTGTGACCGAGGATCTGGTGCCTGTAGATACAACTCCAGTGGAACCTGTGACAGAGGACTTAGTGCCTGTAGATACAACTCCAGTGGAACCTGTGACCGAAGATCTGGTGCCTGCAGATACAACTCCAGTGGAACCTGTGACTGAGGATCTGGTGCCTGTAGATACAGCTCCAGTGGAACCTGTGACAGAGGACTTAGTGCCTGTAGATACAACTCCAGTGGAACCTGAGACCGAGGATCTGGTGCCTGTTGAATTGACTCCAGTGGAACCTGTTACAGAGGACTTAGTGCCTGTAGATACAACTCCAGTGGAACCTGTGACCGAGGATCTGGTGCCTGTAGATACAACTCCAGTGGAACCTGTGACAGAGGACGTAGTGCCTGTAGATACAACTCCAGTGGAACCTGTGACTGAGGATCTAGTGCCTGTTGAATTGACTCCAGTGGAACCTGTTACAGAGGACTTAGTGCCTGTAGATACAACTCCAGTGGAACCTGTGACCGAGGATCTGGTGCCTGTAGATACAACTCCAGTGGAACCTGTGACAGAGGACGTAGTGCCTGTAGATACAACTCCAGTGGAACCTGTGACCGAGGATCTGGTGCCTTTAGATACGACTCCAGTTGAACCAGTGACGGAGGAGCAAGTGCCCAAAGATCCAACTAATCCCTCAAATGCTGCCAGTTCTGGCTATGAAGATGAGTGGGAGGATGTAACGACCACTTCTACAATACGCAAGCCGACGAAACCAAGGCAAAACGGTTACTTGGAAACCGATGAAGATGAGTGGGAGGACGTTACCATTACGACAACCACTAGAAGACCAAAGCCCAAGGTACCGAAGGAAAACGGTTCTAGCACTTCAACAAATTCCCAAACTACTCACTCGCAGGTGACTACTGCAGTCAACAAAGTGTCAAGCCAAGTACAGAAATCGTCTGTGAAGTCGTATGACGATGGTGAGTGGGAATACGTTACGACGATTACGACAACGAGAAGAGTCAAGCAGAGAGGACACAACGAACCTGGCTCCAACAACGTCGCAGAAGATGAATGGGAATACGTAACGAGCACTAAGACTACACGCACATCTAAGCAAACAGGACAGAGCGAAACCACTGCTAGCAATACTTTTGTTTCAGACAGGGACTTCCTTGCAGATGTACCGGCAGAATCACAGCCAATTGATATTCAGCCTGACGACATCCCTACCGATAGCTTAGTTGTACCCATATCCGCAACTGACGAATTAACTCCAGTGGAACCTGTGACGGAGGACTTAGTGCCTGTAGATACAACTCCAGTGGAACCTGTGACAGAGGACTTAGTGCCTGTAGATACAACTCCAGTGGAACCTGAGACCGAGGATCTGGTGCCTGTAGATACAACTCCAGTGGAACCTATGACCGAGGATCTAGTGCCTGCAGATACAACTCCAGTGGAACCTGTGACCGAGGATCTGGTGCCTGTAGATACAACTCCAGTGAAACCTGTGACCGAGGATCTGGTCCCTGTAGATACAACACCAGTGGAACCTGTGGTCGAAGATCTAGTGCCAGTAGATACAACACCAGTGGAACCTGTGGTCGAAGATCTAGTGCCTGTAGATACAACTCCAGTGGAACCTGTGACCGAGGATCTGGTGCCTGTAGATACAACTCCAGTGGAACCTGTGACCGAGGATCTAGTGCCTGTAGATACAACTCCAGTGGAACCTGTGACCGAGGATCTGGTGCCTGTAGAATTGACTACAGTGGAACCTGTGACCGAAGATCTGGTGCCTGTAGATACAACTCCAGTGGAACCAGTGACCGAGGATCTGGTGCCTGTAGATACAACTCCAGTGGAACCTGTGACAGAGGACTTAGTGCCTGTAGATACAACTCCAGTGGAACCTGTGACCGAGGATCTGGTGCCTGTAGATACAACTCCAGTAGAACCTGTGCCCGAGGATCTGGTGCCTGTAGATACAACTCCAGTGGAACCTGTGACAGAGGACTTAGTGCCTGTAGATACAACTCCAGTGGAACCTGAGACCGAGGATCTGGTGCCTGTAGATACAACTCCAGTGGAACCTGTGACCGAGGATCTGGTGCCTGTAGATACAACTCTAGTGGAACCTGTGACAGAGGACGTAGTGCCTGTAGATACAACTCCAGTGGAACCTGTGACCGAGGACTTAGTGCCTGTAGATACAACTCCAGTGGAACCTGTGACCGAGGATCTGGTGCCTGCAGATACAACTCCAGTGGAACCTGTGAAGGAGGACTTAGTGCCTGTAGATACAACTCCAGTGGAACCTGTGACCGAGGATCTGGTGCCTGCAGATACAACTCCAGTGGAACCTGTGACCGAGGATCTGGTGCCGGTAGATACAACTCCAGTGGAACCTGTGACCGAGGATCTGGTGCCTGTAGATACAACTCCAGTGGAACCTGTGACAGAGGACTTAGTGCCTGTAGATACAACTCCAGTGGAACCTGTGAGCGAGAATCTAGTGCCTGTTGAATTGACTCCAGTGGAACCTGTTACAGAGGACTTAGTGCCTGTAGCCACAACTCCGGTGGAACCTGTGACCGAGGATCTGGTGCCTGTAGATACATCTCCAGTGGAACCTGTGACAGACGACTTAGTGCCTGTAGATACAACTCCGGTGGAACCTGTGACCGAGGATCTGGTGCCTGTAGATACAACTCCAGTGGAACCTGTGACAGAGGACTTAGTGCCTGTAGATACAACTCCGGTGGAACCTGTGACCGAGGATCTGGTGCCTGTAGATACAACTCCAGTGGAACCTGTGACAGAGGACTTAATGCCTGTAGATACATCTCCAGTGGAACCTGTGACAGAGGACTTAGTGCCTGTAGATACAACTCCGGTGGAACCTGTGACCGAGGATCTGCTGCCTGTAGATACAACTCCAGTGGAACCTGTTACAGAGGACTTAGTGCCTGTAGATACAACTCCAGTGGAACCTGTGAGCGAGAATCTAGTGCCTGTTGAATTGACTCCAGTGGAACCTGTGACCGAGGATCTAGTGCCTGTTGAATTGACTCCAGTGGAACCTGTTACAGAGGACTTAGTGCCTGTAGATACAACTCCGGTGGAACCTGTGACCGAGGATCTGGTGCCTGTAGATACAACTCCAGTGGAACCTGTGACAGAGGACTTAGTGCCTGTAGATACAACTCCAGTGGAACCTGTGAAGGAGGACTTAGTGCCTGTAGATACAACTCCAGTGGAACCTGTGACCGAGGATCTGGTGCCTGTAGATACAACTCCAGTGGAACCTGTGACAGAGGACTTAGTGCCTGTAGATACAACTCCAGTGGAACCTGTGATCGAGGATCTGGTGCCTGCAGATACAACTCCAGTGGAACCTGTGACCGAGGATCTGGTGCCTGTAGATACAACTCCAGTGGAACCTGTGAGCGAGAATCTAGTGCCTGTTGAATTGACTCCAGTGGAACCTGTTACAGAGGACTTAGTGCCTGTAGATACAACTCCGGTGGAACCTGTGACCGAGGATCTGGTGCCTGTAGATACAACTCCAGTGGAACCTGTGACAGAGGACTTAGTGCCTGTAGATACAACTCCAGTGGAACCTGTGAAGGAGGACTTAGTGCCTGTAGATACAACTCCAGTGGAACCTGTGAGCGAGAATCTAGTGCCTGTTGAATTGACTCCAGTGGAACCTGTGACCGAGGATCTAGTGCCTGTTGAATTGACTCCAGTGGAACCTGTTACAGAGGACTTAGTGCCTGTAGATACAACTCCGGTGGAACCTGTGACCGAGGATCTGGTGCCTGTAGATACAACTCCAGTGGAACCTGTGACAGAGGACTTAGTGCCTGTAGATACAACTCCAGTGGAACCTGTGACCGAGGATCTGGTGCCTGTAGATACAACTCCAGTGGAACCTGTGAGCGAGAATCTAGTGCCTGTTGAATTGACTCCAGTGGAACCTGTTACAGAGGACTTAGTGCCTGTAGATACAACTCCAGTGGAACCTGTGACCGAGGATCTAGTGCCTGTTGAATTGACTCCAGTGGAACCTGTTACAGAGGACTTAGTGCCTGTAGATACAACTCCGGTGGAACCTGTGACCGAGGATCTGGTGCCTGTAGATACAACTCCAGTGGAACCTGTGACAGAGGACTTAGTGCCTGTAGATACAACTCCAGTGGAACCTGTGAAGGAGGACTTAGTGCCTGTAGATACAACTCCAGTGGAACCTGTGAGCGAGAATCTAGTGCCTGTTGAATTGACTCCAGTGGAACCTGTGACCGAGGATCTAGTGCCTGTTGAATTGACTCCAGTGGAACCTGTTACAGAGGACTTAGTGCCTGTAGATACAACTCCGGTGGAACCTGTGACCGAGGATCTGGTGCCTGTAGATACAACTCCAGTGGAACCTGTGAAGGAGAACTTAGTGCCTGTAGATACAACTCCAGTGGAACCTGTGACCGAGGATCTGGTGCCTGTAGATACAACTCCAGTGGAACCTGTGACAGAGGACTTAGTGCCTGTAGATACAACTCCAGTGGAACCTGTGAGCGAGAATCTAGTGCCTGTTGAATTGACTCCAGTGGAACCTGTTACAGAGGACTTAGTGCCTGTAGATACAACTCCAGTGGAACCAGTGACCGAGGATCTAGTGCCTGTTGAATTGACTCCAGTGGAACCTGTTACAGAGGACTTAGTGCCTGTAGATAGAACTCCAGTGGAACCTGTGACCGAGGATCTGGTGCCTGTAGATACAACTCCAGTTGAACCTGTGACAGAGGACTTAGTGCCTGTAGATACAACTCCAGTGGAACCTGTGAGCGAGAATCTAGTGCCTGTTGAATTGACTCCAGTGGAACCTGTTACAGAGGACTTAGTGCCTGTAGATACAACTCCAGTGGAACCTGTGACCGAGGATCTAGTGCCTGTAGATACAACTCCAGTGGAACCTGTGACCGAAGATCTGGTGCCTGCAGATACAACTCCAGTGGAACCTGTGACTGAGGATCTGGTGCCTGTAGATACAGCTCCAGTGGAACCTGTGACAGAGGACTTAGTGCCTGTAGATACAACTCCAGTGGAACCTGTGACCGAGGATCTAGTGCCTGTAGATACAACTCCAGTGGAACCTGTGACCGAAGATCTGGTGCCTGCAGATACAACTCCAGTGGAACCTGTGACTGAGGATCTGGTGCCTGTAGATACAGCTCCAGTGGAACCTGTGACAGAGGACTTAGTGCCTGTAGATACAACTCCAGTGCAACCTGTTACAGAGGACGTAGTGTTTGTAGATAGAACTCCAGTGGAACCTGTGACCGAGGATCTGGCGCCTGTAGATACAACTCCAGTGGAACCTGTGACAGATGACGTAGTGCCTGTAGATGCAACCCCAGTGGAACCTGTGACCGAGGATCTGGTGCCTGTAGATACAACTCCAGTGGAACCTGTGACAGAGGACTTAGTGCCTGTAGATACAACTCCAGTGGAACCTGTGACCGAGGATCTGGTGCCTGTAGATACAACTCCAGTGGAACCTGTGACCGAAGATCTGGTGCCTGCAGATACAACTCCAGTGGAACCTGTGACTGAGGATCTGGTGCCTGTAGATACAGCTCCAGTGGAACCTGTGACAGAGGACTTAGTGCCTGTAGATACAACTCCAGTGGAACCTGTGACCGAGGATCTGGTGCCTGTAGATACAACTCCAGTGGAACCTGTGACAGAGGACGTAGTGCCTGTAGATACAACTCCAGTGGAACCTGTGACCGAGGATCTGGTGCCTGTAGATACAACTCCAGTGGAACCTGTGACAGAGGACGTAGTGCCTGTAGATACAACTCCAGTGGAACCTGTGACCGAGGATCTGGTGCCTGTAGATACGACTCCAGTTGAACCAGTGACGGAGGAGCAAGTGCCCAAAGATCCAACTAATCCCTCAAATGCTGCCAGTTCTGGCTATGAAGATGAGTGGGAGGATGTAACGACCACTTCTACAATACGCAAGCCGACGAAACCAAGGCAAAACGGTTACTTGGAAACCGATGAAGATGAGTGGGAGGACGTTACCATTACGACAACCACTAGAAGACCAAAGCCCAAGGTACCGAAGGAAAACGGTTCTAGCACTTCAACAAATTCCCAAACTACTCACTCGCAGGTGACTACTGCAGTCAACAAAGTGTCAAGCCAAGTACAGAAATCGTCTGTGAAGTCGTATGACGATGGTGAGTGGGAATACGTTACGACGATTACGACAACGAGAAGAGTCAAGCAGAGAGGACACAACGAACCTGGCTCCAACAACGTCGCAGAAGATGAATGGGAATACGTAACGAGCACTAAGACAACACGCACATCTAAGCAAACAGGACAGAGCGAAACCACTGCTAGCAATACTTTTGTTTCAGACAGGGACTTCCTTGCAGATGTACCGGCAGAATCACAGCCAATTGATATTCAGCCTGACGACATCCCTACCGATAGCTTAGTTGTACCCATACCCGCAACTGACGAATTAACTCCAGTGGAACCTGTGACGGAGGACTTAGTGCCTGTAGATACAACTCCAGTGGAACCTATGACAGAGGACTTAGTGCCTGTAGATACAACTCCAGTGGAACCTGTGATCGAGGATCTGGTGCCTGCAGATACAACTCCAGTGGAACCTGTGACCGAGGATCTAGTGCCTGTTGAATTGACTCCAGTGGAACATGTGACAGAGGACTTACTGCCTGTAGATACAACTCCAGTGGAACCTGAGACCGAGGATCTGGTGCCTGTAGATACAACTTCAGTGGAACCTGTGACCGAGGATCTAGTGCCTGTTGAATTGACTCCAGTGGAACCTGTGACAGAGGACTTAGTGCCTGTAGATACAACTCCAGTGGAACCTGAGACCGAGGATCTGGTGCCTGTAGATACAACTTCAGTGGAACCTGTGACCGAGGATCTGGTGCCTGTAGATACAACTCCAGTGGAACCTGTGACCGAGGACCTGGTGCCTGTAGATGCAACTCCAGTGGAACCTGTGCCCGAGGATCTGGTGCCTGTAGATACAACTCCAGTGGAACCTGTGACCGAAGATCTGGTGCCTGTTGATACAACTCCAGTGGAACCTGTTACAGAGGACTTAGTGCCTGTAGATACAACTCCAGTGGAACCTGTTACCGAGGATCTGGTGCCTGTAGATACAACTCCAGTGGAACCCGTGACAGAGGACTTAGTGCCTGTAGATACAAATCCAGTGGAACCTGTGACCGAGGATCTGGTGCCTGCAGATACAACTCCAGTGGAACCTGTGACAGAGGACGTAGTGCCTGTAGATACAACTCCAGTGGAACCTGTGAACGAGGACCTAGTGCCTGTAGATACAACTCCAGTGGAACCTGTGACCGAGGATCTGGTGCCTGTAGATACAACTCCAGTGGAACCTGTGACAGAGGACTTAGTGCCTGTAGATACAACTCCAGTGGAACCTGTGAGCGATTATCTAGTGCCTGTTGAATTGACTCCAGTGGAACCTGTTACAGAGGACTTAGTGCCTGTAGATACAACTCCAGTGGAACCTGTGACCGAGGATCTAGTGCCTGTTGAATTGACTCCAGTGGAACCTGTTACAGAGGACTTAGTGCCTGTAGATACAACTCCAGTGGAACCTGTGACCGAGGATCTAGTGCCTGTTGAATTGACTCCAGTGGAACCTGTGACAGAGGACGTAGTGCCTGTAGATACAACTCCAGTGGAACCTGTGACCGAGGATCTGGTGCCTGTAGATACAACTCCAGTGGAACCTGAGACAGAGAACTTAGTGCCTGTAGATACAACTCCAGTGGAACCTGAGACCGAGGATCTGGTGCCTGTAGATACAACTCCAGTGGAACCTGTGACCGAGGATCTGGTGCCTGTACATACAACTCCAGTGGAACCTGTGACCGAGGATCTGGTGCCTGTAGATACAACTCCAGTGGAACCTGTGACAGAGGACGTAGTGCCTGTAGATACAACTCCAGTGGAACCTGTGACCGAGGATCTAGTGCCTGTTGAATTGACTCCAGTGGAACCTGTTACAGAGGACTTAGTGCCTGTAGATACAACTCCAGTGGAACCTGTGACCGAGGATCTGGTGCCTGTAGATACAACTCCTGTGACCGAGGATCTAGTGCCTGTTGAATTGACTCCAGTGGAACCTGTAACAGAAGACTTAGTGCCTGTAGATACAACTCCAGTGAAACCTGTGATCGAAGATCTTTTGCCTGTTGATACAACTCCAGTGGAACCTGAGACCGAGGATCTGGTGCCTGTAGATACACCTTCAGTGGAACCTGTGACCGAGGATCTGGTGCCTGTAGATACAACTCCAGTGGAACCTGTGACCGAGGATCTGGTGCCTGTAGATGCAACTCCAGTGGAACCTGTTACAGAGGACTTAGTGCCTGTAGATACAACTCCAGTGGAACCTGTGACAGAGGACGTAGTGCCTGTAGATACAACTCCAGTGGAACCTGCGACCGAAGATCTGGTGCCTGTTGATACAACTCCAGTGGAACCTGTTACAGAGGACTTAGTGCCTGTAGATACAACTCCAGTGGAACCTGTGACAGAGGACGTAGTGCCTGTAGATACAACTCCAGTGGAACCTGTGACCGAAGATCTGGTGCCTGTTGATACAACTCCAGTGGAACCTGTTACAGAGGACTTAGTGCCTGTAGATACAACTCCAGTGGAACCTGTGCCCGAGGATCTGGTGCCTGTAGATACAACTCCAGTGGAACCTGTGACCGAAGATCTGGTGCCTGTTGATACAACTCCAGTGGAACCTGTTACAGAGGACTTAGTGCCTGTAGATACAACTCCAGTGGAACCTGTGACAGAGGACGTAGTGCCTGTAGATACAACTCCAGTGGAACCTGTGACCGAGGATCTGGTGCCTGTAGATACAACTCCAGTGGAACCCGTGACCGAGGACTTAGTGCCTGTAGATACAACTCCAGTGGAACCTGTGACCGAGGATCTGGTGCCTGTAGATACAACTCCAGTGGAACCTGTGACAGAGGACTTAGTGCCTGTAGATACAACTCCAGTGGAACCTGTGACCGAAGATCTGGTGCCTGCAGATACAACTCCAGTGGAACCTGTGACTGAGGATCTGGTGCCTGTAGATACAACTCCAGTGGAACCTGTTACAGAGGACTTAGTGCCTGTAGATACAACTCCAGTGGAACCTGTGACAGAGGACGTAGTGCCTGTAGATACAACTCCAGTGGAACCTGTGACCGAGGATCTGGTGCCTGTAGATACAACTCCAGTGGAACCCGTGACCGAGGACTTAGTGCCTGTAGATACAACTCCAGTGGAACCTGTGACCGAGGATCTGGTGCCTGTAGATACAACTCCAGTGGAACCTGTGACAGAGGACTTAGTGCCTGTAGATACAACTCCAGTGGAACCTGTGACCGAAGATCTAGTGCCTGCAGATACAACTCCAGTGGAACCTGTGACTGAGGATCTGGTGCCTGTAGATACAGCTCCAGTGGAACCTGTGACAGAGGACTTAGTGCCTGTAGATACAACTCCAGTGGAACCTGAGACCGAGGATCTGGTGCCTGTTGAATTGACTCCAGTGGAACCTGTTACAGAGGACTTAGTGCCTGTAGATACAACTCCAGTGGAACCTGTGACCGAGGATCTGGTGCCTGTAGATACAACTCCAGTGGAACCTGTGACAGAGGACGTAGTGCCTGTAGATACAACTCCAGTGGAACCTGTGACTGAGGATCTAGTGCCTGTTGAATTGACTCCAGTGGAACCTGTTACAGAGGACTTAGTGCCTGTAGATACAACTCCAGTGGAACCTGTGACCGAGGATCTGGTGCCTGTAGATACAACTCCAGTGGAACCTGTGACAGAGGACGTAGTGCCTGTAGATACAACTCCAGTGGAACCTGTGACCGAGGATCTGGTGCCTGTAGATACGACTCCAGTTGAACCAGTGACGGAGGAGCAAGTGCCCAAAGATCCAACTAATCCCTCAAATGCTGCCAGTTCTGGCTATGAAGATGAGTGGGAGGATGTAACGACCACTTCTACAATACGCAAGCCGACGAAACCAAGGCAAAACGGTTACTTGGAAACCGATGAAGATGAGTGGGAGGACGTTACCATTACGACAACCACTAGAAGACCAAAGCCCAAGGTACCGAAGGAAAACGGTTCTAGCACTTCAACAAATTCCCAAACTACTCACTCGCAGGTGACTACTGCAGTCAACAAAGTGTCAAGCCAAGTACAGAAATCGTCTGTGAAGTCGTATGACGATGGTGAGTGGGAATACGTTACGACGATTACGACAACGAGAAGAGTCAAGCAGAGAGGACACAACGAACCTGGCTCCAACAACGTCGCAGAAGATGAATGGGAATACGTAACGAGCACTAAGACAACACGCACATCTAAGCAAACAGGACAGAGCGAAACCACTGCTAGCAATACTTTTGTTTCAGACAGGGACTTCCTTGCAGATGTACCGGCAGAATCACAGCCAATTGATATTCAGCCTGACGACATCCCTACCGATAGCTTAGTTGTACCCATATCCGCAACTGACGAATTAACTCCAGTGGAACCTGTGACGGAGGACTTAGTGCCTGTAGATACAACTCCAGTGGAACCTGTTACCGAGGATCTGGTGCCTGTAGATACAACTCCAGTGGAACCCGTGACAGAGGACTTAGTGCCTGTAGATACAAATCCAGTGGAACCTGTGACCGAGGATCTGGTGCCTGCAGATACAACTCCAGTGGAACCTGTGACAGAGGACGTAGTGCCTGTAGATACAACTCCAGTGGAACCTGTGAACGAGGACCTAGTGCCTGTAGATACAACTCCAGTGGAACCTGTGACCGAGGATCTGGTGCCTGTAGATACAACTCCAGTGGAACCTGTGACAGAGGACTTAGTGCCTGTAGATACAACTCCAGTGGAACCTGTGAGCGATTATCTAGTGCCTGTTGAATTGACTCCAGTGGAACCTGTTACAGAGGACTTAGTGCCTGTAGATACAACTCCAGTGGAACCTGTGACCGAGGATCTAGTGCCTGTTGAATTGACTCCAGTGGAACCTGTGACAGAGGACGTAGTGCCTGTAGATACAACTCCAGTGGAACCTGAGACAGAGAACTTAGTGCCTGTAGATACAACTCCAGTGGAACCTGAGACCGAGGATCTGGTGCCTGTAGATACAACTCCAGTGGAACCTGTGACCGAGGATCTGGTGCCTGTACATACAACTCCAGTGGAACCTGAGACCGAGGATCTGGTGCCTGTAGATACAACTCCAGTGGAACCTGAGACAGAGAACTTAGTGCCTGTAGATACAACTCCAGTGGAACCTGAGACCGAGGATCTGGTGCCTGTAGATACAAATCCAGTGGAACCTGTGACCGAGGATCTGGTGCCTGCAGATACAACTCCAGTGGAACCTGTGACAGAGGACGTAGTGCCTGTAGATACAACTCCAGTGGAACCTGTGAACGAGGACCTAGTGCCTGTAGATACAACTCCAGTGGAACCTGAGACCGAGGATCTGGTGCCTGTAGATACAACTCCAGTGGAACCTGTGACAGAGGACGTAGTGCCTGTAGATACAACTCCAGTGGAACCTGTGACCGAGGATCTAGTGCCTGTTGAATTGACTCCAGTGGAACCTGTTACAGAGGACTTAGTGCCTGTAGATACAACTCCAGTGGAACCTGTGACCGAGGATCTGGTGCCTGTAGATACAACTCCAGTGGAACCTGTGACAGAGGACGTAGTGCCTGTAGATACAACTCCAGTGGAACCTGTGACCGAGGATCTGGTGCCTGTAGATACAACTCCAGTGGAACCTGTGACAGAGGACGTAGTGCCTGTACATACAACTCCAGTGGAACCTGTGACCGAGGATCTAGTGCCTGTTGAATTGACTCCAGTGGAACCTGTTACAGAGGACTTAGTGCCTGTAGATACAACTCCAGTGGAACCTGTGACCGAGGATCTGGTGCCTGTAGATACAACTCCTGTGACCGAGGATCTAGTGCCTGTTGAATTGACTCCAGTGGAACCTGTAACAGAAGACTTAGTGCCTGTAGATACAACTCCAGTGAAACCTGTGATCGAAGATCTTTTGCCTGTTGATACAACTCCAGTGGAACCTGAGACCGAGGATCTGGTGCCTGTAGATACACCTTCAGTGGAACCTGTGACCGAGGATCTGGTGCCTGTAGATACAACTCCAGTGGAACCTGTGACCGAGGATCTGGTGCCTGTAGATGCAACTCCAGTGGAACCTGTTACAGAGGACTTAGTGCCTGTAGATACAACTCCAGTGGAACCTGTGACAGAGGACGTAGTGCCTGTAGATACAACTCCAGTGGAACCTGTGACCGAAGATCTGGTGCCTGTTGATACAACTCCAGTGGAACCTGTTACAGAGGACTTAGTGCCTGTAGATACAACTCCAGTGGAACCTGTGACAGAGGACGTAGTGCCTGTAGATACAACTCCAGTGGAACCTGTGACCGAAGATCTGGTGCCTGTTGATACAACTCCAGTGGAACCTGTTACAGAGGACTTAGTGCCTGTAGATACAACTCCAGTGGAACCTGTGCCCGAGGATCTGGTGCCTGTAGATACAACTCCAGTGGAACCTGTGACCGAAGATCTGGTGCCTGTTGATACAACACCAGTGGAACCTGTTACAGAGGACTTAGTGCCTGTAGATACAACTCCAGTGGAACCTGTGACAGAGGACGTAGTGCCTGTAGATACAACTCCAGTGGAACCTGTGACCGAGGATCTGGTGCCTGTAGATACAACTCCAGTGGAACCCGTGACCGAGGACTTAGTGCCTGTAGATACAACTCCAGTGGAACCTGTGACCGAGGATCTGGTGCCTGTAGATACAACTCCAGTGGAACCTGTGACAGAGGACTTAGTGCCTGTAGATACAACTCCAGTGGAACCTGTGACCGAAGATCTGGTGCCTGCAGATACAACTCCAGTGGAACCTGTGACTGAGGATCTGGTGCCTGTAGATACAGCTCCAGTGGAACCTGTGACAGAGGACTTAGTGCCTGTAGATACAACTCCAGTGGAACCTGAGACCGAGGATCTGGTGCCTGTTGAATTGACTCCAGTGGAACCTGTTACAGAGGACTTAGTGCCTGTAGATACAACTCCAGTGGAACCTGTGACCGAGGATCTGGTGCCTGTAGATACAACTCCAGTGGAACCTGTGACAGAGGACGTAGTGCCTGTAGATACAACTCCAGTGGAACCTGTGACTGAGGATCTAGTGCCTGTTGAATTGACTCCAGTGGAACCTGTTACAGAGGACTTAGTGCCTGTAGATACAACTCCAGTGGAACCTGTGACCGAGGATCTGGTGCCTGTAGATACAACTCCAGTGGAACCTGTGACAGAGGACGTAGTGCCTGTAGATACAACTCCAGTGGAACCTGTGACCGAGGATCTGGTGCCTGTAGATACGACTCCAGTTGAACCAGTGACGGAGGAGCAAGTGCCCAAAGATCCAACTAATCCCTCAAATGCTGCCAGTTCTGGCTATGAAGATGAGTGGGAGGATGTAACGACCACTTCTACAATACGCAAGCCGACGAAACCAAGGCAAAACGGTTACTTGGAAACCGATGAAGATGAGTGGGAGGACGTTACCATTACGACAACCACTAGAAGACCAAAGCCCAAGGTACCGAAGGAAAACGGTTCTAGCACTTCAACAAATTCCCAAACTACTCACTCGCAGGTGACTACTGCAGTCAACAAAGTGTCAAGCCAAGTACAGAAATCGTCTGTGAAGTCGTATGACGATGGTGAGTGGGAATACGTTACGACGATTACGACAACGAGAAGAGTCAAGCAGAGAGGACACAACGAACCTGGCTCCAACAACGTCGCAGAAGATGAATGGGAATACGTAACGAGCACTAAGACAACACGCACATCTAAGCAAACAGGACAGAGCGAAACCACTGCTAGCAATACTTTTGTTTCAGACAGGGACTTCCTTGCAGATGTACCGGCAGAATCACAGCCAATTGATATTCAGCCTGACGACATCCCTACCGATAGCTTAGTTGTACCCATATCCGCAACTGACGAATTAACTCCAGTGGAACCTGTGACGGAGGACTTAGTGCCTGTAGATACAACTCCAGTGGAACCTGTTACCGAGGATCTGGTGCCTGTAGATACAACTCCAGTGGAACCCGTGACAGAGGACTTAGTGCCTGTAGATACAAATCCAGTGGAACCTGTGACCGAGGATCTGGTGCCTGCAGATACAACTCCAGTGGAACCTGTGACAGAGGACGTAGTGCCTGTAGATACAACTCCAGTGGAACCTGTGAACGAGGACCTAGTGCCTGTAGATACAACTCCAGTGGAACCTGTGACCGAGGATCTGGTGCCTGTAGATACAACTCCAGTGGAACCTGTGACAGAGGACTTAGTGCCTGTAGATACAACTCCAGTGGAACCTGTGAGCGATTATCTAGTGCCTGTTGAATTGACTCCAGTGGAACCTGTTACAGAGGACTTAGTGCCTGTAGATACAACTCCAGTGGAACCTGTGACCGAGGATCTAGTGCCTGTTGAATTGACTCCAGTGGAACCTGTGACAGAGGACGTAGTGCCTGTAGATACAACTCCAGTGGAACCTGAGACAGAGAACTTAGTGCCTGTAGATACAACTCCAGTGGAACCTGAGACCGAGGATCTGGTGCCTGTAGATACAACTCCAGTGGAACCTGTGACCGAGGATCTGGTGCCTGCAGATACAACTCCAGTGGAACCTGTGACAGAGGACGTAGTGCCTGTAGATACAACTCCAGTGGAACCTGTGAACGAGGACCTAGTGCCTGTAGATACAACTCCAGTGGAACCTGTGACCGAGGATCTGGTGCCTGTAGATACAACTCCAGTGGAACCTGTGACAGAGGACTTAGTGCCTGTAGATACAACTCCAGTGGAACCTGTGAGCGATTATCTAGTGCCTGTTGAATTGACTCCAGTGGAACCTGTTACAGAGGACTTAGTGCCTGTAGATACAACTCCAGTGGAACCTGTGACCGAGGATCTAGTGCCTGTTGAATTGACTCCAGTGGAACCTGTGACAGAGGACGTAGTGCCTGTAGATACAACTCCAGTGGAACCTGAGACAGAGAACTTAGTGCCTGTAGATACAACTCCAGTGGAACCTGAGACCGAGGATCTGGTGCCTGTAGATACAACTCCAGTGGAACCTGTGACCGAGGATCTGGTGCCTGTACATACAACTCCAGTGGAACCTGAGACCGAGGATCTGGTGCCTGTAGATACAACTCCAGTGGAACCTGTTACAGAGGACTTAGTGCCTGTAGATACAACTCCAGTGGAACCTGTGATCGAGGATCTGGTGCCTGCAGATACAACTCCAGTGGAACCTGTGACCGAGGATCTGGTGCCTGTAGATACAACTCCAGTGAAACCTGTGACCGAGGATCTGGTGCCTGTAGATACAACTCCAGTGGAACCTGTGCCCGAGGATCTGGTGCCTGTAGATACAACTCCAGTGGAACCTGTGCCCGAGGATCTGGTGCCTGTAGATACAACTCCAGTGGAACCTGTGACCGAAGATCTGGTGCCTGTTGATACAACTCCAGTGGAACCTGTTACAGAGGACTTAGTGCCTGTAGATACAACCCCAGTGGAACCTGTAACAGAAGACTTAGTGCCTGTAGATACAACTCCAGTGGAACCTGTGACCGAAGATCTGGTGCCTGTTGATACAACTCCAGTGGAACCTGTTACAGAGGACTTAGTGCCTGTAGATACAACTCCAGTGGAACCTGTAACAGAAGACTTAGTGCCTGTAGATACAACTCCAGTGAAACCTGTGAACGAAGATCTGGTGCCTGTTGATACAACTCCAGTGGAACCTGTGACAGAGGACTTAGTGCCTGTAGATACAACTCCAGTGGAACCTGTTACAGAGGACTTAGTGCCTGTAGATACAACCCCAGTGGAACCTGTAACAGAAGACTTAGTGCCTGTAGATACAACTCCAGTGGAACCTGTGACCGAAGATCTGGTGCCTGTTGATACAACTCCAGTGGAACCTGTTACAGAGGACTTAGTGCCTGTAGATACAACTCCAGTGGAACCTGTAACAGAAGACTTAGTGCCTGTAGATACAACTCCAGTGAAACCTGTGATCGAAGATCTGGTGCCTGTTGATACAACTCCAGTGGAACCTGTGACAGAGGACTTAGTGCCTGTAGATACAACTCCAGTGGAACCTGAGACCGAGGATCTGGTGCCTGTAGATACAACTTCAGTGGAACCTGTGACCGAGGATCTGGTGCCTGTAGATACAACTCCAGTGGAACCTGTGACCGAGGATCTGGTGCCTGTAGATGCAACTCCAGTGGAACCTGTGCCCGAGGATCTGGTGCCTGTAGATACAACTCCAGTGGAACCTGTGACCGAAGATCTGGTGCCTGTTGATACAACTCCAGTGGAACCTGTTACAGAGGACTTAGTGCCTGTAGATACAACTCCTGTGGAACCTGTGACAGAGGACGTAGTGCCTGTAGATACAACTCCAGTGGAACCTGTGACAGAGGACTTAGTACCTGTAGATACATCTCCAGTGGAACCTGTGACCGAGGATCTGGTGCCTGTAGATACAACTCCAGTGGAACCCGTGACCGAGGACTTAGTGCCTGTAGATACAACTCCAGTGGAACCTGTGACCGAGGATCTGGTGCCTGTAGATACAACTCCAGTGGAACCTGTTACAGAGGACTTAGTGCCTGTAGATACAACTCCAGTGGAACCTGTAACAGAAGACTTAGTGCCTGTAGATACAACTCCAGTGAAACCTGTGATCGAAGATCTGGTGCCTGTTGATACAACTCCAGTGGAACCTGTGACAGAGGACTTAGTGCCTGTAGATACAACTCCAGTGGAACCTGAGACCGAGGATCTGGTGCCTGTAGATACAACTTCAGTGGAACCTGTGACCGAGGATCTGGTGCCTGTAGATACAACTCCAGTGGAACCTGTGACCAAGGATCTGGTGCCTGTAGATGCAACTCCAGTGGAACCTGTGCCCGAGGATCTGGTGCCTGTAGATACAACTCCAGTGGAACCTGTGACCGAAGATCTGGTGCCTGTTGATACAACTCCAGTGGAACCTGTTACAGAGGACTTAGTGCCTGTAGATACAACTCCAGTGGAACCTGTGACAGAGGACGTAGTGCCTGTAGATACAACTCCAGTGGAACCTGTGACAGAGGACTTAGTACCTGTAGATACATCTCCAGTAGAACCTGTGACCGAGGATCTGGTGCCTGTAGATACAACTCCAGTGGAACCCGTGACCGAGGACTTAGTGCCTGTAGATACAACTCCAGTGGAACCTGTGACCGAGGATCTGGTGCCTGTAGATACAACTCCAGTGGAACCTGTGACAGAGGACTTAGTGCCTGTAGATACAACTCCAGTGGAACCTGTGACCGAAGATCTGGTGCCTGCAGATACAACTCCAGTGGAACCTGTGACTGAGGATCTGGTGCCTGTAGATACAGCTCCAGTGGAACCTGTGACAGAGGACTTAGTGCCTGTAGATACAACTCCAGTGGAACCTGTGACCGAAGATCTGGTGCCTGCAGATACAACTCCAGTGGAACCTGTGACCGAGGATCTGGTGCCTGTAGATACAACTCCAGTGGAACCTGTGACAGAGGACTTAGTGCCTGTAGATACAACTCCAGTGGAACCTGTGACCGAAGATCTGGTGCCTGCAGATACAACTCCAGTGGAACCTGTGACTGAGGATCTGGTGCCTGTAGATACAGCTCCAGTGGAACCTGTGACAGAGGACTTAGTGCCTGTAGATACAACTCCAGTGGAACCTGTGACCGAGGATCTGGTGCCTGTAGATACAACTCCAGTGGAACCCGTGACAGAGGACTTAGTGCCTGTAGATACAACTCCAGTCGAACCTGTGACCGAGGATCTGGTGCCTGTAGATACAACTGCAGTGGAACCTGTGACCGAGGATCTGGTGCCTGTAGATACAACTCCAGTGGAACCCGTGACAGAGGACTTAGTGCCTGTAGATACAACTCCAGTCGAACCTGTGACCGAGGATCTGGTGCCTGTAGATACAACTGCAGTGGAACCTGTGACCGAGGATCTGGTGCCTGTAGATACAACTCCAGTGGAACCTGTGACAGAGGACGTAGTGCCTGTAGATACAACTCCAGTGGAACCTGTGACCGAGGATCTAGTGCCTGTTGAATTGACTCCAGTGGAACCTGTTACAGAGGACTTAGTGCCTGTAGATACAACTCCAGTGGAACCTGTGACCGAGGATCTGGTGCCTGTAGATACAACTCCAGTGGAACCTGTGACAGAGGACGTAGTGCCTGTAGATACAACTCCAGTGGAACCTGTGACCGAGGATCTGGTGCCTGTAGATACAACTCCAGTGGAACCTGTGACAGAGGACTTAGTGCCTGTAGATACAACTCCAGTGGAACCTGTGACCGAAGATCTGGTGCCTGCAGATACAACTCCAGTGGAACCTGTGACTGAGGATCTGGTGCCTGTAGATACAGCTCCAGTGGAACCTGTGACAGAGGACTTAGTGCCTGTAGATACAGCTCCAGTGGAACCTGTGACAGAGGACTTAGTGCCTGTAGAATTGACTCCAGTTGAACCAGTGACGGAGGAGCAAGTGCCCAAAGATCCAACTAATCCCTCAAATGCTGCCAGTTCTGGCTATGAAGATGAGTGGGAGGATGTAACGACCACTTCTACAATACGCAAGCCGACGAAACCAAGGCAAAACGGTTACTTGGAAACCGATGAAGATGAGTGGGAGGACGTTACCATTACGACAACCACTAGAAGACCAAAGCCCAAGGTACCGAAGGAAAACGGTTCTAGCACTTCAACAAATTCCCAAACTACTCACTCGCAGGTGACTACTGCAGTCAACAAAGTGTCAAGCCAAGTACAGAAATCTTCTGTGAAGTCGTATGACGATGGTGAGTGGGAATACGTTACGACGATTACGACAACGAGAAGAGTCAAGCAGAGAGGACACAACGAACCTGGCTCCAACAACGTCGCAGAAGATGAATGGGAATACGTAACGAGCACTAAGACAACACGCACATCTAAGCAAACAGGACAGAGCGAAACCACTGCTAGCAATACTTTTGTTTCAGACAGGGACTTCCTTGCAGATGTACCGGCAGAATCACAGCCAATTGATATTCAGCCTGACGACATCCCTACCGATAGCTTAGTTGTACCCATACCCGCAACTGACGAATTAACTCCAGTGGAACCTGTGACGGAGGACTTAGTGCCTGCAGATACAACTCCAGTGGAACCTGTGACCGAGGATCTGGTGCCTGTAGATACAACTCCAGTGGAACCTGTGACCGAGGATCTGGTGCCTGTAGATACAACTGCAGTGGAACCTGTGACCGAGGATCTGGTGCCTGTAGATACAACTCCAGTGGAACCCGTGACAGAGGACTTAGTGCCTGTAGATACAACTCCAGTCGAACCTGTGCCCGAGGATCTGGTGCCTGTAGATACAACTGCAGTGGAACCTGTGACCGAGGATCTGATGCCTGTAGATACAACTCCAGTGGAACCTGTGACAGAGGACGTAGTGCCTGTAGATACAACTCCAGTGGAACCTGTGACCGAGGATCTGGTGCCTGTAGATACAACTGCAGTGGAACCTGTGACCGAGGATCTGGTGCCTGTAGATACAACTCCAGTGGAACCTGTGACAGAGGACGTAGTGCCTGTAGATACAACTCCAGTGGAACCTGTGACCGAGGATCTGGTGCCTGTAGATACAACTCCAGTGGAACCTGTGACAGAGGATCTGGTTCCTGCAGATACAACTCCAGTTGGACCTGCAACAGAGGTTTTAGTGCCTGTAGATACATCTCCAGTGGAACCTGTGACCGAGGATCTGGTGCCTATAGATACAACTCCAGTGGAACCTGTGACAGAGGACTTAGTGCCTGTAGATACAACTCCAGTGGAACCCGTGACAGAGGACTTAGTGCCTGTAGATACAACTCCAGTGGAACCTGAGACCGAGTATCTGGTGCCTGTAGATACATCTCCAGTGGAACCTCTGACCGAGGATCTGGTGCCTGTAAATACAACTCCTGTTAAACATGTGACCGACGACCTAGTGCCTGTAGATACAGCTCCAGTGGAACATGTGACAGAGGATCTGGTTCCTGCAGATACAACTCCAGTGGAACCTGAGACCGAGTATCTGGTGCCTGTAGATACATCTCCAGTGGAACCTGTGACCGAGGATCTGGTGCCTGTAAATACAACTCCTGTTAAACATGTGACCGACGACCTAGTGCCTGTAGATACAGCTCCAGTGGAACATGTGACCGAGGATCTGGTGCCTGTAGATACAACTCCAGTGGAACCTGTGACCGAGGATCTGGTGCCTGTAGATACAACTCCAGTGGAACCTGTGACCGAGGATCTGGTGCCTGCAGATACAACTCCAGTGGAACCTGTGACCGAGGATCTGGTGCCTGTAGATACAACTCCAGTGGAACCTGTGACCGAGGATCTAGTGCCTGTTGAATTGACTCCAGTGGAACCTGTTACAGAGGACTTAGTGCCTGTAGATACAACTCCAGTGGAACCTGTTACAGAGGACTTAGTGCCTGTAGATACAACTCCAGTGGAACCTGTGACCGAGGATCTGGTGCCTGTAGATACAACTCCAGTGGAACCTGTGACCGAGGATATAGTGCCTAATGAATTGACTCCAGTGGAACCTGTTACAGAGGACTTAGTGCCTGTAGATACAACTCCAGTGGAACCTGTTACAGAGGACTTAGTGCCTGTAGATACAACTCCAGTGGAACCTGTGACCGAGGATCTGGTGCCTGCAGATACAACTCCAGTGGAACCTGTGACCGAGGATCTGGTGCCTGTAGATACAACTCCAGTGGAACCTGTGACCGAGGATATAGTGCCTGTTGAATTGACTCCAGTGGAACCTGTTACAGAGGACTTAGTGCCTGTAGATACAACTCCAGTGGAACCTGTTACAGAGGACTTAGTGCCTGTAGATACAACTCCAGTGGAACCTGTGACCGAGGATCTGGTGCCTGTAGATACAACTCCAGTGGAACCTGTGACCGAGGATATAGTGCCTAATGAATTGACTCCAGTGGAACCTGTTACAGAGGACTTAGTGCCTGTAGATACAACTCCAGTGGAACCTGTTACAGAGGACTTAGTGCCTGTAGATACAACTCCAGTGGAACCTGTTACAGAGGACTTAGTGCCTGTAGATACAACTCCAGTGGAACCTGTGACCGAGGATCTGGTGCCTGTAGATACAACTCCAGTGGAACCTGTGACAGAGAACTTAGTGCCTGTAGATACAACTCCAGTGGAACCTGTGACGGAGGATCTGGTGCCTGTAGATACAACTCCAGTGGAACCTGTGACCGAGGATCTGGTGCCTGTAAATACAACTCCTGTTAAACATGTGACCGACGACCTAGTGCCTGTAGATACAGCTCCAGTGGAACATGTGACCGAGGATCTGGTGCCTGTAGATACAACTCCAGTGGAACCTGTGACCGAGGATCTGGTGCCTGTAGATACAACTCCAGTGGAACCTGTGACCGAGGATCTGGTGCCTGCAGATACAACTCCAGTGGAACCTGTGACCGAGGATCTGGTGCCTGTAGATACAACTCCAGTGGAACCTGTGACCGAGGATATAGTGCCTGTTGAATTGACTCCAGTGGAACCTGTTACAGAGGACTTAGTGCCTGTAGATACAACTCCAGTGGAACCTGTTACAGAGGACTTAGTGCCTGTAGATACAACTCCAGTGGAACCTGTGACAGAGGACTTAGTGCCTGTAGATACAACTCCAGTGGAACCTGTGACCGAGGATCTGCTGCCTGTAGATACAACTGCAGTGGAACCTGTGACCGAGGATCTGGTGCCTGTAGATACAACTCCAGTGGAACCTGTAACAGAGGACTTAGTGCCTGTAGATACAACTCCAGTGGAACCTGTGACCGAGGATCTGGTGCCTGTAGATACAACTCCAGTGGAACCTGTGACCGAGGATATAGTGCCTGTTGAATTGACTCCAGTGGAACCTGTTACAGAGGACTTAGTGCCTGTAGATACAACCCCAGTGGAACCTGTTACAGGGGACTTAGTGCCTGTAGATACAACTCCAGTGGAACCTGTGACCGAGGATCTGGTGCCTGTAGATACAACCCCAGTGGAACCTGTGACCGAGGATCTGGTGCCTGTAGATACTACTGCAGTGGAACCTGTGACCGAGGATCTGGTGCCTGTAGAATTGACTCCAGTTGAACCAGTGACAGAAGAGCAAGTGCCTCTAGAACCCGAAGACTCAAATGAGAAGCCATGCAACATCGAGAAGATCATCAACCGCCTTAAGAAAGACTTTGGTGGTCAAATTCCATTCGCGTTGCAATATCTACTCCGTTCTTATGATGGCCCATCGCCAAGTGAGCCGAGTTCAGCACTTGACACAACAAGCTCAGTGGATGTCAAAGACACCGCTCCCACTTATCAATATCCAGTTGCCTTTTACCCGGTTCAGTGGGTCCCAGTGCCCATCATTCCGAATGCCTCGTGGGGCACATTCGCCTATCCTTGGGGTCCTAGCCCCGTTAAGCCCTTGGACCAAATAGCACCGAAGAGTCCATGCAGTGCCGCTGCCGCAGCGACTTCGCTGCCACCGAGTCTGAAGCCTCTAAAGCTTGTTAACCAACTGGCACCAAAGAGCCCGTGCGAGGCAACGAATAATGTCTTCGCATACCCCCTAAGCCCCATCATGTTGCAGCCCGTCATTCTGACACAGCCCCAGCCACAAGCGCCCTGTGACAAGTCAGCAGATGAAGCCACACCCTCAACAGCCGATCCAGCCGAGGATGTAGCAGAGGATGCTGCAGCGGTTATCGCCAAGGATGCAGAGCCCCCGAAGGCATCGCCCCTAAGCTGGATCCCATTCCTTTTCGGCCGTTGATTCCGCATCACGAATGCGTCAAGAATATGTGTAAATTTAGTTAAGAATGCAATAAAAATGTCTTGAGTATACAGCAGCCCATTGAGTCCTGATTTGAATGAAAGCGATCTGATTTTCGTTGACATTTATTCAAGGAGAAGAAAGAATAGCGCGTCTCTGAAGGAGATGCTCCATCACCGGTTGTCTGTGTCCACAAGTCGTGGGTCCATTCGTTTGCTTTATGTGCTTATTGTCCTTGTCCTGGCTCTTGTCCCTGTCCGGGTTGTTGTCCCTGTCCGGGTTGTTGTCCCTGTCCGGGCTGTTGTCCTTGACCTGGCTTCTGTCCCTGTCCGGGCTGTTGTCCTTGTCCTGGCTTCTGTCCTTGTCCTGGCTTCTGTCCTTGTCCTGGCTTCTGTCCTTGTCCTGGCCGTTGTCCGTGTCCTGGCTTCTGTCCTTGGCCTGGCTTTGGTCCTTGGCCTGGTAGGCGTCCCTGTCCAGGCTGTGGTCCATGTCCTGGATGGCGTCTGTTTGGTGGTCCTGGCCTCCTGATTGGACCCCATGCGTTGTCTTCTTCGGAACTCTCATCAGACTTTCCCAGCAATTCAGAGATCTTGTCCTCCTCAGAGCTGTCCTGATACAACTCCAGTGGAACCTGTGACCGAGGATCTGGTGCCTGTAGATACAACTGCAGTGGAACCTGTGACCGAGGATCTGGTGCCTGTAGATACAACTCCAGTGGAACCTGTGACAGAGGACGTAGTGCCTGTAGATACAACTCCAGTGGAACCTGTGACCGAGGATCTGGTGCCTGTAGATACAACTCCAGTGGAACCTGTGACAGAGGATCTGGTTCCTGCAGATACAACTCCAGTTGGACCTGCAACAGAGGTTTTAGTGCCTGTAGATACATCTCCAGTGGAACCTGTGACCGAGGATCTGGTGCCTATAGATACAACTCCAGTGGAACCTGTGACAGAGGACTTAGTGCCTGTAGATACAACTCCAGTGGAACCCGTGACAGAGGACTTAGTGCCTGTAGATACAACTCCAGTGGAACCTGAGACCGAGTATCTGGTGCCTGTAGATACATCTCCAGTGGAACCTCTGACCGAGGATCTGGTGCCTGTAAATACAACTCCTGTTAAACATGTGACCGACGACCTAGTGCCTGTAGATACAGCTCCAGTGGAACATGTGACAGAGGATCTGGTTCCTGCAGATACAACTCCAGTGGAACCTGAGACCGAGTATCTGGTGCCTGTAGATACATCTCCAGTGGAACCTGTGACCGAGGATCTGGTGCCTGTAAATACAACTCCTGTTAAACATGTGACCGACGACCTAGTGCCTGTAGATACAGCTCCAGTGGAACCTGTGACCGAGGATCTGGTGCCTGTAGATACAACTCCAGTGGAACCTGTGACCGAGGATCTGGTGCCTGTAGATACAACTCCAGTGGAACCTGTGACCGAGGATCTGGTGCCTGTAGATACAACTCCAGTGGAACCTGTGACCGAGGATCTGGTGCCTGTAGATACAACTCCAGTGGAACCTGTGACCGAGGATCTAGTGCCTGTTGAATTGACTCCAGTGGAACCTGTTACAGAGGACTTAGTGCCTGTAGATACAACTCCAGTGGAACCTGTTACAGAGGACTTAGTGCCTGTAGATACAACTCCAGTGGAACCTGTGACCGAGGATCTGGTGCCTGTAGATACAACTCCAGTGGAACCTGTGACCGAGGATATAGTGCCTAATGAATTGACTCCAGTGGAACCTGTTACAGAGGACTTAGTGCCTGTAGATACAACTCCAGTGGAACCTGTTACAGAGGACTTAGTGCCTGTAGATACAACTCCAGTGGAACCTGTGACCGAGGATCTGGTGCCTGCAGATACAACTCCAGTGGAACCTGTGACCGAGGATCTGGTGCCTGTAGATACAACTCCAGTGGAACCTGTGACCGAGGATATAGTGCCTGTTGAATTGACTCCAGTGGAACCTGTTACAGAGGACTTAGTGCCTGTAGATACAACTCCAGTGGAACCTGTTACAGAGGACTTAGTGCCTGTAGATACAACTCCAGTGGAACCTGTGACCGAGGATCTGGTGCCTGTAGATACAACTCCAGTGGAACCTGTGACCGAGGATATAGTGCCTAATGAATTGACTCCAGTGGAACCTGTTACAGAGGACTTAGTGCCTGTAGATACAACTCCAGTGGAACCTGTTACAGAGGACTTAGTGCCTGTAGATACAACTCCAGTGGAACCTGTTACAGAGGACTTAGTGCCTGTAGATACAACTCCAGTGGAACCTGTGACCGAGGATCTGGTGCCTGTAGATACAACTCCAGTGGAACCTGTGACAGAGAACTTAGTGCCTGTAGATACAACTCCAGTGGAACCTGTGACGGAGGATCTGGTGCCTGTAGATACAACTCCAGTGGAACCTGTGACCGAGGATCTGGTGCCTGTAAATACAACTCCTGTTAAACATGTGACCGACGACCTAGTGCCTGTAGATACAGCTCCAGTGGAACATGTGACCGAGGATCTGGTGCCTGTAGATACAACTCCAGTGGAACCTGTGACCGAGGATCTGGTGCCTGTAGATACAACTCCAGTGGAACCTGTGACCGAGGATCTGGTGCCTGCAGATACAACTCCAGTGGAACCTGTGACCGAGGATCTGGTGCCTGTAGATACAACTCCAGTGGAACCTGTGACCGAGGATATAGTGCCTGTTGAATTGACTCCAGTGGAACCTGTTACAGAGGACTTAGTGCCTGTAGATACAACTCCAGTGGAACCTGTTACAGAGGACTTAGTGCCTGTAGATACAACTCCAGTGGAACCTGTGACAGAGGACTTAGTGCCTGTAGATACAACTCCAGTGGAACCTGTGACCGAGGATCTGGTGCCTGTAGATACAACTCCAGTGGAACCTGTGACCGAGGATCTGGTGCCTGTAGATACAACTCCAGTGGAACCTGTAACAGAGGACTTAGTGCCTGTAGATACAACTCCAGTGGAACCTGTGACCGAGGATCTGGTGCCTGTAGATACAACTCCAGTGGAACCTGTGACCGAGGATATAGTGCCTGTTGAATTGACTCCAGTGGAACCTGTTACAGAGGACTTAGTGCCTGTAGATACAACCCCAGTGGAACCTGTTACAGGGGACTTAGTGCCTGTAGATACAACTCCAGTGGAACCTGTGACCGAGGATCTGGTGCCTGTAGATACAACCCCAGTGGAACCTGTGACCGAGGATCTGGTGCCTGTAGATACTACTGCAGTGGAACCTGTGACCGAGGATCTGGTGCCTGTAGAATTGACTCCAGTTGAACCAGTGACAGAAGAGCAAGTGCCTCTAGAACCCGAAGACTCAAATGAGAAGCCATGCAACATCGAGAAGATCATCAACCGCCTTAAGAAAGACTTTGGTGGTCAAATTCCATTCGCGTTGCAATATCTACTCCGTTCTTATGATGGCCCATCGCCAAGTGAGCCGAGTTCAGCACTTGACACAACAAGCTCAGTGGATGTCAAAGACACCGCTCCCACTTATCAATATCCAGTTGCCTTTTACCCGGTTCAGTGGGTCCCAGTGCCCATCATTCCGAATGCCTCGTGGGGCACATTCGCCTATCCTTGGGGTCCTAGCCCCGTTAAGCCCTTGGACCAAATAGCACCGAAGAGTCCATGCAGTGCCGCTGCCGCAGCGACTTCGCTGCCACCGAGTCTGAAGCCTCTAAAGCTTGTTAACCAACTGGCACCAAAGAGCCCGTGCGAGGCAACGAATAATGTCTTCGCATACCCCCTAAGCCCCATCATGTTGCAGCCCGTCATTCTGACACAGCCCCAGCCACAAGCGCCCTGTGACAAGTCAGCAGATGAAGCCACACCCTCAACAGCCGATCCAGCCGAGGATGTAGCAGAGGATGCTGCAGCGGTTATCGCCAAGGATGCAGAGCCCCCGAAGGCATCGCCCCTAAGCTGGATCCCATTCCTTTTCGGCCGTTGATTCCGCATCACGAATGCGTCAAGAATATGTGTAAATTTAGTTAAGAATGCAATAAAAATGTCTTGAGTATACAGCAGCCCATTGAGTCCTGATTTGAATGAAAGCGATCTGATTTTCGTTGACATTTATTCAAGGAGAAGAAAGAATAGCGCGTCTCTGAAGGAGATGCTCCATCACCGGTTGTCTGTGTCCACAAGTCGTGGGTCCATTCGTTTGCTTTATGTGCTTATTGTCCTTGTCCTGGCTCTTGTCCCTGTCCGGGTTGTTGTCCCTGTCCGGGTTGTTGTCCCTGTCCGGGCTGTTGTCCTTGACCTGGCTTCTGTCCCTGTCCGGGCTGTTGTCCTTGTCCTGGCTTCTGTCCTTGTCCTGGCTTCTGTCCTTGTCCTGGCTTCTGTCCTTGTCCTGGCCGTTGTCCGTGTCCTGGCTTCTGTCCTTGGCCTGGCTTTGGTCCTTGGCCTGGTAGGCGTCCCTGTCCAGGCTGTGGTCCATGTCCTGGATGGCGTCTGTTTGGTGGTCCTGGCCTCCTGATTGGACCCCATGCGTTGTCTTCTTCGGAACTCTCATCAGACTTTCCCAGCAATTCAGAGATCTTGTCCTCCTCAGAGCTGTCCTCTGGCTTTGATGGGCGCTTTGCAGTGGCTACCGCCAAAACTGCAAACAATGCAAAGACTACGAAAAACTTCATGTTGATTGTTGGTTGGATGCTAAGGAGATCTTAACTGTGCTCCATCGGGTCTGCAACTGAACAATTTATACTAACAGCCCGCCAAAAAAAAAAACCTGTTATTTACTCAGATTGACCGCTAATTAGAAGCAAATGTTTGCAATCGACTGGACACCGCTGAAACAATTGGACAAACAAATGGGCAGTGACGTGAGCTGAAACACTGCGTGGTCCCAGCGAGAACTCGCCACGAATAGATGAACACCGACGCATGACGCGATAGACTGGAGATTCGGAGTTAATGCCAGATTCGAAGCCCAGCTCTCGATTCAGCGGATTGCAGGTTTATTTAATGCCACCATCGCGGTATTCAGCGCAAGCCGGGAAACGGATTCACTGTTTTTCAAGGCGGATCTTCTCTTGGTTTTCCATTTGTAGGCGATGTTGCAGCGTAGGATCTGCGCTCCGTCCATTGGCCACACAAACGAGCCTATTCAGCGCAAATAAGGATCGCAACGCAAAGTTGTCTCACGCTTTGCTCAAGAAATCTTCAAATGCGTCGCGGAAATACCACGCAGTGATGGACATGGATGACATGAAATTGAGGGCACATGCATGTGGAACGTAAACCCAGCAAGAATGTGCGGTCAGCCTTAAAGTGAACCAGTGAAGTGTCCAGTTACGACACCGATGAGGGTCCAAATCCGCTTAGACTCGAAATTGTTCTCGAAGATGAACGAACGGGGCAGTGGGCGATCGGTATCATTGGAAATGTAGTTGGAGTCATTAAGGATGGTCGAGTGACCGAAGAGGGAGGTCGGACCGCAGTCGAAGTTTTAGAGCTATTTGCTTGCCGTCCAGTGAGGTGTAAGATGGCCGAGAGCTTCTCAACGCATCACTGATACGCATGCAGGCCAGTCCTTGCACCCAGTTGAGTGCATTGCAGTCGGCAGCTTTCCAACATCGTCCGCATGGGCAGTGACTTCATCCATCCAGTTCAATTGCTGCTACGTTTAATAGAAGTGGTGAGAGTACACCTCCTTGTGGGGTTCCTCTACTAACTCCTCTGTAGATCTCAGCATCTCCCTGAATTGCCCCGCTGGTGAGTAGCTGATAAATAAGAGCCACCTAGGACCTGTCGATCCCGAGGATGTGAAGCGCGTGTGTGATGGCCAATGTTGTGGAAAGCACATGATTCAATGTGGAATTGAAGGCACATGCATGTGGAACGTAAACCCAGGGAATGGGGGGCTGTCTCTACGGATTTGCAGGAGAAAGTCTGCAATGTGGAATGGTTTGCCTAATTCCTCTCTTTTCAAGGAGCTGGGAAAATGACCTGTCCACTAGCCATGCCATGATAGAGTCTGCTGTTCTCTGAAGCTCCGCATTAGAATTGAATCCCGTCACTTTCCAATCGCAATTCGGTGTCTATTTCGCCACAATGAAGTCCCCCAGAGTACCCTTCAGCATAAGGTGTCTTGTGAGATCTGGGTGCTTGTGCATGTAACGCATCCTAGGTCGATGCAGTTGTTTCACGGCGTGACTCCCCCACACCCCCATAACGGCTCACGAGGCCATTGATGAGTTGATCGTAATTCCGGCTGCCGAGCAGGACTGGCCGTTCACCAGACTCTCGCATACTGCCAACTAAGGCCTGGCAGCAATGGGGCCCTGGCGCACCAGGGTAGGCGGTATCCGAGGCCAGTTTCCAAGCTGGCTCAGTTTTGAAACAGCTTGGCAGTCAGGAAGACCGATCTTTTTTCAATTCAGCGGAGCGGTTTTCAATTCAGCATTTGTTCCAACACTCACCTATGGTCTTGCAATTTGGGTAATGACCGAAAGAAGAGAGTTACTCGGCGCGGTTGGGTGAGAAACACGGCAGTACGCGAGGAACTTAATGCAGAGCAGCTGCTTCTTCGAACGGAAAGGGGATGGTTTGGTCACGTGGCACCAATGTCCGCATCATCCCGACTTCCGGGGCGTGCCTTGAATGCGATGCCATTAGGCAGGCGACCCCTTGGCAGACCCAGGACAAGGCGCTTGGGCATACCTCCTGATGGGTTAGAGTCGATGTCGGTAGATCGAGTGGCCTGGAGACCTCTCGTGCGTGCATTACCGCCGCGACCTCTGTAGTGGATCATGCGGATCAGAAGATGATGACGATGACGATGAAGCAAAAGAAACAATTGCAAGTTTGCCTGTCCTAGCTTCTAGCAAGGGATTTTATTTAACAACACGCGTTGAACCAGTAGAATACGTAGTAGCACGGCTTTTGTGGTTGCGGCGGTTCCGTGGGAGTCTCGTCACTTGGATGCTGTTGCGGAGTTGTAGGCGTTGTTGTATCAGTGACCTGTGGGGTGGTTGTTGAGTCTGATGCCGGGGTTGTAGTCGTTGTTGGTCCAGGCTGGGTTGTGGGCGGAGACTGGGTTGTTGATGGTGTTGTTGGCGTAGGACCTGTTGAGGATCCAGGTGCCGGTCGAGTGGTCTTCGGGGTTGTTGGTCGTCCGGTGGTTGTTGGTGGAGGCTTTGTTGAGGATCCAGGCGCTGGTCGAGTGGTCTTCGGGGTTGTTGGTCGTCCCGTGGTTGTTTGTGGAGGCTTTGTTGAGGATCCAGGTGCCGGTCGAGTGGTCTTCGGGGTTGTTGGTCGTCGCGTTGTTGTTGATGGAGGCCTTGTTGTTGTTGGTCGTCGCGTGGTTGTTGTTGTTCTTCGCGTTGTTGTTGGTGTATGCCTTGTTGTTGTCGTTGTTCGTCGCGTGGTTGTTGTTGGTCGTCGCGTTGTTGTTGGTGGATGCCTTGTTGTTGTCGTTGTTCGTCGCGTGGTTGTTGTTGGTCGTCGCGTTGTAGTTGGTGGAGGCCTGTGCCACCACCATGGATGCCTGAAGAAATCTGGCAAACGTGGAATCTGCGGTGGAATAATACGTGGTCGAAGGGAATAAATCGATCTCTTTGCAAGTGCCCTCTTCGAGCGTGCAACCGTTAATGCGGGATTTCCTTCAGCAGAAACTGCCGCCGTAATGGCCAGCAGTGCGACTACCACGAGAAACTTCATCTTTAGCCTTGGCATCGGCGCACCGCATCGATTCAATTTATACACGTGAAAACTGCCCATATCGCCAGTCGGAGTATGATTTCGTAACCATTACGAGCAGAGCAGAAAAGCAATTATTTACTGTCTAGTAGTTCCTCGTGCATAGTCTGACTGCGCATATTCACCGATCATCTGTGCAAACAGCTTGTGTTAGCGCAGAAAATCAAACATATTCTCGATCGATTGGACACGTCTGTGGGGTATGTCGTCTAGAAGGAAGCTCAATGCGACGCACATGGCATCTTATTCCATGAATTTCATTCGAATTTCTTTCCCATTGTGGCATCATCGAGCTCGATGGTAGTGGTGTGTGGCAATGTAACTAGTCTGTTCCACTGACCCTACATCAAGGCTTTTCGTCCTTCTTCACGGAAAGCATCAATGAGAGTAGTTCACGGCGGTTGCGAGTGTTTCAAAAGTCTGCCGAAGTGCATTCGGAAAGATGTAATCGGAAGCGCTAAAGAGATGTCCAATGGCAGAAACAAAAAAGCCATTTGGAGTAATTCAAAGCGTAGACTTTATTAAGACTAGTTAGACAGCAAGACAGTCTATGTCATCGACTGCCCGCTGTGCGGCTTGAGCATCGCCACGAAGCGGTGGCACGAGTCCTTCCAATAGAAAATGGTCGGGTTGACCCTATCGTGGCACACCAATAACCGTGATGATATTCGCTCTTCGCCACTATCAGGGCTGCGCCCGGCAGCAACAAGTCCTCCCCCATCGATGGCCGTCCTCGCCATCGGCAAGCAGCTGTGCACTGACAGGCAAACATAACCAAGACCAAGACTGTAAAGCACTTCATCTCACGCAACCAACTCAAATGACACCCCATCTGGTCGAGATCGATGTGATCTTCTGGCCCTGACACGCAGAGCAACTGTCAAATGAAATTCACACATTTACTGATGCGTCTTTGTTTTTAAATTGTTTATATATTTATTCAATTTGATTACATTATTTTAGTACTAAAAACATTTTGTCCCATCAATAGTCTGGTTTTAACAATTTTTTGAGTTCATTTTTTTTTTGGTTTTGTTTTTGATTTCCTTACATGATTATTTATAATACATAGATGGCTTGTGTGAAGTTATGCTTAAATCTAGGAGATAGTAAAGTGTTTTGTGACGCAGAACGCGGTATGCGGTCCGTTGCCATTAAGAATATTCTTCCAGCCCTTAACAGAATATTTTTAACGGTGTTCGCGGGCTGCAATCGGCTCTGTTGAAAGCTATTCATATGTATAGTGCGAGAATTCCTTCGGAGGCCATTGTGTTTTGTTTTGCTTTTAAACGCCAACTCTAAACGAAAACGATAAACGATTTATGGTGTAAGATAGGGGTGGAGAGGGAATTGTGTGGGGGAGGGGGGGGGGGAGGTTCTTAATAGATGTCGACGGGTGTATCTTTGGACTTGCCGAGCAATTCACTTGCGCTGATCAGACCGTCATGGTTGACATCAACGAATCGGTGAAGCAGGAAACGGATGAGGGCTGGATTCGCGGTCAATTCATGTGCCATCCAGTCAATGGGAATGCTAAAACCACAATCGTATGTCAGCAGGGCATTTCAATGCAACTACACTTACCTCTCGTCGGCGAAGTCCTCCAGTGTGGCGGTGGCCATTTTGTCGCGGCTCATTGAAACGTCACGCTTTCCAAAGCCCCGGGCGACCATTATCTCACTGTTCTGAAACGGGGCGCGTATTTGACGTCCATTGTGCAGTGACATTGGGAAGGTCACTGTGAATGGGCCAGCTTCGGCGAGACTGACGACCAGCAATATTGACATTGTGGCGAGAAGGGCTCTGACGCATGTTGACATACTGCAAGTGAAAAATAGAACAGAGACGAGCGTTAGTTGATTCGTCAGATGATCGCTTTATGTGCGCATGTAAAAAAGCAGCTGTGCCAATATGGCCAAGATGTTTGTAAACAGAAGCGAAATTGCATATAAGAGGGCTATCATCGGGTGGGCGCTATGTTATAGAATGGACCGAGTTGTAGTGAGCATTCTGACAGTGTTTGGCATCGGGGCTCCTCCTCCGGGACTACCGAGTGGCGGAATATTTGTGTATCCACCGTGTGGCAACAACGGATCGCATCCTGTCTCACCTCCGTGGAAGCCAAACTGTAATGGAACACTTCCTGTACCACCATGGGGACCTATCCTGCCACCGCCTGGGAAGCCCGGCTGTAACGGTAGTCTCCCGTTTCCACCAATTTTGCCACCGTGGAAACCGCCATGCCTACCACCATTCCCAAAACCACCGCCCTGTGATCCGGGGCAGGGAAGCACAACTCTGGCGCCATCGAATAATACAACGACACCAGATACAACCACTGCGGGAACTGAGCCAGCATCAACGGCATCTCCAAGCAGTAATGGAACTACGTCTGGGACTACGACCACGGAAGCTGGTGGTAACGGAACAACTCCATCGTGGGATCCAAGCTCAACCTCGCCGACAACAACTCTAGAACCAAGTGGAACCGAAACAAGCTCCACTGCAGAAGCAAACTCTACTGAAACCACTACAGAAGCTGGCAGTAGCGATACGACTCCGTCGTGGGATCCAAGCTCAAGCTCGCCGACAACGACTCTGGAACCAAGTGGGAACGAAACAAGTTCCACTGCCGAAGCAAACTCTAATGAAACAACTACAGAAGCTGGCAGTAGCGATACGACTCCGTCGTGGGATCCAAGCTCCAGCTCGCCGGCAACGACTCTAGAACCAAATGGAAACGAAACAAGTTCCACTGTCGATACCAACTCCACTGAGACAACAACAGAAGCTGGCAGTAGCGATACGACTCCGTCGTGGGATCCAAGCTCAACCTCGCCGACAACGACTCTGGAACCAAGTGGGAACGAAACAAGTTCCACTGCCGAAGCAAACTCTAATGAAACAACTACAGAAGCTGGCAGTAGCGATACGACTCCGTCGTGGGATCCAAGCTCCAGCTCGCCGGCAACGACTCTAGAACCAAATGGAAACGAAACAAGTTCCACTGTCGATGACAACTCCACTGAGACAACAACAGAAGGTGGCAGTAGCGATACGACTCCGTCATGGGATCCAAGCTCAACATCGCCGACAACGACTCTGGAACCAAGTGGGAACGAAACAAGTTCCACTGTCGATACCAACTCCACTGAGACAACAACAGAAGCTGGCAGTAGCGATACGACGCCATCGTGGGATCCAAGCTCAAGCTCGCCGACAACAACTCTAGAACCAAATGGAAACGAAACAAGTTCCACTGGCGAAGCCAACTCTACTGAAACAACTACAGAAGCTGGCAGTAGCGATACGACTCCTTCGTGGGATCCAAGCTCAACCTCTCCGACAACGACTCTGGAACCAAGTGGGAACGAAACAAGTTCCACTGCCGAAGCAAACTCTACTGAAACAACTACAGAAGCTGGCAGTAGCGATACGACTCCGTCGTGGGATCCAAGCTCAACCTCGCCGACAACGACTCTGGAACCAAGTGAGAACGAAACAAGTTCCACTGTCGATACCAACTCCACTGAGACAACAACAGAAGCTGGCAGTAGCGATACGACGCCATCGTGGGATCCAAGCTCAAGCTCGCCGACAACAACTCTAGAACCAAATGGAAACGAAACAAGTTCCACTGGCGAAGCCAACTCTACTGAAACAACAACAGAAGCTGGCAGTAGCGATACGACTCCGTCGTGGGATCCAAGCTCAACCTCGCAGACAACGACTCTGGAACCAAGTGGGAACGAAGCAAGTTCCACTGCCGAAGCAAACTCTACTGAAACAACTACAGAAGCTGGCAGTAGCGATACGACTCCGTCGTGGGATCCAAGCTCAAGCTCGCCGACAACAACTCTAGAACCAAGTGGAAACGAAACAAGTTCCACTGTCGATGCTAACTCCACAGAAGCTGGCAGTAGCGATACGACTCCGTCGTGGGATCCAAGCTCAACCTCGCCGACAACGACTCTGGAACCAAGTGAGAACGAAACAAGTTCCACTGTCGATACCAACTCCACTGAGACAACAACAGAACCTGGCAGTAGCGATCCGACTCCGACGTGGGATCCAAACTCAAGCTCGTCGACAACAACTCTAGAACCAAGTGGAAACGAAACAAGTTCTACTGTCGATACTGAATCAACGACAGAAGATAGCACTATATGTACAAGTACGCCATCGGATCCAAACTCGTCTCCGGAGACAACAACTCTAGAACCAAATGAAAATGGAACAAGTTCCACTGGCAATGCCAACTCCACTGAAACAACTACAGAAGCTGGCAGTAGCGATCCGACTCCGACGTGGAATCCAAACTCAAGCCCGTCGACGACAACTCTAGAACCAAGTGGAAATGGAACAAGTTCCACCGGCGATGCCAACTCCACTGATACAACTACAGAAGCTGCCAGTAGCGATCCGACTCCGACGTGGGATCCAAACTCAAGCTCGTCGACAACAACTCTAGAACCAAGTGGAACCGAAACAAGTTCCACTGGCGAAGCGAACTCTACTGAAACCACTACAGAAGCTGGCAGTAGCGATACGACTCCGTCGTGGGATCCAAGCTCAAGCTCGCCGACAACGACTCTAGAACCAAGTGGAAACGAAACAAGTTCCACTGCCGAAGCGAACTCTACTGAAACCACTACAGAAGCCGGCAGTAGCGATACGACTCCGTCGTGGGATACAAGCTCAACCGCGCCGACAACAACTCTAGAACCAAGTGGAAATGGAACAAGTTCCACTGGCGATGCCAACTCCACTGAAACAACTACAGAAGCTGGCAGTAGCGATCCGACTCCGACGTGGGATCCAAACTCAAGCTCGTCGACAACAACTCTAGAACCAAGTGGAAATGGAACAAGTTCCACTGGCGATGACAACTCCACTGAAACGACTACAGAAGCTGGCAGTAGCGATCCGACTCCGACGTGGGATCCAAACTCAAGCTCGTCGACAACAACTCTAGAACCAAGTGGAAATGGAACAAGTTCCACTGGCGATGACAACTCCACTGAAACGACTACAGAGGCTGGCAGTAGCGATCCGACTCCGACGTGGGATCCAAACTCAAGCCCGTCGACGACAACTCTAGAACCAAGTGGAAATGGAACAAGTTCCACTGGCGATGACAACTCCACTGAAACAACTACAGAAGCTGGAAGTAGCGATCCGACTCCGTCGTGGGATCCAAGCTCAAGCTCGCCAACAACAACTCTAGAACCAAGTGGAACCGAAACAAGTTCCACTGGCGAAGCGAACTCTACTGAAACCACTACAGAAGCTGGCAGTAGCGATACGACTCCGTCGTGGGATACAAGCTCAACCTCGCCGACAACAACTCTAGAACCAAGTGGAAATGGAACAAGTTCCACTGGCGATGCCAACTCCACTGAAACAACTACAGAAGCTGGCAGTAGCGATCCGACTCCGACGTGGGATCCAAACTCAAGCTCGTCGACAACAACTCTAGAACCAAGTGGAAATGGAACAAGTTCCACTGGCGATGACAACTCCACTGAAACGACTACAGAAGCTGGCAGTAGCGATCCGACTCCGTCGTGGGATCCAAGCTCAAGCTCGCCGACAACGACTCTAGAACCAAGTGGAACCGAAACAAGTTCCACTGGCGAAGCGAACTCTACTGAAACCACTACAGAAGCTGGCAGTAGCGATACGACTCCGTCGTGGAATCCAAGCTCAAGCTCGCCGACAACGACTCTAGAACCAAGTGGAAACGAAACAAGTTCCACTGCCGAAGCGAACTCTACTGAAACCACTACAGAAGCCGGCAGTAGCGATACGACTCCGTCGTGGGATACAAGCTCAACCTCGCCGACAACAACTCTAGAACCAAGTGGAAATGGAACAAGTTCCACTGGCGATGCCAACTCCACTGAAACAACTACAGAAGCTGGCAGTAGCGATCCGACTCCGACGTGGGATCCAAACTCAAGCTCGTCGACAACAACTCTAGAACCAAGTGGAAATGGAACAAGTTCCACTGGCGATGACAACTCCACTGAAACGACTACAGAAGCTGGCAGTAGCGATCCGACTCCGACGTGGGATCCAAACTCAAGCTCGTCGACAACAACTCTAGAACCAAGTGGAAATGGAACAAGTTCCACTGGCGATGACAACTCCACTGAAACGACTACAGAGGCTGGCAGTAGCGATCCGACTCCGACGTGGGATCCAAACTCAAGCCCGTCGACGACAACTCTAGAACCAAGTGGAAATGGAACAAGTTCCACTGGCGATGACAACTCCACTGAAACAACTACAGAAGCTGGCAGTAGCGATCCGACTCCGTCGTGGGATCCAAGCTCAAGCTCGCCAACAACGACTCTAGAACCAAGTGGAACCGAAACAAGTTCCACTGGCGAAGCGAACTCTACTGAAACCACTACAGAAGCTGGCAGTAGCGATACGACTCCGTCGTGGGATACAAGCTCAACCTCGCCGACAACAACTCTAGAACCAAGTGGAAATGGAACAAGTTCCACTGGCGATGCCAACTCCACTGAAACAACTACAGAAGCTGGCAGTAGCGATCCGACTCCGACGTGGGATCCAAACTCAAGCTCGTCGACAACAACTCTAGAACCAAGTGGAAATGGAACAAGTTCCACTGGCGATGACAACTCCACTGAAACGACTACAGAAGCTGGCAGTAGCGATCCGACTCCGACGTGGGATCCAAACTCAAGCCCGTCGACAACAACTCTAGAACCAAGTGGAAATGGAACAAGTTCCACTGGCGATGACAACTCTACTGAAACGACTACAGAAGCTGGCAGTAGCGATACGACTCCGTCGTGGGATCCAAACTCAAGCTCGTCGACAACAACTCTAGAACCAAGTGGAAATGGAACAAGTTCCACTGGCGATGACAACTCCACTGAAACGACTACAGAAGCTGGCAGTAGCGATCCGACTCCGACGTGGGATCCAAACTCAAGCCCGTCGACAACAACTCTAGAACCAAGTGGAAATGGAACAAGTTCCACGCCCTTGGCAGAACAAACCACAACTGAAGCCGCATCCACTACGGAGAGTCCCGAACAAGAGGCCGCGGCTGCCAGCCTTCCGTTTGATGATTCGCACATTCTATCCGGTCGAAGTGGCATAGTTCAGCTCTTCGAATGGAAGTTCTCTGACATCGCCAAGGAATGCGAAGACTTCCTGGGCCCCAACGGCTTCGCCGCTGTTCAAACGTCGCCGGTCAATGAAAACTTGGTCATCGCCGGTCGTCCGTGGTACGAACGGTACCAGCCAATGTCGTACGAAGTGAGGTCCAGGTCCGGAACCGCAAAGGAATTCTTGGACATGACCCAGAGGTGTAAGCGTGTAGGAGTGAGGTAAGTCAAGAGGGGGGCTGACTTCTGACGAAGCACTTCGCTAATCAAACTTTTACAGGATCTATGTGGACGTTATTCCCAATCACATGTCGGCCAACGCACCGTCTCCTGCCTCGGGAACTGGTGGATCTGTCGGCATTCCTAGTGAGTTCTTCTATCCAGGAATACCCTACAACCGGTCTCACTTCCACCAGCCGCCATGTGAAATCAAGAACTCCTCGAATCCCGTAGAAGCACGTGTCTGCGAGTTGGACGGCAAACACGACTTGAACCAAAGTCTGCCCCACGTTCAGCGGACCCTCGCAAATTTCCTGAACTATCTGACGGCCATGGGCGCCGCTGGTTTCAGGGTGGACTCAGCCAGAAACATTTATCCCGAGGATCTGAAGGTATGTCCACGCTCCTGTCTGAACCCCTGTCTCACAGTATTCTTTTCAGAAAATCTACACCCTCCTCAGTCCTCTGTCCATTGCGCTCGACTTCAGATCCACAACGTATCCCTTCATCTATCAAGAGGTCGACGACGACTGGAAGTTCAACTACACTCAGCTGGGCGCTGTTACCGAGTTCGCCCACGCCACCAACATGGCGAACTTCTTCAAGGGCAAACTGAAACCGTCCGCACTGGCTGACTACGGCAGCGCACCGAACATGCTGGCCAGCAACAGTGCGCTCGTTTTCGTGGACAACCAAAAGCTGCAGCGTCAGAACCCGAACACGCTCAACTACAAGAGTCCCCGCGAGTTGAGGGCCGCCTACGCCTTCACTCTGGCCCACCCGTACGGCATTCCGCGCATCATGAGCTCCTTCAAGTTCAAGACGAACGAGGACGGTCCACCGCACGACAAGAAGTACGTCATTGACAGCCCCAAGTACACCAGGGGCCAGTGCAGGGGCGACTGGGTCTGCGAGCACCGCTGGCCCGCCATCGCCAACATGATCGCGTTCAGAAACCAAGTTGAGGGCAGCCCGCTGACGAATTTCTTGGCGGACGACAGCAACGGTGTGGTTGGATTCTGTCGCGGCAACAAGGGCTTCCTGCTGGTGAGCTCTGGCACAACGAACTATGACGAGCGCGTGCAAACCTGCCTTCCGGCCGGCACCTACTGCAATACGGTGTACCAGAAACGCACGAATGGCAAGTGCGAGCACTATGCCCGGGTAGTGGTTCGTACCGACGGAACGGCACAGATCAAGATCTCGAAGAACAACGACGAACTCATGGTTGCTCTGCACGCTGGGGACGTCATTGAGCTGAGCACACCAGTTCTGAGCGCACAACTGAGGGCCAACGTGTCTGTGTCGAGTGCGTCCAGCAAGGCATCTGTTTCAGTGCAAGGAAGCGCTGCTGTAGGAGAAGACACCTCTGAACTGGGCGCCAGTGTGTCTGCATCGAAAACAAGCTCGTCCAACAAGGCAGCCACCGCAGGACAAGGAACGTCCACTTCGAGGACCCGCACGTCTGCATCGAGACAAGGAACGTCGACTTCAAGGGCCCGCACGTCCGCATCGAGACAGAGAACATCGACTTCGACGCCCCGCACGTCTGCATCGAGAACAAGGTCGTCCAACAGCAGGTCCGGATTATTGGATGGAATCAGAAACATCGGATCCGAAATCCGGTCCGACATGACCGATACCGCCTCGGGAATTCTCTCGGGATTGTTTGGATAGATTTGCTTCAATAAAGAGTACGAGTTAACTCAAATCAATGAACTGTCGTTTGTATTCGCCTTTGAAACACCACGCTTCCGGAAGGATACTCCAATGAACTTTGAGTCCCACCACCCAACGGAACTGCGGGAACAATGGCACAACCCCGGATACTCATTATGCGTTTGCACTCCTCCTCAGTCGATGGCGATAATCCTGTTCAATCGAGGAAGGATGTGTTGTCCGTTGTCGTCTCCCACGCTTGATTGTGAATCATTTGAGGGACCGTCCTTCCTTTCTCCAACCACCCACCACCCACCACCCACCGGGGCCACAATCTCAGCTGTCTAATGTCTGGCAGTTGCCAAAACCTAATAATGACACTTGACCAGTTTCCGTCGAGATGCAAATTCAAGGGTAATCCTCACGAATCATGATGAAGTCCTGAGCCATCGCCCTTCCATTCTGGCCACAAATGATTTCAAATGAAACGACTTAAAACTGTCTGTCAACCGGCGCGAGGGAAAGGGGCCAACGATACGAGTTCGCTGCTGCTGCTAATTAAAGGACCGCATTCGCCAAGGAGCGATGTGGCCCGGGCGAGGGGGAGCCTTTAATGCGAGCGGATATTGTAAAATGGGTTTGACGGGGGCCGCGTGGGCGGGCTGGCGTGGTTTTGAATGACAATAAGACGATTTGGCGCGCATTGTTATGATAATTCAACGGAAATGTCATACGTGACGAGGCTATGAGACACCAGCGCCAAATTTGCGTATTCCTCACATTCGCCAGAGCGTGGGAATTAGGCGCAGTTAAGCCTTCTCATTGTGCGTGCCTGTGCGGAGCTGATCCCTGCCCGTCGATTTGTGGGCGGCGATGACAGGCTTATGAACGCTGTGACGTGAGACCTAACGACCGAGCAATGGGTGCTGACATTCACCTTGCCGGCGGTGGCCAACGAAACTGTCCGAGAAGTCTCAGCAAGACACGAATGAGGCTTGGCCCCGGAGACACTGTGTGCCACGCATTGAAACACCGCACAATCGGGCGAACAAACTCACTCATCAATGTTGACAAGCGTGTCGACTTATCAGCTAACGCACTTCTATGTTCAACCACTTCCCGTCGCGTCAAATCGAAAGTTGTTCCTCGGTGTCGGACATTTGCAGAACTATTGGAAATTTGCACAAAAAATCCTCGAGAAGCAGACCCCATAGTCCGTCCAAATGCATTGTTTTCAGGTTGCATCTTCCGCAGGATAGCCAATTTACAGCGAGCGAGGATGGCTGTGTGTGTCCTGTGTCCTGCAACGAGTCAAGTATCCCATTCACAAGGGAACATGTGCGCACACAGATTGCTCGTCCTTCGCTCCGGATCTCCTTAAGGATGTTTAGCCAGGCGATACATTGCATTAAGCAGGAAAAAGGATACAAAGCACAGTCGAGCACAGTCGGGGATGAGAGCGAGCGACAGAGGCAGCGACTGAGTGGGCGAGTGTTGTTGGGAATAGAGATTAACTTTTAACCGACCGACCGTGTTTACCTTTTTTTTTCTGCTCCGTGCTCTGTGGTTCGTGTCGTTCCTTTTTTCTTTTATTTTTGATTGCCGGCTTACTTGGTGGACTTGGAGGGAGGGCTGTGATGGATGGAGCACGGTGCTGGACCCCAGCTTATTAAGTTCATTAAGTTTATCTATGTGGTCAGGCGGAGGCCGACGTGCTGATGGTTGATGTTTACCATTATATTTGGTTTGTTTCTATTTCGTTTTTTTTTTTCCAAGGATTACTCGTAATTGGTTGAAAATGATTTAATTAACGTGGACTAGGGGTGAACTGGGGACGGAGAGAACTGGAAGTCCGACTTTAAGGAGGAATTTCATCGCGATTTCGCGAATCTGGGCAAGCGCGTTGGACTCAAAGTGTCGCTTGTCTTTTGTCGCCTTTCGGTGACCTTAAACTTGTCTCGAGGGCGACATCTAGTCGGCGACGGGATGACCAAGGAGCCTGTCCGATATTCGAACTTTCAGACAAAGCCGCGGATGATTGTATTCGAATTTGTTTCCTCGTCAAGCCTCGTCCTAAATTGTAGGATCAATGAGACGAAGGCTGTCGAGCAAGATCCATCCGATCCACATCGCCATCGGTAGATACAATTTTGAGGTGAGTGTGTAGGAGTTCGTGTGGCCGTAGTAGTGGTCAACACCTACGACGTAGCACATTTTGCCAACATTCATAATTCACGGCTGCACATCTTTCGAGTTGAATAGCATGCACAACACGAGTGGTTGCTGTGCTAACTAGGCCCAGGTCCACCTCGAACGGTGGCGCTACCCGTCTTAGTATTATTATTAGAGGTGCTCGTGGCAGGGCACCACAACATCGACGTCTCGGACAAAACGCAGCAGAAACTTTGAGGTAGTCAGGGACTTCGGACAAGAACACCAGTCGCTATTCGCCATTCGCTATTTCTTTGGTCTCAAGAGGCAATTGAGCAACAAAGTCATTCCTCGAAAGACCAAGCTGAGTCTATACAACACTCTGATCTTCCCTGTCCTGCTCTATGGCGCAGCGACATGGAAGCTCTACTGAAAATGGGTCAAGAAGCTCTCGGTCGTTTTGAGAGAAAAGTTCTGCGTCCTCTTTGCGCTGATGGCGCCTGGAGAAGAAGATTTAACCAGCAACTGTACCGGCTATACAGCGGCATGCACCTAGTTAAGCGTCAGTATAGCGTATCGACACCACAACTCCGGCGTTCGCATCCGCGCCATTTGGGACAACGCAACAGAGACGCCGCACACAACTGGAGAAGCACCTCAACCAACGTGGTGTGCGCAACTGGAGGCAGTTGGCAAAAGAGAGGAGGCTTGTTGGTTGAGTCCCCGGCCCAAAGAAGTTCGTCTACCCCGCAGCAAATGTGAACCTCACAAACGACATCCTAGTGGAGATCCTAGAGGCAACCGCTGCCACTTCGGTATGTCGAAACTCCTGACTCGAAGGATCGTGCTCCATGAAAACGCTCAATTTGAAAGTGCCCGCCGCATGGAGCCAAAAACTGGACTAATTCTTGGTGCCTTCGAAAGAAAAAGTCTGCGAGGAAGGCGATTGGAGGTGAAGCTGAACCAATGGTGTACTGCCTCGGCTACGAGGGTCGTCTGAGTCAGCAGCTTTGAGAAGGAGACGAGATGAGGCATCAGCGCTAAATTTGTGTATTCCTCCTTAGAGGAAGCCCAAGTCATCGGCGATAAAGTCTAAGCGACTGTCGCTTCCGTTTGATTTTTCTTGCTTTCTTTGTACGGTCCTGTTGCCTGTTGCCAGCGCAATCAATGCCCCCACTGAAACGGAAATCACACAACGATTACAAATTAAACATGGCCAACTTCCGTTTTTCCGACTACACTCTACACGATGATGGCAATAACAACATAAAAAATAATTAAATGCCTTACGAACAGTGGTCGGCCGCCATTGGTAAATGTATAAATTTGCTGACTTTTGTCACCGATAAGGTGTGCACGAAGGTTGATAGCTAACTGTATAAAAGACTCTAGACTCATCCGGTAAAGATCATAGTTCTAAAGAGAGCTGACACAGTTTCACTCTAAAAACTGCTGACCTCGCCATGGCACATCATAACGCAGGACCTCTTTTGATTATATTGTCTGTAATTTACTTGGTATGCTCCGAGTCATGTCTCTACGACAAGGTAAGTGGTATACACGTGTTCTCACTTTTAGTACTGCACAAATCCTGATAAGACTTCGTATATGGCGCCGTTCTCAATTGATAGCTCGAAATTTGTGTGGTGTCAAGATGGCACGTTCACGGTTTTGACTTGCATTTCTGGAGATTTATTCGACTGCGTAGCTGGTGCATGCCGTTCGTTTAACGAAGCAGCAACTTGCGCAAAATAAAAATTTGTGTAAACATGTACAAATGTGTGTGCATACATTAAGTACGTATAAAACGAAAAACAAATAAAAATCCATTAAAAAATAAATAAATACAGAAATGACTGCAAGGAGAGAGCCCAAGAACAACGATAGTCAACAAGGGAAGGCAGCTATTTGGTCAAGCTTAGAGCCTCCATAAGTCGCAGGACTGACCAGTGAGTGGTGTGTAAGTCAAGCTTCCTAAGTAACGCGCGGAATCATCCTTACTCAGCAGTCAGCAGAATTCAAGGACACTGGTGAATGAAGTGAGATTTCCATGACAGGGAGGCCGACATTGCATGATGAACTTGTGTGGAGACGCTGAAGGCAAATTTGTTTTATATTCAATTAATCTGGTAAAGCTGCAGACGGAGTCCCGGTACTAAAAGGGTCTCTTAACAGCTGGATGGCGCAGTTGGTTGAGTGCCTGCGACTGGTTAGAGAGATCCCCGGTTCTCAAACCCGGTTCTCAAATCTGGTCCATTTTCCATTGGGATCAAATTAACGATTAGTGGTAGTAGTCTGACTATGGGTATCACAATGGACCAACTTGGTCTACGTGTGCTGGCGATATCGCTGGCAGCGCATTCACCTGACCTAACCTAATCTGGAAAAGCTGCAAAAGGAGTCTGGAACTGAAAAGGTGAGCCCCAGTCGCGTACAGTGCAATTCGGGGATGCCTACGAAAATAAATGTCCCTTCTGGTGCTCTGAAATAATGAAAGAGAAAATGCCGACGACAAGTAAGAGAAAGACGAGGCTGCCGATTGTTGTCCGCTGCCAAGAATGATGACAAAGAAATCCAGTTGCAATGAAAATCACTCCATTCATTCGACCACAGTACAAAGATGTCCTTCAAGTGTCGCGGCAAATTCAATCAATCAAATATCCACCAGATCTTGTGCTGACACGGTCCCCCCTTCAAATCGCCAGCACATAAAACACCACTTATCCTTTGTCTACCTGCAGTGCTCAAATGTGTCCTTTCAACCTGCGTGCAACCCTCCGAGATTGCAAAAAAAAATAAAATTTAATTTCAACGCGTTCCAAGTCAACGTTCACCCTTCGTCCGCTCAACTTGGAATTTTACGCGACTTTTTTTCCCACCATCTCCTGCTCCGTGCCCTCGTCAAACTTCCCGATTTAAAGTTTAGATCTCAGCACTTTAATTTTATTATGCTTCCCTGCGCTTTAATTTCATTTTTTTTTCTTGTTCCTTTTCGTTGCTCGGTAGTTTCTCGAAATAGCCTTAAGGGACATTGTCTACCGTTTCACATTTCGTATCATTCCCTCCTCCGTCGAGGACAGGTTCTTGTGAATGCGGGAACAGAAAGCTGCAAGGGATCTCTTAATTGAACACCGAAGTGAATGCTGATGCCGCGTTTGATCCTTAATTGAGGCGAACCATGCATTCAGGATGCGTGCATTGACCATCGCCTGACTTGTATCGCTGCGTCCATTGTTTGTGAATTTAATAATAGAATTCTTTTGCGTGACGGGGAGGAAGCATTCCATTCGCGGTTTCCATCGCAAACGCAATCCAATTTGAACAGATAGCCGTGCGTCGCCTCGCGACACTTGGCGGGCTTCGGACAGTTCTCGAACAAGAGAAAACTACACAAAACTGCAGAAAAACTCCCATGGAACTTGTTCAAAACATCCACAAATGTAGAACTTCCACAAAAAGACCACTTTGCATCCAAGCAACATAAACAAAGAACTAAGCAATTTGTGGAAAGCCCACAGAGGAGACAAAACTTTCTCACGCACGTCATCGTCGTCTGACGTGTGTATTCCCATTCGCAGTTCAGCCACCTCCTACGGATGGTGGTTTTACATTGCTTTAAGGACACACAAGGCGTCATCATGCAGGCCGCGTGGCGGCGTGAAGATGAGCGATTGAAAGTTAACCGCAGCATAATGGGACGATAATACATCATTTTCTCTTTATTGAATTTGCCCGGAAAAGGAATGAATAAGTGTTATTCGAAAAAAAATAAGCGTATTATTCAGCTATTCAGCGACGTTGACGACGTTGTAAATATTGTAAGCATAGATACCCTTGCCCTTTGAGCGAGACGTGAACACGTTTGAACGCGCAAAGGATCAAATTTCCCTCGAAAATTGCTTCAATTAAAATTTCTGTTTGAAGTTGAGGTTCTTTATTTTTTTTTTTTTTTTGTTTTCCTCCAACTTTTCTCCACCTTAGCGTCAAGGTGATTATGTTTAAGCGGGACTGGCTTGGGCCATTGCAAAGGGATTGCAAGGCAAGGACAACTATCTTGATCTGCGATGGACAATGGTCGCAAATCGATACTCTTTAGATGGCTGTGCGGCTTTGAAGTGAGGAGGAGAGAGTGTGGCAGACCTTTGGGATGCCAGACCTGTTCACAAATCAGGGACGTTTTACGTCGTTTTTTTCTTCACACAAAGATATCATAGACCAAGCAGACCACAGGTTACACTCGTCTCATCCACAGTCGCCACTCCAGCACCTCTTGCAACAGTCACTCTCTCTCAATGGCAATTATTTTCTCCTAAAGGCCGTCTAATCCCCTTCGGTCGATTTAACAGCATGAGCTGCCTGTCCAATCAATTGCCCTCGCTTACCGCCACCAAGCCAAGCACACAAGCGTCGCCCCCTGCAAATTGATCTAATTCCATGAGCTAATATTTACGATATTCGAATGGCAAGCAGGCACCCCGACCGGTGAATGTGCAGCCAGAGGAGCAACAAACGGTTAAGAGAAGCCCCCGCCCACCATGCGGCCGGATTGCATCGAACCTGTGGCTGCGGACTGTGAATTCATATCCTGCAGCAGTCGGTCTTCTCGGACCCATCCGTCCTCCTTCTTCGTCCGCACGCAGGAAATGAGTTCCTCCCGACATCTGAAGCCATCACCGTCGCACAGTGCCAAGCCAAGTTGAATGGCAAATTGATTGCTCCGTCATATTGTTATGCAAACTTGTCAAACACGTGTTTCAAATGCAAATTCCATTTGTATCTCTATTAGGGTCGGTATTTATATCACTGCTTAACAGCACTGGTGACTTTCCGTTTCGTGCTGACGGATGTCTTCTGAATTGGTTTCCTCTGACTTCTGTCAGTCAATCCGGACACACTCGGAGTGAAGGGCAGCCAACCTTGCGTTGGCGATCCAACCCGATTTGTTGGCCCACAAGCAAATGCCAATTACTTGTCAAACTTCTGATGTTCTGGAGATCTCTCCAACGGGAAATTAACTTCAGTCGGCATCATTTAATTAAGACTGGAAAACTTGTGCGAAAAGGTGCCCCCTCGCCGAGCCGGTCGGTTGTCATGTCATCGATGACAATTGCCAACGATGCTGAACACACTTAATCAGTTGGGACACGTACGCCAGCTGAAATTCAATTGAATCGAATCAACCTGATGAATGAATCATATACGTATGCCACTTAGGCGGAGGTAAGAGTTTCAAATGTGCACACGCCCTGGGAGGCTTGAAATTAAGAGGAGAACAAAGGCGAGTAAAGCACACAAGACCTTAAAACAAGACCAAGGGATGACTGTTTGGCGATCAGATTTAAAGGAACACAACATTCCTCTGTACACACATGCGAACACATGCCCCGACCCAATGAGGCGTTCTATAAGCCATTCACGTCGATATTAGATTTTTCTCTCCGTTCGCCTTTTGTTGTGCGACGACGACGATGACGACGGGCTGAAGCTGAAGCTGAAGACGAGAGCCGCGCCGCGCCGTGGCCGGGAGCAGGCGGATGAAATGGGATGAATAAGGGAGGCAACATGTCGAAATGTATGCATAGCTCTTTTGTAAATAGGTTAACTTATCGTTCGATTGCTGCCGTGAGCAATTGGCATGAAAGGCTGAAAATAATTTGAAAATTTTTGCAACGCCTCCATCCAGTCTGTGCTGGATTTGGGGGGGGGGGGGGGGGGGGGGGAAGGGATTATTCCTTTTGGGTTTAAGTGCGTCTGTTTTGAATATTAAATTCTGTTCTAATGCGAACCCGGCCATTGGTGTCGAGTCGAGTGGAACGACACACGGAGCATTGGTGCGTGTGTGCCGGAACCCACGTCTCTCTCTCTCACTCTCGTAATGTTGTGACAAGCATAGTGTCGTTTCTGGTCAAATCTGATTGAATTTAAGTGACGCATAAAAAGGAACGGTAATTGTGTACCCAAAAAAAGGGGCTAAACTCTGACGATGATTCGAGCCATTAGTGGAGACTCATATTGTGGCCATTTCACAACGAAATCCATTCGAAGTCTCGCCCCGCAAAAGCACTGCTGCGGCGGTGATAAGGACGCCGAAAATGAACGTTGTTTGCCAACCTTGATTTGGCAAAGTGGCAACAAACAGAAACAACGGCACTCTTATCTGCAAATGCCTGCTGTCACCGTGTGCCGCTTTGACATTAATCAAACTTCTGATGGTCTTGTCACGCAAATCGATTAGAATGGAAATCGCAGAAAGACGATAAGTTTTGTTCGCGAATAGAGGGCAAATCGGAAATTGCTAATTAAGCGATCAGATTCCATGCGGAAATGTCTAAATTTGACGACGTTTTGTTGTTGATAGCCGATCGGAGAGGCGATGCGAGGCGCTGCGCCAACAGGAAATGATTTAAAATGAGAATGTGAGGCACCCGTTCACTTGGCGATGGCACCTCGAATCTCTGGCGGTCTAAAGTAACAGCCAATCAATGTTCCATTCATTTGACCTGCACTTCTCTGTGGAAGGGTGTCAACGGCACAACATCTCCGAAATGTATGGATCCATGGTTACAAGACATTTTCTGTGGCATCAGAGCTCTTTTGAGAGTTTTATTTCACATTCCGGTGGCGTTCGGATGTTCCCGAAGGTTGGCTGGGATTTATGCAGTCCCCTTGAGATGCTTTAAGGGATGCAATCGGGTTTAGGGGATTTTAAGACGTCCATTAAGGGATTAATTTGCAAAAGGCGACCAGTGAAGGTTCATAAAATGTGACACGGTTTCAGTGCAGGCGAACAGGTGGTGGTTCGTTACATTTTATCCACCGAAAAAGGGAATCATTTTGCGGAGCAAGCTTATGGGGTTCATCTCAACTGAAAGGCGGTCAAGCTGGCATGAGTACCGACATCGAAGGGGACTTGAAGGACCATTTAGAGGACGGGGCCATTGGTGGGATTTGATTAAGGTGCGTTAAGCACGCGGGTCTAGTCGAACCAGTTCGTGGTTTTCAATTGAGGAACTAAGACTTGGAGAGAGACTTGGCGAGACGGTGAACAATCAGTTTCCTCCTCTTCCTCGTCTGTGCAGCTGCTTGTAGAAGGTGTTGTTGGGCAGACGCAGTCTAAAGGCGTGCGTTCCAATGGTGAAGTGTCCAGTGACGGGGCTGATAGGAGCCCTGAGAGTTGGCCTGCTCATCCTAATCAGGCTTTGTGATCGCCTGTGCCATCACCAATTTCAAGCCTCAGCGATGTTTGTCAGCAGCGATGGGCATGGAGTGTCCTTTCTCTAGCGTCACAATGCCCCGGCAAACCCACAAAAGATGCCACCTCATTAAGAAATAGGCTGCAGTTCAGAGAAGTCTTAGAGTGACTGCATCCAGAGACGTAGACGCCGTTTGGTTATCGGAAAAAATTACAAAATATGTCTGTCCTTGATATCAGCACGTTTTTTAAGCCAAGACAAAGGATATTCGTCAGCTTCCTTCCAGAGTGGTAGCTTCCTTCCAGAGAGTTCCACAAATAAACCCTCTCTTCAGGATGTATCCACAAACGATACACAAATTCACCGAATGCGGCTCTCCTCTTCCAAACAAACGCGCCCATGTCGAGGAAACGACTGTGGCAATTGAAGTTGCTCCCTTCTCTGAGAACTTCGGCTAGACTCAACCACCAGACAGCAACACAAACGTCTCCGATTTGCTCGTGAAACTCTCGTAAACCCCTCAAAACTCATTCAGGAACATTGCAGGAAACACAGAAGCTGTGAGACTTGTGACGACTGCCAGGTCACTGGTGCAGAACACATCCAGAGGAAGTCAATGACTTCCAGAAAGTTTGCCGAACCAATTAAACTCACCGAAACATAACAGAAGTATGCAAATAAAATGCTCAACTCATAAACGAACTCAAATCGCATGCATCTCGATGCATACTCAAGGTCGTAACCACATCATCGTGCTTCGCAGTCACGGCCCATATCTCCATCATCGCAAAGTACTTGCCACAGGAAGTTATTTATCCGCAAATGTGCAGGATAATCCAGAAACAAATGGCCGACCAGCAACAGGAAACCAATTGAAAGAGTTTTCCCAGTCTCCGTGGCCTTCTGGTGTATCGTTTTTTTATTTGGAATTTTCTATTTACAGCTTCCGCCTCGGGGCCACCTGCTTTCGCAAATCGAAAGTTGATGGCATCACAATCGGTGGAACGAGCGCTCCCCACCCTTCGCCACCCTTTTCCACAAGGATTCGCAGCTTATTGAAATTGTTTGCCGCACATTTGAGATTCTTTCTGCGTTGCGTGCGCGCTTAAAGTTTGAGTCTCTAGTATCTCGGGTGATTGCGAGTTGATTGTGTCGAATTCAATTTCGCGACGAAATGAATGGAAGCCTAACGGTGGACAATAGTTCGAAAACATGTCTCCTCTGACTGTGAATGGAGGCGTCGCATGTCGTGGGCGACCTAAATTTTGCCCCGCAGCCATAGACACCGCTCGCAAAAATATGTCGTTCACTGAAACCACAGCAACTGCAGGTCTTGTACGGCCAATGGAAGGGTTGCTTAGAGCGGGCGCGCAGTGTGCACGAGTTTGGTGTGCTTCGGCGAAGCCTAATCGATCAGGGGGGAACGGTGGGAAGATGTCCTTCTGATTGAGATTGATGAGCCTAATTTTGGATCTTTTGTGTGGAATGGAACGACGTCATAGCCCACATGAGGGGCTACGACGATGAATGAGCTTCAAATCATCCGGCAATTGAATGGAGGATGGGAATTGGATTGCCTCGCAACTGTGGATGCCTGCCTGAAGGTGGGCGCTGGCGACAGCAGTTGACTGTCGGTTGAGGTCCCTCCCCGAATTGTGTTATCGGCTTGGTTTAGCTGCAGTCACACTTGGGCCATCGTTGGCTCATGTTAAATGGGTAAACATTTTCGAAGAGTCCACGTTAAACGATGATGGACATGCAATTAGTTGCTAATGGGACGAGAGTCGAGAGTGAGTACAGTGGGCCTGACTTATACAGCATCCCCTTGTGCTGAAACGAAACCGGATAGCGAACGCTTGAGAACTAGAAACGACCAACGTCAGGCGGTCACTGGCTGCTACAGGAAACTAAAAACCGTCAGTTCTTGCGCCTACTGAATGACGCTGCTACAGAAGCGACGAAAAAATGCTGCGCACCGTCTGAGTATCACACGAATGCGTCGAAATTTGTTCATTCAAGGCTGCCATCAAATGTACAAAAGACACAACTCTTATCGACGATTCTGATTAGCATCTTTGGCGTCTGATTGCAGTGCAACACATATTTTCGAGTTGAAACATTTAAACAGATAACGTTGCGTTCAGGGCCCATAAAACCAAGCCGAAATCCCAACACGTTCTGCCCAGAATGCCAGTCGTTGCTGAAGCCAAGGATTAGGCCAATAAAAGCGTGTGAATCCGATTAAATACACACATGCGCTTCGTTATCCAATCTCACAGTCATTCGCATGCAATTCTTCGTCTTGGTCGCAATTTGATACGTTATCTCATAATTTTTTCCTTTTCCGAGAATTATTTTAAAGCAATTCATTAGCTTATCGAACGAACGATCTGTTCACTCTCAATCGACACTTTAAATTAATTTGATTCGCAATTCGGACACATTGTACTGCTGCCTTGACAGTAAGTCAGCGATAATTGGTCGGAAACGCGAAAGTTGTTTGCCAGAAATCAAGCACTGTCGAGATAGCCGACTTCTACCTCGTGTGCTGCTTAAAATTGATTTTATCGCTTGCTGGGCTTTCTCGGTGACGGACAAGGAGATTACCAGCCGTGTAGTCGGATGGTTTCTGGTTGGTTCCCTTAGGTCCGTCACAGTTTTGTTGAACTTTGGAATCCATGATACGTGAAATTGATAACGACTGATAAACTTAAGTGTCCGGCGACAAGGCACGGCACGGGCGACTTAGGCTGTTGGGTAAGAGTGACTATCGCGACACCCACTGCGACGCACTTAGAGCTCCATTCGGTTCGTCGATTGTGAGGATAGCTAACCTTTAACCAGTAATCAGACAGAGCACCACTAAACTCAGAGGTTGCCTGAAGGAAGTCGCTTCAGTTGCAGAACATCTTCGATTCATTGAAGGAGGTACTGAATTTTAACTCCGTAGCCCAGAAGCTTTTTCCTCGTTATTGCGAGCAATGCACATGTTCTGAGGTAGTGGTGGATAGTTGGTTCCTCCTTGGCTTGCTTCTGACTTTTATTTCACACAACACAATAGGCGGAGCCCACGAAACCGACGGCGCACACAAGTGGTGAAGGACCTCAAGCTACTTGGCGTGCGCAATTGAAGAAAGACCATGCCAGCTGGAGAAGCTGGCTAATTGAGGCCCAGGTCCATGCCTGGACAGTAGCGTCATCAGAAGAAGAAGTGGGACAAGCACTTGAAATGGCAATCAATTCAATGCTTGTCCTTTCATTAGCCCGGGGAAAGCTGTGTTCATTTCCAAATTAAATTACATACGGGCCTTGTGAGACCACAACGAAGCCAATTTTAGAAAGTACGCCACAAATCATGTCTGTACCTGGGCAGTGTTCCTGCTTATCGCTGGATTAGCTGTCGTTTCCTTCCAGAATGCCAGCGTCAAGGATAGCCTGCCGCTGAAGGCAAGCAACTCAAAGACTGGCAATGCCTCAAAATCGGCTGAATAAATTTTGATCAAGGCTTCAAGCGAAGGAGGAATTGGTTCTAGCATCTGTAGCTTCCCTTACGAATGAAGGGCCAACTCCGAATGTCCACAAAGGATCACGCTTCGTTGGAACTTTGGGCACCTATTCAACCATACAACAGCCAGGCTGTGTGGACCTGCAGTGACAAGGCCGAGTAATCGACGAACTGTGACAGCTATTACAGGCCTCCTTTTGGCAAACTGATGAACGAGTGGTCCTTGCAACGAGGATACATGAGTCTGTGAGTGGATATCGAATTGAAGCCGATGATAAAATGAAGGAAGCTCGGTATTTTGAACCGAGGAGGTGTTGCAAGAACGAATCAGTCAATCAACTGCGTCGTAACGTAAATTATTGTAGGTTTATAGATACGCTTGTCGTCGACTCCGAAAAAGTGGAACAACGCAATAGAGGGCTTTGGTGGCGCAACTTTGTGCACCTAACTGAAGGCAGGCAGCTAGCCAGAGATCGCGCCAGTTGGAGAGGCTCGTTGAACTGTAGCGCCACGCAAAGTAGAAAAGGATACGCTTATCGGGCGCCCCGCAGCACTGGCGGTACCAAAGGACCTCCTTCCATGCACGGCTCAACTGGGTGGAGTTCCGAAAATATTCAAAGTTCACGATGACAGATTAGATTGTCACACCTTCAAGGCAGGCGAAAAATCAGTCGGCCTCAGGAGAGAATACATTCCACACCTCCACGATAAATCAGACTTTAAAGAATGACTTCAATCGAGTACAGCGGAGAAGGGATTACCGGTTGTTGAGGAACAAAAATGATCCCTGTCCGCAATCGGCTCGAATAGCAACATAAGCTACCCTCCTGAACAAAAGAGAGAGTGGCCACCGATCGGGTGAATCAGAAAGGACATGCCAGGGGCAATCATCTTTGGACCGCGAAAAGGTACGGTCGTTAGTGTAATTGTGGTAGAAATTCGATTTATTACAGAGCATCGGTTGTGAGTCTCTCCTTAAAATGTTAAGCGCTGTAGCAGCCTTGAAAACATTGAAAGGAGCTTGGAAGGAGGTGTACACTGGTTTCTTAATCACTCAGACGGAAGAGTAAAGCTTACCCAGCTCTGTACTTTAGAGAGCGTACGAAATTCGGCTTGATACACGTTCGAGAACTGCTGCTGAATTGTTTAAAGGGGTGGATTAATAGAAAAAGAAGAGGTGGCTCGAAATTTCGAGCCGGAAAGCCCGCGGAATTGTAGTGATAATAAGAGGGATGGACCGGAAGTCCAAGGTGGACCACAGGCTAGCTTCTACAGCAACCACTCGTGTTAAGAATTATTACTTTTTTTTAGCCACAAATACGCTTTGAGCCATTGTCAGTGACTCGAAAGAGGTGGAGCCGTTTCAGGGATTGAACCCAGAATCCCCAGCTGAGTCGAATGCAAGCGGGTGAATGCAAATGGCTATTTTCGGAGGACGGTAAATAGAGAAAGGCACGAGACACAGTAACATTGTCCAAGGGGTGGCGATTCGATCTCCTATCATTTATAAGCGTCGCCCAAAAGACTTAAAAGTGCTTTGATGTGCAAATCATACTCCATCGTTGGACTTTAAAAAATGACAGCTGCACAAGTAGTAAGAACACAAATTGCAGCTCAAGCACTTTGAAGGATTACAAGCACAACCGGACATACTCATCCAAATCGCCCGCAAATCGTAACATTTTCCACTGCAAACAAACGAATTTAGATACACTTCCCCCGCAAAGCAGTCATCGAATGAAAGTAATTAGGACTAAATGCGCCCAAAGGAGCAAAGTTCCAAATTGAATTTCACATCCAGCGGCCAGTGGCTTGTGATCTGATGTTTGCCGAAATAATTTCCTTAAGGACCACTTATCCCAGCGATTAAACTGAAGAATTTGCTCCCCCCAATTCGTCGGGGAAGATAGAAAACAAAGCCATTCGAAGAGATCTCCCTGGGACATCCTTATTGCTCCCAACTGCCATCGGATTGGCCTCGTCTTTGACTCTGCAACAGAGCCGAACAACACATCCTTAAGAGTCTGTCAAATATTTACACAGAAACGCTGAATAATTACGACCATGGTCAACCGGAAGTTAGACCCTGATTAGCGACATCCTTTTTGAAATGTAAGCAATCCCGACTGAATTAAAAACGAAAACGAGACGAACTCAATTTCCATACAAATTGGATGGCCTCGAGTCCTTGCTTGGCCAACTACAATGTCGCTGGAGGCGACTCAAAAGGAAGTGCAAACACGAGAGACGACCGAATGACAAGTGGAAACTTAAAATTAATGACAGCCAGAGTGCCCATCTAGAGACACACACACACAGGAGATTAAAAATGCAAATTAAGAATGAACAAGGACTCGACCACTTATCCTCGGGGAAGAATTCATCAAAAAAAAAACAGAAAGAGCAGAAGAAGAAAATACACAAATCCAACAGGTAGGCCATTTATCATCGACGCCACCGGCCGTGGCATCCCTGTCAGCCTAACCTAACCACAGGGACTAGTAGCAATTTCCTTTCGTCCTTTGAGCGAAACTTAATTAGATGAGATTTGAACGAGAATGCGTTCACTTTGGCGTGAATCAATGTCAATAATTGTTTTTTAGCAGAAATGCCAGGCCACTTAAGTGTGTCCTTTTTAATTTGACTGCTTTTATTTACTCACCTGACGGTAATTTTGTGGTTCTTCACAAGCTGGATGAAGCGATTACTTTTTTAATAAGACCGCTAAAGCGACTGAAAGCACTCTTAAAGTTGAGAACAAACGACGACGGCGGGGATGAACGAACGACAGAGAGAGACTCTGTCCTTCCTGGTGGCAACGGATTCGTGGGAGTTTTATCACAAGACTCACAGCACTAATTTCTAGTCACAAAGTTATCTGTTACACACTTTGAAAGTAGACACGATTGTTTTCTGGTTTCGTTGGATGTCCTTTCTTGTCCTCTTACTTGTTCACTGTGTCAGAGTCAGCGAAGGAATGTTGTAAGGACCGTCTGCTGGGGGTTCTTTTATATTTGAAATCGTATTCGGTTTGATCCTTCAGAAGTGCCGTGGTTAGCGCGGCCAGATAATGTCCCGGGTGATAAGGATGCGTACGAACACCCACTCAATCGCACCGCATTGGTTGAAGGTTGATGGCTGTTGCGTGGATGTGCGTTAGATGAAGACATTCTTTCCGCACTGTGCATGTGTCTGTGGGTGGGGATATTTCCCCATTGTCGGTGGAGAGCTTTTGCCAAGAGGGAAATTTTGCCCGACTGAGGGACTTGTTGATGGCTGGTCGTTTAGTGCAGACATCTCCTTTCAGACGGGTGCTTCGACGGAATTTTTAATTTCCCTTCGGGTGAAATGTGATGACAATGAATGCGGGCACGGTGGCCGTGCAAAAGTCAAGTGGAATTTGATGAATTTTGTTTGTTCATCATCACGGGGACGTGGTATTTTTAATGGAGAGCTGATAAATTGGGACTGCTAACCTTTACACGCGTCTAGCTTGAGTGTGCGCTCAGTTTGGTTTCGATTAGGCTTCCTCTTGTGGTTTTTCTAATGACGTCAACTGATTCACCGGAATTCTAAGCAATGCTGCGGCTGTAAAGCCTTCGAAATAAACTCGTAAAATCTCCATCAATTCTGGACGCACTAAAATTGTTCTGTCAGAAATTTTTAGTAGTACTTCCGTACGAATTTGTGGCATGTCTGAAAATGGATATATTTCCAATCCAACTGCCCCTCACATGGAGCTGAACTTTGAAGAAGTCTATCCCCAGGCTCGGAACTGAGTGACCAGATAAGAGCAATGGGAAACGAAATTTAAATAAAACATCAACGGTTTGAGATATAAAATTTATTCTGGCTTTATTTGAAAGCTACATTAGTGCTATTATTTGTGAAATAGCACATCAATCAAATGGTTGCCTCATGTTCGCTGGCAGTGACTCATGCGGTCGGACGCATTGACTCTTTGGTGATGGCCATTTCAGCTGCTTCACTACTGACTATGTTCTCTTCATTTCATCTACATTCATCGCACCCGTCTCCCTCTGGTTGGTGACTTAAGTTCCACAAGAAATTACTCACGCTAAAACATTTTCAAGGTGCAACGAATCGCCAGCACAGAAAAGCCATAATGGCGACGGACTCCACGATTCAGGTTGCGCATTTGAAACTGAGACGAAATTTGAATAACTTCTGCACACTCAACAAGCGTGGAAGGATGCACGATAAAATGGCGAATCTTAGAGAATAATTTGATATGTAGATGTCATTCATAACTTTGACAGCAAGCGAAGCATAACAATTGGAAATACTATCATTGCTATCTGGTCACTCTTTAGAAAAAATTAAATGAAAGAATTTTGAAAAGAGTCACTTCTCGATACTTTACCCTTGATACCGCACGAATCACTGTCATTTATGCAGAGTTTAAATTAAGATTGTCTAGAGAAACGCCTGAAAATCACTTGCGGGCGTCGATCTTGAACTGCGGCTCTGTGGGTGGACTAGAAGCCCACATGCACCACACTAGGGGAATAGGACCCAGATCAAGTCCAGTCAGTCCAGCCCAGGAGATACGCAAAAGTGGTCCTAAATCAGTTTCCATAAAATTCCAAGTCAACTGCGATTCTTGCCCGAATTGCCAAGTTGTCAGCTTTCACGAGTGACACCTCCTGAATGCTGACATAATTCTTGCTGCTTCAGCTAAAGGTATGGAAGCAAAGTGACATGGACCTCAACCCACTGTCCCAGATGTCCTCAAATTCGCACACCAATTGGGTTGAAGTCCTTCTCCACTAGTTGGCAACACAAGCGTCTGTTGCTTCGTCCCGATGACTGGGTCTCGAAGACACGACGATCCGCCTTGTCCTCGACATGGCCATAAGCATTGAAACCGTCTTGCTGGACTCATGTCGATGTACAGCTCGTTTAGCTTGTGGTGGGATCCTCTCCTTCAAAAACATCAAAGATGCAAAGCACAGAGTTCTTTTGAGGGAAGGCTCAAGGGCTACCTCATCCACGCCTCTGCGCGTGTAGAGCACGACTGTGGTGATCAATGTCTTCTATAAAATCCAGAGACAGGGGTCTGTTCTTCAGTTAACTCTTGAGCCTAAAGGAACAACGATTAGTAAGAGTTCGATGTTGGTCGCAGTGAAGTCGAGGACATTCACTGCCTCGAAGTTAAAGCTGGACCTCGAAGTCTCCTACATCATGTGAGCCAAGTCTTTTCCAGCTCATAGCTGGAATAATCGACAAGTTGTTATGCTCTGAGGTGATTGGCGAAGCTCTCTTGTCCTCCCGAGGGCAACTTCTACTGAAGTCTAAAAGATACCTTATCCTCCTGAGGACAGAGAGAACTGAAAATGGCATTCTCTGCATTGGCCAACCAGGCCGTAAAAACTAATTCATCCACATTGACTGCGGAAGACATTGGATTTCCTGATAAATGGCTGCCTCCATTCTTTCCACTTCTTCGCTGATGTGGCGAATCCATTTTTGTCCATGTCGTGGTTGGTCTAAGTGCCTCGTAACAGACACCGGAAGCTAACAACTGGTGCAAGGACTAACGATGGACGGACATTTGGTAGTATTAGGTGCCCCGTCGACTTGGACAAGAAGTGGACAGCTGATGATTGGCAGCCTCTCAAATGACGTGGTATTTTGTGGAGAGCGTAATGTCAATGACTGGCACTTGTCGCATACAGCACTTAGACGGACAACAGACGTTTTTCTTGAATTGCACGCTACAAGCGGATGCGACAATTTCATTCGATTTAAAGGACCTCCCGTGCCCAAAGTCCCCCCCTCTTGTCCCACCATCAACCAATTCCCTTCTCTTCCGTATTCCCTAACTCCGCGTTTCTGTTCTTTTTTTCCCTTCGCTGAAGAAGACTTACGCTCGTGCGATTCTCTAATGAAAAGGACACAGACTCCTCAGCCTGCAGCAGGAACCCGACGAAAAGTTAAGTCCTTTTGGGTGGATTTCTTTCCCGTCTCCTACCGCTCTACAGGTCATTTCCATCCATGCCTCAAATTGAAAGTGGCTACTTATTACTTAGAGACGGAATAGGAAATGTCACTGCCTGTTGCAGTCTCTGAGGTGATTCAAGGCGGATTTTTTACGGAAATGATGCGAGAATGGCCTCCTGCCTCCGCTGTCCCGCAGCGCACTATCCCCTGTGTAAGTGAATAGTCGGCCCCTTGACTAATTTAAGAGTTCCTGAGTGGAACTCGTGACCGTTGAGCAAACAAAAGAACGTTCATCATTAGTTAATGTGCGTGGAGGATGAGTGGGGGACACCCACTCACCAGCGTTGCTGGGAGGGGGACGGGGTCGAGATGGAAGCGTCTTCAGAAGAATTCACAGCGATACGATTGGCCGAGACATCACAGCGACCTTGAATACTCTGACGCTGATGGCTGATGTTGTATTGTGGAGGGGAGAGAAATGTCCTGCTGACGCATGCAACAAGTTGAGAGCTTTCGCCCAACGTGGAGGGGAAAAATGTCCTCTTCACTTGCGTGGTTGGGGAGCTAGGGATTTCATTTCAGGTGCATTCGGTTTGAACAAGATTGTAGCTGGGAGAGAATTCCCATCTACTGTCCGTCCGCAAAAACAGGAAGCACACAATTTATTCGGACGTTCCCATCCCCTGCCACTGAGCAACGAAAACGTGTCAAACTAGCTTCCAGTTTGTGTACAAAAAAAAATTAAGACAAAGCCAGAACCACAGGCCCCAACTGAGAAAACACTCATCCCTCTCCAGCGAGTCCTCGGTCAATATCCTTTAATGAATCTTGAAACTCGCAAACCTGCCGCCTCTGTCTGCGCCCAAAAATTTGTTTGCCCACAGTTGACAGAGAATCGGTTTATTAAATTCCCCAACTCCGGGGCATCGACACGCTTTAAATTTAATTTCGAATCCGACTGTGATGGCATTCGAATTAACACCGCCACCAAGTTGACGCCATGGCTCTTAGGGAAATTACCTGAAGACGTTGTGCTCAGCTCGGCCATTAACATCGTTCAACTAAAAGGCCAACCGATCCACCGTTCGTCTCGCCAGTGAACGAGAGTGCGCCCTGTGCTGTACATCTCCCGTGATGCGATACCGAAGCCGGAAAATCCGTCGGCCGTAAAGCACCCTTTATTGACCCGAGCTATTTTTATTGAGCACTCGAGGATGGTGCCTGCGTGTGTGCGAGAGTGCGTACGACTGCATCCGCTGTGCATTTGTTCCGAATCGGAATGTCACCCCACAGATGTTGGGCGCCGGATGGTAAATTGATTGTCGGCGCTTAATTGGAAAACTGTATGCACATAGCCGAAGGAAGGACGCGAGAGTCCTTGGGGTGAGGTGCTTTTGTTGCTGTGCAGGCAGATAAACTTGTTGCGGGCCGTAGATTTATTGCTCTAGCACCGGAAAGGGAAGTACTTACTTGCGCACATATGAAATGGATGACCTTACGATTATGATGATTTTTGTAAATATTTGCTTCGATTTGGCGGCTGGTCTTTAGTTGACACAACTGATTGGCTGGCCATAATAGGCCATAACCACTGTCGACTTTTTGGGGGGGACTTTAGGACCACTGTGCCAGTTGGAAGATGAGCTAGGATAAGACTTACTATACACTGTGGATTTTTCAGGCGAAAAACTCGATGTCGTCGGATTCACTCCAAATGCATTTGATTCGATTAATAGACACTAGACAGCATACCCACAGGTGTACAAGAGTCGTAGGTAGCCTAGTTTGGCCGCTGTGCCAGTTGGAAGGTGAGCTAGGATAAGGCTGAAAATGCCTTACTATACACTGTCTACTTTTTCAGGTGAAAATCTCGATGTCGTCGGATTCACTCCAAATGCATTTGATTCGATTAATAGACACTAGACAACATACCCACAGGTGTACAAGGGTCGTAGGTAGCCTAGTTTGGCCGCTGTGCCAGTTGGAAGGTGAGCTAGGATAAGGCTGAAAATGCCTTACTAACCACTGTCTACTTTTTCAGGTGAAAATCTCGATGTCGTCGGATTCACTCCAAATGCATTTGATTCGATTAATAGACACTAGACAACATACCCACAGGTGTACAAGAGTCGTAGGTAGCCTAGTTTGGCCGCTGTGCCAGTTGGAAGGTGAGCTAGGATAAGGCTGAAAATGCCTTACTATACACTGTCTACTTTTTCAGGTGAAAATCTCGATGTCGTCGGATTCACTCCAAATGCATTTGATTCGATTAATAGACACTAGACAACATACCCACATTTGTACAAGAGTCGTAGGTAGCCTAGTTTGGCCGCTGTGCCAGTTGGAAGGTGAGCTAGGATAAGGCTGAAAATGCCTTACTATACACTGTCTACTTTTTCAGGTGAAAATCTCGATGTCGTCGGATTCACTCCAAATGCATTTGATTCGATTAATAGACACTAGACAACATACCCACAGGTGTACAAGGGTCGTAGGTAGCCTAGTTTGGTCGCTGTGCCAGTTGGAAGGTGAGCTAGGATAAGGCTGAAAATGCCTGTCTACTTTTTCAGGTGAAAATCTCGATGTCGTCGGATTCACTCCAAATGCATTTGATTCGATTAATAGACACTAGACAACATACCCACAGGTGTACAAGAGTCGTAGGTAGCCTAGTTTGGCCGCTGTGCCAGTTGGAAGGTGAGCTAGGATAAGGCTGAAAATGCCTTACTAACCACTGTCTACTTTTTCAGGTGAAAATCTCGATGTCGTCGGATTCACTCCAAATGCATTTGATTCGATTAATAGACACTAGACAACATACCCACAGGTGTACAAGAGTCGTAGGTAGCCTAGTTTGGCCGCTGTGCCAGTTGGAAGGTGAGCTAGGATAAGGCTGAAAATGCCTTACTAACCACTGTCTACTTTTTCAGGTGAAAATCTCGATGTCGTCGGATTCACTCCAAATGCATTTGATTCGATTAATAGACACTAGACAACATACCCACATTTGTACAAGAGTCGTAGGTAGCCTAGTTTGGCCGCTGTGCCAGTTGGAAGGTGAGCTAGGATAAGGCTGAAAATGCCTTACTATACACTGTCTACTTTTTCAGGTGAAAATCTCGATGTCGTCGGATTCACTCCAAATGCATTTGATTCGATTAATAGACACTAGACAACATACCCACAGGTGTACAAGAGTCGTAGGTAGCCTAGTTTGGCCGCTGTGCCAGTTGGAAGGTGAGCTAGGATAAGGGTGAAAATGCCTTACTAACCACTGTCTACTTTTTCAGGTGAAAATCTCGATGTCGTCGGATTCACTCCAAATGCATTTGATTCGATTAATAGACACTAGACAACATACCCACATTTGTACAAGAGTCGTAGGTAGCCTAGTTTGGCCGCTGTGCCAGTTGGAAGGTGAGCTAGGATAAGGCTGAAAATGCCTTACTAACCACTGTCTACTTTTTCAGGTGAAAATCTCGATGTCGTCGGATTCACTCCAAATGCATTTGATTCGATTAATAGACACTAGACAACATACCCACATTTGTACAAGAGTCGTAGGTAGCCTAGTTTGGCCGCTGTGCCAGTTGGAAGGTGAGCTAGGATAAGGCTGAAAATGCCTTACTAACCACTGTCTACTTTTTCAGGTGAAAATCTCGATGTCGTCGGATTCACTCCAAATGCATTTGATTCGATTAATAGACACTAGACAACATACCCACATTTGTACAAGAGTCGTAGGTAGCCTAGTTTGGCCGCTGTGCCAGTTGGAAGGTGAGCTAGGATAAGGCTGAAAATGCCTTACTAACCACTGTCTACTTTTTCAGGTGAAAATCTCGATGTCGTCGGATTCACTCCAAATGCATTTGATTCGATTAATAGACACTAGACAACATACCCACATTTGTACAAGAGTCGTAGGTAGCCTAGTTTGGCCGCTGTGCCAGTTGGAAGGTGAGCTAGGATAAGGCTGAAAATGCCTTACTATACACTGTCTACTTTTTCAGGTGAAAATCTCGATGTCGTCGGATTCACTCCAAATGCATTTGATTCGATTAATAGACACTAGACAACATACCCACAGGTGTACAAGAGTCGTAGGTAGCCTAGTTTGGCCGCTGTGCCAGTTGGAAGGTGAGCTAGGATAAGGCTGAAAATGCCTTACTATACACTGTCTACTTTTTCAGGTGAAAATCTCGATGTCGTCGGATTCACTCCAAATGCATTTGATTCGATTAATAGACACTAGACAACATACCCACAGGTGTACAAGAGTCGTAGGTAGCCTAGTTTGGCCGCTGTGCCAGTTGGAAGGTGAGCTAGGATAAGGCTGAAAATGCCTTACTATACACTGTCTACTTTTTCAGGTGAAAATCTCGATGTCGTCGGATTCACTCCAAATGCATTTGATTCGATTAATAGACACTAGACAACATACCCACATTTGTACAAGAGTCGTAGGTAGCCTAGTTTGGCCGCTGTGCCAGTTGGAAGGTGAGCTAGGATAAGGCTGAAAATGCCTTACTATACACTGTCTACTTTTTCAGGTGAAAATCTCGATGTCGTCGGATTCACTCCAAATGCATTTGATTCGATTAATAGACACTAGACAACATACCCACAGGTGTACAAGGGTCGTAGGTAGCCTAGTTTGGTCGCTGTGCCAGTTGGAAGGTGAGCTAGGATAAGGCTGAAAATGCCTGTCTACTTTTTCAGGTGAAAATCTCGATGTCGTCGGATTCACTCCAAATGCATTTGATTCGATTAATAGACACTAGACAACATACCCACAGGTGTACAAGAGTCGTAGGTAGCCTAGTTTGGCCGCTGTGCCAGTTGGAAGGTGAGCTAGGATAAGGCTGAAAATGCCTTACTATACACTGTCTACTTTTTCAGGTGAAAATCTCGATGTCGTCGGATTCACTCCAAATGCATTTGATTCGATTAATAGACACTAGACAACATACCCACATTTGTACAAGAGTCGTAGGTAGCCTAGTTTGGCCGCTGTGCCAGTTGGAAGGTGAGCTAGGATAAGGCTGAAAATGCCTTACTATACACTGTCTACTTTTTCAGGTGAAAATCTCGATGTCGTCGGATTCACTCCAAATGCATTTGATTCGATTAATAGACACTAGACAACATACCCACAGGTGTACAAGAGTCGTAGGTAGCCTAGTTTGGCCGCTGTGCCAGTTGGAAGGTGAGCTAGGATAAGGCTGAAAATGCCTTACTATACACTGTCTACTTTTTCAGGTGAAAATCTCGATGTCGTCGGATTCACTCCAAATGCATTTGATTCGATTAATAGACACTAGACAACATACCCACATTTGTACAAGAGTCGTAGGTAGCCTAGTTTGGCCGCTGTGCCAGTTGGAAGGTGAGCTAGGATAAGGCTGAAAATGCCTTACTAACCACTGTCTACTTTTTCAGGTGAAAATCTCGATGTCGTCGGATTCACTCCAAATGCATTTGATTCGATTAATAGACACTAGACAACATACCCACATTTGTACAAGAGTCGTAGGTAGCCTAGTTTGGCCGCTGTGCCAGTTGGAAGGTGAGCTAGGATAAGGCTGAAAATGCCTTACTAACCACTGTCTACTTTTTCAGGTGAAAATCTCGATGTCGTCGGATTCACTCCAAATGCATTTGATTCGATTAATAGACACTGGACAACATACCCACATTTGTACAAGAGTCGTAGGTAGCCTAGTTTGGCCGCTGTGCCAGTTGGAAGGTGAGCTAGGATAAGGCTGAAAATGCCTTACTATACACTGTCCACTTTTTCAGGTGAAAATCTCGATGTCGTCGGATTCACTCCAAATGCATTTGATTCGATTAATAGACACTAGACAACATACCCACAGGTGTACAAGAGTCGTAGGTAGCCTAGTTTGGCCGCTGTGCCAGTTGGAAGGTGAGCTAGGATAAGGCTGAAAATGCCTTACTAACCACTGTCTACTTTTTCAGGTGAAAATCTCGATGTCGTCGGATTCACTCCAAATGCATTTGATTCGATTAATAGACACTAGACAACATACCCACATTTGTACAAGAGTCGTAGGTAGCCTAGTTTGGCCGCTGTGCCAGTTGGAACGTGAGCTAGGATAAGGCTGAAAATGCCTTACTAACCACTGTCTACTTTTTCAGGTGAAAATCTCGATGTCGTCGGATTCACTCCAAATGCATTTGATTCGATTAATAGACACTAGACAACATACCCACAGGTGTACAAGAGTCGTAGGTAGCCTAGTTTGGCCGCTGTGCCAGTTGGAAGGTGAGCTAGGATAAGGCTGAAAATGCCTTACTATACACTGTCTACTTTTTCAGGTGAAAATCTCGATGTCGTCGGATTCACTCCAAATGCATTTGATTCGATTAATAGACACTAGACAACATACCCACAGGTGTACAAGAGTCGTAGGTAGCCTAGTTTGGCAGCTGTGCCAGTTGGAAGGTGAGCTAGGATAAGGCTGAAAATGCCTTACTATACACTGTCTACTTTTTCAGGTGAAAATCTCGATGTCGTCGGATTCACATTTGTACAAGAGTCGTAGGTAGCCTAGTTTGGCCGCTGTGCCAGTTGGAAGGTGAGCTAGGATAAGGCTGAAAATGCCTTACTAACCACTGTCTACTTTTTCAGGTGAAAATCTCGATGTCGTCGGATTCACTCCAAATGCATTTGATTCGATTAATAGACACTAGACAACATACCCACATTTGTACAAGAGTCGTAGGTAGCCTAGTTTGGCCGCTGTGCCAGTTGGAACGTGAGCTAGGATAAGGCTGAAAATGCCTTACTAACCACTGTCTACTTTTTCAGGTGAAAATCTCGATGTCGTCGGATTCACTCCAAATGCATTTGATTCGATTAATAGACACTAGACAACATACCCACAGGTGTACAAGAGTCGTAGGTAGCCTAGTTTGGCCGCTGTGCCAGTTGGAAGGTGAGCTAGGATAAGGCTGAAAATGCCTTACTAACCACTGTCTACTTTTTCAGGTGAAAATCTCGATGTCGTCGGATTCACTCCAAATGCATTTGATTCGATTAATAGACACTAGACAACATACCCACAGGTGTACAAGAGTCGTAGGTAGCCTAGTTTGGCCGCTGTGCCAGTTGGAAGGTGAGCTAGGATAAGGCTGAAAATGCCTTACTATACACTGTCTACTTTTTCAGGTGAAAATCTCGATGTCGTCGGATTCACTCCAAATGCATTTGATTCGATTAATAGACACTAGACAACATACCCACAGGTGTACAAGAGTCGTAGGTAGCCTAGTTTGGCCGCTGTGCCAGTTGGAAGGTGAGCTAGGATAAGGCTGAAAATGCCTTACTATACACTGTCTACTTTTTCAGGTGAAAATCTCGATGTCGTCGGATTCACTCCAAATGCATTTGATTCGATTAATAGACACTAGACAACATACCCACATTTGTACAAGAGTCGTAGGTAGCCTAGTTTGGCCGCTGTGCCAGTTGGAAGGTGAGCTAGGATAAGGCTGAAAATGCCTTATCTGTCTACTTTTTCAGGTGAAAATCTCGATGTCGTCGGATTCACTCCAAATGCATTTGATTCGATTAATAGACACTAGACAACATACCCACAGGTGTACAAGAGTCGTAGGTAGCCTAGTTTGGCCGCTGTGCCAGTTGGAAGGTGAGCTAGGATAAGGCTGAAAATGCCTTACTAACCACTGTCTACTTTTTCAGGTGAAAATCTCGATGTCGTCGGATTCACTCCAAATGCATTTGATTCGATTAATAGACACTAGACAACATACCCACATTTGTACAAGAGTCGTAGGTAGCCTAGTTTGGCCGCTGTGCCAGTTGGAAGGTGAGCTAGGATAAGGCTGAAAATGCCTTACTAACCACTGTCTACTTTTTCAGGTGAAAATCTCGATGTCGTCGGATTCACTCCAAATGCATTTGATTCGATTAATAGACACTAGACAACATACCCACATTTGTACAAGAGTCGTAGGTAGCCTAGTTTGGCCGCTGTGCCAGTTGGAAGGTGAGCTAGGATAAGGGTGAAAATGCCTTACTAACCACTGTCTACTTTTTCAGGTGAAAATCTCGATGTCGTCGGATTCACTCCAAATGCATTTGATTCGATTAATAGACACTAGACAACATACCCACATTTGTACAAGAGTCGTAGGTAGCCTAGTTTGGCCGCTGTGCCAGTTGGAAGGTGAGCTAGGATAAGGCTGAAAATGCCTTACTATACACTGTCTACTTTTTCAGGTGAAAATCTGGATGTCGTCGGATTCACTCCAAATGCATTTGATTCGATTAATAGACACTAGACAACATACCCACATTTGTACAAGAGTCGTAGGTAGCCTAGTTTGGCCGCTGTGCCAGTTGGAAGGTGAGCTAGGATAAGGCTGAAAATGCCTTACTATACACTGTCTACTTTTTCAGGTGAAAATCTCGATGTCGTCGGATTCACTCCAAATGCATTTGATTCGATTAATAGACACTAGACAACATACCCACAGGTGTACAAGAGTGGGTAATGCCTTACTATACACTGTCTACTTTTTCAGGTGAAAATCTCGATGTCGTCGGATTCACTCCAAATGCATTTGATTCGATTAATAGACACTAGACAACATACCCACAGGTGTACAAGAGTCGTAGGTAGCCTAGTTTGGCCGCTGTGCCAGTTGGAAGGTGAGCTAGGATAAGGCTGAAAATGCCTTACTAACCACTGTCTACTTTTTCAGGTGAAAATCTCGATGTCGTCGGATTCACTCCAAATGCATTTGATTCGATTAATAGACACTAGACAACATACCCACATTTGTACAAGAGTCGTAGGTAGCCTAGTTTGGCCGCTGTGCCAGTTGGAAGGTGAGCTAGGATAAGGCTGAAAATGCCTTACTATACACTGTCTACTTTTTCAGGTGAAAATCTCGATGTCGTCGGATTCACTCCAAATGCATTTGATTCGATTAATAGACACTAGACAACATACCCACAGGTGTACAAGAGTCGTAGGTAGCCTAGTTTGGCAGCTGTGCCAGTTGGAAGGTGAGCTAGGATAAGGCTGAAAATGCCTTACTATACACTGTCTACTTTTTCAGGTGAAAATCTCGATGTCGTCGGATTCACTCCAAATGCATTTGATTCGATTAATAGACACTAGACAACATACCCACAGGTGTACAAGAGTCGTAGGTAGCCTAGTTTGGCAGCTGTGCCAGTTGGAAGGTGAGCTAGGATAAGGCTGAAAATGCCTTACTATACACTGTCTACTTTTTCAGGTGAAAATCTCGATGTCGTCGGATTCACTCCAAATGCATTTGATTCGATTAATAGACACTAGACAACATACCCACAGGTGTACAAGAGTCGTAGGTAGCCTAGTTTGGCCGCTGTGCCAGTTGGAAGGTGAGCTAGGATAAGGCTGAAAATGCCTTACTATACACTGTCTACTTTTTTCAGGTGAAAATCTCGATGTCGTCGGATTCACTCCAAATGCATTTGATTCGATTAATAGACACTAGACAACATACCCACAGGTGTACAAGAGTCGTAGGTAGCCTAGTTTGGCCGCTGTGCCAGTTGGAAGGTGAGCTAGGATAAGGCTGAAAATGCCTTACTATACACTGTCTACTTTTTCAGGTGAAAATCTCGATGTCGTCGGATTCACTCCAAATGCATTTGATTCGATTAATAGACACTAGACAACATACCCACAGGTGTACAAGAGTCGTAGGTAGCCTAGTTTGGCCGCTGTGCCAGTTGGAAGGTGAGCTAGGATAAGGCTGAAAATGCCTTACTAACCACTGTCTACTTTTTCAGGTGAAAATCTCGATGTCGTCGGATTCACTCCAAATGCATTTGATTCGATTAATAGACACTAGACAACATACCCACATTTGTACAAGAGTCGTGAGTAGCCTAGTTTGGCCGCTGTGCCAGTTGGAAGGTGAGCTAGGATAAGGCTGAAAATGCCTTACTAACCACTGTCTACTTTTTCAGGTGAAAATCTCGATGTCTTCGGATTCACTCCAAATGCATTTGATTCGATTAATAGACACTAGACAACATACCCACAGGTGTACAAGAGTCGTAGGTAGCCTAGTTTGGCCGCTGTGCCAGTTGGAAGGTGAGCTAGGATAAGGCTGAAAATGCCTTACTATACACTGTCTACTTTTTCAGGTGAAAATCTCGATGTCGTCGGATTCACTCCAAATGCATTTGATTCGATTAATAGACACTAGACAACATACCCACATTTGTACAAGAGTCGTAGGTAGCCTAGTTTGGCCGCTGTGCCAGTTGGAAGGTGAGCTAGGATAAGGCTGAAAATGCCTTACTATACACTGTCTACTTTTTCAGGTGAAAATCTCGATGTCGTCGGATTCACTCCAAATGCATTTGATTCGATTAATAGACACTAGACAACATACCCACATTTGTACAAGAGTCGTAGGTAGCCTAGTTTGGCCGCTGTGCCAGTTGGAAGGTGAGCTAGGATAAGGCTGAAAATGCCTTACTAACCACTGTCTACTTTTTCAGGTGAAAATCTCGATGTCGTCGGATTCACTCCAAATGCATTTGATTCGATTAATAGACACTAGACAACATACCCACAGGTGTACAAGAGTCGTAGGTAGCCTAGTTTGGCCGCTGTGCCAGTTGGAAGGTGAGCTAGGATAAGGCTGAAAATGCCTTACTATACACTGTCTACTTTTTCAGGTGAAAATCTCGATGTCTTCGGATTCACTCCAAATGCATTTGATTCGATTAATAGACACTAGACAACATACCCACAGGTGTACAAGAGTCGTAGGTAGCCTAGTTTGGCCGCTGTGCCAGTTGGAAGGTGAGCTAGGATAAGGCTGAAAATGCCTTACTATACACTGTCTACTTTTTCAGGTGAAAATCTCGATGTCGTCGGATTCACTCCAAATGCATTTGATTCGATTAATAGACACTAGACAACATACCCACATTTGTACAAGAGTCGTAGGTAGCCTAGTTTGGCCGCTGTGCCAGTTGGAAGGTGAGCTAGGATAAGGCTGAAAATGCCTTACTATACACTGTCTACTTTTTCAGGTGAAAATCTCGATGTCGTCGGATTCACTCCAAATGCATTTGATTCGATTAATAGACACTAGACAACATACCCACAGGTGTACAAGAGTCGTAGGTAGCCTAGTTTGGCCGCTGTGCCAGTTGGAAGGTGAGCTTGGATAAGGCTGAAAATGCCTTACTATACACTGTCTACTTTTTCAGGTGAAAATCTCGATGTCGTCGGATTCACTCCAAATGCATTTGATTCGATTAATAGACACTAGACAACATACCCACAGGTGTACAAGAGTCGTAGGTAGCCTAGTTTGGCCGCTGTGCCAGTTGGAAGGTGAGCTAGGATAAGGCTGAAAATGCCTTACTATACACTGTCTACTTTTTCAGGTGAAAATCTCGATGTCGTCGGATTCACTCCAAATGCATTTGATTCGATTAATAGACACTGGACAACATACCCACAGGTGTACAAGAGTCGTAGGTAGCCTAGTTTGGCCGCTGTGCCAGTTGGAAGGTGAGCTAGAATAAGGCTGAAAATGCCTTACTATACACTGTCTACTTTTTCAGGTGAAAATCTCGATGTCGTCGGATTCACTCCAAATGCATTTGATTCGATTAATAGACACTGGACAACATACCCACAGGTGTACAAGAGTCGTAGGTAGCCTAGTTTGGCCGCTGTGCCAGTTGGAAGGTGAGCTAGGATAAGGCTGAAAATGCCTTACTATACACTGTCTACTTTTTCAGGTGAAAATCTCGATGTCGTCGGATTCACTCCAAATGCATTTGATTCGATTAATAGACACTAGACAACATACCCACAGGTGTACAAGAGTCGTAGGTAGCCTAGTTTGGCCGCTGTGCCAGTTGGAAGGTGAGCTAGGATAAGGCTGAAAATGCCTTACTATACACTGTCTACTTTTTCAGGTGAAAATCTCGATGTCGTCGGATTCACTCCAAATGCATTTGATTCGATTAATAGACACTAGACAACATACCCACAGGTGTACAAGAGTCGTAGGTAGCCTAGTTTGGCCGCTGTGCCAGTTGGAAGGTGAGCTAGGATAAGGCTGAAAATGCCTTACTATACACTGTCTACTTTTTCAGGTGAAAATCTCGATGTCGTCGGATTCACTCCAAATGCATTTGATTCGATTAATAGACACTAGACAACATACCCACATTTGTACAAGAGTCGTAGGTAGCCTAGTTTGGCCGCTGTGCCAGTTGGAAGGTGAGCTAGGATAAGGCTGAAAATGCCTTACTATACACTGTCTACTTTTTCAGGTGAAAATCTCGATGTCGTCGGATTCACTCCAAATGCATTTGATTCGATTAATAGACACTGGACAACATACCCACAGGTGTACAAGAGTCGTAGGTAGCCTAGTTTGGCCGCTGTGCCAGTTGGAAGGTGAGCTAGGATAAGGCTGAAAATGCCTTACTATACACTGTCTACTTTTTCAGGTGAAAATCTCGATGTCGTCGGATTCACTCCAAATGCATTTGATTCGATTAATAGACACTAGACAACATACCCACAGGTGTACAAGAGTCGTAGGTAGCCTAGTTTGGCCGCTGTGCCAGTTGGAAGGTGAGCTAGGATAAGGCTGAAAATGCCTTACTATACACTGTCTACTTTTTCAGGTGAAAATCTCGATGTCGTCGGATTCACTCCAAATGCATTTGATTCGATTAATAGACACTAGACAACATACCCACAGGTGTGCAAGAGTCGTAGGTAGCCTAGTTTGGCCGCTGTGCCAGTTGGAAGGTGAGCTAGGATAAGGCTGAAAATGCCTTACTATACACTGTCTACTTTTTCAGGTGAAAATCTCGATGTCGTCGGATTCACTCCAAATGCATTTGATTCGATTAATAGACACTAGACAACATACCCACAGGTGTACAAGAGTCGTAGGTAGCCTAGTTTGGCCGCTGTGCCAGTTGGAAGGTGAGCTAGGATAAGGCTGAAAATGCCTTACTATACACTGTCTACTTTTTCAGGTGAAAATCTCGATGTCGTCGGATTCACTCCAAATGCATTTGATTCGATTAATAGACACTAGACAACATACCCACAGGTGTACAAGAGTCGTAGGTAGCCTAGTTTGGCCGCTGTGCCAGTTGGAAGGTGAGCTAGGATAAGGCTGAAAATGCCTTACTAACCACTGTCTACTTTTTCAGGTGAAAATCTCGATGTCGTCGGATTCACTCCAAATGCATTTGATTCGATTAATAGACACTAGACAACATACCCACAGGTGTACAAGAGTCGTAGGTAGCCTAGTTTGGCCGCTGTGCCAGTTGGAAGGTGAGCTAGGATAAGGCTGAAAATGCCTTACTATACACTGTCTACTTTTTCAGGTGAAAATCTCGATGTCGTCGGATTCACTCCAAATGCATTTGATTCGATTAATAGACACTAGACAACATACCCACAGGTGTACAAGAGTCGTAGGTAGCCTAGTTTGGCCGCTGTGCCAGTTGGAAGGTGAGCTAGGATAAGGCTGAAAATGCCTTACTATACACTGTCTACTTTTTCAGGTGAAAATCTCGATGTCGTCGGATTCACTCCAAATGCATTTGATTCGATTAATAGACACTAGACAACATACCCACAGGTGTACAAGAGTCGTAGGTAGCCTAGTTTGGCCGCTGTGCCAGTTGGAAGGTGAGCTAGGATAAGGCTGAAAATGCCTTACTATACACTGTCTACTTTTTCAGGTGAAAATCTCGATGTCGTCGGATTCACTCCAAATGCATTTGATTCGATTAATAGACACTAGACAACATACCCACAGGTGTACAAGAGTCGTAGGTAGCCTAGTTTGGCCGCTGTGCCAGTTGGAAGGTGAGCTAGGATAAGGCTGAAAATGCCTTACTATACACTGTCTACTTTTTCAGGTGAAAATCTCGATGTCGTCGGATTCACTCCAAATGCATTTGATTCGATTAATAGACACTAGACAACATACCCACAGGTGTACAAGAGTCGTAGGTAGCCTAGTTTGGCCGCTGTGCCAGTTGGAAGGTGAGCTAGGATAAGGCTGAAAATGCCTTACTAACCACTGTCTACTTTTTCAGGTGAAAATCTCGATGTCGTCGGATTCACTCCAAATGCATTTGATTCGATTAATAGACACTAGACAACATACCCACAGGTGTACAAGAGTCGTAGGTAGCCTAGTTTGGCCGCTGTGCCAGTTGGAAGGTGAGCTAGGATAAGGCTGAAAATGCCTTACTATACACTGTCTACTTTTTCAGGTGAAAATCTCGATGTCGTCGGATTCACTCCAAATGCATTTGATTCGATTAATAGACACTAGACAACATACCCACAGGTGTACAAGAGTCGTAGGTAGCCTAGTTTGGCCGCTGTGCCAGTTGGAAGGTGAGCTAGGATAAGGCTGAAAATGCCTTACTATACACTGTCTACTTTTTCAGGTGAAAATCTCGATGTCGTCGGATTCACTCCAAATGCATTTGATTCGATTAATAGACACTAGACAACATACCCACATTTGTACAAGAGTCGTAGGTAGCCTAGTTTGGCCGCTGTGCCAGTTGGAAGGTGAGCTAGGATAAGGCTGAAAATGCCTTACTATACACTGTCTACTTTTTCAGGTGAAAATCTCGATGTCGTCGGATTCACTCCAAATGCATTTGATTCGATTAATAGACACTAGACAACATACCCACAGGTGTACAAGAGTCGTAGGTAGCCTAGTTTGGCCGCTGTGCCAGTTGGAAGGTGAGCTAGGATAAGGCTGAAAATGCCTTACTATACACTGTCTACTTTTTCAGGTGAAAATCTCGATGTCGTCGGATTCACTCCAAATGCATTTGATTCGATTAATAGACACTAGACAACATACCCACAGGTGTACAAGAGTCGTAGGTAGCCTAGTTTGGCCGCTGTGCCAGTTGGAAGGTGAGCTAGGATAAGGCTGAAAATGCCTTACTATACACTGTCTACTTTTTCAGGTGAAAATCTCGATGTCGTCGGATTCACTCCAAATGCATTTGATTCGATTAATAGACACTAGACAACATACCCACATTTGTACAAGAGTCGTAGGTAGCCTAGTTTGGCCGCTGTGCCAGTTGGAAGGTGAGCTAGGATAAGGCTGAAAATGCCTTACTATACACTGTCTACTTTTTCAGGTGAAAATCTCGATGTCGTCGGATTCACTCCAAATGCATTTGATTCGATTAATAGACACTAGACAACATACCCACAGGTGTACAAGAGTCGTAGGTAGCCTAGTTTGGCCGCTGTGCCAGTTGGAAGGTGAGCTAGGATAAGGCTGAAAATGCCTTACTATACACTGTCTACTTTTTCAGGTGAAAATCTCGATGTCGTCGGATTCACTCCAAATGCATTTGATTCGATTAATAGACACTAGACAACATACCCACATTTGTACAAGAGTCGTAGGTAGCCTAGTTTGGCCGCTGTGCCAGTTGGAAGGTGAGCTACGATAAGGCTGAAAATGCCTTACTATTTTTCAGGTGAAAATCTCGATGTCGTCGGATTCACTCCAAATGCATTTGATTCGATTAATAGACACTAGACAACATACCCACATTTGTACAAGAGTCGTAGGTAGCCTAGTTTGGCCGCTGTGCCAGTTGGAAGGTGAGCTAGGATAAGGCTGAAAATGCCTTACTGTCTACTTTTTCAGGTGAAAATCTCGATGTCGTCGGGTTCCCTCCAAATGCATTTGATTCGATTAATAGACACTAGACAACATACCCACATTTGTACAAGAGTCGTAGGTAGCCTAGTTTGGCCGCTGTGCCAGTTGGAAGGTGAGCTAGGATAAGGCTGAAAATGCCTTACTGTCTACTTTTTCAGGTGAAAATCTCGATGTCGTCGGGTTCCCTCCAAATGCATTTGATTCGATTAATAGACACTAGACAACATACCCACATTTGTACAAGAGTCGTAGGTAGCCTAGTTTGGCCGCTGTGCCAGTTGGAAGGTGAGCTAGGATAAGGCTGAAAATGCCTTACTGTCTACTTTTTCAGGTGAAAATCTCGATGTCGTCGGATTCACTCCAAATGCATTTGATTCGATATATAGACACTAGACAACATACCCACAGGTGTACAAGAGTCCTAGATAGCCTAGTTTGGCCGCTGTGCCAGTTGGAAGGTGAGCTAGGATAAGGCTGAAAATGCCTGTCAACTTTTTCAGGTGAAAATCTCGATGTCGTCGGATTCACTCCAAATGCATTTGATTCGATTAATAGACACTAGACAACATACCCACAGGTGTACAAGAGTCGTAGGTAGCCTAGTTTGGCCGCTGTGCCAGTTGGAAGGTGAGCTAGGATAAGGCTGAAAATGCCTTACACTGTCTACTTTTTCAGGTGAAAATTTCGATGTCGTCGGATTCACTCCAAATGCATTTGATTCGATTAATAGACACTAGACAACATACCCACAGGTGTACAAGAGTCGTAGGTAGCCTAGTTTGGCCGCTGTGCCAGTTGGAAGGTGAGCTAGGATAAGGCTGAAAATGCCTTACACTGTCTACTTTTTCAGGTGAAAATCTCGATGTCGTCGGATTCACTCCAAATGCATTTGATTCGATTAATAGACACTAGACAACATACCCACAGGTGTACAAGAGTCGTAGGTAGCCTAGTTTGGCCGCTGTGCCAGTTGGAAGGTGAGCTAGGATAAGGCTGAAAATGCCTTACTATACACTGTCTACTTTTTCAGGTGAAAATCTCGATGTCGTCGGATTCACTCCAAATGCATTTGATTCGATTAATAGACACTAGACAACATACCCACAGGTGTACAAGAGTCGTAGGTAGCCTAGTTTGGCCGCTGTGCCAGTTGGAAGGTGAGCTAGGATAAGGCTGAAAATGCCTTACTATACACTGTCTACTTTTTCAGGTGAAAATCTCGATGTCGTCGGATTCACTCCAAATGCATTTGATTCGATTAATAGACACTAGACAACATACCCACAGGTGTACAAGAGTCGTAGGTAGCCTAGTTTGGCCGCTGTGCCAGTTGGAAGGTGAGCTAGGATAAGGCTGAAAATGCCTTACTATACACTGTCTACTTTTTCAGGTGAAAATCTCGATGTCGTCGGATTCACTCCAAATGCATTTGATTCGATTAATAGACACTAGACAACATACCCACAGGTGTACAAGAGTCGTAGGTAGCCTAGTTTGGCCGCTGTGCCAGTTGGAAGGTGAGCTAGGATAAGGCTGAAAATGCCTTACTATACACTGTCTACTTTTTCAGGTGAAAATCTCGATGTCGTCGGATTCACTCCAAATGCATTTGATTCGATTAATAGACACTAGACAACATACCCACAGGTGTACAAGAGTCGTATTAGCCTAGTTTGGCCGCTGTGCCAGTTGGAAGGTGAGCTAGGATAAGGCTGAAAATGCCTTACTATACACTGTCTACTTTTTCAGGTGAAAATCTCGATGTCGTCGGATTCACTCCAAATGCATTTGATTCGATTAATAGACACTAGACAACATACCCACAGGTGTACAAGAGTCGTAGGTAGCCTAGTTTGGCCGCTGTGCCAGTTGGAAGGTGAGCTAGGATAAGGCTGAAAATGCCTTACTATACACTGTCTACTTTTTCAGGTGAAAATCTCGATGTCTTCGGATTCACTCCAAATGCATTTGATTCGATTAATAGACACTAGACAACATACCCACAGGTGTACAAGAGTCGTAGGTAGCCTAGTTTGGCCGCTGTGCCAGTTGGAAGGTGAGCTAGGATAAGGCTGAAAATGCCTTACTATACACTGTCTACTTTTTCAGGTGAAAATCTCGATGTCGTCGGATACACTCCAAATGCATTTGAGTCGATTAATAGACACTAGACAACATACCCACAGGTGTACAAGAGTCGTAGGTAGCCTAGTTTGGCCGCTGTGCCAGTTGGAAGGTGAGCTAGGATAAGGCAGAAAATGCCTTACTAACCACTGTCTACTTTTTCAGGTGAAAATCTCGATGTCGTCGGATTCACTCCAAATGTCTAGTGTCTATTAATCGAATCAAATGCATTTGGAGTGAATCCGACGACATCGAGATTTTCACCTGAAAAAGTAGACAGTGTAGGCCAGTAAGGCATTTTCAGCCTTATCCTAGCTCACCTTCCAACTGGCACAGCGGCCAAACTAGGCTACCTACGACTCTTGTACACCTGTGGGTATGTTGTCTAGTGTCTGTTAATCGAATCAAATGCATTTGGAGTGAATCCGACGACATCGAGATTTTCACCTGAAAAAGTAGACAGTGTATAGTAAGGCATTTTCAGCCTTATCCTAGCTCACCTTCCAACTGGCACAGCGGCCAAACTAGGCTACCTAAGACTCTTGTACACCTGTGGGTATGCTGTCTAGTGTCTATTAATCGAATCAAATGCATTTGGAGTGAATCCGACGACATCGAGATTTTCACCTGAAAAAGTAGACAGTGTAGGCCAGTAAGGCATTTTCAGCCTTATCCTAGCTCACCTTCCAACTGGCACAGCGGCCAAACTAGGCTACCTAAGACTCTTGTACACCTGTGGGTATGCTGTCTAGTGTCTATTAATCGAATCAAATGCATTTGGAGTGAATCCGACGACATCGAGATTTTCACCTGAAAAAGTAGACAGTGTAGGCCAGTAAGGCATTTTCAGCCTTATCCTAGCTCACCTTCCAACTGGCACAGCGGCCAAACTAGGCTACCTACGACTCTTGTACACCTGTGGGTATGTTGTCTAGTGTCTATTAATCGAATCAAATGCATTTGGAGTGAATCCGACGACATCGAGATTTTCACCTGAAAAAGTAGACAGTGTATAGTAAGGCATTTTCAGCCTTATCCTAGCTCACCTTCCAACTGGCACAGCGGCCAAACTAGGCTACCTACGACTCTTGTACAAATGTGGGTATGTTGTCTAGTGTCTATTAATCGAATCAAATGCATTTGGAGTGAATCCGACGACATCGAGATTTTCACCTGAAAAAGTAGACAGTGTATAGTAAGGCATTTTCAGCCTTATCCTAGCTCACCTTCCAACTGGCACAGCGGCCAAACTAGGCTACCTACGACTCTTGTACAAATGTGGGTATGTTGTCTAGTGTCTATTAATCGAATCAAATGCATTTGGAGTGAATCCGACGACATCGAGATTTTCACCTGAAAAAGTAGACAGTGTATAGTAAGGCATTTTCAGCCTTATCCTAGCTCACCTTCCAACTGGCACAGCGGCCAAACTAGGCTACCTACGACTCTTGTACAAATGTGGGTATGTTGTCTAGTGTCTATTAATCGAATCAAATGCATTTGGAGTGAATCCGACGACATCGAGATTTTCACCTGAAAAAGTAGACAGTGTATAGCAAGGCATTTTCAGCCTTATCCTAGCTCACCTTTCAACTGGCACAGCGGCCAAACTAGGCTACCTACGACTCTTGTACACCTGTGGGTATGTTGTCTAGTGTCTATTAATCGAATCAAATGCATTTGGAGTGAATCCGACGACATCGAGATTTTCACCTGAAAAAGTAGACAGTGTATAGTAAGGCATTTTCAGCCTTATCCTAGCTCACCTTCCAACTGGCACAGCGGCCAAACTAGGCTACCTACGACTCTTGTACACCTGTGGGTATGTTGTCTAGTGTCTATTAATCGAATCAAATGCATTTGGAGTGAATCCGACGACATCGAGATTTTCACCTGAAAAAGTAGACAGTGTATAGTAAGGCATTTTGAGCCTTATCCTAGCTCACCTTCCAACTGGCACAGCGGCCAAACTAGGCCACCTACGACTCTTGTACACCTGTGGGTATGTTGTCTAGTGTCTATTAATCGAATCAAATGCATTTGGAGTGAATCCGAAGACATCGAGATTTTCACCTGAAAAAGTAGACAGTGTATAGTAAGGCATTTTCAGCCTTATCCTAGCTCACCTTCCAACTGGCACAGCGGCCAAACTAGGCTATCTACGACTCTTGTACGCCTGTGGGTATGTTGTCTAGTGTCTATTAATCGAATCAAATGCATTTGGAGTGAATCCGAAGACATCGAGATTTTCACCTGAAAAAGTAGACAGTGTATAGTAAGGCATTTTCAGCCTTATCCTAGCTCACCTTCCAACTGGCACAGCGGCCAAACTAGGCTACCTACGACTCTTGTACACCTGTGGGTATGTTGTCTAGTGTCTATTAATCGAATCAAATGCATTTGGAGTGAATCCGACGACATCGAGATTTTCACCTGAAAAAGTAGACAGTAGACAGTATAGTAAGGCATTTTCAGCCTTATCCTAGCTCACCTTCCAACTGGCACAGCGGCCAAACTAGGCTACCTACGACTCTTGTACACCTGTGGGTATGTTGTCTAGTGTCTATTAATCGAATCAAATGCATTTGGAGTGAATCCGACGACATCGAGATTTTCACCTGAAAAAGTAGACAGTAGACAGTATAGTAAGGCATTTTCAGCCTTATCCTAGCTAACCTTCCAACTGGCACAGCGGCCAAACTAGGCTACCTACGACTCTTATACACCTGTGGGTATGTTGTCTAGTGTCTATTAATCGAATCAAATGCATTTGGAGTGAATCCGACGACATCGAGATTTTCACCTGAAAAAGTAGACAGTGTAGTAAGGCATTTTCAGCCTTATCCTAGCTCACCTTCCAACTGGCACAGCGGCCAAACTAGGCTACCTACGACTCTTGTACACCTGTGGGTATGTTGTCTAGTGTCTATTAATCGAATCGAATGCATTTGGAGTGAATCCGACGACATCGAGATTTTCACCTGAAAAAGTAGACAGTAGACAGTATAGTAAGGCATTTTCAGCCTTATCCTAGCTAACCTTCCAACTGGCACAGCGGCCAAACTAGGCTACCTACGACTCTTATACACCTGTGGGTATGTTGTCTAGTGTCTATTAATCGAATCAAATGCATTTGGAGTGAATCCGACGACATCGAGATTTTCACCTGAAAAAGTAGACAGTGTATAGTAAGTCATTTTCAGCCTTATCCTAGCTCACCTTCCAACTGGCACAGCGGCCAAACTAGGCTACCTACGACTCTTGTACACCTGTGGGTATGTTGTCTAGTGTCTATTAATCGAATCAAATGCATTTGGAGTGAATCCGACGACATCGAGATTTTCACCTGAAAAAGTAGACAGTGTATAGTAAGGCATTTTCAGCCTTATCCTAGCTCACCTTCCAACTGGCACAGCGGCCAAACTAGGCTACCTACGACTCTTGTACACCTGTGGGTATGTTGTCTAGTGTCTATTAATCGAATCAAATGCATTTGGAGTGAATCCGACGACATCGAGATTTTCACCTGAAAAAGTAGACAGTGTATAGTAAGGCATTTTCAGCCTTATCCTAGCTCACCTTCCAACTGGCACAGCGGCCAAACTAGGCTACCTACGACTCTTGTACACCTGTGGGTATGTTGTCTAGTGTCTATTAATCGAATCAAATGCATTTGGAGTGAATCCGAAGACATCGAGATTTTCACCTGAAAAAGTAGACAGTGTATAGTAAGGCATTTTCAGCCTTATCCTAGCTCACCTTCCAACTGGCACAGCGGCCAAACTAGGCTACCTACGACTCTTGTACACCTGTGGGTATGTTGTCTAGTGTCTATTAATCGAATCGAATGCATTTGGAGTGAATCCGACGACATCGAGATTTTCACCTGAAAAAGTAGACAGTAGACAGTATAGTAAGGCATTTTCAGCCTTATCCTAGCTAACCTTCCAACTGGCACAGCGGCCAAACTAGGCTACCTACGACTCTTATACACCTGTGGGTATGTTGTCTAGTGTCTATTAATCGAATCAAATGCATTTGGAGTGAATCCGACGACATCGAGATTTTCACCTGAAAAAGTAGACAGTGTAGTAAGGCATTTTCAGCCTTATCCTAGCTCACCTTCCAACTGGCACAGCGGCCAAACTAGGCTACCTACGACTCTTGTACACCTGTGGGTATGTTGTCTAGTGTCTATTAATCGAATCAAATGCATTTGGAGTGAATCCGACGACATCGAGATTTTCACCTGAAAAAGTAGACAGTGTATAGTAAGGCATTTTCAGCCTTATCCTAGCTCACCTTCCAACTGGCACAGCGGCCAAACTAGGCTACCTACGACTCTTGTACACCTGTGGGTATGTTGTCTAGTGTCTATTAATCGAATCAAATGCATTTGGAGTGAATCCGACGACATCGAGATTTTCACCTGAAAAAGTAGACAGCGTATAGTAAGGCATTTTCAGCCTTATCCTAGCTCGCCTTCCAACTGGCACAGCGGCCAAACTAGGCTACCTACGACTCTTGTACACCTGTGGGTATGTTGTCTAGTGTCTATTAATCGAATCAAATGCATTTGGAGTGAATCCGAAGACATCGAGATTTTCACCTGAAAAAGTAGACAGTGTATAGTAAGGCATTTTCAGCCTTATCCTAGCTCACCTTCCAACTGGCACAGCGGCCAAACTAGGCTACCTACGACTCTTGTACACCTGTGGGTATGTTGTCTAGTGTCTATTAATCGAATCAAATGCATTTGGAGTGAATCCGACGACATCGAGATTTTCACCTGAAAAAGTAGACAGTGTATAGTAAGTCATTTTCAGCCTTATCCTAGCTCACCTTCCAACTGGCACAGCGGCCAAACTAGGCTACCTACGACTCTTGTACACCTGTGGGTATGTTGTCTAGTGTCTATTAATCGAATCAAATGCATTTGGAGTGAATCCGACGACATCGAGATTTTCACCTGAAAAAGTAGACAGTGTATAGTAAGGCATTTTCAGCCTTATCCTAGCTCACCTTCCAACTGGCACAGCGGCCAAACTAGGCTACCTACGACTCTTGTACACCTGTGGGTATGTTGTCTAGTGTCTATTAATCGAATCAAATGCATTTGGAGTGAATCCGACGACATCGAGATTTTCACCTGAAAAAGTAGACAGTGTATAGTAAGGCATTTTCAGCCTTATCCTAGCTCACCTTCCAACTGGCACAGCGGCCAAACTAGGCTACCTACGACTCTTGTACACCTGTGGGTATGTTGTCTAGTGTCTATTAATCGAATCAAATGCATTTGGAGTGAATCCGAAGACATCGAGATTTTCACCTGAAAAAGTAGAGAGTGTATAGTAAAGCATTTTCAGCCTTATCCTAGCTCACCTTACAACTGGCACAGCGGCCAAACTAGGCTACCTACGACTCTTGTACACCTGTGGGTATGTTGTCTAGTGTCTATTAATCGAATCAAATGCATTTGGAGTGAATCCGACGACATCGAGATTTTCACCTGAAAAAGTAGACAGTAGACAGTATAGTAAGGCATTTTCAGCCTTATCCTAGCTCACCTTCCAACTGGCACAGCGGCCAAACTAGGCTACCTACGACTCTTGTACACCTGTGGGTATGTTGTCTAGTGTCTATTAATCGAATCAAATGCATTTGGAGTGAATCCGACGACATCGAGATTTTCACCTGAAAAAGTAGACAGTGTATAGTAAGGCATTTTCAGCCTTATCCTAGCTCACCTTCCAACTGGCACAGCGGCCAAACTAGGCTACCTACGACTCTTGTACACCTGTGGGTATGTTGTCTAGTGTCTATTAATCGAATCAAATGCATTTGGAGTGAATCCGACGACATCGAGATTTTCACCTGAAAAAGTAGACAGTGTATAGTAAGGCATTTTCAGCCTTATCCTAGCTCACCTTCCAACTGGCACAGCGGCCAAACTAGGCTACCTACGACTCTTGTACACCTGTGGGTATGTTGTCTAGTGTCTATTAATCGAATCAAATGCATTTGGAGTGAATCCGACGACATCGAGATTTTCACCTGAAAAAGTAGACAGTGTATAGTAAGGCATTTTCAGCCTTATCCTAGCTCACCTTCCAACTGGCACAGCGGCCAAACTAGGCTACCTACGACTCTTGTACACCTGTGGGTATGTTGTCTAGTGTCTATTAATCGAATTAAATGTATTTGGAGTGAATCCGACGACATCGAGATTTTCACCTGAAAAAGTAGACAGTGTATAGTAAGGCATTTTCAGCCTTATCCTAGCTCACCTTCCAACTGGCACAGCGGCCAAACTAGGCTACCTACGACTCTTGTACAAATCTGGGTATGTTGTCTAGTGTCTATTAATCGAATCAAATGCATTTGGAGTGAATCCGACGACATCGAGATTTTCACCTGAAAAAGTAGACAGTGTATAGTAAGGCATTTTCAGCCTTATCCTAGCTCACCTTCCAACTGGCACAGCGGCCAAACTAGGCTACCTACGACTCTTGTACAAATGTGGGTATGTTGTCTAGTGTCTATTAATCGAATCAAATGCATTTGGAGTGAATCCGACGACATCGAGATTTTCACCTGAAAAAGTAGACAGTGTATAGTAAGGCATTTTCAGCCTTATCCTAGCTCACCTTCCAACTGGCACAGCGGCCAAACTAGGCTACCTACGACTCTTGTACAAATCTGGGTATGTTGTCTAGTGTCTATTAATCGAATCAAATGCATTTGGAGTGAATCCGACGACATCGAGATTTTCACCTGAAAAAGTAGACAGTGTATAGTAAGGCATTTTCAGCCTTATCCTAGCTCACCTTCCAACTGGCACAGCGGCCAAACTAGGCTACCTACGACTCTTGTACACCTGTGGGTATGTTGTCTAGTGTCTATTAATCGAATCAAATGCATTTGGAGTGAATCCGACGACATCGAGATTTTCACCTGAAAAAGTAGACAGTGTATAGTAAGGCATTTTCAGCCTTATCCTAGCTCACCTTCCAACTGGCACAGCGGCCAAACTAGGCTACCTACGACTCTTGTACAAATGTGGGTATGTTGTCTAGTGTCTATTAATCGAATCAAATGCATTTGGAGTGAATCCGACGACATCGAGATTTTCACCTGAAAAAGTAGACAGTGTATAGTAAGGCATTTTCAGCCTTATCCTAGCTCACCTTCCAACTGGCACAGCGGCCAAACTAGGCTACCTACGACTCTTGTACAAATGTGGGTATGTTGTCTAGTGTCTATTAATCGAATCAAATGCATTTGGAGTGAATCCGACGACATCGAGATTTTCACCTGAAAAAGTAGACAGTGTATAGTAAGGCATTTTCAGCCTTATCCTAGCTCACCTTCCAACTGGCACAGCGGCCAAACTAGGCTACCTACGACTCTTGTACACCTGTGGGTATGTTGTCTAGTGTCTATTAATCGAATCAAATGCATTTGGAGTGAATCCGACGACATCGAGATTTTCACCTGAAAAAGTAGACAGTGTATAGTAAGGCATTTTCAGCCTTATCCTAGCTCACCTTCCAACTGGCACAGCGGCCAAACTAGCTCACCTTCCAACTGGCACAGCGGCCAAACTAGGCTACCTACGACTCTTGTACACCTGTGGGTATATTGTCTAGTGTCTATTAATCGAATCAAATGCATTTGGAGTGAATCCGACGCCATCGAGATTTTCACCTGAAAAAGTAGACAGTGTATAGTAAGGCATTTTCAGCCTTATCCTAGCTCACCTTCCAACTGGCACAGCGGCCAAACTAGCTCACCTTCCAACTGGCACAGCGGCCAAACTAGGCTACCTACGACTCTTGTACACCTGTGGGTATGTTGTCTAGTGTCTATTAATCGAATCAAATGCATTTGGAGTGAATCCGACGACATCGAGATTTTCACCTGAAAAAGTAGACAGTGTATAGTAAGGCATTTTCAGCCTTATCCTAGCTCACCTTCCAACTGGCACAGCGGCCAAACTAGGCTACCTACGACTCTTGTACACCTGTGGGTATGTTGTCTAGTGTCTATTAATCGAATTAAATGTATTTGGAGTGAATCCGACGACATCGAGATTTTCACCTGAAAAAGTAGACAGTGTATAGTAAGGCATTTTCAGCCTTATCCTAGCTCACCTTCCAACTGGCACAGCGGCCAAACTAGGCTACCTACGACTCTTGTACAAATCTGGGTATGTTGTCTAGTGTCTATTAATCGAATCAAATGCATTTGGAGTGAATCCGACGACATCGAGATTTTCACCTGAAAAAGTAGACAGTGTATAGTAAGGCATTTTCAGCCTTATCCTAGCTCACCTTCCAACTGGCACAGCGGCCAAACTAGGCTACCTACGACTCTTGTACACCTGTGGGTATGTTGTCTAGTGTCTATTAATCGAATCAAATGCATTTGGAGTGAATCCGACGACATCGAGATTTTCACCTGAAAAAGTAGACAGTGTATAGTAAGGCATTTTCAGCCTTATCCTAGCTCACCTTCCAACTGGCACAGCGGCCAAACTAGGCTACCTACGACTCTTGTACACCTGTGGGTATGTTGTCTAGTGTCTATTAATCGAATCAAATGCATTTGGAGTGAATCCGACGACATCGAGATTTTCACCTGAAAAAGTAGACAGTGTATAGTAAGGCATTTTCAGCCTTATCCTAGCTCACCTTCCAACTGGCACAGCGGCCAAACTAGGCTACCTACGACTCTTGTACAAATGTGGGTATGTTGTCTAGTGTCTATTAATCGAATCAAATGCATTTGGAGTGAATCCGACGACATCGAGATTTTCACCTGAAAAAGTAGACAGTGTATAGTAAGGCATTTTCAGCCTTATCCTAGCTCACCTTCCAACTGGCACAGCGGCCAAACTAGGCTACCTACGACTCTTGTACAAATGTGGGTATGTTGTCTAGTGTCTATTAATCGAATCAAATGCATTTGGAGTGAATCCGACGACATCGAGATTTTCACCTGAAAAAGTAGACAGTGTATAGTAAGGCATTTTCAGCCTTATCCTAGCTCACCTTCCAACTGGCACAGCGGCCAAACTAGGCTACCTACGACTCTTGTACACCTGTGGGTATGTTGTCTAGTGTCTATTAATCGAATCAAATGCATTTGGAGTGAATCCGACGACATCGAGATTTTCACCTGAAAAAGTAGACAGTGTATAGTAAGGCATTTTCAGCCTTATCCTAGCTCACCTTCCAACTGGCACAGCGGCCAAACTAGGCTACCTACGACTCTTGTACAAATGTGGGTATGTTGTCTAGTGTCTATTAATCGAATCAAATGCATTTGGAGTGAATCCGACGACATCGAGATTTTCACCTGAAAAAGTAGACAGTGTATAGTAAGGCATTTTCAGCCTTATCCTAGCTCACCTTCCAACTGGCACAGCGGCCAAACTAGGCTACCTACGACTCTTGTACAAATGTGGGTATGTTGTCTAGTGTCTATTAATCGAATCAAATGCATTTGGAGTGAATCCGACGACATCGAGATTTTCACCTGAAAAAGTAGACAGTGTATAGTAAGGCATTTTCAGCCTTATCCTAGCTCACCTTCCAACTGGCACAGCGGCCAAACTAGGCTACCTACGACTCTTGTACACCTGTGGGTATGTTGTCTAGTGTCTATTAATCGAATCAAATGCATTTGGAGTGAATCCGACGACATCGAGATTTTCACCTGAAAAAGTAGACAGTGTATAGTAAGGCATTTTCAGCCTTATCCTAGCTCACCTTCCAACTGGCACAGCGGCCAAACTAGCTCACCTTCCAACTGGCACAGCGGCCAAACTAGGCTACCTACGACTCTTGTACACCTGTGGGTATATTGTCTAGTGTCTATTAATCGAATCAAATGCATTTGGAGTGAATCCGACGACATCGAGATTTTCACCTGAAAAAGTAGACAGTGTATAGTAAGGCATTTTCAGCCTTATCCTAGCTCACCTTCCAACTGGCACAGCGGCCAAACTAGCTCACCTTCCAACTGGCACAGCGGCCAAACTAGGCTACCTACGACTCTTGTACACCTGTGGGTATGTTGTCTAGTGTCTATTAATCGAATCAAATGCATTTGGAGTGAATCCGACGACATCGAGATTTTCACCTGAAAAAGTAGACAGTGTATAGTAAGGCATTTTCAGCCTTATCCTAGCTCACCTTCCAACTGGCACAGCGGCCAAACTAGGCTACCTACGACTCTTGTACACCTGTGGGTATGTTGTCTAGTGTCTATTAATCGAATTAAATGTATTTGGAGTGAATCCGACGACATCGAGATTTTCACCTGAAAAAGTAGACAGTGTATAGTAAGGCATTTTCAGCCTTATCCTAGCTCACCTTCCAACTGGCACAGCGGCCAAACTAGGCTACCTACGACTCTTGTACACCTGTGGGTAAGTTGTCTAGTGTCTATTAATCGAATCAAATGCATTTGGAGTGAATCCGACGACATCGAGATTTTCACCTGAAAAAGTAGACAGTGTATATATAGTAAGGCATTTTCAGCCTTATCCTAGCTCACCTTCCAACTGGCACAGCGGCCAAACTAGGCTACCTACGACTTTGTACACCTGTGGTTATGTGATCCTACGTGTATTACCCGAATCAGTAACTCTGGAACCCAAATCAAAGCCAATCGCAGAGGTAAAACGGAAGCTATCGTCCACTGCATCACTACCTTCTAGCAACTTCTGGGCTACGCAACTAGTTCAAGTTAGTCAGCTGTCCCGACTTTATAGTTCTGTTTGCACAGATGGCGTCCTTTGTGTGAAAACCACGATCGAAGCGTAATGACACTTTTTGCACGGAATCAAGCCATTGTGTCGTCTCCTCGGAAGCAGTGGTTTGCGAATAAATATTTGCTGACAACACAGGTGATGACATTCTCGTATTGAATTGCGTCACACCAAAGTGAAGCTGGAGCGGGTGTGCTGTTGAGCAACGAATGAAGGTCGATGCAGTCAGGTTTGATCTCAAGCGACACTCATGCAAATGTGTGGCCACGATGAGTGAAAGTCGTTGCGAACCGCTGCACTTTTACGATTGTAATCTTACCTGAAGCTTAGTAATCTTGAAACAGATCTTCTTTGAAGTGAGGTGAATTCGCTGAGCCTGTGCTGGGTATACTGGAATCCAAGGAAACGAAGAGGCGGACAGCCTCGCTAAGAATTGATCGATGGTGGGAGAATCTGTAGCAATCCCACTTAGCTCCATAAGGCTCCAAACTGGAAGACGAAGCTCTGGAAGAGCCGGAACTACATGGCATTCAGGGCACTCTGCCTCCAATCTTTTTGAGTTATGGATGTCTGAAAACCACGCAAATCCACTCTTGAATCTAGGTTGAGTTTCTGACACGAACAACGTTCGTAATAGGCGGTTCCATCACCCGGAGGTCACTGGAAATGCACAGACAGGGAATCTCATCAAGAAAGAGCTTCGCAATTCGACGGCGAATGCTGCATTGGCTGCACTGGCTGGAACCACGGATGATTACAAGCTCTTTACACTTGGTGTGGTCTCAGCGTCATTATTTGCGGTTGCTTCCCTGGGGTGAGCGTCGTAGTGGCTGTGGTTTAGACCCAAAGTCGCAGGAAAAGGTGGAGACTATAACAATATGCCTTGGAGACTATGTGTGTGACTCTGAGACGGGAAAGGTATATGATTCAAGAGTTCCGCCACAACCGGGTGCTGACCCAACCGGGTTTTTGATCGACCTCACAGTTCACCAAAGCGGAACATAAACATGAACTCAATTGGTACTTGAGAGCCTACCTCAAAACGTTGGTTCAGCGAACTGGTCCCCTGGGGGAATGGGGCTCGTGGTGTAAGCCTTGACGGAGCGGAGGTCCTGGCGGTCAAAGAAGCTGCCAAAATGGCATCATTGTTAGAAATACCATCGGCGGATATTACCGTTCTAATAGACAGTCAACCGGCCATTAAAGCAATTTCTTCTATAGAATTCCAGTCCAAACTGGTCTCGGTACGCAACACTCGATTACTCTATGCTGGGTGCCAGGACATAGGCAACGAGGTAGCAGATGCTCATCTTGCCAGGAAAGCGGCCGAAATCGACCAATCCCAAGCTATCCCATGCATTGATCCACATCTGGCAGACGTCAGGAAGAACGTGGACGATAGAATCATGGAGCTAGCTGAATGAGAGGTGGAACTCGTTAGCCACTTGTGAGACTACCCGAATGCTATGGCCGAGGTTCAACAGCGCAAGGACTGACAAACTCCCCCCTATGCAGCAAAGAGTTGCTGCGATGGTAGTTTTCAGATGGTTAAGATAATTAACACATCAACAACTGATGTTAGATGATGTGATCTACGTATTGGCAGTTCGACTCATGGTTTCAACACCCGGAGCACGAGAAGGAGTAGGAATGAGGAGGTTTTCAAATCATCACAATGGTGGGATGACTTGGTGACAAGCGTGAGGACTTGGGCTTGGGAAAAGTGGAGGTATGTTTGCAAGGACCGTTTCCACTAGTTGGACATTACATTTGAAGCTTTCTGTGTTTTCTGTGTATGTACTCGTATTTGCACAAGTAACAAATGTAGGTATTAAATGAAACAAATCGGGCGTGTAGTTTATGCTACTAACTACGCGTAGTCAATGGAGTAGATTACCTCATGCAGTCTCCTCTGCCATCTCTGCTGACGATTGATTTGACATTTCGAATTTTGACGCAAGTCGAACGTCACAATGTCACAAAGTCGAACGCAGCAACGCACTATTAGGTCTGTTCCAATTGATTTGTGCACACAAATTCGTAGCTGAACAAATTGTCAGGAGTGGGGGTAAGAATCTCTCTTAGAGAGAAACTTGTGGAACGACTTTTCGTAGAAATGCACAGAATTCACGAAACGTCAACAAAAATACTTGAAAATTGACATATGAAATGTCGTTTATTTTGAATTTGACAGTCTTCCATTTTCTGCCCACAGAAATTTCTGTTGCAGAAATTCGCAGGATGGGGACATTTTTTACTCTCTCATGAGCACTCTTTTCTGTGAAAACTACGAAAAAATCAACAAATGGAACGGCCTTCGACAGTTTTTCAGTGATTTTATGTGAATTTCACAGCAATTGGAACAGACCCCGAGTACGAAAGTCGTGTCACTTGAACGACACAAGGCGTTTTGAGAGTCGAGTCACGTTACAGGAGTTTAAGCATCGGTATTACGAACCTTAATCGACTCGAGCATATGTTCCACAAACATTCCAAAACTGCGACTCAAGAGCTTACTGACAGATCAATTCGTTAAATTGGGTAGTTTTCATAAAATCTACCGGAATACACATTTTTAAATAGTTGTTGTTGATGTGTTTGCTTAATTATATTATTCGTGGAATTTTAAGTGAATATGGACAGCATTGCTATGTTTATTTATTGGATTAGTGAAGAGAACGACGATCAAGAACTGCAGAAAAGGGAATTAATTAACATCAGAAGAAGTATTAGATTAAAATGTAATCCATTTGACTTACAAGATGCTAAGAATTTTTTTTTTTTTTTTGTTACGTCCAAGGATGTGGCAGTCTTCGAAAGATACTAATAGCCCGTGCCATTAGCATGCACGATTCGCAAACCCAAGTTCTCGATTTCGGGAATACGCCTACGTACTAACCCACACCCTACACTCTTCTACCACTCTCCCCGCGGAACTGCCGTTAGGTATTACTTTATTACTTCGCGGAGCTGGTTAGCGACTCAAGCTGGATCGACTGTGTTTGCCTGTTCGGCTCGCCTTACTCTTTCAAGCCTTCTTAGCTCGATCTGCAGGTTTGATATGAAGGAACAGATTTCCTCCCACTTCTCGGCTGACTCCGTCATATGACCGACTAGGAGCTCCGGTGTTGGTAAGTTTATTCTTGTCCCTTCAAATCGTCTGCAGTGGAAAGTCGTGTGTTCTGCGTCTTCTTCAGAGTCCTCACATTCTGGGCAAAGGGAAGAGCTATCGTGCCCGAACCTATGGAGATACTTTCGATAGACCCCGTGGCCCGACAGAAACTGCGTAAGGTGGAAGTTGCAGTTTCCGCTTGCTCTCTTTGTCCACGTTTCGATTGTTGGAATCAGTCTGTGAGTCCATCTACCTTTGTTTGAGGTGTCCCATCTGGCTTGCCACATTGTCATTGAGGCTGCTCTTTCTTCCTTCCTTATCCTGTTTACGCCAGTCTCTGGCCGGTTCGTCGATCGCCTTAGGTAGACCCTATGCATCTCATTTGCGAGAATGTCGATGGGGACCATACCCGCAATCACACAGGCTGCTTCGTCCGAAATTGTCCGGAAGCCGCTGATTGTTCTTATGGCGCAGAGCCTGTATGGTGACGAGAGCTTATTAGCTGCCGCCTTTATAGAGAGAGCACTCGACCAGACTGGCGCAGCATATAGGAGAATTGAACTTACCACTCTGGAAAGCAGAATCCTTCTTGGGTATCCGGGTCCTCCTATGTTTGGCAGCATACCAGAAAGTGCTGCCTGCATCTTTGAAGCTTTCCTGCTGCAGTATTCGACATGCTTTTTGAAATTAAGTCGGTTGTCGAGCATCACTCCTAGGTATTTCAGTGATTCCTTGGATCTAATTAGCTGGGAGCCAACCCGGAAGTTTGCATATTCCACAGTCTTTCGGCTGGTTATTAAAACAGCCTCTGTCTTGTGGTCAGCCAATTCAAGGTCGGAAGTTTCCAGCCAATTTTTGATCCTGGCGATTGCTTCGTTTGCGGCGGTTTCCACCTCGTGGATGTGCTTGGCCACCGTCACGACCGCGATGTCGTCAGCAAAGCCGATGACCTTGACTCCATGTGGCAGCTTTAGTCTCAGTACTCCGTCGTACATTAAGTTCCACAGGAGGGGTCCAAGGACTGAACCCTGTGGAACGCCTGCAGAGACGTCGTAGTATTTAGTACCATCGTCAGTCTGGTATCTCAGTTTCATGTTGGTAAAGTAGCTGACAATAATCCTCTTCAGGTACTGCGGTGTGCTCATCCTATTCAGGGCTCTCATTATGCAGGACCAGTTCTAAGTAAGAGATATGCATTGTACAATTGTGAATAAATTAATAAGTTTCTTAAAGATTTAACAAGTATTTTAGACTAAATGGCGTTTGCTTAGGCCGCTTTTACACACGCTAAGTTTGTCTGCAACTCTCCAATCTTGTCGGCAAGGGAGGAGAAACGTGCAAGGGGTAGCCCGAGTTGCGTGTACTCGAGAATTGCGATTGACCCTGCGTATTCCCTTTTATGTCTTTTCGTTTTTTTCGAATTGCTTTATTCTTGCCTTCTCATTGTTGGGTATTGGAAGCATGCTAAGCATATGTAAGAAAGAGATGAAAGGGTGTGAAGCGGAAAAATTGAGCAGGAATTGCAACTGGATTATTTCTACGTCTAAAGTGGCTTACTACCTTACTTATCAGGCCAGCGACCCATGAAGGGTCCGAGCCTGAGCAATTGCTGCCTTCCATGGTTGACGGTACTGGGCACGCTGCTTCCAGTCATCAAGACCAAGCTGTGCTATTACTTGGTCTTTATACCGGAGATTCGGTCTTCCTCTCCTTCTCGAACCAGTAGTCCTTCAACTCTGCAGTTTTGCTTAGCGTCCAGCTTTCGGTTCCATAGAGCAGGACTGGCAAAATAAGAGTTTTGTAGAGTATGATTTTGGTCCTTCGAGTCAGGAGTTTTGAGCCCAGTTGTTTTATACAAACCGAAGTAGCCCCGGTTGCTAAGGGCGATTCTACAACGGATCTCCACTCTGATGTCCTTTGTGGAGTTCACGCCCGAGGTAGACAAACTCCTTCACTATCTCGAAATTGTAGCTGTCGAACGTGAAATTTTGTCCAAGGTGGTGTGTGACGGAACGTTTTTTGGTCGACAGCATATATTTTGTTTTGTCCTCATTGACCTTGAGACCAGTTCGTTTCGCCTGTTCTTCAATCGCCGTAAAAGCCTCCACTACGGCACGTTGAGAACGCGCGACGATGTCGATGTCATCTGCGTACCCCAACAGTTGGACCGACTTGTAGAAGATAGTGCCTTACAACCGGATCAGTTTTCCCGGGATCCCAAATTCGGCCATCGCATCGAATAGCTCATTGCGATGAATGCTGTCGTATGCGGCTTGGAAATCGATGAAAAGGTGGTGCGTATCGATTTGAAACTCACTGGTCTTCTCCAGTATTTGTCTTAGTGTGAAGGTCTATAGCCGGGCCGGAAGCCGCACTGTGCCGATTAGTGCGATGCAAAACGGCTTTAGACGTCCACACAGTACGCTGGACAGGATCTTGTAGACGACGTTGAGCAGGGATATACCTTTATAGTTGTTGCAAGAGGCAAGATCGCCTTTTTTGTGGATGGTTCATATATCGTCAAAAGTGGCTTGCGATCACAAAAGGGACTTGCAGAAAATCGTCAATAAAAAGTTGCGTGTGTAAAAGCGGCCTTATTTGCCGGACGAAATCAAAAATAAAGTTTCGGACGTAAAACATTCGTCTTCAGTGCCGATAGTTGTGCGATCCGCTTGAGAAAAACCTCTTTTGAAATTTGTTGCTAAATTTCTCTTTTCCTCCATCAGTCCTCAATCAGTCGCTTTATTTGTTTTGGGCTGGGAATTTTGACCCTTAAGATATAAATAATTAACACTAAATACAGGCCCCATAAGAAAGGAGACCCTTTGAACTGCGCCAACTACAGAGGCATCAGTCTCCTAAGTATCGCATACAAAATCTTATCTGCCGTACTGTGTGAACGCCTAAAGCCATTCGTCAACAACCTGGTCGGTCCATACCAGTGTGGCTTTAGGCCAGGAAAATCCACCATCGACCAAATATTCACACTACGGCGGATTTTGGAGAAAACCCAGGAGCAACAAATCGATACCCACCACCTTTTCATCGATTTTAAGGCCGCATATGATAGCATCTATAGAGACGAGCTATACAGAGCAATGTCTAGTTTTGGCATCCCTACCAAACTCGTCCGTTTGTGTAGGATGACGATGGAGAATGCACGCTGCTCCATCAAGGTCGGTAAAGACCTAACCGAGACCTTTGATGTCAAAAAAGGATTCAGACAAGGCGACGCGCTGTCATGCGACTTTTTCAACATCGTTCTTGAAAGAATTGTTCAAAACTCGAACGCCAACACCAGACGAACAATCTTTCAGAAGTCTGTCCAACTACTCGCATATGCCGACGATATTGACATTATTGGAAGAACGCAGCGTGATGTCAATGGCGCTTTTGTGGGTATTGCAACGGAGGCCGCGAAGATGGGTTTAGCGGTAAACGAGGGTAAGACCAAGTATATGCTGTCAACGAGAAAGGGCACCCAACACCGACGTCTCGGTCAGAACGTCACAGCAGACAGATATAACTCTGAGGTAGTCAAAAACTTTGTCTACCTAGGCACCGCTATAAACTCAGACAATGACACCAGCGCTGAAATCAAACGAAGAATAACCCTTGCCAATCGCTGCTTCTTTGGGCTAAGAAAGCAACTGGTAAACAAAGCCCTCTCTCGAACAACCAAGATAACGCTCTACAAGACCTTAATCGTCCCAGTCCTGCTATATGGCGCGGAGGCATGGACTTTGTCAAAAGCGGATGAAGCTGCCCTTGGTTGCTTCGAGAGGATAAATTCTTCGTGTGATTTTCGGTCCCGTCTGCATAGACGGTGAGTGGAGGAGGAGATATAATGACGAACTATACGGGCTGTTCAGCGACATCGACTTAGCCAGAAGAGTGAAGATCCAAAGACTGAGATGGCTAGGTCATGTAGAGCGGATGGAAACCAATACTCCGGCCCGAAAAGTCTTCGAATCCACCCCCGAGGGACGGCGCAGTAGAGGAAGACCGCGACTCAGGTGGCGCACGCAAGTGGAAAGGGACCTCAACCAACTATGCGTGCGAAACTGGAGACAGCTAGCTAAAGATCGAGCTGGCTGGAGGCGCTTGTTGGTTGAGGCCCAGGTCCACCCCGGACTGTAGCGCCACCTTAAGTAAGTAAGTAGAAATACAGGCCCCGATTGTGAGTGTCGATTGTCGATTGTTTGGATTTTTCCGGTACAATGTGAACGTTCACTTGTGCGCGTATCGAAACAAATCGCTCGTGCGCTCGTACTCATATGAATTAATGCATTTCTGGACATATTTTAAACGTTGTCTTGTTTGTTTTTTTTTTTATATGAAACTATCATTGTTCGAAGATGAAATTATAATAAGAAATATTTTAAAGGGATAACAATATACACTATATCAAAAAATTGCACATACACCGTGTTCATTTGAAGAAAAATTCATTTATTTTATTTTAAACTTAAGTTTGATTGAAAGTTAATTTTATTTTCAGTTGTTCGTAACGTAAGTAACATTTAAAAAAAAAAGTAATAATTCAAGTTCAAAGTTGGGGGAGAAAAAATACAGAAAGTAAGTCAAAATATTGTACATACATCAAAAAATTGCACGTACACTAGTTAAAAATATGTCTTGTGTCGCGTTCAATAACTTGTATGGTATCCTTTTGCTAAAATAACATGTCTTAATCGTTTTTTCATTGAAAGCACAAGCTTACTGGTGACTTCGGGCAGTATTTTGTTCCACTCTTCTAAAATAACTTCTTTAAGACGATTTTTGCTTGTTATTTGGTGTTCTCGGCGCTTCTTTTCTATAATGTCCCAAAGATGCTCGATAGGATTTAGATCGGGCGATTGTGGTGGATGGGGTAAGACAGATTTTACATTATACAGCAACCATTCCTTTACTAGCTTGGATGAATGCTTGGGGTCGTTGTCCTGAACCAATAAAAAATCGTCGTGTAAGCCTATTTTACTTGCACTAGCCTTTAAGTTTTCTGAAAGTATCTGTATGTACATGTGTTTATCCATCGTAGTTTCAACAAAAACTAGATTTACCACACCAATAGCTCCCATCGCTCCCCATACCATGATACTGCCACCACCATGTTTTAGAGTGGGTTTTAAGTGCTGAATTTCCAAGGCTGTATTAGCTTTGCGCCAAACAAATCGACGACCGTCAGATCCAAAGACGTTAAATTTGCTTTCGTCTACAAATATAACGTTCTTCCAAAAGTCATCTGATTTTGTAACACATTCATTTGCGTATGCCAAACGCCGAGCTACATTAGCCTTGGAAATGTAAGGTTTTTTTCTTGCCACTCGTCCATGGTATCCTTTTGTGTGAAGAAAATTCCGTATGGTTTGTGGGTTTACTGTTACTCCATCATGTTTGGTTAGTTCTGCAGCTATTTTTGGAGCACTGGTTTTGGTGTTGTTCTTTACAATCATCTCAATTTTTCGTTCTAAGTATTTATTTAACACTTTTTTTCTACCTCTTCCAGGTGTAATGTCAAAGCTCTTATTTTTTCAAAATTTTTTATGACACTTTGAACAGTTGAACGCGGTCTATCGACGATCTGTGATATTTCCGTATAACTTTTACCATCGCTTTTAAGTTTTACGATCGTTTTCCTTATATCGATTGGAACTTTGTTATGCGACCCAGACAGACCCTACTATCGATCACAATCGACAATCACAATATCAGAACGTTCAATCGACTGTCGACTGTCGACTGTCGACAATCGTTATTCCAGTTAAAAAAACAAAGAAAACTCAGGTTTTTCCACTAGAGTCGTTAACACAATTCAAGCCGCCTTCTTTTGTCGTGTTACTCGTCGTTTTCGGAACGACTTTCGGAATATTGATACACGACAAGTGTCACACAACAAATACGTTCCACATAAGCTTATCGCCAGCAGTCGTTTTATGACGTAAAACGACTACTTTATCGACAATCGTAATACCGACATCACAGAGGTGTTTCGACACAAGTCGTTAAACGACTTTCGTAATCGGTGTGATTGTGTCGTTCAAGTGAAACGACTTTCGTAATAGGGGTGACACATTGAAAAAATCGGCGACAAATTTAGCGTGTGTAAACGCGGCCTTACGCGATGCGCATTTTTTTTGACGTTTGCGAACTCAGCCGAAACCACGTCAGAGGCTCCAACTGAAACCCAATCTCATTCACGAAACCATCTAATCAAAGACGACAAATGCAATAATAAGTCGAATTAACTAAATAAATTTGTTTCTTTTATTTTATCAGCAAAAACAGAGAAATTTAAAACAAAAGTATGTCAGTTAAAATACATTTCGATTGCAACCACTGACCGCGCGAATCTCAAGTCGGTTCTGCGGTTTTGGCTCAATCAGTTATTTGTTACAATTAATTAATTAATTAGAATAATAATTACATAGGTTTTCATTTATTAATTATTTTTTTTATATATATATATATTTTTATTTTTTATTTTTTATTTTTTTTTTTTGCTTTCTCATTCCACTTCCAGTTGGATTTGTTGTTCCAAACAAAAGAGGAGCTATGAGTAATATTTAAAATATCGTAAATCGTAAATCAAGGATGCATTTTTGTTTGTATAAGTGTGTATGTGTCTACACTAATATTGCCAAAAAAATAGAGACAAAAAAAATATATATGTATATATGTAGGCTATAACAAAAGAGAATATAAAAACAAACGAAGGTGTTTTGACTGAAAACAAGAACCAGTCCGGGGGAGCGGGGAGGGAACATACAATTTTCTTTAACCAACAAAAAAAAAACGGGTGACACAAGAAACTGAACTGAACTCGAAAATACGATCGAACTGTGAAGCGGGGAGAGGCAGACAGACAACTGAATCCAATTGAAAGTGGGACTATATCCTAAGTTTGCTGTTCTCTTCCAATTTTATTGCATCCCTATAGTTTTGTGGAGCAGCAGCAAGTTTTAGCACTAGTATTAGAAGTAGTTGTGTTAGTTGTAGTAGCAATAGTTTCTCTTACCACCTAAGTGTGTGTACGGCTGAGTGTTTGTTCTGTGTTTTGTGTCTTTGTGTTTTATTTTTCATGTAAATTCATTAATTTTTCTCATTTTTTTCGTTACATTTCTTCAATTTTTGTTGTTTTTCTTTCATCTTCAATTCAAATTCTACTCAAAACTTCAAGAAAAAAAAAGAAGACTTCACGATAAAATAATCAAATTGGGCATGAGGGTAGTGTGTGTGTGTGTGTGTGTAGAAAATAGAAAATAGAAAACAAAAACAAAACAATAAACAAGATTAAGGATATTCAATAAATGTAAGTATATATATATATATGTGAGTCTATATATGTATCTATCTGCATATTTTCTTCTGGGAAAAAAGGACATACATAAACTGAGGGATAGGAAGGAAGGAAGGAAAGGATGAGTAGGATAATTATGACGAGCTGAGAATTTAACGTAGAAAACCGCTTTTTCGCTTCTGATCCTCCAGGTATTCCTGTGTGGACAGCTGAATGGCCTGCTGGAGCATTTCGCTCTCGGAGAGTTGTGCAAAACCTAGAATCGGGGGCGAGATTGAAGGAAAAGTATACAAAGCAAGGAAAAAAAGAAATGCACATATATGAGTGATTAAAGGGAAGAAAATTGAACTGTACCATGACACGTACCATCAGCGGCATATGACGACTCTAACAAGGACTGATAGAATGTCGACAAGGGCGGCTGATTTGATGGTGCTGCTGTTGCTGTTGCTGACTGTGATGGCGATGCGGAAGTGCAGGCATTGATGGTAGATGTGGTGGTGGTGATTTTTGTGTTGCTGTTGCTCTGGACATTGTTCGCATCGTTCTTATTTGTGACTTGCTTTGATGTACCAGGCGATGATGAGGATGCTGCAGATTCGGTTGCTGTTGCAGCGAACATCAATGGGGGCTCTGCAGCGGTGTTTGATGTGTGCGGCCGCGGATTGCTCGCCTCGTCGACATCCGGCGTTGTTGGCCGTGAGCGTATCGATTCTGAATCACAGTAACGTGTACTTTTCTGTTGATTGGCTATCTCATCGTCGTTGTTGCTGTGAATGAATTATTAGAACGCTTCCACTTCCAACGGAATGCACTTACTCTTTATCATCGCCCTGTCCGCCCGATGAACCAGCCATTTCTCGCCGTCGTCTCTTGCTCAGTCGCGAATTGGGACCGCGATTTTTTGATTTCTTCCCACGATTGGCCAACTTCTCACCAGACGGATGATCAATGGAACTGGTACTGCTCATGTCGGTGTCGTCACTGTCGAAGCACAACTCGGAATCTTTCCGCAGGCTCTGTGCGAATGCAGTTAGCGACTTTGGCGACATATTTCCAACGTTTAGCATTGTTGCGCTAGCAGCGGTTGCAGTTGCCGTGGCCGCTGACGGTGCCTGCGATGCGGTCGGAGTGGGCGAGCCCAACGAAGAGGCAGACGATGTCGACGAATTGAGATTTTCATTTGTCACTGTACATGTGGAGTTTCGCAATTGATGCTGATGGTACTTTGAGGGAGATGCTATTGCGGCAGATGCCTCAGCCGATGTCACTGTTGCCGATGTGGTTGCCAAGGCAGCGCTGCTGCCACTGGCGTGATTGCTATTATTTGTGGTTGCTGTTGTTGCGGGCATACGAGCCTTTTGCATGTTCTCCCGACACCACTGAAGGTAGGACTCCCGAGCGATTTGCTCTTCGATGGCCTCATTCGTTGCCTCCCAATCGGTTGTCTTCAGTTTGTCCTCAAACATTGTCTGCAATTGTAATTGTGAGTTATGGCGTGAGGGCGACAGACTGCCGCCAACTTACTTGTTCAATTTCCAACTGTTCGCTGAGTAGCACCGCCTCCTTGGTCTGCAGTTCAGGCTTGTATCCAGCCAAGCCCAAGCCCACACCAACGCTTGCATTGTACGGGTCGATGATTGCATTGTAGTGAGATCCACGCTGATACGACAGACGTAATGGGGGATATCCCTTGTTCATTTGCTCCGAATTAAATATGTTAATCGGTGCTGAAAGCAAATGCAACATGAGCACCATGCTCCGCAGCGATGGACGGACACTTACTTGACTTGTAGCAGTACAGTTCGACTGGTCGATTGTAAATCTCGGACATGGCTTGGATTTCAATGTGATTGCCGTGCGAATCCTTTTTGCGTTTGCGCTTGATGTAGCTGTTGATGTCCTCGGTCACGAAGTGCGAGAAGTACTCCCGATTTTTGTACTAAAACAAAGAAAAAAACCCTCAGTTTCTCGCCGAAATGCGTGCACGCGCCCTGACGACTTGACCACTTACTATGTAGTCCATTGTCTGCTGTCGAATTTGGTCGTGCATCTCCTCGTCGCCGAAGATCTGCAGCGATATTGCTCGGAATAAACACGCACCGTCCTCTTCGATGTTCTTCAACGTGAATCCCCGATCGGACATCATTGTGTCGAATTGTTCGTCGCGTAACTTCCACTCCTCCGGACTGATGTAGCCCTCCTTGGGACGGAGATGCTCATCGCCGCTATTGTACCCGGAGTATGCTTCCTCGACGGCTTTCAACAGATTTGCGGTCACCTGTGCGGATGGCGATGGTGCTTGACCCGACACCGATGCCAGTGGCGAACAATCACTTGAACCCGGTGACTTGTTACCCAAATTCGAGGTGAACGCCGTATGATGGGGACTATTGCATTTTTGAACCGTCGTCGCGATCTTTTCACGTTCACGTTCACGCTTGTGATGTTCCCGCTTGGATCTTACATTGCTGAAAGGGAGAAGAGCAAAGCCATCGAGAGCGTCACGTTGAGGTTTTCTGTGAAGAACTCACCTTTTGTGCGGACTCCGGCGATGACGTTGGATCTCGTCGTACACATCGCCACGACGCTGCGGACTCTGCAAGAACAAAAACAACAGAATGCGTGAGCAAAGTTATGTCCTGCACAAACTAAGAGAAAACTAATCATCCAATCTGGACCCAGTCAAATCAATTAATCTAGCCCAGCTCCACCCTGTACTGCGGCTAACACATCACCAAGGGGATTCCATTTGCATTCGCTCCCACGAAACCCCATAAAAAAAAAAAAATGTATGGAAAGCAGAAGAGAGAAAAAAAAACACGAAACGCTAAACCACCACATCACATCGCGATTCACGCACACACTTCCTTCGCGCTGCCCAACAAAGGTGGCACAAATGGATGACCCATTCCAAACAGTCATCCATACGCCATTTGCTCAACACCAAATGGCTCCCAGTTTCCCTACGTGCAGTGGCTGCTAGCAGAAAGCAATCCCATTGGGAAGACCCAACAACATCGCTCTCTTTCTGTGAGTTATCTGCTCCCGAAAAATCCCCCCTTCCTGACTCACTTGACACACGGAAAGGCAAAGCCACAACCATCCCCCAAAAGCGGAAGGGTAATTTCCATGAAAAATAAACAAAACGCAAATGTCAAACTCCCTGCCGAGCACGAACTTTTCCAAAACACAGTCACCCTGTCACTATGCATCCACCCTATCTCCCCCTCCCCTCCCCCCCTCACCCAAACCAACCGATTGGATTATATTTACATCCCATCACAGCACATGCTACCACGAGTGTGCCCATCGTCTACCCAATGACACTGCTGTTCTACTCTGGCTACTGCTGTTCGATGCATCTAGCAGTGTGTCGAGTTCTGAACTTGATAATAATGATGGTGATTGTGATGATGATGATGATGATGACGATGATGATGATGATTACACACTCTCACACTCACCTGTGCATGACTGTCGATTACGACATTGCGATGTGTGGAGCGTACGACATTTTGATTTGGGGCTTCTCCTCCAACGACCTGAACATGACCATGGGAGTCTTTCTTTCCGCCATCCACAGACTTCTGGCTACCGACTGGTTTGATTGTCATCTCGTGCCCTTGTTGTTGTGGTCACACCACCGTCACTGTCGCTGCTGCTACTTGTGCTCGTGCTGCTACTGCTACTGCTACTGCTGCTGCCGTGCTCCTTGTTCTCCTCCTCGCTGCTGCTGTTGTCGTCGTCGTCGACGTCGTTGTTGTGTCGTCTTCTCTCACTTATTCACTAGTTCTTTGTGGACTCGACGTGTATTCTCTTTTCTTTTTTTTATCGCCTCCTTTTGTTCTCCACCCCGATTTTTTTTTTTTTTTTCTTTCTTTCAGCGAGAAATTTTCCACTACGTTATGATGAGACTTTTTTCTTCTTTCCTTTCTTTCCTCAAATTATATTTGATCGAGAAATCGAATTTCCATCAAATTAACGAAAGAATTCATTGATTTTTTGCAGAAATTCCATGCGAACTGGGTTTTTCGAAAGATTTGAAATATTTATTTTGACTTATTTTCCGGACTGCGAACGTGTGATGGATAAATTTCGCTTCGGAGAAAAATCTACGACCATATTTTCTTTTCTTCTACACACAGTTGTTGTTTTTTTCTTCTTTTTTTTTCTTTTTTCCTTCTTTTTCATTCTGCTCTTAGGAGTGAGTTCATTCTGTGTAACGATTGATTCACTGTGTGTTTATTCCATATCGTCATCCGCCATTGAAGTTTCACTTTTTCACTTCAGATTGCATCGTGGGTTTATTTTGCGTTTTTCTTCGTTTGCCCTGTGGAACATTAAGGGCGTGTGCGCATTGTGATGGAATTGAATTGATTTATTTTGTTAAATCAATTGGTTTTGATCAAATGGAAATTTAAGGGGTTAGTTCTACTGGACGACATTGTTTGAAGAAAGTTGTAGGGTACCTTAGGACAGCCTTTAGACATGTGCCTTCGATGGTCCTACACCGGCATATTTGATAGTAAGACCATCCCCATCTGAATTCAGCATAATAACAGCCATCAGACTCGACAATTTGTCGACACAATTTGCTTGACAACAGTGATTGATGGGTCAAAACGTCAAGTCAATGTCAAACACTCGTTGACAGTTGACAGACTTGCAGTACGGTCGACGAAGCATTAGGTCTGCGCCAATTGATTTGTGCACAGAAATTCGTAATTGAACAAATTGTCAGGAGTGGGGGTAAGAATCTCTCTTTGAGAGAAACTTGTGGAACGACTTTTCGTAGAAATGCACAGAATTGACGAAACGTCAAAAATTATATTCAATTCTCAAAGTGAAGTGTTTTTTTTTTCCAATTTGTCGTCACGTAAATCGACATCGACCAATTGATGTGCGTGAACGCGATCAAACATACCGGACAGTGCTTATCCAACGAGCTTTGATCGTATGAACGCAAGAAACGACGGATGAAGGCCATGTCGGATGGTTTTTTAAATAATTTTCATATTTTCGGTGGTTGGAGAGACATATTTGATCGTGTAAACAAGTGCCTGTTTCGATTTCTTCTTTTTCTAAGATCTTTTCTATTACATGCGCACCTCCCCTTACGTCCTCCATAATTGAAGTTCTTTTGAAAAACTGAAGTCTGATCGTGTGAACGCAAACGACATCGGTCTATCCGACATCCATCCGACCAAGTCTGTCCGGTGTGTTTGATCGTGTGAACCACCCATTTCAAATCCCATCCAATAACCATCCACTTTGTCGAAGAAAACTCCCATTTGCCGGGGAACGGAACAAAGTCCCGATGAACACGATAAAGATGAAGAAAATCTCCTCAAATGAACAACAACAATAAATTCATTTTTGCCCTCAAAACACACTCGAATTCATTCGAAACCACCATCTGATTACCCACAATCCCATCGGTTCCCTTACACACTAGCTGCACATGATGTTGGTGACCACACGGAAGTGGCCGTTTCAATTTGAATTCGAAATAATTAGTCTTGCTGTTACTTTACAAAATATTTATTTCATTCTTCATTTACGAAACTAATTATTATTCTCTTTCACTTTGCATTGCACTCATAGTTTATTCTGTGGTTTCTAAGTGTCTGATGTTTGTTTTGGGGGAATTTGCATTCTCGCCGCATAGCAAGGAGTTTCGGTTTAGTGAACTACAGTACATTTTTGTTTCTACTATTCTCTATGATTTATTCTTCGTCTTTAGCGTTGTAAAAATAATTTATTTCTAATAGTAAACATTTATTATTATCGTCTATACATAGTTTAGTACATCAATTTTTGTTCTTTTGCCTTTTTTTCTTTTTCTTTTCTTTTCTTTTCTCATTTGTTGTGTCGTCTCGTACTCAATTTTGTGTGTGTGTAAGTTTGTCTTTTGAATTTACATACAAAAATATATACTATACTATATGTGTGTTATTTGTTTAGTTATTTAATTAGTTAATGTTTGGATTCTGTTTTGGTGCCATTAAATAAGTTATATTTCCACGTTAAAGTAGCGCTTACAAATTAAATGTAAAAAAAAAATGAATAAAAACGTATAAACAATTGCTTATGTACATTTGATGTTTCCTTTTGGGGTTGTATTCGTCTTTCTCATACGCTATCACATATTTAACGAACAATTTTGTTGCTTCACATTCTTTTTTGGAGTTCTCTTGTGCCACGGAAGTCGTTTAAAGTCGAATCAGTCGAATCAGTGAGAAACCTCATCTAATCCTGGCAAGTGGGCATCCACTTCTGCTCCGTCATTTTCCGTCATTCTTCAGTGGGCCGCTGGCAAAAGCTAAGCAACAAAATTCTTCGAAACATTCAGGATTCGGCTTACGTCGATTATAGAGGCAAGAGTGACACCGGGCTGAAGGCCGCCGCTTTGCCTCTCACACCCTCAGTTCATCATCTGGTTCTGCTGCGACTGCTGCTGCTGTTGCTGTTGGTGTTGTTGCGCGACATTTTGCTGCGCCTGATTGTGATGCTGTTGCTGCTGCATCTGTTGTTGCTGCTGCTGCTGCTGCTGTTGTTGCTGTTGATGCATCTGATGTTGCTGACTGGCCTGCTGTTGCTGCTGCTGTTGCGCCTGTTGTGCCTGCTGGGCTTGTTGCGCTTGTTGCGCTTGTTGCGCTTGCTGTTGCTGATGTTGTTGCATAGCTGCCTGCGCCTGCTGCTGTATGCTCAAGTTCGGCTGCAGCATGCTCGTGCCGCCGTTCTGCGTCTGCATACTCAACTCGGCCTTGACACGGCGCGCTATGTGCGACCTCGTGTGCTTCCGCAGATGGTCCTTCCGGTAGAATCCCTTGCCGCACTCGATGCAGATGTGCCGCTTCTCGCCCGAGTGGATGACAAAGTGCAGACTCAGTTGCTCCTTTCTCTTGAAGGCCTTCAGACAGACGGTGCAGATGTAGGGTCGTTCGGGATTGTGCGACTGTTTGTGGCGCGTCAGGTGGTCTTTCCGCTTGAGCGCGGCATTGCAGATGTCGCAGATGTAGCGTCGCTCGAGATTATGTCCGACAAGGTGGATTTCGAGAAGGTCCTGCTCCGGATAGGCGACTTGGCACTCCGGGCACATGTACAGTGGGCTGCCGTCCAGCGCTGTTGTGAGGCGGATTTCGCCCGGCCTGAGTTTCGGTTTCCGTTCCTTCGGATGTTTCTTGCGCTTTTTCTTCTTCGTCGTTCCGCCCGTAGACGTGGACGCTCCCACATTGCCCGATGTGCCCTGCTGCGGGTGGTGCTGGGCTTGATGCTGACCCTGCTGGTGCTGGCTCAGTTGGATCGGTGCTTGGTGCTGAGGTATGGTTATCGTGCTTAATCCAATAGGTGGTCCCGTTTGTACCTGAAATGAGGGGGACAGCGTGAATCGGAAGCACCCTGCCAGCTCTGTGGGATACTCACTACATTCTGGTTTTCTTTCTTGATGCTCTCGGCTGAATACTTGAGAAAATGATGCAGCGACAAGGGAAGTGTGCTCGCGGGCAGGTGCGACAGGTAGTCGGCCACAGTCGTGCCCGGCGTCAGGCTCTGCCACGTTGTGTTCTGTAGCGCTGAAAGGAGACGAAAATCAGCACAAAATTGGGGGGGGTGGGGCGTTGCGGTGCCTTACCTCTCTTCGTGTCCACAGTCTGCTGCTGCAGTATCGCATTGCACAGGTCCTGGGTCAGCTCCTGGGGAGCCTGCTGCACATGACCGCCAGTCGATCCGGCCACCACTGTCTGTGCGTACGAGATCGTTGGCACTGCGGCCAAACGCTTGTCGCCCTCCGTCTGCTGGCTATACGGATTGGTTGTGGTGTACTGCTGCTGTGTGACGACCGTGCTCACCAGGTGACCGTTGTTATACTTGTCCGCATTGGCAGCGTCTTCTGCTCGGAACTTGGCCGTAGGAATCGCAGTTGTGGTCGTCGGTAGGGGCTGGTTAAAGTGCGTCATGTTCACCGCGGTCGAGTTGTGATAACGATTGCTTGACGTGTCCTGATTTGTGGTGACCGTGGTGACTAGGGGCGCCGCTACTGTGGCTGTGAACTGAGGGATGCCTGGTATGGTGCCGGGAAATGGGCCGCCAAATGGTGTGAAATTCATCGTGAACTTCCGTTAGCGAGAGTGCGTAGGAAAGACTGAAAATAGCGTTACGTTACTTCTGATGTAATGACTGGGGGGGCTTTTGTCTGAAAAGGGAGGGGGGCAGTTCAAAGGACGCGACTAGTTTCGGTTCGAAGACGCCTTGTGTTCTAGAATGAGAAGGAGGTTGCTGCGTGTTGAGCGTCGTTGCCTAATTTACCAAACAGACCATCTCAACCATCAGTCCAAGCACCCTCACCCCCAGACAACTCTCGAGCCTCCATAGTGTCCCACTGACCACCAGCAGCAGCATCGAACATCAAAACATAACCGAGAGCAACAGGCTCAACAGCGCACATCCTAATGCCAGTTGTATCTTCTGTCAAAGTTGAAGTGTCAACAATCGAACGGAACAACCACCATTTCTAAGACAACCTACGAGCGCCTGCCACCTCACCACCACGGCGACTGGTGGCGGGGCCTGCGCGCAACGCCGTGTCAGCGTGCCTACACAACACGAGAAGAAAATCACAAGAGCGACCAGCAAACGTCAAAGTCAGCGTCGAAAAAGGACGGAATCCTTCGCTAAAGTGCATACATTTTAAGGATAAATAACAGATTTTTTATTTTGTGTGCTTGTGTCGGACCTTTCCCTTGGAGCAGTGAGTATCCTTCGCATCCATTTTCAGCAGGACGAGAGCGATGCAGCGGCCCCGTGGCAAGTGACAGTATGCCCACACGTGAGAACGAATTATGAATCGAATCCTCGAAGAATCCTCGACGGTGAGTGTGGGGTGGCGATGGACGGCACGATGAACAACAACAAAACAAAAAAAAATTCCCCGAGTCCTTTATGCCATGCCACCAGCGAAAGGGTATGCAATTTGGATGCACCAGTAAAGAGCACAAAAGGAGCACACAGAAAAGAGCCAAACACAGGAGCAAAAAAAAAAAAAACAGCACGAAGAAAAAACACACGAAATGAGAGATCCTTGTTTCTCGGCAACACACACGCCACACGACACGTTAATGCAGTACCTTCGCACCCCACGTTACACGGAATTGAACTGGCAGAACCAACCCGTCCCCGGAAAGGACTGAGTTAACTCCGCCGGAGCCGGGCGAAAATCGCAGAAAGAGAAAAATCGCCCAACAAAGCTGCTCTCGTGCCCCTGGCTCCTCCTCGTCCCCGACGCTGCACCGACTGACTGTGAGTTGAGTGGGCGGTGGCGGCGACGGCGTAAGGACAGCCGACATGGTCTGAGGACCTCCGCAGAGAGGCGTGGATATAATTGTGCGAGAGAACTGCCACTCGTCCCGAGTGGGTGGCGGAAACAAAAAAAAAACGAACTAAAATGCCGTGGCGGGCGGCTTGAGTGTCTGTTCGGAATTTTTATGTGTTGTTGTTGTTGGTGTCCGTTGTTTTTTTTCCCATCTCTGCAAGGAAAAGGATAAAAGTTGCGAAAGAATGGCGAAATAAAAATTCATGTGGCGGCGGAGATGCACACAGTTTGGGGGTCCGTTTGTCTGTCAGAAAGTAGGCTGCTGTCAGATGTGGGCTGCCATAGGTGTGGGGGAGGGGGGGGGGTCAGGAGTGTTCAGTGACAGAGTGTAAAAGGGTGTGCGTGCGGGTTTCTGGTGTGTGGTGTATGCGTGTGAATGTGTGCGTGTTTGTGTTTGTGGAACAAGATGGCTGTACTATGGCGAGCATGTACACCTGCATCATCCCCAAAAATGGGTGTTTGATCCTTTCACTTGACGATATCCTTTTGGCGGCGGCTCGGCAGCAGCGGCGGCAATGGTGGCAATGGTGGCAATGGTGGCGGCAATAGCAGCATACAACGGATGGATGATGATGATGCACCATCGTTTGTGTGCTGCCTCCCGAAAAACGGGCAAATCGATTTCACTTTCACACGGTGCCGTTGTTGGAGGCGGAGGACGGGCCGCCGCTTCCAAGGCAGACACACAGATGCTGTGCAGGATTGTGGGAATAATGGCGGGGGGCGGGGAGGGGTTCACAGTTGCATCGCCGTCGAGTATCGGGGACGCCTTCCGGGGAGGTCGGCTTCGGTGACTGTGTTCAGTGGGGGGAAGGGGATTAAGCAGACTTCGATACACGGTGGCCATGGTGTCTGGCGTACGAGCACGAGGTGTCGGGCACGGATGGATGGATGGTCCAGGCATGAACTCACCCAATTAAAGCGAAAGTTTCGCGTACACACACGCTGCCGCTGTGTGCGCAAACAAACACGGCACGCAGTGCAGGATATTGATTAATTCACTCGGCACAAGTGAATGTCTCTCATGTCATGGCACGGAGTCGTCTCTCTCTCTTCCTCCCTCCCCGTCTCGTACTTACCACCAAAATATTATGCAAAGGAATTCCGTTTTGGAGGACTACTCCACGCTTTCCGCCTTCCTCCACGTCCTTCTGATGCTCCTCATTCGCGTTCAAGCGCGCCCATCCACATCTGATGCGATGATGTCCTTTGTGTGCTTATAATTTGGAGGGTGTCCACCTCCCACTCGCCCGCCGGTCGTACTCTCGATATCACACAGGACCGCACACAAAACAAAAAAAAAAAAGGTAAACTTTCGCCGTCGTGCGACACTTTCCCGAAAAACCCGAAGACAGGCAAACCTCGACGGAAAAAAAAAGGAGAAGAAAAAAAAAAAACAACAAATCCAGGACAACCGACCGACGTCTATAGGTATCTATATCCTTTTTTAATTTTTCAACCAAACCCGTTCTTTCTTTTATTCCGCGGACGTGTAAATATGGGCGAAGAAGAGCAAGGTGCGACGGGGTGGCGTGAGGGCGGACGAAGGATTGGAAAAAGGATCTCCTGCGGAACGCTGTGAACGTTGGCCGCCCGTCGCAGCGACACAAGGAGAGAGTGCAAACAAAAAAAAAAAGGATTCTGGCGTGAGTGGTGTAGGAGTGCGAGAGTGCCCCCTTCTCTCCTCTCTCTCTCTCTCTCTCTCTCTCTCTCTGGTGGGTGTGTGTGTGAGTGTTTTCTCGTGATATTTTCCTTTATTTTTTTTTTCGTTTGCCGTTTTTTGTGATTTTTTTGTTGTTGTCTTGCGCCCGTATCCCGACGTCCTTTCCTACATTTGAAGTGCGGTGGCGTTTTTATTTCTCGGCAAGGATTTCGTGTTTTTGTGAGTTTTTTTGTTTTTTTTTTTTTTTTGCTTTGCTTCTGCTGGTGCCTCCAGTCTCCACCCACTCCTCAGTGTGCCCCCTGTCTCTTGGTGGTCCGTGCAAAGAGAGGCAACGCAAAGAAGAAACAACAGGGAAAAAAAAAAGAATGAACAAGAACAACACAGAACGGCGCGGCACGGCAACGGCAACGGCAACGGCACGGGACACGACGGTTTACAAAAGTGTACAGATGTGTGTTGGTATAAAGAAGGCGGCGTACAGTGAGAGCTGAGAGATCCTTTTTGGTTGAAAAGGAAGAAAATTTATTGTTTGTATGGTACACACGGAGCCACACTCCACACTCCAGTCAATCCTGAATTGGACTGTTTTCAGTGTATGGGGGGTTTGTTGTTAGGGATGTCGATTGTGCGGCGTGTGTATGCCTGTGTGTATGTGTGTGCACTTTGCTGCTGCTGCTGCCGCTGCCGGGGCTCGTTTTATTCGCTTGCCTCTCTTTGTACCTGTTTTCTGTGTGATTTTTTTTTCGCCACGTTTTTGCCTCGTTTTTGTACTGCTGCTGCTGCCGCCGCTGCTGTGTTTGAAGATAGGAGTCCTTTTTTTGCCACTTTTTCCACACACAACACATTTTTTGTTGTGTGCTGTGCCACTATGCTACTATCGCTGGGCGCTCGGTGCTTTGGTCCTTTATCATGCTGTTTCACTTGACTACTCGGTCGGTCGGTTGGTTGGTTGGTTGGTTGGTTGGGTTTTTTTTTCGCCTTTTCCCGATTTTTGCTCGCCTTTTTTTTGCTATTGCAAAACAATTGAGAGCGAGACAAAAATAGTAAATCACGGAAGCGGATGAGGGTTACCGGGTGCGGCGGGAGGGGGTGTAGGGATGGCGTCTTTTTTTCCTCGGCACTTTTGGAATTTTGTAATTTTTGCAGGTGGATGCAGGTTGTTGGTTGAATTTGTTTGCTTAGAGCGCATCCGTGGTGGGGGAGGGGGGGGGGGGGGGGTGGTGACTTCGCAATGCGACTGTATTCGTGCGGCATGGTGCCTCTTTGGGGTTGGAAGAGGCGCATGCACCGGGGCGGTGAATCCCTATTGACATTTGTCACATTTGTGTGTATGGGGGCCTGTGTGCAGTTTTGCAGTTTTGCCGTCGTCGTGAGGCGAGCATAGATGGGGTTGGTGCCTTTTTTGTGCAGTCACTGCTGTCTCGGAGAGTCTCGGAGAAACGTAGTCGATTCTTGTGAATGCGAAAGGGACTCGAGCGAAATGGGAGCTTGGGCGGTTGGTATTGCCGTGGGAGATTCGTGAAAAGTGTTGATCGTCATTTTGGATGACGACGAGTGGTGGGTGGCGCATTCGATTGGGGGAGGGGGGAAGTGGTCGTGGTTTGGAATTTAAAAAGAGTGCCAGGCGACTGTCCTTTCGTACATTCACTTGAAGAAAGAGATGGGAATCACTAATTTTGCCTTGTTGCATCCATCAATCCATCAACCATCAACTGGCGGGAGAAGTGTTGTTTTCCCATTCCGCGAGCATTTAACGTTGCCCTCCCCTCTGGTGCCCCTCCAAAACTGAAGACCTATTTGGAATCCACGGACACGAGGTTTCTTTTGTTGACTTTGTTGCCATAATGTCCCCCCAGTCTTGCATTCCAACGAACAGTCAGTGCAGACTCCAGCTCGTAACCACATCTTCAAGCACAGCGCGCCTTTTCAGTTTCGAATCTTCAACGAAGACCTCTGTACGAGATCAGCGATCGATCTTCACGGCCAAACTCATCCTTAAGCCGGGCCCCCTCACTTTTATACTTGCAACCACAAATCCACCCATCTTCTGCTTCATTTCGCAACGGATCTGGGTATCAATCAGCTCACTCCACCATCTCCGCCATCTGGCCAACGGCAACACTCCAATCAAATACGTATTAGCCACCCCTAAGCCCTACCTCAACGGGAAAAGAGAACTACTCGCACACCATTCCAGACTGTCATCCTCTCTCTCTCCAGTTTTCGCAGTAAATCCATTTGATTTGCTCTCTTTCCACCACTCTGCCACTACACACAGCCACACAGTTTTGTCGGCTCCACCAGTGAACGAGGCAAAAACTGGGAGGACTTGTGTGTATCCTTGAAAGCGTTCACTAACTAGCTTCGTCTAATGTGGTGTGGGTAGTGGGAGCAGCAGTAGCAGCAAACGAGTGAGAGGACTAGATGGCACAAGGCGCACACAAAATGGTTGGGGTTCTGTCTGCCTGCGCGTTGTGCAAGGATGCACACCGAAGTGGTGACTCACCCTTGGGGTAGAAAATATTATGCGAACTATTTTCGTTGAATGCATGTGTATTGGCCACCGGTTGGGTTTTGAGGGGGAGAGAGCTGTAGCTTGGCAGCTCTGTGCGGCTGATGGTTTGGGCTCTGCCAAGCCGTGGTGAGATATTGTGGGGCGGTAGCTGCAGCTCGTCGGGATGCTGTTTGATGTTCGGTCGCGTTTTCACTTTTATTTGAGCGAAATCGCTGCAATCTTGGCTGGGGGCAGACCTGAAAGCGGGCACCTTTCAGCAGGCGATGGTGGAGGATGAGAGTAGAGGTCCCCTTAAGCCCTTGCTTTATCGTAGTAATCCCACAATCCACTCACAACATCCGCCACGATGAACCCACCAAACAACAACACGCCACCGGCAGCCATCCCAGTGCCCTCCTCCATCGAAACATCCTTCATCCTCCATTCATTCATTCATTCAGCAGTGCAAGTGCCGACACTGACAAGCAACCACCATAACCAGGCAGGGCCGGAGTAGATGGAGCCTCCTCTCGTCAATGCATTCCGTTCAACGACATGCCATCGTATCTTCACCTGACCACCCATCCACCCGTCCACCGAACTCGTCGCCAATCGTCGCCCTCGCCCAACAAGGGGGGGACCTACATACATCCAGCCTACACGCCACGCCACCAGACTCCACTTGCAGGTGTACTTTCTGGGTTTCTGGAGCACCGTCGTCGCTAAGTGAATTCACAACACAGCCGCTGGCGGCATCACCGAGAACGCACTTTATTTTTGGGCAGAGGGTTGCAAAATCCCACTCACACCCACACCCACATACACACACACCGTCAGACACAACCGCACTTTCATCCTCGTACTGCTCGTCACCCACACGGCCAGGGATGAGATTTCTTTCCACGTTGTGTGGAACTCTGGGGATTTTTTTCATCCAACGCTGCTCCGGGATGGTGCTTCTCGCCTGCTGCTGCCATTCGGTGCGACTGCGAGAGGTGTGAGGGCGGTTGCTGCTGCCCCAGGTCCTCGCGTCGAGGAAAGGATAAAGCCAGACAGGCTGTGAAAAAAAACATCCCTTTTATTTCTTTTTTTTTTTTTTGTATATTTTCTTCCTCGTTCTTGCACTTATGGGCGCTCCACAGTTGCGAAGGCCATTAAAGCTGGTCCTTGGCTGTATTGTGTTGTGGTTGGGTGCTGATGGTGGTGGGGGCGGTTATAAAAAGAATAAAACCCGACGAGAACGATGGCTATGGCTGGAGCGGCGGCAACGGCGATTGCGAAGTCGACCTCGACGATGACGACGACGTCAATGACATTGACATTAAACTAGGTCGAGGACAAGGACACACACGGCGAATGCCACCGAATACCGGTCGCACCCTCGAAAGGATGAATACCACCGGCAGCGGCAGCGGCAGCAGCAGCAGCAGCAGTCACTCGAAAATGAGGCAACAGTGAGTTCGGCTGGGAGTGCGGGATTTCCGTGGCTTGCCACACACACACACACTCGCATCCATGTACCCCGCAATTTTGGGAGCGGGACCTGCAGTCGATGAGAGGCTGACTGGTGGCGCAAGGGGTGGAGGATGTGCCGCACTGGGAATGGGAATGGGCGGTGGGCCTGGCCAGGGACTGGTTTCCCTTCTGAAGCGGGTTTTTTTTTTTTACATCGCCGGAATTTCTGTCTGTGGTCCTTCGTCGTCTGGTTTTGGGGGGAGATGCATGCTCGAGACTGAATGGAGAGAGGGGGGACGGGGGAGTGCGTGTATTTCGGAGGAATTGTGTTAAGTGGGTTGACTGGATAAGTGAGTGAATGAAGCGGAAGTGGATTTAATGGATTGCGATGGGCGATGGACGATGCGATTCAACAGTTGACGACGAGCGAGTGGTGGCTGCAGGGTGTTGTTGAACGAGTGGAGTCTTGGATGAAGAGGAGAGGGGGGGGGGGGGGGGGGCTTTGATGGGATTTTGTGGGGGGAAATGATTGTGGGAAGCCCTTTGATTTTGCATGATTGATTGCACATCAGTCGATTTCTGCATCTGGTAGAGTGAGTGAGGAGCTGAGGAAGCTTAACTCTTGTCGTCCTAGGAATTCCTTTCAAAATAAACACTCACAACATCCCATCAAGCCTCAATCTAGTAGGTGACCATCTGACCGATGTCCTTTGCCTTCAAGATCAGCTCCATTTCCGATCTCTTTTTCGTAGCGTCACATTCCCCCATTCATTCGCCTGCTTTAACAACTCGCTAACAAGCCGCGGCTGACCCCATCTCAAATTGGCTGCTTTCTTCCACGCACACACAAGGTCAACGTTGGATGTTCCACACCGTCGAACACACCTCATCGACACACATGAACCGGCCGAAGAGATGCCGTCTCGGCTCTAAAAGCATCCGAAATGCAAATCAACACGTACCGCACATGCCTGCGCGCTTACTCAGTGCAATATGCGAACTCAAACCGGTCTTAACCACCACCACCACCATCGGCAACAGCAGCAGCACCACCACCACCAGTGGCAGCAGTTTGAATTCCTTAAGAGAAACACCTGTTCGTCTGTCTGTCTCTTATTACCGAGCCTCACCTGCGTGCCAGTGTGCGGAGGCAACGAAAGTAAGACACAACACTCGCATAACAGTTCTTTGTGGTCAATCCACACTGTTGCTTTGTTTACATTCTTCTGCAGTCCGCCGAGCGCACAATCCACAGGTAAGCCCCGCCAACTGACTGACTGACTGAACAAAGCGGAGAGCGCACAAATTCCATTCCGAACGGCGAACAGAATGCCGTAAAGCCACTCGGCGTGGATACAGCTAAGAGATGCCCCCACCCCACAGGATTGCTGGGCCTCTCCCTTCCCCCAATGTTTGGGGGGCAACGGCTCCTCTAACTGGACAGCAGCTTCGGCGACGTTCAGAACCAGATTCGGTTGGTTGCGAGCGCAAATATGTATCTACTCGTACCTTCGCGGTGTGCATCTAGAATGAGCGTCGCGCGCTCGCCACTCACCACTTACCACTCGCCACCTGAAGAGACCCGAAGAGAGCGCGCGATTGGATTTGATTTCTTGTTGTTGCTTGTATCTTGTATTTTTCGTGTCTTTCCAGGCTAATGGGACTTTTCTAACTTCTTCTTCAGTCTGTGTCCGATGTTACGTGGCGGCGGTGCTGACTTTGACGTGGAGACTGTGCCAGTTGACGCTCGCCTTTGATCGCCGTTTTTTTTTTGTAATCATTTGAAACCGAAAACTATCCCACAGTCTTCGCGCTGTGCTGGTGACTGGTGAAAGTGTCGAGACCTTCGCGGAGAGAGCGTGTGAGTGCTTAATTGCGTGCTAATCAAACTGAATTTCCGCCCGAAACAATGCGCGCGTGTGTGTGACTGTGTTGTGAGAAATAGGAGAAAAAGAAAAATCAAAACAATGGCCACTCTAACGAATACACTTTTGCGACGACGTGCCTCAACGTCCGCATCGACGGCTGCAGCAGCCGGGACAGCATCGAAGAAGTCAAACAAGCAACAAAACGCAGAGAATTCCTCAGCAACGGCAGCGGCAGCACCAGCAGCAGCGTCGATCGTTTTAGGTTCGTCGGTGCAGGAGCGACTTCAGCAGCAGCAGCAGCAGCGCAACAGCCGTCGAGCGAGGGCGGCATCGGGTGCTGCTGGCGGTGGTTCCAGTGAGAAACTTGAAAAGCTCTCAACGGACCGTTCACCGTCGGCGTCAACGAACGCCTCATTCCACGAGACTTGTTGCAATGGGCTCTTGGGCAACATGCAGAACACCACCGACAACGAGAAGCTATCGCGTAGCAGCGTTGCGCGAGCGTTCGCCAGCAATGGTCGCGAGGACGAGTGCGCGTGTTGCTGTTGCACGGAAGGTGCCGCCGGGACGATATCCTACTCGCTGGCTGGCCAGCGGCAGCGACTCGAAAACGAGCAGCATGGCAACTTCATGATCAGCCTCAGATTCGACTTGGTTGCGATGCTGCTGTTTGTGGTGGCGTTCTGCACGCGCTTCTACAAGCTGTCGACGCCGAACAATGTCGTGTGAGTATTAGCATTTTTGGGTCTGTGGGATTTGGCAGAGTCTGTGGGATTTCGGCGATCTGGAGAGGTTCTTCAGAGGTTCCCAAGCGGTGTGACCCACTTTAGGCGGAGCTTGCTGCGTGTGGGCCGGAGAGATTAGCCGCCGCCGCACGGCCTCATTCACAAAACATTCGATTGGTCGTTAGTGAGTTCGGCGACACTCTGACTGGCGGCGTGTGAACGCGCGCGCGCCTTTTGCGTTAAGTGGCGATTTGTAGGCATTTTTTGGATGATTAATCAGAGAACTGGTTTGGCCGGAAGAAAGTGACCAGTTCGAGGGGGAAAATGGCAAATTAACGTTTTAAACTGTCACCAGTGTGACAACTTTTTAAACGTTGCTGTGGGTCTAACGCTTACCTGAACGTTGATGAGTCACTGTGACGCTAAAAGGGGTGTCCGTTGGTTTTGCCTTTCCCCTTGGTGTGTGGAGGTAGATTTTTGTCGTTTGTTCTTGGGTCGGGAAGAGGTGGGAACTGCCTCTTGATCCATGACGCGTATTGTCCTCTCAAGCAAACACATGATGAATGCTGCGCATTTAGTTGACACTCCTGCTGCGCACCAGCTTCTGCTAATCATCTTTCAGGTTCTTTCAATAGACATCCCCATAGGTTGTGTCAATAGACCCCACCAACCGTTCCTTCTCATTGAACCGTCTTGCATTGTGACGACGTGACATCGATCTAGACGTCTTAATCTCTGTTTAACATCACAAAAAGTGTGGAGCAGCTCTTGTTAATTGACAAATGGTTAGCGACGTGTGTCATTTTCGCTGCCAATCTTCGCAATCGGATAGCACCCAACTGAACGCTGACAGATGGGCCATTATTCACCGCGACAGACCACTGTTGTGTGACTCTCTCTCTCTCTCTCTTTGAAGGCTTGCAGCTTCCGTTTGAGCTGAGCATGGAAATGCGATTCAATGGAAACCTGAACGGCCCCTTTCAAAGGTTACGGTCGTCAGAGCAGAGCCATTACCAGCACTGGCTATCCCTGCGTCTAGCCGGGATGTGTATGAAAAACTCGTTTCAATTGAACAGGTTTTTGCCTCTAGCCTCACTGCTCCGTCATAGTTATGGAGATGATATGCGATTATCTGGCCGGCCGTGGACCACACCTATGTTCAGAACTCGAACAATGGTGGATTTTTTGGGTAAACTTTCTCCGAGCAGCTTTCGATTCGATGCTTTGATCGATCACAAGATGACCCCGTTTGGTTTGTATGCAAATGTGCCGTCAATTAGGCGCGCGTTCGCCGAGAGATTCATCACAGATCGCATCCCAGTGTCGCCCAGTTGATGGATGGATGGAAAACCGCACAGAAGTAGCCTTTCGACTGACATATGCGCAAACGTCAATCAGATCCGTCAATTAAGATCCGAGATACGTGATCAATTATCTGTGGACAGGTCGATGTCGCGAGATCTCCTTCAAATCCTTTCACAAAAGCCCAAACATGTGTCCGTGCGGACGAGAAGATAAATCTTACGTGACAAATGACATTGGCGCACGCGCGCATGACGTGTCTACTTTCACAATTCTTTGCTGATTCCTCTCTAGATCAACTGTAGCAAATCACTTTCGTCGACAGTCGAACAGATTCTCTTTTGCCGCGCCGCGTAAATTATGCAATTGCCTTCAAATGACATGCCACAATGACACTTGCGGAACGGGAAATGTCAGGAAGCCATTAGAGACGACGATTGAACCGTTGCATTGTTTACTGTTCGCTTTATGATAATTGACCCGTGCGATGGGTGGCCTGGCTTGACTGGCTGATGGAGTGATCGCCCAGATTGGGCTCGGTGAGCTTTAACGCCCCCGTTGACATTGGAATTCCGCATCTGTTGAGAGACCGGTTTCATTTTTTGTTGAATTAATTCTGCGCAAAATTTATGAAGATGCAAACATGAGGATGTTTAGCTTCTTGAAAAATGTTGAATGGAGCAGATTCAATGAATATTCAGGGCCCCGCATTGAGGTTAACTGGCGGAGTTGATGGCATGTTTTTATGGATCATTAAAAAAGCAGCGCGTTGCTGCCTGGAAAAGCTGCTGCAGCCCACTCGCTTGGTGACTGCAGCGTCTGCAAGCTTTCTCCGTCTGCCGTGTGCACTTTTGTCGACTTCTCCTAACGCCCTTGCTTCAGCTGTTGTACCGATGGTCACAGGAAATGTGCAATTTCAAGCAAACAGCCCTAACATCCCTTCTCTCTCTCATTTCAGCTTCGACGAACTTCACTACGGGAAGTACATATCGCTCTACATACGGAACATATTCTTCTTCGATCAGCATCCACCACTGGGCAAGCAGCTGATCGCGGCAGTGTCCAACTTTGCCGGCTACGATGGCAACTACACGTTCCCGCGAATCGGTTCGCAGTACACGGCCAACGTGCCGGTCTTTTGGCTGCGTTTCCTGCCAGCCTTGTGCGGAAGCCTTCTCTCGCCGGTGGTGTACAAGCTCCTGCTGGAGGTGCCGCTGAATCGATGGACTTCCCTGCTCGGTGGTCTCCTGATCATCTTCGGTAAGAACAGCAATTCGTGAGTTTCACTCAGCCACTGAACCCCATCTCTCCTCGTAGATAACTCCCTCCTGACACAGTCCAGGTTCGTTCTAATGGAATCCATGCTGTTGCTGTTCTGCTCTCTGGGCTTGCTGCATCTGCTGCGCTTTCAGAAGAGCAGCTTCGCAAGCCCTCGATGGATCATTTCTGGACTGGCTTCGGCGTCGTTCTTCGCGTTCGCTCTCAGCGTCAAGTACGTGGGCTTTTACTCGGGCTGTCTGGCCTTCTACTTGATGTGTCGATACCTGTGGAACATGCTCTTCGATGCCACGGTCACAGGTAAGCCAGCTGCAAGAAGCAAAGTTCATCTAACACCACGTGGTCCTCAGATTTTCAGATCATGCTGCAGACAATCAGTCGTGTGTTGATATTCAGCGTGATCCCGATCGGAATCTACATCGGCGTCTTCTACCTGCACCTGTCCATCCTCAGCAAGGCGGGACCTCATGACAATGTGATGACCAGTGCCTTTCAGGCGTCCCTCGAGGGTGGCTTGGCGTCCATAACGAAGGGCCAGCCGCTGAAGATCGTCCATGGCTCACAGATCACGCTGAGACACACGCACGGGCGAGCGTGTTGGCTGCACTCACACGCTCACGTGTATCCCGTGCGGTACCCGGACAAGCGTGGGTCGTCGCATCAGCAGCAGGTTACGTGCTACAGCTTCAAGGATGTGAACAACTGGTGGATTGTGAAGAGACCCACCAAGGAGGAGCTTGTTGTGGGCGACGAGCTGGACCCCATAAGAGACGGAGACATCATCCAGCTGGTTCACGGCATCACCAGTCGAGCGTTGAACAGCCACGATGTGGCGGCGCCGATGACTCCAGCTTGCCAGGAGGTTACGTGTTACATTGACTACGAGATCAAGATGGAGGGTCAACTCCTGTGGCGGGTGGAGATTTTGAATAAGGACACGGTAAGTGGAGTCTCCCACTGAAAATCGAGGCAATACTGTGAAAAGGCACTTTCTCTTGCAGGAGGGCGCGATTTGGCATGCAATCAAGTCTCAGGTTCGCCTGGTCCATGTGACGACTGAGGTGGCTATGCGGTTCAGTGGCAAGCAGCTGCCAGAGTGGGGCTTCAACCAGCACGAGGTGGTCGGCGATAGGAACGTGAACAACAAGGATGCCATCTGGAACGTTGAGGAGCACCGATACACCAAAAGTATGCGAAGATTCTGTGCAAAATGGGGGCGGGGTTTTTTCTGATTTTCCATGTGTTCTGCTTCCAGCTCAAGATCAACGGGAACGAGAACGCCAACTGCTCAACGCCGAGATGATCCCGACATCCAAGACGAAGCTCTCCTTCTGGGACAAGTTCTTCGAGCTGCAATCGAAGATGATCTGGAGCACAAAGACCGAGGTCTCCTCGCACATGTACAGCTCTGAGCCGCTCGAGTGGCCTCTGCTGGACAAGGGAATCGCCTACTGGGTGGACAAGAAATCCAACGGTCAGATTCATCTGCTTGGCAACATCGTCATCTGGTACAGTGGCACCATTTCGATCTTCGTCTACCTTGGCTTGCTCGCATTCTATTTGGTTCGCAGACGACGGCTGGCCTATGACCTGCCGCCGCGAGAGTGGCAACGATTCCGCGATGTGGGCGATCTCTTCCTCGGTGGTTATCTCTTCCACTATCTGCCGTATTTCTTCGTCGAACGAACCCTCTTCCTGCACAATTACTTGCCCTCGCTGCTGTTCAAGATGCTTCTGCTGTGCTACGTCATCGAGCACATTGACTACTTGCTTCGGCGATTCACAAGGAACCGCTGGTTCGTTCGGGCTTATCGATTGGCTCTAATCGGCTGGGTTGGTGGTGTATTCTACATCTATCGCCGGTTCCTGCCACTCACATATGGAATTTCAAAGCTGACTGCAAGCGAAGTGACCGACTTGCGATGGAAGGACACGTGGGATCTGATTGTCCACAAAGAACTGAACTGAAAGTGGGGTGGTCTGCACGAGCAGGCGGTTGTGTAGTAAAAGGAGTTTGCTTTTTTGTATGGTTTTAATGGTCATATTTATGAGATTACGCTAGAGGTTGTTTTATTTTAGAATAAATCACGTATTTTAAGTGTGACGAGGTCTTTTGCTTTTGGATGCTTTGGAAGCACGTGATGCGAGTGTGGAGCTGAACTTGAGATTGAGGGCATGTTTATTAAGACCCAAATGCACCACCAACTGAAGCGCCGTCCAAGGAGGAGCGCAGATGTCTGAACAAACGTCAGAAACGAACAATTATCGAGGTTAGGTTTTCTCCCACCTGGAGATCCCAGTTTAAGAATGCATTACAGCCGTCAAATTGTCTGCATTAAATCACTCTCACTGCGTACGCACTCCCTCGTCACCAGGACTGCATTCGTTTAGCTCTTTAGACAAAGAAACCGATTTTAGAAAAGGACAAACCATTTAAACCCATTTTAGTTCTATTAAAAATCAAATTCACATATCATTTCACAATATAAATGTATATAGAGACTCTCTCATCTGACCGACACCTCATTCCTCCATTGGAACCGGAACGACGGTCTGCGTGATCTCGAACTTGTGAATTTTCGTGTCCAAGACCGCAGTGGTTCCCGCTGCAAAGTCGTAGTTCAACTGCAAAAAAAGAAAAATTCAACATCCTCCCATACACCCCGCCATCCCTCGTGCATACCTTCCTCTCGCCCTTTTGATTGGACAACTCGTAGTTCCTCAAGTAGTCACAGGAGTCCTTGCGGATCACGCACAAGTCCACGTTCGAGCCGGAGCCCAAATCATTGAAGATACCCGCACGAATTGCGTTGCGAACTAACAATTTTCCCTCCTCCTCCTCCATGTCTGGCTTCCAACCGGACTCGAAAACAGACATGGCAGCCAAGCTGCCCGAGCCCATCGTGGCATAGGGAACCTTGTCCGTCGAACCGTGCGGGTGAATGCAATAGATGTACGCACCAGTTGTGTCGACGCCACCCAAGACCAAGGCGGCACTGATGTGACCCTGATAGCGGAACAGCATCTGCTTGAGCAGAGTGTTCGCAGCAACCACTGGCACCTGACGACCAGTGTTCAAGCGGAGCAATTCCAACTGAGAAGCAATCAGATCCGTGGTCATCTCAGTGTCAGCGGCTGTACCAGCACCACAGCAACTGAAAAAGCAACCATTTTAATGACATTCTGCGGTGAAAAATCTTTCCCCACGACACTTACTACATATTTTTGGCCAAATAGTGAATTTTCGCGCAGTTCTTGTCCGAAACAATGGGACCCTCTGTCGCTCGGGTATCTGCACCAAGAATCACGCCATCCTTGTAGACAATTCCAACGATTGTTGTGCCAGTTTTAACAACTTTTGGTGCCACAAAACCGCTTTGCAAAAGTTGAGCATTCCTAGCAAACAAAGAATTTCCAAATTAATTACATTCAATCCCCGCTGAGGTTATGTGGCCGCAGAATGACTGGACAAGATGCGTTTCGCACTTACCTCTTGCAATTTTCAAAGTTGAATCCGGCTTTGGGAATATCTCTGGCGATATCGAGGGACATTTTGTGGAATGAATTGGTTTCCTTTTTATGCGAAAATCCGAAGATATATGCGAAAAACTTGATTAGTACACGAAGCTTCTAGTTGCCGCAATGACAAAACACAAAATTTGTAGCGAAACGTCAAAGCGGCTCAACAACGATGAGTGGTGAGGTGAGTTTGGCTTCGCACACACAGAGATTCTCAAAATGTGCCAAGTACTTTCGTCGGGTTGGTGTGACGATTTTTGGTAAATTGCTGCAAAGCTCCTTAAATATTCTCAAATAATTCAAGAAGATCAAGAACGATAAACAAATTCAATTGTAATTGTTTTCTCTTCTGGTTCTTTTGCTACAAGCGCTCACCAATCGCATTGTTGAGTTCCCGAGTGCAGTCTAGGCGTGGGATAAGTTCACCACGAACTTTCATGCGGTGAACTGTCAAAACTGCCATTCATCGCTGAAGAGAAAAATAGTTACTTCAGTACAATTTCGATAAAAACTACAAAATAAAACCCAAATTATCAATTAATTCGTCACAAATTCTGCGAAAAATGGTACTCGCCACAAAGCTCTTCCAACGACAATGGAAATCATTGCAAGTTCTTTCAAGAATCCCGGGGTTTCGTAAGTTTTCCAGTCCGCACTCCATCGTTTCAGGTCGCATAACCTGCTTTCTTTGACAGGCTCCCTGTCCACAGCACAGTCAATCGAGAGACGAAATCAAATCTTCGATGAGGAAATGAAACGGCAACAGGACAGTGTGGGTCGTGTTGAAAAAATCGAAGTTCGTTATTTAGGCCTGCCGGAGGATGTGACTCTCGTCATGAACAGAATGATCTCGACGCCGTACAACTGTGCTCAGCATTTGACCGAGGGACATTGCAAGCGATCGGCGTTGGCATTGATTGATGGCAAAATCCCATGGGACGTGCACAGGCCACTGCAGGAGTCGTGCACATTGCAGCTCTTGAATTTCACCGTAACCGATCCACATTTAGTCAATAAGTGAGTGCTTCGTTTGGCACTTCGTTTGGGATGTTCGCTTCATCGTGTGTCTTACATTGTGTGTTTTTTTAGAGCCTTCTGGAGAAGCTGCTCCTTCATGCTGGGCGCAGCACTGGAGTCGAGCTTCAGAGAGGAAGCCGGACTCCAGCTTCACAGTTTCCCCGGACCGAACAGTAAATTGTAAATTGAATTCCCATGGCCCCTTGTCTTGATTCTCCTTGTATTCCCAGTCAAATCCGGCAGCTTTGTCCACGACATCTACCTCTCCTCCCAGGGATGGTCTCCCTCAAACCACGAACTGCGTGCGATCTCCGCTGAGATGGTCAAGCTCGCCGCCAAAGACATCAGGATCGAACGCCTCGACTTGAACAGTGAGCTAGCGACGAAGATGTTTGAGAATAATCGCTACAAGAAAGAACAACTGCCGAGCATTCTGTCACAAAACCAGGGACGTGTGACCGTCTACCGAGTGGGCACACACATCGACATCTCCCGCGGACCGATGATATCGTCCACAAGATTCCTCGGCAAATGTACCATCGCGGCGGTGCATGAGGTGGCCAAGGAAGGCAAAGACGGCAGCATTTATCGTGTCCAGGGTGTGGCCCTTCCCACTGGGTTCGTCGTCAATCACATTGCATACGGAATCCTCGAGAAGAGGGCGAAAAAACTGGTAAGTTCGCCAGTGTTTCTGTCCCCGTCTGTGATTAACTCGGATCTATTCATTACAGAACGCCGCTCGACTGCCGACGGAACCGTTTGAGGAGCACGTAGCCGAACAATTGATTGCTTAGTTTGTAGTCACACACTGTTTGTTTTTTTTCATTTTTTAAGTTTAACAAATAAATCGAACTAAAATTCTGCGCATTTGACTTTTTTCTCTCATCTGGCTGCATTGCCTCTTCGTTCTCACTCACTCTCTCTCCCATCTGCCATAGCATTCCGCATTCGCGGTCGAAATTTGACATTTGCGTAGATGCACCAATCATTGCACTTGTCATGCGACTTGTCAAATTGGCTGCTCACGGTTCACCAATATGGAAATCGTTTATTCACCACACCGCACAAGAACCGTTAGTCCTTTCAGATCCGGCTTCTTGTGCAGTGAATTCCAAAAGGGAAATTATCTCCGTGAAAAATCGCAATCCTCGGGGAAAATGTAAGTTTTTCATCAAAAAAATTGCATTAAAGTGTTCATCAATTGTTGTTACACGTTATTTTCAAAAAATCCGAACGGAATCGGTGGAATTTCGGGGTATTTCAAAATATAAACTTGAGACGAGGTGAGCCTCATGGTTTTTGCCTTGCTGGAGATGATTTTCGAATTGAACTTCCGCGAATATCGCATCAATCTTGTCGGGTTTCCGGTTGGAGAGTCGCGAATAATGTCGTCGGGATATGGTTGCGTGGGATTTCGGCCGTAGTTCGGGTGCGCACGCGGTATTTTGTGTAATATTTGTTTCATTTGAAATTGTGTTCACACGCAGGCGCTTGGTCGCAAAAATCACTCGGTCACGGTGTGGTTTTTTTTTTTTCTTTGTCGTTTGAGGATATCCGGCTCGATGCAATTTAACCGTCGGAAATGTGTTAAGTGCCGGGCTTGTCGAATGTGAGTGCTTCGACATCATTGAGCGGTCGGTGGATTTCTGCAACTAGTGCGGGTGGTTGCAGGGGGGTTTGCTGGTGCATCTTGGAATGCAAAGTGGTGTGCGTTGTCGTCGTGAATATGATCGGGAGCAGCTAGGCGGATGCTGTGAATCGTGTTTAGCTTGTCTCTTTTGCGGTTGCGCGTTTCTTTCTCCCTTTCGATTGCCCCTCTTGCGGTCGTATTTTATTTCTGAGGTGGCTTGTGCTTAAAAATGTCGGTGCTTTGATTTATTTTTTTTAAGTGGTCTTCTTTTTGTTGTCCCTCCATCCCCCAGTGCGGAGAAATCATCCCTCGCGTCATAAAATCCAGTCAAGGCTTGTAAATGTGTCGCAGTGTTTGCCTTTTAATCCCCATCCATCCAAAAGTGTGTGTTTCTGTTCAAAAATAGTGCATTTCTGTCGGATTCAGGAAAAAAAGCCTCGAATACGACACGGTTTCGGTGCGCGTGGTGCTAGTTGCCGGTCTGTCTGAAGAAAAGGGTTTGAAATTTCGTCGGTATCGCCCGAAAATCGTTCCCAACTCGGTCCCCATTTCGTTTCGATTGCAATTCGGTTTGAATCCGACGTTGTTCGCTTCACAAGTCAGTGCTTTAGCAGCTACTTCGTAGGGAATCTCTCTTCGATTTGCTATCCATTTGCTGGTTCGATTTACCGTCGGTATCGTCCTGAAAATCGTCCCCAACTCGGTCCCCATACCGCTTCGATTGCAATTCGGTTTGAATTCGACGTTGTTCGCTTCGTAAGTCCGTGCTTTCGCAGCTACTTCGTCGGGAATCCCTCTTCGATTTGGTATCCATTTGCATTCACGGGCGTGTTTTTTCTGCTAAGCCCTCGGTAGGGTCTACGAATCGGTCGGGAATTTTGAATGTTTGTCCTTCGCGTGCGAAAAAGAGGGTACATCAATGCCCCAAGCGATGCTATTGCCTCGTTTAGTGTCTCGTGAGAATGGTGTTGTGCTCGATAAAGTGTGCAGTGAGTGAAAAGTATTCTACGTTCCCCTTGTCTTATCCTCCACCCTGATAGCCCCTAAGTCTCTTAGTGCAGCCTGCCATCCTAAATCCCTGAAAGTATGCTTCAAAAGTGTCGTTGCCCCTATCTGTATGCCCTACTCTCAAAATCCAAGTGCAAAGTGCATCGTTAGTGCCTTCACATCTCTTAAAGCCCCTCTACATCCTGTTAAATCAATTCAGTGGCTTGCTGTCCAGCGAAAATGAGTGCTTTGTGAGTGCAATAACGCCCCTATCAGCCCCTGCCATAGTCCCTTTCCCTTGTCTCATGTCTTGAAGCCCCTCTACCTCTTGTTAAATCAATTCAGTGGTCTGTCTTACTCCCTTTCCCTCGCCCAGTTCATTGCTCAGCCAACAAGCTCCAAGAATCAAGACAGTCAAGAACTTTCAAGACCTCCAAGGTAAGTGAAATTTCATTCATTTTTTTAATTTCCATTGAATTCAACAAACCTTTAAGCTGTCCATCGGCCGACAACAAATAAGAAACAAATCGCAACACCTTTCAGTTAAAATCTTTTTATTAAGGGAAGCACTTCTCAGAGAGTTTTACGAGGACAAAGGGACCGCACACAGTGCAGTTCTAGGCGATGACCACGAAGGTTGGCGTGGTCATCACTCCGCAATTGTTGTTCTTGGTCGACATCAGGACGTAACCATCGTTACCCCAGTACGTTGACCATGAGTTCTTGACCAGCCAGTATTCCTCGCCGTTGATCTTGCCGTAGCCGACGGCCAGAACGGCGTGATCCAACTCGTCCAAGCCGTTCTTGCACTCGGGCTCGTAGTACACACCGTGCGAGTAGAAACTGAAGCTCTTGTGCGAGGCATCAATGGCCACCGATAGGGGTCCGCTCGTGGTGAGGGCGACCTTAAAGGCGTCCGGATCGTTTGAGGTTACATTGACGAAGCCCGAGATCTGGGCGACCACGGGAACGGTGTCAATGTGGCACAAACCGTCCTGGCCGAGGTACTGGCCGTACTCCTCCTCAGTGGGAATGCCGCCGGCCTTCATCATCCACTGGTAGGCGCGGAAATCTTCGCCGCCGTCACAGCCATTGTTGCCATATTCCCATGAGCAGTCGATGAGTGCCTGTTGCGAGAGGCGCACCAGGTTGCCGCCGTTCTTGAGGAAGTAGGCTCCCTCCACGGCGCCGACGGTACCGAACGACCAGCACGAACCGCAAACTGATTGATCTAATAAAGGGGAGAGCGCGTGCAGGAAAGTGAATGCAATTGATCGAAAGTAGCGTCCACTTACCTTTAACTGGGGTGACTGCGCCTAGCAGCCTCCAGTCGAACTGTTCCGGCAGGTTTGCCTTCATTTTGTGCGTCTTGTAGGGGAACGGTTTGCCCGTGTTGAAGATCCCGGACGATTTGAAGCCTCGTCGTGCCTTCAGCTCGTCCTCGGTCTTGTCAGCCAAGTGGTTGATGGCCAGCGAGTAGCCCAAGTTGGCGCGATTCTTTGAGTGGATGTAGCGCAAATTCTGACGGAAGATGTTCTTGCGGTACTCGTGCTCGGTCTCGTTCATGTAGCGAGCGCCGTGCTTTCCCTTGAATCTGGTGAACTCCATTTCGACATGATGGTCCTTGGTGGGGTGGATGAACTCCTTCATTGGATTGAATGTGGCGTAGTGACCGATGCCGGGACCGGGGAATCCAATACACACCATGTCTGGGAAGGGAAGAGATGCGTGTTCTCCCATTTGTGAGACACTCAAAAACTGTTTTTGCACTTACCTGGATCGATATCGAACACCTCGTTGGGCACGTCATCCGGCGAGTAGTTCTCGTAGTCCAGATAGTAGTGATCGTAGTGCGAACCCAGCAGCGTGTTGTATCCCCTCATCTCGTAGCGGACTGGGATCGGCATGCGCGAAGATGGATACTTTGGTGATTTCTTGTAACGCACCCACAGGGTGTAGACGTTCTTCTTGATGCCGATGACCTCCTCCAAACGGAACTTATCACAAACCATTCCAAGTAACGTTTCCGTTCCAATGAGTGAGAAACTCTTCACGTCGGGCAAAATTGATTGGATCTCGACGACGTTCTCCGAGGTGCCGTTCACTTGCAGGCAGGTTTCCTTGTTCATCTCCTTCGACGTGGTGACCGGTGCCAGCTTGAGCGATGTACCGTAGCGAGCCTCGTTAGCCAGTTGATAGGTCTTCACCATGCCGCCATAGTAATCGATACGTGAACGGCTGGTTTGCTTGTCATACCAGGCGAAGAAGGGTTCGGCTATTTCCGCATAGGGGATGTGCAGGACACCGCGAACCGAGTAGGTTGCATCCCAGATTGGTGGCTTTGTGGCTGTTGCTAGAGGGAAGAGGCAATCAGTGGTCTGTGAATTGGTTGCTTTTGAGGAGAGGAGTGTGGAAAATGGTTCAAAAGAGCGGAATACCGAACAAAAGTCTTCTAAAATAATTCGATAAAGTCTGCCGCTTGTTCTCGCACGATCACTGATCATTGTTCGATCGTGACAAAGTAAGAAAAACTGGCTTAAATCAAACGTGATTCAACGGTCAGGCAGAATCATGATCAGCGAGATAAAGCAACGGTTAGAACAACCGTTTGCCCTTGTGAATCTCCGAAGATCACAAACAGATCGAAACTGATCTCTCGCCGCAATGCAGCCCTTTGTTCCGCAATCGATTGTGCAAATCTCTGCAGTCACTCGGTGGGTCGGTAAGGTAGACCGATGATCTTTTACGAATCACGGCTGGATCGCTTCCCAGCGAGCACCAGTTTGTGGAAAATTCTATTGCCGTCGACCTCATTCGCGGACTTTTGTCCCGCTACGTCCTAACACAGCCCAAGAACCGTAATATCACGCGAATCTATTTCCAGACCGCGAATCGTCGCATTTCTTTGTCAGACACTATCAGCGAAATTAATTGCGTACAGAACAATGCCGGCCGCAACAACAAGTCCGTCAAAGAGAGTGCAAAACAAAAATCAATGAATCTCAAGCCGAACTCACACAGAAGCGCTCTGTCTGGAGGGGTCAGGCCTGTTATCAACGCCTTTCACTGCTCCCCTTCTTCGTTTGCGCATTCGAATTTAGAACGATTCGCAGCTCTCAACAAACAACTCGCGTACACAAATTTTGCGGACAATAAACCGGTCAAAGTGACGCACAGCTCACAGGCTGACCGCTCGATTGTTGGTGGCCACTGGGCGATGAAGCCAAGTGTGGGGGGAGGCTAGGGGAGGAATGAACTGATTTGTAATTTAATAGAACTTACCTGTAGCCACCAGTGCACAGAGGGCAACCAAAGACACACACAAACGCCTCATGTCTTCAGGTGAGGGGGTTGGGAACAAAATCGAAAAAAGACGACGACACGAACTCACTTAAATTGCTTTAACGATTCACACACACACGCACACAGAAAATTCTATCTATGCAGACTCGGTTGAGGGAGTACGATCGAGTTTGAAGATCCAATTCAAACGAGAGCTCAAGAGCAACTGAAGATTGAATGCCGGTGCGGCGATTTATTATTTCATTCCGTGATGAACGGAGGAATTTTCGCGATTGACGATCGGATGATCTCTTCCAGTTGGTTACGGGAAAAAAATGAGAGAGAGAGGGAGTGAATCTTTGTTAAGTCCCCGTTTGAGGCGGACAGAGTGCGACTAACATGTTTGAGTGAGTTGTGAGGCGGGGCTTTGACTCGAGGTGTGATCACGGTTTTTGGGGGCATTTTGTTGGTGATTTTGAAATTCAGACGGCTGCCTGTTGACAGGTCAAGCACAGCCTATCCCCAAGTCTGTTCTGGTCATTTTGTCGTTTTGCGAGAAGCAGAAGCTGACCAAATTGCTGCTGGAAAGCAAATCCCATTAACGAGCAGCTCTTATTTGAAAAAAATGGTGTGAAATTGTATCAGAAACCAGTGTTCTTCGTGAAAACCCAGTGCCGTTGAAGAGACTGTCTTCAAAGCTGCTGCTGAGCATCGAATTATGTCTGACCGGAGCCTAGTTGCTTCTCAATTGCGTGGCACTGTAGTGTGGAGAGGGAGAGAGAACTCTATCAATGTGCATCTTCAGCTAGGCCGGTCTCAGACCCTTTAGAACTATTGTGCCTCATTTCCCCTCACTTGCAGTTCTTTTCAGAGTTGTATTGGGGGTTGTAGACTCCTGTTGCTCATCGGTGGAAAAGGTTTATTCCAGAGTATTCTCTTTACGCCAGTTTCCATTCGGAACCTGAGAATGAGAGATGGTTCTAGTGACTTCGATTCTTCATCTGATATCTTTGCCTTTTGTGAACTTAATCCTCCCAAAATCCCAGTACATGGTCTGGAATTTCATTAGGTTCTTCACGGAATCTGCAGAGACCTTCTTCGGATACCCCAAGTGTCCTTAGGTGTTTCTTGAGTCTAAAGTGATCTGTTGGGAAGCCTGTTAGGATGCCTCAAATATATTGACTCAGGAGTTTCTTGGCCTGCTTCATGCCATGAGTGTTATTCCAGGTTTCTGCTCCGGTTCCTTCTTTCTAAGGGTGATTTTTTAGCTATTATCTTTTTGGCAACACTGGTTTAAACAGCTGACGCACGTTTCGTTTACGTTTGTTTCACTGTCAAACATCTTCAGTTTGGTCTATAATTTAACCATGAATCGTCTTACAAACGAACAACGCTTGCAAATTATTGAATTTTATTATCAAAATGCGTGATCTGTTAAGAGAGTTCATCGCGCGCTTCTTCCATTTTATGGTCAGCTTAATCGACCCACTGAAGCGGTACGTAAAAAAAGCACAATTGTCGATTTTGGAGCGAATATCAGCCAGAAGCATTGCAAGAGCTACCAATGCATCCAGAAAAAGTCACAATTTGGTGCGGTTTATGGGCTGGTGGCATCATTGGACCGTACTTCTTCAAAGATGATGCGAATCGTAACGTAACTGTGAATGGTGAGCGCTACCGTGAGATGATATCCAACTTTTTTTTTTGCCCAAAATGCAAGAGCTTGACTTGCATGACATGTGGTTTCGACAAGACGGTGCCACATACCACAAAGCACGCACAACAATGGACTTAATGAGGGGCGAGTTCGGTTCGGTGAAATTTTATTTCACGTTCGGGACCGGTCAATTGGCAGCCTAGATCGTGCGATTTAACGCCTTTAGACTATTTTTTGTGGGGCTATGTTAAAGCTCATGTCTATACAGACAAGCCCGCTTCAATTGACGCATTGCAAGACAACATTGACGCATTTATTCGTGAGATACCGGCCGAAATGTTGCAAAGAGTATGCCAAAATTGGACTAAGCGCATGGACCATTTGAGGCGCAGACAAGGTCGCGAGATACCGGCCGAAAAGTTGGAAAGAGTATGCCAAAATTGGACTAAGCGGATGGACCATTTGAGGCGCAGACAAGGTCAACATTTGCATGAAATAATCTTCAAACATTAAATTATATGGACCGTACTATCGATTCAAATAAAGATTTCATGCATTTTTCTGAATTTTATGTGTCTTTTTTTGAAAAACTTTCCTATAGCTTTTAAAAAATCACCCTTTAGTTCCCCGAATTCTTCTCTAAAGACATGGTCTCCCGCGGCACAGAATGGTTCAGCGCCTGTGAAGGGTTCCTATGCTCCTTTCATAGCTAGGCAGTCGGCCATTTCATTGCCTTCGCCTTTATGTAGAGGTATCCAGCAGAGTTTTACTCTGTTTCTCCTACTTAGCGCTTTAGGCTTCTGTCGGCATTCCCAAACAAGCAGAGTCTAGTGCCAAGATAGCGGTCGCAATTGGTGTATTTCCTGTCAAGATTGATTTGAACGCATCTCTCTATGGCATAGATTTCAGCTTGAATGATACTGGTGCGTTTGCTCATGGAAGTATGTTGTCCGAGGATCAAATAACCCTGCTCCTGTTCCATCTGTTTACCATTTTATGCTGCTCAGTCTATGGATTCATTGCTCCATTCCTTTTTGATGCTGAGCCTAATGGTTAACTTCTTTTGAATGGCTAAGAGTGGTAGCTCTTTGACTAGTGCATCGATCACTCCTCTTTTGCCATTCACATAGGTGTTTTGTTTGCACAGTCTGCAACCACTAGATGCAAGGGAGTCAGCTCCAATCGAACCGCCATGACATCAATTGGGCAAGTTCTCATGGCTCCTGTAATACGGAGGCATGCCAATCCTTGAACTTTGAGTGTTTCTCTTGCTCTTATCAATTTGGTTCTTTCGGACCATGCTTATGCACCGAATGTAATTGATGGTCTAACAATAGCTATATAAAGGGTGGTTACATTTTAAGGGCCGATGTTGATTTTGAATAAAACACAAATTATTTAGGAAATTATTGAAATTATGGTTCAATTATGTATGGAACAAAATATCGGCCAAATGGCCGCCGCGACCTCGGCGGCACACCTCCATCTGATGGTCCAAATTTTCGATGTCGCTGAAGCATAATTGAAGTTCTATGCCGTTGATGTGCCGAATTATCTCATCCTTTAGCTCTTGAATTGTTGCTGGCTTATCGACGTACACCTTTTCTTCCAAATAACCCCAAAGAAAAAAATCCAACGGTGTCAAATCACATGATCTTGGCGGTCAATTGATATCGCCACCACGTGAGACAACACGACCATTGAATTTGTCGTGCAAAAGAGCCATTGTTTCGTTAGCTGTGTAGCAAGTGGCACCGTCCTGTTGGAACCACATATCGTCCACATTCATAGCTTCCAATTCGGGCCATAAAAAGATCGTTATCATTTCCCGATAGCGAACACCATTCACAGTAACACAGCCTGACCGGCCTCATTTTGGAAAAAAATACGGCCCGATGATGCCGCCAGCCCACAAACCGCACCAAACAGTCACTCTTTGTGGGTGCATTGGTTTTTCGACAATCACTCTTGGATTATCATTCGAACAAATGCGGCAATTCTGCTTATTGACGAATCCACTGAGGTGAAAATGTGCCTCATCACATGCGCCATATGCATTTTGATTTGAACGCCCATTTTCATAATAAGCCTGAATAACTTTAACGCGTTGCTCGATTGTGTATCTTTCCACGGTTCAAATTGAGTTAATCTGAAATTGAGAAATGTCAAATGAAATTCAGAAAAAAACTTGACGTTTAGGTGTGGTTCACATTCAACATCGGCCCTTAAAATTTAACCACCCTTTACATCCATCTTAGGATGCCTGGACCGCATCCCCAGAATATGCCCGCCAGGCTCAGTTAGTTGACGCCTTTCTCTAGTTCTGACTGCCACCTTAAACACGTGCGTCTTTTGCTGCGTTGTCCCACACATCCTGAGTCAAAGACTCTTCAAGCTGAAGTCGCTTGTCATGGCACTGGATCCATAGCCGTCTGGCTGCATTCATGTCGCTGCAGTCCTCGTACAATCCGTGATTCAATCATCTCCTCTAGGAGCCCTGAACTGAAACACATTCGCACGTAGATCATTTCTCTCGAAGAGACCGAGGTCTTCTTCATTCACTTTTGCAATTGTCCACGAATCGCGCGGATTGGGATGATCAGTGGCTTGTATCAAGTAAACTTCACGCTTCGAAAGAGGTGCCTCCTGATGCTCAAGGAAGTTGATCTACTGACCGACTCATGTGGTCTGAGATATTCAATGCTGTGCCGAGGTAGAACGACGTACCTGACTAACTATGACGCTTTGTCCACGATTTCGATGTTGTGTGCCACCGCTCGACGGCTGCATGTACTTCGTTTTGCCCTCGTTTGCTCGCTAGATCCAATTTAAACGTTTGACGTTCGACTAATCTGGACGTCTTCTAGCCCCCTGCGTGCACTGATTTAGCCTCGTTTGATTGCGATTTCCTTTACTATCAAACTTGTCATCTCTCGAGTCTGCTTCTGTCGACGTCTGCGGTGGCAGTTCGTTGTAGTATGCATCTCCTTCATTTGGGGACACTCAAGTGTAAAACGAATAGAAGACGAAATGAAACTCCGGCGGTTTAGTTCAATGATCTTTATTAAATCTTTATGTGACGGCGCGGGTGATCACCGTCACACTGTGCCGCGAACAGTGTTTAATGCTACAGCTCGGCCATCCTATAATCGATCTCGCCCTTCGCTGCTGTCCTTGTCGAGCCTTTCGTTCGGGAGCTCGCACCAGCGCCATAATGGTGTTCAGCTTCAGTTGAACTCGATGATACCTTCCACCACTCACCTGTCGTCTGGTAGCACCTTCGTGACGACGTATGGTCCCCAGTTCCTCGGTTCTAGCTTCCCTGACTCACTGGCGAGCGCTGGCTTTCCGTTCCATCGCGTTCTTGGCGAAGCAGTCCCGCATCGTGTTGATGGCTGCCTTAAGTTGGTGCAACTGACTGCTTCGTTCAGTTTCCTCGCTTCCACATCCTCTAGCGATAGTTCACCCTTGTCTCTCTGCCCGAGACACCTAGGCTGTCGGTGATCGACTCGCATTTTGCGTCCTCACGACCGCCACAATCCTACAAGGTGATCATTTGTTTTCGATAGGATGTAAAGGGTGGGCCAGATACAAGTTTCTTTTTAAAAATGTAATAAAATGAACAAAATTAAATTGTTGCCATGTATTATGGCTTTATTAGTAAGAACAAACATTCCCGTTAATTATGAAATACAACGCGCAAAAGATCGATTGTGGCATGGCACGCCATCCTGCATGGTCGTCCAAATCAATGTCTTCAATTTCAGTAAACCAAAAAAAACTGTCGGTTAACACGGCTCTGTAACGCCCACCGTTGACCGAAATGTTGTTCCCACAGTTTCACACTCTCGGTTACATTCTCATCTGTGCGCAGTCTCACGAAATTTTTGCACAAACTTGCGTACAGCAGTCGCGGTGGATGCTTCATTTCAAATTCATTCCAAAACTTCTTCTTAAAAAAAAAGCGCTGTTTGGGCTACACAGCACTCACTTTGGGAGTAAGTTTTCAAGCGTAAGCGTAAAGCAACTCATTTCGTTCCGCGGAGGTATGATACTGACTTTCTGCCAAGATTTCGAGCGAGAAACAGCTGTCAGTGTCAAAATAACCTGTGATTTAAAAACAAACCACTAGATGGTGCACCCGGTTGATGTAGCACAGTTTGTCAATCTGGCCCATCTGAGGTTAGCTACTTCATGCAGATGCGAGCTTTTCGAAGCGAGCGAGGGAAGATCTCTGCTAAGCTAGTTCATCGGCCATTGGAACCCAGATGAGGGACATATTGAGTTGGCCTTCTAATCGACGCTGGCTCAGCCCCGCATTCCTCTATGATCCTGCATAACTTACCGCATCTAGGCAACACTCGGTGACGGAGATGCTTGTCTCTCAGATGAATCATTTATCGAACAGACTAGCCTAGCGATGAAGCTTCTAATAGAGACCTCTTGTCGTCCCCTCTGTGTGTGAGCAGTAGGTTTAAGGCAGGTGGTGCCTTCTAGCCATTTGTCATTGGTTTCTTTAAACGCGTGTATCTTCAGTAGATGTAGCGATTGGCATGGATTGTGGTACCTCTCCTATTGATAGGGAGCGGTACCACTGGCGAGTTCATCGGCTTTGCAGTTGCCTGGTATGTCACAATGTCCCGGCACCCAATCGTTAGGAGACAGCCTGCAATTATGGGATGTTTTTGAGTTAAACATGACACATTGTCCAGGCATTTGATTGCGGTCTAACTGTCCGAACAGAGTTTTTGAGCCATGGCAACGCAGGGAGCTTCAAAGAGATATTTTGGTCTTCGCAATAGACACCAGCATCCATCCCTTCGTCGGTATTCGATCCGTCTGTGAAGATACGCGTCTGATTGTCAGACGCCTGACATGTCATCCACTGGTGGAGAATTTTTTTCTCGAATACAGTCTGGGGTTGCTGGCGGTCGGTGCCTTTGGGGAGGAAGTTGATCGGTGGAGTGGCCGATATTGAGTTCGGACGACAGTCGGAGTGTTTTATTTGTTTGCCGAATATGTCCAGTGGTGGAGGGTGGAGGAGAATATTTAGTCCGTCTAACTGGACGGATGGCGCCGTTGGTTGAGTGTCTGGTTAGAGAGGTCCCCGGTTCGATTCCCAGTGAAAGCAAAGTTAATGCGCTTTATTCTGTTTTTAAATCTGTGTTTTCCGGTTGGGATCAAATTAATGGCACTATCACTGGAGTTGTCGATCAAGTGGTAGTAGTCTGACTACGGGTATGAAAATGGACCAACATCGTCAAAGCCCAACTACCTAGCCTAGTCCGTCTGACGGAGTACATCTCAACGCTCCACTGATGCACATGCAGGCCAGTTTCTGCGCTCGATTGACTGCTCTGCAGTTGATGGCTTTGTTTAGTGCTGTCCACCAAGCTGAGACCCCATGCAGGCGTGTCGGTCTGACAATCGAGATGAATACCTCGTGAGCTATGCGTGGTTGCATCCAATGACATTTTTGCAGTTAAAAAGTGCAGCGGAAGCCTTCCTTACCCTATCCTGTCTTCTTTTGTCCACACTACTTGCCTTTACTCCCAATTTCCACAAATCTCTGATGAATCAAGTCGTTGTGGAACATATTCCCAAAAAAATGGCACCCTTCAGACGCGTTACTTCGCCAGTCTGAGCTCCTAGCCCTGCTCCAAAACACCACCATTCTCCACCGCCTCCCTTGAGAGAAAGTTTGTCGCTTGAATAGAAAAACGGCAACACTTTAAAAAATACCTTCCACTTTATTGACGCAAGAAACTTTACAAGATTATTTACAGACTAGAAGTATTCTCTAAGAAAAAAAAAACCCACAAATACGAAACGACAATGTACAGGTTGAGTATGCGTTAGGCCTTACGGTTGACTCTTAAATTTTAATACACAAAAAATAAAAAAAATAAAAATTCAAAACTTTGGTAAAAGATATAATGAAACACCATTAAACTACGTTCCCTTACGCGCTAGAGTGAGTGAGTTAAAGTAGTTGTTCCCCGCTAAGTTTATCCTAATATCACAATTTCATTTCGTTCCACATCGTTTTGCTGTCCAAATTCAAACAAAACAAAACACAACATCCACAAGTTCCACAAACATAAAAAAAAAAAAAATAAACAAATCTAAAAACGCTACGTATTGGCACCTTGAATTCACATGATTTACCCTAGAGACGAGAATAAATAGAATCGATAACTTAAAGGCTAACTAGACCGTCTGCCGTCTACTGACGGCGAATGCGATCCACACGAGGAGCAGGTGTACGGGCGACAGATGCCACACGACCGAGGCATTCTCGACGGTCGGCTGGACCATGTTGGCCACGATGAGTGCGCTCAGGGGCAGATTGGTGGTCACCCTGTGGCTCTGCGACTGAATGAGGGTGGCGATCTTTTGGGCCTCCCGCTTGCACGCTTCGATTTGGATGCCGGTTGGCTTGGCGGTCCTCGGGACGACGGCCACGAAGATGTCCACTTCCATGGTGAGGAAGCCCGTCAGCTGGCACTCGGACACTTGGATCAGCTCGTCGAGGGCGTGCAGGATGCTGCGCATCGTGACGAGTTGGGTGTTGCGGCCCTTCAGGGCGTACAGGGCTCGGTCGACTTGCTTGCGCGAGAATATGACGCGGAAGGCTCCCGCGCAGATGGGGCAGCAGGCTCCGGGCGGGACGATATTTTGACAGTAGGGCGAGACGGGACGCGGGCACTTGACCACCTTGCAGCGGCGGCCCATGTCCGAGGCGAGCAGGCCGACCTCCTTGCAGTGGCCCTTGTAGTCCACCAGAACGTAGTCGGCCCAGGCTTCGCACTCGCTGCGGTAGACGACGCCGTTTATGCCGCAGACCGGGCCCTTCCAGGAGCAGCTGCGGAAGCAGGATCCGAAGTGGCCCAGCTGGGCCCTCGCCTTCAGCAAGTCGCAGGCCGACGGGTACGTCACGCCCTTGGTGTCGCAGACGGGCTGGCCGTCGTTGATGCACTCCTGAGTCACGTTCACTGAAACGGTTAAAAAGCGGTTAGCGGCGGGAGGCTAAGCAGTGCTTGCGAGACTTACCACAGCGGTACTGAAGGCAGGGCCTGTGCATCACGGACAGGCAGATCTTGCGGTCCTCGACGCAGCGCGAGCCCGAGGGGCAGCTGTACGAGCCCTTCTCGCAGGGGTTCGCCGCGCTGCACGCTTCGAAGCCCATGTCGCTGTCCTGGAGGCCGAGGCACTTGGCGATGCACGCCGAGTGGTAGGTGTTGCCGTTCTTGCCGCAGACCGGCACGTAGTGCGTCGGGCAATTACAGGGGAGGCTGGTAAACGAGCGGTCCGAGATGCCCGGGATGCGGCACTGCTTCTTGGTGCAGGTAATCTCGCCGGCGAAGCAGCTGCAGATGTTGCACTCCAGGTACACGGATCGTCCGTGCTCGACGGCATGCTCGCCCTGGCGGCAGGAGTCGTACGAGAAGCTGGGCAGCGGCTGACAGTGCTCGATGCGGCCGGAGGCACTGCAGCGGCAGACCTTGAAGCTGCCGCTTTGCGTGGGCGACACTGGGATCCGGACGTAGGCGCCGAAGGGGACCTTGTAGGGCGACGCTTCGCCCAGGGAGCACCCGGGAATGCACTGGTAGTCGGTGCTCTCGTTCCGATTGGGAATGCAGACCTCGGTGGCGTTGCAGGGGTGGCCCTTGCAGGGCACGGTGAGCCCATGATGGCCCCCGGTCTCCAGAGGCGCGTCGCTCGGTTCGATATACGGCTTGAGCGAGACGCAAGGGCTGTCCTCCTTCTCCGGCTGCAGCTGCGAGCAGATGGCGTCCACACTGATGCCCTCGTTCAGCCGCGACCAGTCCACGCAGTCGTTGAGCACGTCGTAGCAGTCCTCGTAGCAGATGTGGTTGTAGTGCTTGGCGCGCGTGCACGGCTTGACCTGAAGGATGCACGCGATGGCGCGCCACTTCTCCGGCGAGCACTTGGAGATGTTCTTGATTGGCAGCTTGTTACCCGGCAGGTCCACGTAACCCTGTTGCGACCACGTTGCCACGTCAGACCGCGCCGCCATGTCCGCGTGGGCGTGGCAGCTGCGGAAGAGCTCCGTCGGCCGGTTGTTGAAGTTCGTGCAGAAGGACAGACCGTCGCAGCCGAGCTCGCAGGGCTCCTCGACCTCCTCGATGCACTGGCTCAGCTGGATCTCGTTGGAATGCGTGAGACAGTCGACGTCGAAGCCGCTCGTGGTGGTCCAGTCGTTGGAGAATGTCTGCAGACAGAGTCGCCGGCACTTGGGCGCGATGGCCTTGTGGCAGCAGTGCAGCTTCGCCGAGTCGATACCAATCTGATTGATCTGCGAGACCTCGTTGGACACGGACGTCGGCACGAAGACCTTCTTGCCGGCGGTCAGCAGGCACTGCCACAGCGGCTCATGCGGCAGCGGTGGCCCACACCCGCCCGCCTCCAGCTGGTCGATTATGACGTCCTCGCTCTCGCTCTCGCCGTTCTTCATCGCCTGCCGGCAGGACAGGCGGCACTTGTCGGTCTGCGAGAGGTCGCAGCAGTGGAGATCTGAAAGATGAACAAACGAGATGGTTCGGTGAGAGAGGTGAGACCCAGAGACCCAAAGACCCACTTACATGTCTGCGAGTTGGACACCGGCGTCATGTCCGTGATGTTCTTCACGCACTGCATCACGTTGCCGTTCCGCTCGCCGCAGGTCTGCTCCAACAGCCTCCGGGTTGAGTTCTTCTGCGTCGAATGCGGCTTGAATATCTCGCGACATGCCTGCAACGACACAACAAAACATCAAAGTGTCAGTCCACGGAGCACTCCTCCCGCTGGCTGGATGTGGGAATTTATTACCTCGAGACATTCTAACGTTCTCGCGTTGCCGCAGCACTGATCGCCGGCCTCCTGACGCTCGAAACACGCGTACATGTGCTGTTCGTCGCTTTGGCGGCACGCATAAATCAGTTCCTCTCTGGATGATGATGTCGCACAGGCGTTCCGGCATCTTGGTGACATGCCCAGGTGGCAGCAGCGCCGGCCAGACCACTGCGAGCCCCGCTGAACGGCTGTGCAAACGAAACAAAAGTGCGTGCGTATGAGTGCAATGCTACAACGAGGCTACAAAAACCGACGATCGATTGTCGTGTTCTGGTGTCACATTGAGGCTTGAGCAGATTAGCATGCGCCAATGTGCGCCGGGACCGGGTCGGGCCAGGGGGAGCTAATTGATTGCCCATATGCCTGGGAGGTGGTTGTCAATGGGGGTGTGTGTGTGTGTCGACTTGGACGCAATCCAACACGGTGACAGTTCGCATCGATTAGGGAATATTTATATCAAAGGTATGCGCAGGCGGTTGGATGGATGGACAGCCGTGTGATCGATGATGGGTACGGGATGGAGCAGAGGGGGAGGGGGTGATTTGTGGAGCGGTAGGCTTGGTGGGCGCTGGCTCTTTGTGATGGAAATGAGAAGGAGGGTGGGTCACCTGTGATGGCGGAGCATCGACTGGAGGCGGTTCAAGGGAAAGGAGAGCACGATTTGAGGGACATTGTGGGAGCTGGTCCCGTGCTTTGTTGAGCTTGGTATGGCTCTGTTAATCTAAGCGTGATGTATGACCGTTCGGCAGTTAGTCTATTTCTCTGTCTGTCCATCAGCCAGTCAGTCTGTCTCTCTGCCAGCCAGCCTGACCGTCCCACCGTTCGTCCGTCAGTCCATCAGTTTGTCCATCCGTCAGTCCGTCCCCCAAAATCTGTGCGTCAGTCTCTCCGTCCGCCAGTCAGTTCGCCCCTCAGTCTGACCCTCCGTCCGCCAGTCAGTTCGCCCGTCAGTCTGACCCTCCGCCAGCCAGTCTGTCAATCCGTCAGTCTGCCCGTCCCACCGTTCGTCCATTCGTTCGTCCGTTCGTTCGCCGTTCGTCCGCTCGTCCGCTCGTCCGTTCGTCCGCTCGTCCGTCCGTCCGTTCGTCCGTTCGTCCGCTCGTCCGTTCGTCCGTTCGTCCGTTCGTCCGTTCGTCCGTTCGTCCGTTCGTCCGTTCGTCCGTTCGTCCGTTCGTCCGTTCGTCCGTTCGTCCGTTCGTCCGTTCGTCCGTTCGTCCGTTCGTCCGTTCGTCCGTTCGTCCGTTCGTCCGTTCGTCCGTTCGTCCGTTCGTCCGTTCGTCCGTTCGTCCGTTCGTCCGTTCGTCCGTTCGTCCGTTCGTCCGTTTCGTCCGTTCGTCCGTTCGTCCGTTCGTCAGTTCGTCCGTTCGTCCGTTCGTCCGTTCGTTCGTTCGTCCGTTCGTCCGTTCGTCCGTTCGTCCGTTCGTCCGTTCGTCCGTTCGTCCGTTCGTCCGTTCGTCCGTTCGTCCGTTCGTCCGTTCGTCCGTTCGTCCGTTCGTCCGTTCGTCCGTTCGTCCGTTCGTCCGTTCGTCCGTTCGTCCGTTCGTCCGTTCGTCCGTTCGTCCGTTCGTCCGTTCGTCCGTTCGTCCGTTCGTCCGTTCGTCCGTTCATCCGTTCGTCCGTTCGTCCGTTCGTCCGTTCGTCCGTTCGTCCGTTCGTCCGTTCGTCCGTTCGTCCGTTCGTCCGTTCGTCCGTTCGTCCGTTCGTCCATCAGTTTGTTCATCCGCTTGTTCATCCGCCAGTCAGTCTGTCCGTCAGTTTGTCCGTTCGGCAGTCTGTCCATCCCTCCGAAAGTCTGTCTGTCCGTCTGTCCTTGGTCGCTAACAAATCAGATCTGCTTTCACATTGAAAAAGCCTTCAGAACTTGATGTTCCACAGGGCACTAATATGAGGCCCATTCTCTTTGAAATTTTAACCACTGTGTGGTGTGCCACAAACTTGCAGCGGTGGTTCCATTTTCTTATTTGTTCACAATTGTGCGACGTCCAAAAATGTGTGAAAAGGGGCCTGTCGCATGATGTCCCTCAAGGATGCCCTTTGGTACCCATTCTTTTCATTGTATTCTTCTTCGATGCACACCCTGTAGTGCCATCAAAGGAGACGCTCCAGCGGTCAACCAACCACTCACCACCTCCCCCCAGAGCACGCCAATCGATTCGCAGTTCGTTCACTCCTACTCACCTTGCAGCGTCCTATTCATGCAGCTCCAGAAGTCCACCTGCGGAGAAAGGAAAACACAAGAATTTTCATCAAGCTATCCCGCCAGAAGCATCGCTCATCGCCACCCACCTGAATTGGTAAACAGAACTTCCTCAGTTCGCCGACAGGATAGCCGCGGCCGTTCAAGTCGGAAGCACCAAGCTGAATCAGCGAGAACTGTAAGAGAGATAAAGCAGACGATAAGAAGACACGCATACACACGATAATCTTTCGGAGTCGAAGAGGATCCAGAGGAGCCTGCGAGAGATGATTAATGCTGGCCGCATGCAAATTCACCGGCTAACCAACTGGCAACGCAATTAATTTCAGTTCCGCCCGCCCGCACGGGATCGCATCATCATCTGGCCGCGACCGATTGTCATCTGCTGATGGGAGACAAGACACACACGCCACACGGCATTGGCCCCGGCCGCCGGCCCACAGACTCTCGTGTAAGTTCATAAATCAACACGAACTCGCATTACCCGCGAGTGCGGACTGCGCCCTCGGGACAGAGGAGGAGTGCGCAGTACTCCTCGCTGCGGAGCCCTAATCTGCGGAGATGAATTGCCGGTTGGTGGATGACCACTGCTCCGCGGACAGATGGAGCCACAGTGCCACCAGAAGCGAAGCCCTTCCCGGAGGTCAGGGATAACGAACCCGAGAGCCGAGCAGCGAGGAATCCAAGCCATTTCGGAGTCAATTCATCACCCGACCGGCAGGGGGGAGATGGAGGGGCTGACGGGGTCTGCAGGAAGTCGATTGCTTTTGATGAATATTCAGCGAAGCGGTGGTCGGCCACACACACGCCGCACTGGAGGACAGCAATCCTGCTGCCGATCAGAGCCCACTGCCAGTGCGAGCGCGGGGTAATGGCAGTGTGACTAGCGACTTACATCCTCGCGGCGACAAGCAGGGAGTGTGACGCGAGACTTTTACGAGCGTGATCTTGTTTGAACGACGACGACGACTGCCGCCGCCTAACGCTGCTGCTCCGGCTATGCCACTTGATTAGTTATGCAAATCGCGGCGGCAAGGATTTTAATAAATTACCGGCGGCGGCGAGAAATGCAATCAGCCATGGTCTAGGAGCGAGCACACACACTGTGCTGTGCTGTGAGGTTCGGCGAATGTCGGGGGGATTTGGCTAATCCCATGACCGTACCTAAAAAGAAAACCTGACGGAGTGCGGAGTCAAATGGAATCGGATTTGAATCCACTTGATGGCTTCGCCCACGTGATACGGGGGGGGAGGGGGGGGGGGGAAATCATTTCGGGCTGTCGGATTTATGAGTGTTTCCGGCGTTGCAGTGGGTGATCGGGTGGGCCGGGGATTTGAGAGAAATCTGTCATGTCTTGGAGGCAGCTGGAAGGGAGGCTGTGGATGCACGTAGTTCCATTGACCTGATGTCATGCCATGTTCCACACCACGAGCCTGCCTTGCGAAGGCGCTTCCCCACGTCCAAGTGGCGGTTGCAGACCGAACTTGCTTGTAACTCATCGGACACGGCAGTGTCACGTTGAATCGCTGAGGTGACGCAACTCAATTTGGGTGACTGAACTGATCATTCAAGTAGCGTCCAGATCTCGTATCGGACACGGCATTGTCACACTCACTGATCAATCGGGTAGCGTCCATATCTCGCTAGCAACTCAACTCAAACGCACCCGGGACCCCCGATCTTGCATGCACCTGCTGGCCGCCCTGAGACTTGCATCACAGTCCAGACAACGAAACGATTTCGTAAGGATTTCGAGATCCAAAGCCATTTGTTTTAATGTCCACCAGTTCACTTCAGAAGGCACTTTGATGTCCTCCCCAGAGATGAGGCGGAATGCCTTCTGGCACACCCTGTAAACGAAATATCCCGCATAGCTTCTCGCCCCATGACCGCAAACTATGTACGTACGCAAATCCACATCAAGCCGCTCGCTCTCGGTGTGAACTGCGCAATGCACTACCGATTTATCTCCCTTGACAGTGACACTTGAGTGTGGCCGCAGTCCGCTCCGGCATCCTCGGCGGATTCATCTCAGAAGTTGACTTTAATTTAAAATTAATTTTTTTCTCTCTGTTCATTTTCGCCACGCCACGCCACATCGTCGGAGCTCCACAATCGCAGGCACTTAGGTTCATGGAACTTGCCTCCACACCCGGTCGCCTCGTCGCCGTCGCCGTCGCCGTCGTCATCGTCGTTGTCGAGCGGCTCGTAGCGAAATCACGGCTATTTTCGGTTTCCCACCAGAGGATCTCGTGTGCGATCGTGATTGTCACGGATGACACTGCTCGAGCACTCGGACCAGCATCAACGGCAGCAGCAGCAACAGCGAACAGCTCGGGTGCAAAAGGACGCACTCGTCAGTGTGATTCTCTTAATTACGCATCGTGTTGCCGTCGTTGGTCGCCGACGAGCCCTACCGTGCCGGGCCGATGCGCTCAAGCTCCCCGGGAGCAGGAGGAGGAGGAGGAGGAGGAGTGGATGCTCCAGGTCTGCAGAAAGGTCACCCAATCGAAAATGTGTTAATTGGACTAATTAAGTTAACGAGCGAATATTTTCGGTCTGCGGAGGAGATTGTTTACCGATACCGAGCCGGGGGCGTTCGAGAGCTTACTCACACACATCCCGGCCCCATCGACCGACGCTCGACGGTGGGCGGTGGCAGGCGTGTCGCATGGAAAAAGTCGTGTGGAGACATTAAGTTTTATGGACCCTTAAATAGATTTTATTGACTTTTTTGGAGTGTTCGCTGGTTTATGAGTCTGCTCACCATTTCATGCTTTTTAGCGGATAATCTTCGTGCTGTCCCCTTGCCGCGCATTGCTGCCACCGAGAGGGGGTTGTCAGCGTTCGCTGATGAGCCGAAGGGGAACGTTTTTTTTTTCAGACAGGTGAAGCTGGAGGATGCCTAGGGTTTTATTGTGCTCATAAGTCGTGCGTTTTTGGGGTCGATTTGATGCGACGGAGGGTGACAGATTTGGGTTTACGACTCGAGATCGATGGCGGCGCGCGCATGGCTGGGGTGGGGGTGGGGGGACATTGTTTTGTAATCGAATCGAATGGAGCATGCTGAGAATGCTCCGCGCAACGAATGGAGGCTTGACGAGATTGTGAACGGATCGATGCATTCGAGGGGACATTCCGAACCGAGTGTCGTTTGTTCGAGGGGGCGTCTCGTGGAGAGTGGCGTGGACTGTCGAAAGTCACGCGGCGCCATGGTGAAGGGTTTGATTGTGACGATTTGAGATCGTGTCTT